>CM065812.1:93145857-94345857 GCA_033398695.1 Orobanche coerulescens | reverse complement strand
TCCTAATTAAAATAGGAAACTAACTAGAATAATGAAACTAAATAATACTCCCTCCGTCTAGCTCAAAGGTTTACACTCAAAAATGTCCATTTAGAAAATTTACATTCCTCACTTTTACACAATCAAATCCAACAATCACCTTTTACTTTTTAATCTCAAAACACATCACCATCAATAATCACACAACTTACCAATCTATCACATCCAATCATTACTTAAACAATTGTGAAAGTACACCATGTGTCAACCTTTGGCTGGAACAAGGGGTTATCAAATTCTCATACTACTAAAATACTATATTATCCTAATTATATTAATTAATATAATCTACTTTCTATCATTCTCCCCGGCTTAAAGCATGGGTTCATGCGAGAGCAAATAAGATGATCAACAAAGAAGCTGGGGAAGTTTGACGGGAGTCTTCATGATCTTCGAGTTAGAACGGCAATTCCATTCAACCAGCTTTGAATCCCATCATCAAGCAAATAAAAGATTTGGACGACCTTTCCACAAAATGTAATCATCAACAACATGAGAATCCTGCACCAGACATGCCTTAGACTTCTTCCTATGAAAAGCGTACTCCAATTTGTTCTTCAAATACGTAGATCCATGAGATCCAACATATGATACTCGAAGGATGATTCATGTTCGCAGACCCCAAATCATTCCGGATTACGGCTCAGATGTTGTTTTTATATACAGTTATCCTAATAAGATGCACAAATATATTTTTTACTTGTTGACTAGTTATCTAACTTTTTTGTAAAGTAAAAGAAGAAATAATTAATTTGATATTTAATATGTTTTACATTGGTTGTACTGTTATAATTTTTATTTACTAAGATATTATAGAGAATGGCAAGTAAAAAGAATACGTAAAAATATTTTTATTTCATTTTTTTTGTGTGAAAAGTCAAACAGTGGGAGGTAGAAGAGTATAAGACCACTATGACAGCCCATTCATAAACCCCAAATTCTAGCCGTATATCTCAACATAGATTACGAAAGAACATTTCCTCCGATGAATGTAGGGCTTCAATGGAAGCGACTTCTGCACTTATATCAGGTAAAAAGATAAAAGGAATAAAAATGGTGCAGAGTCTGACAGAGAGAACGGAAAGGGCTACACCACAAATTCCAACCAGCACCGAACGGCAAGGCGACGGCGGAAGGAGAGCGGCGGTAGGTAAATGGCATTTTTTTTTGGGGTTAAGGTTTTTCTTTGATACTCTCTATCTCTATCTCCGGCCTCTTTTTGGGGAAAACCGAGTCAATTCCTATTATGAAGATTAAAAAAAAAGGTCGCTTTTAAGCGGATCTGGCGTCGCCTACAACGCCTAGGGGATGATATTGCGCGACTTTCCCGATTTCAGCAAGGCGAAGCCTCCTGGCGTTATGGATAATCCGCCCAGCCGCCAAAGTGAGGCCTAGCCGACACCATGATAACCATGTCAATGCCACAATTGAGATGATAAGAAACTACCAGATCTATAGAGATCTGCAGAAATAACATTACAGAATTAACCAGATTCTACAACTCTTGGATCACTTCATTGTGATTTGCATCCTTATTATATCTTAGCCTTTCAGATTAGAAAGACGAGAAACATCAACACATTTGTGTTTCACCTAACCATTTCTTAACCTATAAGTTTGAGATGGACCTCTTTTAGGTCTATGAGGCAAAAGTACCCAATGCAAAATGTAAATGTCAAGATGCTTTCTCCACATTTAACAGAGCAAAGTATCAAACACTGACCTTTATAGTATATCCCTGCTAATAAAGCTTACATATTTTCAGAGACTTTCTTACATTCTAAGCATACTAAATTTCCACTCACTCAAGAAACAATTTCGGTCTTCAATAAAATAAACAAACATTCTAAGCGTTCATAAATATGTTCTGGATGTTATTTTCAAACTAAACATAAGGCAAGGTGAAAGGTTAGAGTTTGAATCAGACAGATACAACTGCAAAAATATTCACATAAGTGCTTCAAATAAATGAATGTTACGGTTGGCAGGTTTTACTGAGACCTTTTTCCTTTTCTGAATGATTCTTTTACTGAGACATAATACAGAGAAAAAAAAACTAAGGCAGCTATTGGGTACCAAAAGAAATCTCATTTTTGTTCCAAAAGAATAAATCTTTATCTCCAAATTTCGATTGGCTATGAAAATTTTCAGAAAATGCGCTTTTTTATTGTAAACAATGTCTATTCATGGTGACTCTTCAAATAATTAAATATGTCCCCTTTCAAATAGGTACCTTTTTATATAGATACCTTCTGGTATATGTGTCTATTGGTTTTGTAGATGTAACATTTGGATCTCTATAGATAAGAGAATCATATATCAATGGAATGACTTCTTCTCCTCTCGATATTACCTCTCTCTATTTCTATACATTGTTAATATTTCACAACATTTTTCACTCACTTTCACTTTTTTTGTCCAACCAATCACTTCTACTCATTTTTTTTTTCAAAATCATCAAGTTGATAATCATTTATTACATATTTTCCTGCAAATTCTACCATTTATATTCAGTCACTCTCAGAAAAATTATTTTGAAACCTTTTCCATCATTATCCCTGGCAAAAAAGAATCCGAAATGAAAGAATAACCAGTCACACCCTAGTGGTTACATATGAGAATATAATTCTAATGATTAACCAAAAGTGATCAAGCAAGCAGGTGAGACCAACAAAATAAATTTAGCCATTTGAACTTGAAAGGAGAACTACTCAAGGTAAACCCACCTGAATGATGGCCAAAGCAACTCTGTATAACATAACATCAGTGCTATTTTCTCGTACAACTTGTACTTGCTCTCCAAGGATGCGAAACAAATCCACCGCAGCAGGGGTGTACAGCTTTCCATCGTCTGTTTTCTTCGGTGGCTGTACCTTATCAGTCTCAAGTATATTCAAGTACCATTTCTACATAAAAGGAGGCTTTCAATAGATTACTTGAACAAACAAGAGAATTCAATAAGAACAGAATGCAACAGAGATGCTGATTTGTCTAGGTACCCTTGTTGTGGCTTGCATTCGTTCAACATAAGCATTCATAAGTGGATCCATTGCACCGCTCTCAGAACAAACTTGAGCAAGAGCCTCGTCAACATCCAGGCCAATCAGATTTTCTTGGTAGTCAACCACCCAGCCAGTTACCTAATATAGAAGCAGAGTTCATGGTCTTAAACACTCCAAACTTACTCAGTGATGATAAAAAGGACCAAGGAATTAATTTAAGCAGTCTTACAAATTTAAAAAAGAAAGAAAAAGAAAAAAAGAAAAAAAGAAAAAAAAAACTCCAAACTTACCCACGCGCGATGAAAGGGATCAAGACATCATCGGAAGCAGAAAAATAGAGTTAAAAATTTAACTACATAGCATAACTCCAATTCTACATAGCATAACTCCAACTCTAAATCCTAACTAAATCTGATAGGAGTAAGCCTTGGAGAATTTATGACACGATGACCACAAGGCCACTCGATACTTGACCCTACCCCAAACATCCTCTAAAGACTCCTCCCTACTTCCAAAAATTCTATCATTTCTCTCCAACCATATGGACCATAGTATCACTTCAACAATAATCTTCCAGAAAATTTTGCTCCTTTTTATTTACTAGGCCTCCCATTTTAATTTGTAACAGGTCCGAAAGCAGCTTGTGGTGGAGCCTAGTGCAGCCCCACTTTCCCCATTGCTCTACACCACATCTGGTGGGCAAAAGGACAATGCATGAACAAGTGATCGAGATTCTCGAGGTTACACCTGCATAAGACACCAATTCGGGGACAAGAAAAAATCCGGAAGCCAGTTTGTTAAGTATCCGCAGGTGGGAATTTTACCCAATGCTATCAACCATAAAAAGGCCCGAACTTTCTTAGGAACTGGAACCTTCCAAATAGATATATACCAGGAAAAGGAAACCATATTATCACTAGCACAGAGACAGTAGAAAAATGATTTGCAAGAAAATGATCGCGACGAGCCTGGTGCCCAAACTCTGGCATCATACTCTGACTAACTAAGTGAAACAGACTTTTAACACTGATAGAAGCTGGACCAACTCAGTAACCTCATGATCAGTTAGATTCCTAGAAAAATAAAAGTTCCAAGCTAAAGGAAATGATGCATTATTCTCATGGGAAATGCAAGTATTAGTGGGCATATTATGAATCGGAGATCATCTGTGAAGAGATGGGAGTAAGGAGAAAAGGGGAGAGTTAGCCAACCATGAATATTCCCATAAATGGACCTTATTACTCCTCCCTAACTGAATATCCACCAATCGAATGAGGTCCGGAATGTCTCGAGAGATAAACTTCCAGGGGCTTCTAAAAGTCGTTCTCGAGGCTAGTCCGACGTCACAATTGTTATCTTGAAGCCCATACAGATTTTATTCAAGTTATGCCACATTGTTCTTTCCTCTTCTTGAAACCACCACCACCACTTCCCCAACAATGCTTTGCTCCATAAGTGAATACACCCAATTCTTAATCCTCGAAACCCCCTCGGTTGGGATGCCTTTTCTTGCAAAACTAGGTGTACAAGGGTACCTCCATCAGCCCCATCCCATAAGAAATTCCTCATCTTTCTTTCTAAAATGTTTGCAATACCAGCGGGAATTCAAAAGGAGAGAGAGAACGCGTAGGCAAAGAATTTAACACCGATTGAATGAGAGTGAGCCTACCTCCTCTAGACAAAAACACTCTCTTCCAACCTGCAAGTCTTTTAGATACCTTAGATAGGACCGGCTCCTAAAACGACGTTTTAAGCGGATCACCTCCAAGGGAAACTCCGAGGTAAGTGACCGGCCAACTGCTCACACTATAACCCACCATGGCAGCCACGTCATTCGTCACTATATCCTCCATGATAATGTGATTGAGTGAAAGTAGTATGAAACGGGAAACTGAATTGATGTAAGCAAACTCCTCAAAAATGAGGCCACGGGAATCTCCCTGCCACAGAGTTGCTGCCTAACAAAGTTATGATCCAAAAAGATGAAACCCTAGACTTGCAAAATAAGCTATTTAAACTCCCGCCTATGAAACCCTAACTTGCAAAAGAAGCTATATAAATCCTGGAGTCGGCCGCAAAACTAATAACTAAATTAACAAACAAATTAATATTACTGAGAAATGAAATACTTGTTATGGACTCTTGACCTGGAAGCGTCTAAACACAGGACTCAGACATTCTGCAGTTGACAAAGTTTAAACCTTGTTATGAAAATTAGACAGTATTCTTACAGGTGATTCTCTAGCAAAAGGTTCTATTCTCCTTCCGTAAGGCCTCACATTAGCCTCACTTCTCTTGGCTCCTAGCGTGAATTGCAGTCTATTACAATTGGTGAGATTGTCCATGCCCAAAATCATGTTTCTCAGTTCTCCTAAAACGTGTGTGGATTCAAGAAACACAATTGGCAAATGTGGAAGGCTCACCTCCAGAGCACAAATGTTCATTATGCTCGTTGTTTGGTATCTAAAAGTCGGTTCATTCTTATGATTATAGTCCTCAATTCTAATAATAATAGCGCTATCATGTTATGGCACTACATAAAGTTCGTTCCAACCTGCTTTATCTTTGAAAAACCTTTTACTCCATTATTTAAGAATAAAGATCCAAACAGAAAACAAAATTCATCTTTGTTTAGGAATAACAAGTGTTGATTCATAAACATCCTGAACGGAGTTGGATACCAATAAAAATGAAGTGAAAATAGATGTGCCCATTAATTGTATCTATCATAGATATAAAAATATGTTAATTACAACATTCTCTACTTTTCTATAGAAACCCAATGAAGGAAACAGTATTCACGGTATTTATTTTACTATATTATTAATAGAGTTTAAACACCACAATAGAAGGAAAAACTCTATACGATTCATATATTTGGAGAACTGAAGTGTCAAAGTACCCCGTTAAGTTACACTTCTATGTGTATGCACTCAACTCTAGGAGCAAACATTTGATACTAAAAGTAAAGTCAATCTTCCATTTACCTTTCTCCTGTATCTACGTTTTGGAAATTTTACGCTTTCTATTGGGTGAGATGTTTCTCTCAATAAGGAAGCTTCTATTAGGATGAAGCAAACCATATGGCATGTGCTTTTAAGAAAACTACCAGAGTGCGGACAGACTTCTTTAGGAAAAAAAAAATACCAGTAGTTCAAATGCACTCATAAGAAAAGTTCGGACCCCATTCTAAATGCAATGCCGCAAAAATCACATACATATACAACCACAAATGAATGTTGAAAGAAGTAAATTTCAATATGTATCATCTATAGCACTCACTTATGGAAAAACTTCATCTAACTAGAATAAGATGTGTTTCTTTTAACAGATACAAATGTTTATTACAAAAAAGAAAAAAAAAACTTTTAAAAAAAGAACAATATAGAAGAAAAGCAGTTCAAGCAGAACAAGTCAACTTCGTAGGTTGCTGATTAGTATAAAAATGTTCAGACTGAGCAATTCAAATTACACTGAAGTGTGCAAAATTGCAAATCCCCCATGACGAACGTGCATTTAATAGACTTTAAGGAATTAATCTACACAAAACTACCTCAACATATGGTATTTGTGTCAAAACAATAACCGCAAATTCAGATTAAATACCTTTAATATCTCTATATTAGTCAGATCATTAGCCCTGTCACTGAGTAGCCGCAGCCACTGAATAAATCTCTCGGTATAAAGATTCACCATGAGATGGAATATTTCATATCTGAAGGAAATGAATTTTGGACAAAGCAAAAAATATATCGTGGAAAACAAACAAAATAATTAGTCTAACAAAATCCAATCAGGGGCCAAGTAAAGAACCTAATGAACATATTGATGCCACATTAACGAATAAACATGCTTACCTAGGTGGAAAGCATGGAGCAATATAGTCATATATGTCTCCAAGTTCTTCACCAATCTGAGATTAATCATAAAGGTTCAAGAAGATATCAAATATATTAAATAACATAACATAAGCTTATAGAGCTTGATAGTACAATACATGAAAAGTAAGAATCGCATAGTCAAAAAGTGAAGTATGAATTCAGTTATGTTGCTCACGTAATCTAGATATTGATTGGCTTCCTAATGAGTTACACTTAACTAAATTGATAATGAATTGGCAGCAATGATTTTTTGTGAAGCTTATACCAACGATTTAATTGGCTCGCTCAGGAATGGGCAATTTAGGTATGTAGTCTGAATTTACGTTTGACAAAAAAGAAAAACTTTCTTCAAGTTTGTTCAACTAAAAGACTTTCATGCTATTCAGGAACTTGAAGTCTTGAACAATGTACTTGCATACATAAGGTTCCTGAAGACGCCATTGATATTCTAATCATAACAATTCAATGACTTGCTCAAACTAAACAGCATTATTCAGCAATCTGTGTTACAAATGGATTAGTGAGTCAGTACCCTAGTAACCTCATAAAGGAATTAACCTCATATGTAACCATCGAGATACAATCATTAAAATGTCAATTATAGATCACTACTTCCTCTTGAGTAATCAAATAAATGTCATACAAATTAGAAAAAATATTAGTGGAAAACAGCAGATTAAAGAGCTGGATGTAAATCCTTTTCAACTGTAGTCTATATAGCACTGATAAAGAGATCATGATGAAGCTACTTCCTAAAAGGCAAATGAAGAATGATTTGGTTATTTAGTTCAGTGGTGCAAGACACATACGACATACAATTTTCAATTTTGAGACATAATAAACATAATAATATCCTATATTTTCTTAAATTACCAAGAAATGTCATAACAAAAAGTAACTGGATACCTTCTTAGCCTCCTCTAAAGCTCCTCTTAGGTCCTCAAATACAAGCTGAAAGGCATAGCAATATCCGTGCATGAATATTGATGCAAAATCCAATAAATTCTAAACTAGTGACATATATCAGAAGCATAATAACTTATGAACCTCACTGAGCAATCTGTTGAACCGTCCTTCAACAGACTTCCTGATTTCCTCATAACATTTATCCTTGTAGCCTTTACCTTGAACCTTCATTTTCTGCTGCATAAGATTTCTGGAGGACGACACTGTATTTGTAAATTTCCTAAATTATAATGGGGAAAAAGCGAACCCATTAAAGATAAACAAATTCATGCAAAACTGTTTTATAAAGGAAAATAAACACAAACATGGATTTGGAAACTAAATCATGATGCCAAGTTCAGCTGCATTAATTGGCCAGGTAAATACTTGGGAATTCTACGAGGATTTGCTAGAGACTCCATTGCAACACCTCCTTCAGCCTCAGCTGCTTCAGTAGCCAGTTGTTGATCCAGGATTTCTTGCATCTCAACAACCCTTTTTCATTGTAAGGGTAAAATAAGGAGATTCATTAGTACCTAAATGAGCCCAGCCACTAAACTTCTATGGAAACAAGTTGGGATTAGACATACCTCAGTGCACGAACTAGTGTTTGTGGGCTGCGAAGAAAACAAGTATAATAACTGACCAGGACAGATGCATACATAGGGACAGTTACTAAAAACTATGCACCAAAATGTAAGATGTGTAATGTTATTCATTTGCAGTAACAAGCTCATTAATTTTCAAAACAGAAGATGGTCAATCAAATAGTCTACTTTTCAGAAAAATATCTATATCATCTCAGAATAAACGATCATAGATGTGTATGTGTGTGTGTGCGCGTTGATTAGTGCATAATTGATCTAAAATTCATATACAGAATATTCCTTTTTCCGGGCATAATCGTACTGATTTGTGATTAAAAATACATATTTTACAGATATGTTCAAACATGAGCTAAAAATGGTTATTTTACAGATTACTGACATGAAGCATCAAAAAGGACGGAAAACAAGATCAAATCCAACGACGGGAATTTTTCAAGGCAAAACGACCATACAACACGGCGCAAAAAGGACCGTGTTATGTAGGCCGTTTCACATACGGCGCAACAAGGGCCGTGTCTTGGGTCGTTTCACACACGGCCGGCATTTAGCACCGTGTCCTCGCGCGTATTCCGGAAGAGACCGAGTCACCACAAAACGGCGCACAACACGGGGCAAACTGGGCCGTTTTTCATCGCCGTTTTTCAGCAGATGCCATGCAAAAATAGTCCACTTTTGACCATCTTGTGAACTCAACCACAAGATATTTTTATGGTCAAAAATCTGAAAAATCAAAGACATGGGTGAAGTGTGAACAAAGAATTAATCAAGATATTACAATAGATATTTTGAATTAAATAATCAATTGTATTCTTGAAAATCACCTATAAAAGGACATCTTCATCCATTGCAAAATCAATCTCATCTTCTTGCCAAGAAACACTCCTTTCTTTTAGCAAGATATTTTCCTTATAACTCTCAATTTTAGTTTGTATTTCATTTTTGGTTTAAAGTTTTTCTTTCATTTAGTTTGTAATTGAAAAGTGCTTGATCAATAAGCACTTAGTATTTTACTTGGTGTTTTACTTTCAATTTTTGTAAGCTTGTAACCTTTGAACAAGTTTGAAGTTATATTTTGAAGTATGTTTCTTGCACTTTGATACATCATATTCAAGTAAGTTTTATCTATTGTCATTAAGGTCTAGTAATTAAAAGTTTCTATATATATTATATATATCAATTATTTCTATTATAATTTTAGTTTGTATAAACCAATGAGTAGCTAATCTTTCTTCCTAGGGGAAGGGGGATTTCTATTAGGTTATATATTGAGTATTTGATTGATTTACACTATTTTTAGGACTAATTGGTTTAAATAGAGATTGATCATATCCTATTTTTACTAATGAAACCTTCTTGATTGATTGTTGAGTGAATTGGAAACATATCTTTTCAATCTATCAAATGTTAATCTTGTTATCAACATCTTAAGATTGCGAAAGTGGTTAAGACACCTTTGAATACGAAAGTCATGAGGTGAAAAGTTGATTACTCGATGAACAATCGTTTATCCTAAAAATAGTCAAGTTAAAGAAATGAAAGGACTAATTGGTTTAAATAGAGATTGATCATATCCTATTTCTACTAGTGAAACCTCCTTGATTGATTGTTAAGTGTATTGGAAACACATCTTTTCAATCTATCAAGTGTTAATCTTGTTATCAACATCTTAAAAAAGCGAAAGTGATTAAGACATCTTTGAATACGAAAGTTATGAGGTGAAAAGTTGATTACTCGATAAACATTCGTTTTTCTTTTATATCCGTGTAAATCAATTCCTATACTTAATTAAAAACCTAATTTAATGAATCCGTAATCCCCTAGATTTTATAAATTCCCAACTCATTTTAATTCTATTCATTTTCACTAGTTAAAAATAGTCTAATATAAATAGTCTAGTATAAATAGTCTTAATATAAATAGTCTAGTATAAATAGTCTTAATATAAATAGTCTAGTATAAATAGTCTTAATAAAAATAGTTTAAATTAAAAATAGTGCATTTTAATTTAGTTAATTTAAAAACCAAAAAATATATTTTATAATATTTTACCTATTTATTTCTTGCAATCTATACAAAATATTATACGAAGCCCTGTTGAACAATCCTCGAGAGAAAAGACCTTGGTAGAACTTACCACAACTACTTCTACCTCGTATATATTTGCGAGCGACTCAAAAACTCCTATTTTTAGGATAAGTTTTTGGCCGATCACGCGTGCGTGTGCATGTGTGTTTGTGTCACAAAGGTCAAGGTGTAGATACCACGAAAAGTATTACTGCTCCTTATCTAGGATAACTGTAGAGGAATTGAAACTGATGAAAACCAACAAAATGTAATCAATTTTTCCCTCCAGTCTGAACAGCCAAATAAAAATTCACTATCTTAACCCTAGATTCTAATGTAGCAAATTTCTCATATACATGTTATGCACTAACATCAAATAGGAAACGTGGAAGTAATTAATCTTTTGTCATATGTTGACCAAGATTATCACGGCGCAAGGCGAGGCCATGGTTATCACGTCGCCAAGTCGACCGAGTACCTTCGTAAAGACTAGTCGACAAGTCGCCCCGACTAGTCGTGACTAGTCGACAAGTCTTTCATATATATATATATATATATATATATATATATATACTAGATTTAGGATGTGAGATCATTAAACCTTGTAATATAAGTTCAAATTCAACAAAGCTAACATGATAACAAGTTCCAATTTAAGAAATATCCATATTCCATAATATATATATATATACTAGATTTAGGACGTGAGATCATTAAACCTTGTAATATAAGTTCAAATTCAACAAAGCTAACATGATAACAAGTTCCAATTTAAGAAATATCCATATTCCATAATATAATTATGATTAATATAAATTTTTTTGCATAAAAATAAAACAGTGACAACTTTGAGAATTATATAACTGTTAAAATAAATGAAAAAATTTTATTTAAAATTTAAATTTAAAAAGAAAATATTAATTATATTAATATGACAGATTTTTATTTAGTATGACAGAACTTTTATTTATAACTTAAATTTCTTAAAATAAAATACTAATATTTATACTAGTACTAACAGCACAATAACCCAACAATTAGTAACTACAAGCACTCACATACACACAACACGTATACAACACAAACACACACATATATGTCCTTTAGCTGACCGATGACCGACACATAGACACACACACACATAACACACAAACAACAGACTAACATACGAAGGAGGGAGACGAGAACCCACAGAGAAGGACGCCGGACAGAAGACTAGGGAAGAGAACAGCTCGGAAGTTCCAAACCGGCCGAAAGTTCGTAACGGATCTCGAATTTGTACAGAAGGCAAGGTAGACGAGGGTTTCAAACACATTTTCTAGTCGGGTGAGAAAGAGGGTTTTGTAATTCTGAACTGCCTTTTTTTTTAAGTAAAAAACTGGGTCGGGTCTGAGTTGGTGCCGGGCCGAAACCGGCTTTAACCCGACAAAGCCAAACTCAGAAAGCCGTCTAGCAACTTATCGACTAGTCGGCGACGTGATAACCATGGGCGAGGCGAGGCGCTAGCCTACCGCCTAGGCGACAATTAGGCGACAGATCAAAATACATTTAGTAATTATACCATTATCCCACATAAACAAATAAGAAACAACTAATATAAAGTTTATAAATTTTAGAATATGTTTTATTTGTTATCTTGTAATGAGATTTTTCAGTTTTAGGAGTAAAATCATCATTATCATTATCTGCACCTTATTCTCAACTATATTGGGGTCGGTGGCCTGGAGATTATAGTGTCAATTAATGTTCAAAGTTAGTTAACACTATAAAATCATGCAAAAAGCAAAGTAGCGCCGAATGCCCTTCCTGTCGTAACCTTCATACGAAGGATAAATGAAATGAAATTCCAAAACCGTCATTAAAAAAAAAATTCCACATGCATGCAAAATAACATGAGACGAAGACGAACTAAGATAATTGATATAATCATGTCCCATTACATGATTGATATTGTAAAATCAATATGTACATTGTGAAAGAATAAAAATGATAAATGATTGCATAAAAATAACTTCCGGGGTTTGTTGTAACCAATAAAGAGAAGTTATCATCTATTTATTAGTAATTACACTTTCTAGTAATTTTTTAAATGTATGTTAATGTTTTTGAAATATATTTAATATATATTAAATGGCTGACAAATTCAGGTTTTTAAATATAATATAAAATTGAACTTTATATTTATTTATTCTTAATTTATATTTTAATTGCGTACTTGAGAAATCTAGCTGTTATATTTATGGGTTCCGAAAACCTACAGAGCCCAATTAAACAAGATTAGGCAACCTAGACCCAACCCAACAAATTTTAATAAAATGAAAATAAAAACTAGATAATTGAGATTGAAAAATGAAAAGAGCCGGGAAATCCTAACTTTTGCAGCTGTCGCTTTCCTCATCTTTCTCTTGTTCTCTCTGTTGACACACGCACACACACTCACTCGGTTTCTCTCTCCCCCTTTCCTGCTCTCTCTTTCACTCTTCCATCCACATGCACACACAAAATCCCACCCGGTTTCTCTCTCCCCTCCTGATAAGAAGCGGGATCGTTTTGGGCTCGTCTACAGGCGAAGGGAGAGGCCGGAGGCCGCGAGCCGGCCGTAATGCAGCCCAATCAGGCATATTATTATAGATGTTATAATAATAATAATTATTATTATTAAGGATATTATTATTATTAAGGTTGTTTAATAAAAGAATGGTCCTGTAGCCCGTAGGGTTAGGGTTAATATGTAAGGGGTATCATTAGTAGTAGGGGGTATCATTAGTAGTAGGGGTTATCTTTTTGGAATTGTTTATCGGCCATTGGCTTGGGCGGAAGTTATTCCGTAAGAAAGACGATTGTTCTTGTTTATCGATTACTACTTTCATATTTATCTTTCGTTTGTTCGCGTATCATGATCGCGCCTAATGTTTTTGAACAGGGAATGAAATCTACCATTTTCGAGAATCGGTCTACAACCACGGAGATCGAGTCATGTCCTTGTGCTGTTTTTGGCAAACCGAGTATGAAATCCATACTTAAGTCTTGCCAAGGTTGGTGAGGAATGGGAAGAGGCATATATAAACCTGTATTTTTCTTGGTTTCCTTGGCCATTTGACAAGTGCGACATTGTGCAACAACAATTGATACATCATGTTTAAGACGTGGCCAATAAACTCTTTCTTCTATCATCGCAATTGTTTTGTCCCTTCCAAAATGACCACGAGGTCCACGACCATGTAATTCCCGAATAATTTGATCACGAACTGAAGTAGATAGTAAACAAAGGCGACACCCTTTGAATAAAAACCATCTTGGTCGGCACAAAACTGAGGATGAGCTCGGCCTACCATCCGGAAACGGACAGCCAAACCGAGATGATGAATCAATGTCTAGAGACATATTTCGCTGTTTCGCCTCCGAACAACCGAAAAAGTGGAGTGCTTGGTTATCAAGAGCCGAATATTATTTTAATACAAGGTATAACTCGGGTACGGGTCGTACCCCATTCGAAGTTGTTTATGGTCGATGTCTGCCCACGATCGCTCAGTTCTTGCCGGGGGAGATCCGAGTGAAGGCGGTAGCAGATGAATTGGAGGACCGCGACGACATATTAACACAACTCTGTTTCCACTTGGAGCGGGCGCAACAATGGATGAAGCAATCGGCGATTAAACACAGTGATGCAGGATCTTACAATTCAGCGCTTAGAGAATAATTTTTAGAAGTAAATTGAGAGTAAAATAAGCAAGGACACACACCTAGATTTCCAGGCCTCACACCCAGATTAATTAGGTCTCACACCCAAGAAAACAAGATAACTTAATTCATTCCCAAAATCTGCCTTAAATGATTATGATTACAAATATTTACAGGTCCTTAAAAAAATTCTAGCTAAATGGACTTTTGAACTTCTAAGAGACTTTTAGAATTTTTTTAATTGATACACTTAAACTCTTTGGACTCCATTCAAGTAACTTGACCATAAAACGAACCTGGACATTCAATGAACTGGAGTTAATTATTTTCTGCAACCTTCTTGCCCCTTCTTGAATATACTTTTCCAAATTTCGTAGAGTTTGCATCATTTCTCCCTGGCTTGGAAAAACTCGGCTCCGACAAGTTAAATGAGTGATATTTATCCTAAAAATTAGGATTTGAACGTTTAAATTCTTCATCAGAAATCCATGTACAATCAAACCATGGCTTATCCCTGCATTTGACCAAATATTTTTGATAAGCACCATTACGAGTAGAACTAATGGTCGTATCTACGATATCTTCAATCTGGTCACGGACATTTGAAGTTCGAGGGAAGTGAACCGGAACAATTGGATCTGAAAAGTCATTGCGTCCTTGATAAATAGTAAGATCTTCAACATTGAAGGTTCTGCCAATTCCCATATGAGCTCGCAGGTCTAGAACATAAGCATTTGAATTAATCTTATGAATAATTGTGTATGTTCCAACACGCCCGTATTGAAGCTTTTTGTATTTGCTATTCAGAAAGCGTTCAAGCTGGACGCGCATCATAACTTGATCTCCGACCTCAAATTCAGTATGTCTACGATGCAGATCTGCTTAGCTCTTGTATAGCATTACTAGCAGCAATTTTGCGATGGACATCAGCATGAATTTGCTGAATATGTTCAGCAAAAGCCTCTGCATCTGCATTGTAACAGCCAGATATAGGTAGAGGGACCAAATCAACTGGTTTCTTAGGCTTTATGCCTAATACAATCTCAAAGGGGCTGCGACCCGTAGTTCGGTTAACAAGACTATTGTACACGAACTCAACCATTGCCAAAACCTGACCCCAGGTTATGAGCTTGTACTCTATAAGCAGTGTATTAACAACTTCTGTCTACCCATCTGTTTGAGGGTGATAGACAGAAGAAAACTTCAGTTGTGTAATCATTAATCGTCACAAAGTCCGCTAAAAATAACTCAAAAATTTTACATCCGTGTCCGACACTATAGTTTTAGGTAGTCCGTGTAGTTGAACAATCTCCTTAAAAATATCTTTGCTATGTGGACCGCGTCTAATGTTTTTGAACAGGGTATGAAATGTGCCCTTTTTGAAAATCGGTCTACAACCACGAAGATCGAGTCATGTCCTTGACTGTTTATGGCAAACCGAGTATGAAATCCATACTTACATCTTGCCAAGGTTGGTGAGAAATCAGAAGAAGCATATATAAACCTGTATTTTTCTTCGCCCCCTTGGCCATTTGACAAGTGCGACATTGTGCAACAACAACTGATACATCATGTTTAAGACGTGGCCAGTAACACCTATCTTCTATCATTGCAATTGTTTTATCCCTTCCAAAATGACCATGACCATGTAATTCCCAAATAATTTGATCACGAACTGAAGTAGATAGTAAACAAAGGTGATGCCCTTTGAATAAAAAAAAAACATCTTGCAAAGAGAAGTTTGTATAAATCTGATGTTGTCCAGCAGTTATGTTGGCATAGATTCCACGAAATCTTTACTTGTTGAGAAAACCTATGACCTTTATCGATAATGTATTCACAACATATATCACCCGACTATGAGCATCAACAACTTTATTTTCCACACTAGCTTTATGTTTAATGACAAACGTATATTCCTGTAAGAACTCAACCCACTTCCCATGCTTTTGATTCATCTTCTTTTGGTAAAACCAACCATTCATAAAGTCCATCTTCGGTTTTAAAAGCAGTCTTCCATTCATCTCCAGGCAGAATTCGAATCTGATCTGATGGTAGCCATTCTTGAGATCAACTTTGGTAAATACAGTAGCACCTGACATCATGTCAAGCAAGTCATCAAGTCGTGGTACTGGTAAGCAATACTTAACCGTAATTCTGTCGCTTGCACGACTATCAACAAAGATGCACCAACTTCCATCCTTCTTTGGTGCTAAAGAGTCGGAACAGAGCATGGACTTAGGCTCTCTCTAATGAATCCCTTCGACAAGATAATTTCTATCTGCCTTTTTAGTTCAGCATGCTCACGAGATTAATTCCATAGGCCGGCAGATTTGGAAGTTGTGCTCCTGGAATAAGATCAATTGCATGTTGGATATTGCGCATAGGAGGTAAAGAAAAGTCTTGCAGCAATGTCTCAACTTCATTTGGTAACTTCTTGGTTGTCAAGTCTTTATTTTGATTCCCTCTCTTGACCACCACAATTACCTTTCCTCTCTTTGCCACAATGATACACATCATACTCAAACAACCAATGTCATCCAAGTAAAATGTGTGACATTCATGGGAACAACGTCAAAATGAATCGAGTACTTGTAATGACCACAACTAATTGGAACTAGGCAGCGTTTACTTACTGGAAGAGATGTAATATCGATCCATGCAACATGATAAGGTTGAGGATGTGGCTCCGTACGAAGTTTCAGCCGTTCCACGGCCGAGGCTGAAATCATATTCATGCAGCTACCCTCATTGATAACCAATTTAAGTAACTCATTTTTACAAGTTACAAGTGTTTGAAAAATTGTCGTCCTTCTCCAATCTACCTCCTTAACTTTCGGAGCAAGAAGTATTCGTCGAATCAGCCAAGCCATCGGCAATGAACTGTGGGGTTTCTTCGCCATCTTCATTACGAGCCATTCCGATTTCTTTTTGGTCTTCTTCCTCCACCCCCATATGAAGATTATTTCTAGTAGGACATTGATTAGCCTTATGTCATTTGCCCTCACATTTGAAACAACGGTCAATGTTATCGACACCCTTTCCTTTCCCACCTTCTCTTTTATTTGTGTATGGTGGTTTCGATGTAGGGCTGCTGGTATTAAATTTTCTTATTACTGGATCTTTCAATTCAGAACTATTTTTCCTGAGAGTCGTCAAGTTCATATATTCTCCAAGTCTAGTGCAATCTGGAAAGCATTTTCTACGTTGTAAGGAGTGTATTTCAACATTTCTTTTCTTATTTCAAATCTGAGACAAGATTTGAACCTTGCCAAACTATGGGCGAGGATCTTCAACAATCTGACTTATGGTTTTTCAAATTTCTGCACCTACTCCGCCATAGTCATCGTTCCTTGCCTCAAATTGACAAGCTGTTCACAAAGCCTATCTTCATAGTTTGGAGGCATGTATTTTTCCCGCAGCCTTGCTTTCATCTCTTGGCAGGTTGCTATTAGAGATCGCCCCGATCTTCTCATGTCTGCCTCGACACACATTCCATCATACTTTTGCAAGATTGACCAGCTTCATTTTGGCAAACCTGACTCGTCGTTCATCAGACACATCATACCAATCAAAGTACTCTTCAAGTGCAGAAATCCAATTGATGAAGTTTTTGCACCAAACCCTCCATCAAAATCCGGTACATCAATTCTCACTTTTTTGTGATATCTCCTGTTGTGTCGTAAGGCTCATATAGACCTTTATTCATGAAGTTCCTTGGTATATTAAACATGTATGGCTGTCGCATCCATGGGACCCACCATTCCTTGGTTATTGCCTCTAATTTTCTTCTTTGTTTGGTGGTTCGTTGCCGTCTTCATTATTTACACCAGATTACTCTTCATTTGGGTTTTCAACAGTTGGATTCATCTTTGTTTCAATCTGTTTAACTCATTCATCAATATTTCCAATATGCAGATAAATTATTAAGGTTTTCCATCATTTGTAGCAGCACCTCATGTGGCTCAACATCGGTAAGTCGGCCTCGAAATGAGCGTCTCCTGAGCGAGTCGTCATAGCGCTGATGCAGGATCTTACAATTGTGGCTTAGAGAATAATTTTTATAAGTAAATTGAGAGTAAAATAAAGCAAGCAAAGGACAGAATTCAATAATTTAGAGATGAAGAAAAATAAGCTAGGACTCATACCTAGATTTATAGGCCTCACACCCAGATTACTTAGGTCTCACACCCAAGAAAACAGAATAACTTAATTCATTCCCAAAATCTGCCTTAAACAATTATGATTACATATATTCAATGTTTGAAAAGGCGAAGGCGTAAGCCTCGAGGCGCCGAGGCGTAAGCACTGCCTTTTTCTTAAATATAGAATAACACCTAAATAATAATCCCTTAATCAAATAAGCTTGAAATATGTAATACAATGTTTTAAAAAACGGAAGACTCGTACGAGTCCACTCGCGAGTCGAATCGAGGCAGACGCCCGGCGAGCCAGGGCGTGCGAGTCTTCTGTATTTCGTAAAAACCCCGAGTTTGTTGACTGAGGTGGACGAGTCGACTCGAGGCGATCGACTCGCAAGAGGCGACCGAGTCAGGGCGTGCGAGTCTTCTGTATTTCGTAAAGTCCCGTCGTTCTATCTCTTCTCTCTCTCTCTTCTCTCTATCTCTCTCTGCGGTCGATTCTCTTCTCTCAAACTCCACTTCTCTCTTCTCCCGTCGGACGCATCTCTATCACCAGGTATGTTTTTTTTCTTATGTGCTTTATATGTTTATTTTTCCTTTCTTTTCCCACTCATCCAGCTCCGATTATCCGAACAGGGCCTGTTATTTTTTTTATTAGAGTTAAACATTGTTAAAATCTCTTGTTTTTCTTTTCTTTAATCTGTGACTCTGTAAACAACTCTTTTTTAATATTTGTAAGAATATTGTTAATATTTTTTTATGGGTAAACAGCTCGTTTTTTGGGTAAACAACTCTAAATTTTTTCCCTAAAGAGCTCGTTTTTTGGGTAAACAGCTCTAAAAATTTTCCCTAAACAGCTCGTTTTTTTGGTTAAACAGCTCTTAATATGGTGAAAGAATCAGCTGGACAAGGACACACTGGTAATAGAAAAGACCCGGCTTGGAAGTATTGCACAGAAGTAGCGATGCCCGAAGGCAAGGGATATAAATATGTGAAGTGTAATTTTTGTTCAAAAGTTATTAGTGAGGATGTCAAGGATGAAAATGCATCTCGCCGGTACACGTAAAGATTCAAAACCATGTAAACATGTACCTGAAGATGTGAGAAATGAAATGAAAAATTTCTTAAAGAAATCGGAGCAATCAAAGATCGTCATAGAAAGACAATATGACGAAATGGTTGATTGTGGTGCGTATTATAATAGCCATGCATCACTATGCAGGGGAGGGTCAAGTACAGGAAGTGTACCATCGAGAGGGGTTAGGGGACCTATGGATCGTTTTGTAACTAACATTGGCGAAGATGATGCAGAAGACACGAGCAATCAAAACCAAACTAATGCAAAGGAAGCTCGAAATCGTTGTGCATTAGATGTTGGGAGGTTCTTTTTTGAAAATGGCATTCCTTTTAATGTTGCTAGTAGCCCTCATTTGTGAATGTGTCGATCTCTTGGAAATTATGGTCGTGGCTTCAAACCTCCCACTACATACGAACTTAGCACGTGGATCCTAAAAGAAGAGAAGAAAAATATTGAAGTTTTCGTCGATGAGGTGAAAAAGACATGGGCACAAACTGGAGTTTCAATATTATCTGACGGTTTGAGGAAGGAGTTTGATTAATTGTCTTGTTAATAACCCTTACGGCACAGCGTTTCTGAAATCCGTTGATGCATCTGATGCAATGCAAACTGATTATTTGAACTACTCGATGGAATTGTGGAAGAAGTAAAACAAGACATTGTAATTCAAGTCGTCACAGATCATCATCATCATCATCATCATCATCATCAGCACCTTAATCCCAACTATGTTGGGGTCGGTGGCATGAAGATTATAGTGTCGTTCCTAATTACAAGGCGGCGGGAGATAAGCTAATGTGTAAACGACCGCGCTTGTGGTGGACGCCGTGCGCCGCTCATTGCATTGACTTGATGATTGAGAAAATTGGCGACTTGCCTCAACACAAAAATGCCTTGTTAAAAGCAAAGAAGGTAATCACTAGTATCTTCATATTTATGCAACTTGTTATGTAGTTAATTTATGCACTTGTTATTTTGTTTTATGTCCCTACTCCAAGATACTGATCGTTAAATTTTTGAATATTTTAAAACGTCGGTGAGTAAATTTATTTACAACCATGGGTGGGTTTTGGCGTTGATGAGGAAACACACAGGTAGAGCTTCTTCGCCCAGCCGCTACTCGATTCGCCACAGCTTACTTAACATTGCAAAGCATGCAAAACTTGAGGCAACCCTTAGAGGCTATGCTCGCATCTGTTGAATGTTCACATCAAAAATTGACACCATCACACTCCCCGGAATTCATTCCTTCCCCACCAAATTCCATATTCACAAGCACATCACTGCCCAAATTGGCCAAAGTATCTATGGAAATAGGGAATTTCCCACCATCAAATTGCCTAGGGTCGACTGCAGCATCATCTTCATCAACCAAAACTACTTGCCACTTTCCTTTATCCATCTCCTTGCTTGAGCCTCCAACTTCTTTTTTTTGCGTGTCGAAGATGAATGAACAACATATATTGGTACTTCAATCTCTATAACTTCTTCAATTGTTGAGATCGGAACATTTGTAACAACAGCTAAACTGAAAATATTTTCATCATCTATCCAAGCAACACTCTCTGGAAGAATCTGTTCTTCTGTCTTCACTATCCACTCATCGTCCGAATCAATATCATCCACCAATATTGGGTCCATCTTAGCTCTCATCTTCCTGTTTCTCTCCAGCAATCCCGTGTTGTATTTCACATACACAAGTGCATTTAACCTTTGTGCTCAAGCTTATTTCTTTTCTTTGTATGAATCGCCTGGAAGGTGCTCAATTTCTCTCACACCCAGAAGCATTACAAGTAAGACTGAGGACTCGAATAGTAAACCTCCTTAACTCGGGCATTTCAGTGCCAACTCACTCCCACCATGAAGCAGGTGATCTCATTATTCGAGACTTCTTAGCAACATAACCTCAAAATTCACCCCTTTGCTTGTCATATGACTCAAGTTGGACATTTACTCGAAGTCGGTCCATTTGCGACAACATATTATCCATGCATGCAAACAAGTCGTTCCTCACTTCATCACAATCAAATAAAGACTCCTCAAAGCGCAACTGAGGGTTTAAGTAGTACCCAGCAGCATGTAAAGGTTGATGGAGTTGCGGAGTCCATCTACTATCAATCTTCCACCAAATTGGTCGATACTTGTGTTCTGCACCATTAAAATTCGCCTTGATATTTTCTTTTGCCTTCTCCACCAACTCATAGATAAATGCCATTGTCGGTCTCTCCTCGAAATCAACCTCTCTTAGAACACAAACAAGTGGTAAAGTTGCCTTGATGCAAAAAGCAACATGAGGCCAAAAATCGGATCATATAACACAGTGTGTGTAGTATCCAAGCATAAGTTGTTTCTTCCCATTCTGTAGAAGTAAACATATTTGCTAGTGGCCTCTTTTGTTTGTATATGCTTTGAAGTGTTAAGAAAGCATTTGCAAATCGAGTGACGACTGGGCAAATAAGCTCTCCATCATTTGTAAATCTCCTCATCATTGCAAGAATAATCGAATGACCATAAATAAACTTCACAACTTTCTTAGCCTTTTGGAGTGTCTTGTCAAAAACTTTCATCTTCCCAATATCCTCATTAGATCAATGCAGTGCGTTGCATATGGTGTCCACCAAAATTTCTCTTTTCTCCATTAATCTTTTCCCCGTATTTTTCATGTTTGGGGCATTATCCGTAATAATGTGAATCACATGCTCTTCCCCAACCTATTCTACAACATCATCAAAGGAACTTGAACATCAATTCGCCATTTTTAATAGTATCCGAAGCATCAAGTGATCTCAAAGGAAAGTGCCATGAGGGCTATCAACAAGAAAATTCACAAGACACCTACTTTTACGGTCAGTCTAACCATCCGACGTGATAGAGCAGCCATATTCCTTCCAAGCTTTCATGTGCTCTTTTTTCAAATTGTTAGTATCTTCAACTTCTGCCTTAAGTATCCATGTTCGCAATTTCCACATAGATGGGGGCTTGAATCCAGGACCATACTCGGCAATACTTAAATGGAGGCTTCCAAAATGGGGAATTCACCATGTTGAAAGGAATCATGGTGTCATAAACAAAACGACAAATTTTACTAACAATCACTAGTTCTCTGTTCTTTCTTAAAAGCTGAATTCATAGTTTGCTTCGCTTGAATGTTGACAAATTGGTCCATTGGACTCTAGATTGAGGTAGGAGGCACTACTTCGCTGAGGGCAACTCCAGGAACAACCCGTCGAATAATTCTAACCAGGCCCTCTCGTATCTCCCTCAGAAGCTCGGTTCTTTTTTCTCTGGCCGGAAAAATGGATCTCAAGGCCAACTGGCTTTCTTTTTTTACATCCCAGGTAGTTTAGAGCAAGGTTTAATGCCTCGGCCCAATGATATTTCAGTCGGTTTACACCATCACTTGATTTTTCGTCACAAAATTTGCATGTTGGAGAATCTTCACCTTTTTTAGTATATGCATATTTCCAGAAAATATCCTTCTTGCTTGTACTCATTGTTTTGGGTCATGCCAGGCTAGTAGCAGAGGGAAGTAAAAGAAAAAAAAACGAGAGCGAGAGAAGATTGAGAAAAGAAAAAAATTACAGCGAGAGGGACATAGTTGTTAAAGGCGTGCCTCAGAAGCAAGGCGCTTAGATAAAAGGGCACATCGCCTTTTAAGCCCTAAGGCGGGCGACCTCATTCAGCCGCGCGCCTCGGTGCTACTCAGTGCGCCTAGGCGCACCTCAAGCGCACCTTTCTATTATGTTCCTTTTCTTTGTTTTTTTCTTTTTTTATAATACTTTTATAGTTGGTTTTATTGTTCTGACACTTTAGTTTTGTTAATTATTAAGTATTTGTTGGATTATTATATTTTATTGTCATTATGTGTTTATAAATTTTAGAATTTAATATAGTAATTTTTTTATTTTTTGTGCGCCTCACCTCTCTCGCGCGCGCCTCGCCTTGCACCTCGCGCCTCAGGTAATAGGAGCTCGTATCGCCTTGGTGCGCCTTTCGCCTTTAACAACTATGGGGAGGGAGAAGGAAAAAAAGCCACTTCAAATTCTTTATGCTGCTGCGATTTGTTTTATTTTTGAGGATAGGGTTTCAGACTTATGTTTTTCCCCTATTTATTAATAAAGTTTTTTTTATTATTGAAAATGGGCGGGGGAAGGGAAACGGCGTTTTTTTCCTTAGGGTTTCTGCCTGGTCAAACAGGTACGCCCCTTCTTTCCCTTCTTTTTTTTTCTTCCTTCCTGGATTTCCAGGCCCCAGCTTTTTTAAAAAAAAAAAGCACAAAAATCGTGCGCCCTATGTAAAAGGCGTTAAAGACGCACGCCGTGCCTTAAAAGTGTGCGCCCGTTATAAAAGGCATTCGCCTTTCCTGCTTTTCGCAGGTCGCCAAACGCATCAAAGCATTTCCAGCGAAAGGCGCTCCGAGGTGCGCTTCAAGGCGCACGGAGCGCCGCTTTTTCAAACATTGCATATATTTATAGGTCCCTTAAAAAATTCTAGCTAAATGGACTTTTGAACTTCTAAGAGACTTATAGACTTTTTTTTTATTAGTAAACTTGAACTCTTTGGACTCCGTTCAAATAACTTGACCATAAGACCAATCTGGACATCCAATGAACTCTGGACTTAATTATTTTCTGAAACCTTCTTGCTCCTTCTTGAATATACTTCTCCAAATTTCGTAGAATTTGCATCACACGGACGGGATGTCCACTATGAGGTGGGCGATATGGTGTTTCTGAAGTTACATCCTCGACGAAGTAATAGGGAAAGTGGGCTGCGTGGCTTATGGGTTGAGATTACCGTCCGATTCTCGGGTACATCTGGTGCTCCACGTGTCAATTGAAACTGGTGGCGGGGGAACACGGGGTGGTTGGAGCATTTTCGTCGGAGCTGCTCGCGGAGGAGCCGGGATTTGAGCCGAAGGCTGTGTTGGAAACAAGAAAGACCCAACGGGAGGGTGTCGAAGTTGCATTCATTAAGTGGCGGAAAGAGAGACGAAGAGGCTACATGCTTGGATGTGGCCGACGTAAAGGGGCAATTTCCGAACTTCCGCCTTGAGGACAAGGCTGTTATGGATGGCAGGGGAGTTGATAAGGAGCGGGATCTTTTTGGGCTCATCTACAGGGGAAGGGAGAGGCCGGAGGCCGTGGCCCGACCGTGATGCAGGCCCAATCGGGCATATTATTATTATTACTATTATTATTATTATTAGATAAAAAAATGGGCCTGTAGCACGTAGGGTTAGGGTTAATATATAAGGGGTATCATTAGCAATAGGAGTTATCTTTTTGGAGTTGTTTATTGGCCATTGACTTGGGTGGAAGTTATTCCGTAAAAAGGACAGTTGTTCATGTTTATCAATTACTACTTTCATATTGATCTTTTGTTTGTTCGCGTATAAACCCTTATCTCTATCACCTCATTCTCTCTCCCACACACACACCCAGAATCGCCAGCGGACCGCCTGTAAAGCTGAAGAATTTTTTCTTTAAAATGGGACCGGATCTGGTCAGGTGAGGCAAAACCTCTTGGCAAAGCCACCAAAGCGATGTCGTGATAACCATGATTATATAAATGGCCAGTTGCATAGTAAAACTTCATCTACTACGGATATATAAACTTTCTATGAAGGAGGTCAGCAATTAGTCATATGTAACACCCATGGATTCTAGCTTTAGTAAGCATAGTCAGATGACACTAATAAATAAAACTAAAATATGAAGAGAGCAATTAAGTAATATATCAGAAGCAGTTCCAAAGCAATGCCAATTTAATTTTCAACAATGGATCATAAGTAAAAGCAAAACATAAAAACAAAATTGTTAAAAAAAAAAAAGAACAGGAACCAGTAAGGAGGTAATGAAGCGCAAAAAAAAGGTAATTATACGAGTATTCTCTCAACAGATTTAGCACTGTTGCAGGGATGCTCGTTGGCTGTAAATAACAACATTTCGATTGAGGGCCAAAGGGTAAACAGTTCACTGGTTTACTAATGGAAAAATAGCATATAACTGCCTAAGTTCAATTTTGTACCAAATAAACATTAATCTAGTTAGTCCATTTACACAATCAGGGTTACCTTCCGTCAATCCTCATAAAACCAGAAAATATAAACACCAAAGTAGAAACAAGTAAAGGGCATTCCAGTAAAGGCAAATCTTTAAAAAAATATATACCTTTCCTTAGCAAGTTTGAAGAAGTTAGAGATATGACCCCATAATGTCTTCTCAAATGTCTCCCACGTTCGATCTATATCTTCAAAGTATTCGCTGTGGAATAAGGCAATTAGTCCATCCGAAAGATGTAAAACTGCTCACTATTAGAAACCCTAAAAATCAAATTATAAAATTTTAGATTTCCGAGAGAAATGCACATATTCTAAAATATTCTTAGGATAAGTGTTGTATCAGCATATTATTGTAATTTAACGTCATATTCATGTTAGTGTGAATGAAAGATTCATCTCTTTATCCCAAGCAAACAACACTCAACATGAAAGTCACAAAGAATAACAGCATATAATCAACAGGGCAACGCTACTATTCTATTGAAATCTAAAATGGTGAAGAGCTTTTAGGAAACAGCTTATAAAGGTTGTCACTGACATGACGTCACATGGATTTTCAACTGTCCTCTTCGTACTTGACAAATCAGATACATTATTGAAATAGAAGTACACAATTACCGTGTGAGGAATGTGAAATTAGGGCATGATTTTATACAAAACAATATTAATGCAGGTAAACTTCTGACCTCAAACGACCAACCTCTTCTTCATGAGATGAAGCAGCTGCTACTGCAAACCGTCGTTTCCCATCCAATGCAGTTAATCTCTAGGGGTCAATTAAACATACAAGTTCAGTAGCAAAGCTTTGACATTAAATCAATCAAATAATAACTATTCAAGCCCACAAAATCTCAACCTCGTAGGTGTTTATAAGTTCCTTGTCATCACTCAAGGAATCATGTGCCGCAGCAGCCTCCACTGAGATTGACATCATACCCTCCACATCCTGCCAAAAAAAAAGGAAAAAAACAAATAAGACCACTAGAGAAGTTATCAGCATAAATGGAAACAATTAAATAGAGACCACTATAATAAGAAGGTCTAGCAACAACATAAAGAGCACCTAAGCCGCGTTGGAGCAGCTTGCTACAGTGAGATTACATGATTGCAAAGAGATTTAGGCTAATGTCCATATTCTAATGTATAGGTCATATAAGAACACAAACACTCACCTTCAGAGTTGTGTTCAAGTTATTCCTCGCATTACTGAGGAGTTTTATTTGATCATGATTCTCGATCAAGGTTTGGCATTCTTGACATAACCTGTTAGGAAGGAAATTCTACATCAGCTAAAACATCAGTAAGCCAACACATGAGATACATTATTTTACCAACAAATAAAAACATATATAAACTATGTTATATCATCTTCATACTTTTCAATCTCCACAAAATTCTCCCTTAGATCACTTATTGTTTTCTGAGACAAGGAAAGTGAGTCAAGACCTGCCTGTGCCTGTTCAACCTGAATCCGGAAAGTCAGAGAGGAAATTAGAAGATTGAACACTGACTCAGTAAATCAAGTTTTACGTCATCTACAACCATATTCTAACAGCAAGAAAGAAAAGTAACGAAGTTTCAAAATAGTAGTTCAATTTAGAAATAGAGTGTTTACATTTTAATGATCCATCATTACCTGTTCAGCAACCATTGTACTGAGTTGTGCATCATTTGCCTGATATTAAACCATAAAAAATGTTCATCAATAAAGGAATTATCTTCATCATAATGTGAGTTAAAATATAATCAAATGAAGAAAATTCAAAAATAAAAAATTGTATCAAATGATAAAAAATGTTCATCAATAAAGAAATAATCTTCAGCATAATGTGAGCTATAAAATATAATCAAAAGAAGAAAATGCAAGAATAAAAACTCGAAATTATTGAAAGATAACCAACTCAATCAAAGAATAAGGCACAAAATGTAAACTTAAAAAAACCCAGAACACTATTATTAACGAAGTAATGAACATGCATATAAAAGTACTGATTGCTCAAGATTATCAATATCCAAAAAATATTGTACTGATAATTGTGACAACCAACAACGATATGAATGTAAATGAAACATCATGATGTCATGGCAGTCAACGATGCACTAAACTCATAGTTGCTAAAGGCGCGCCTCAGCCTCAGGCGCTCCAGAGGCGCAAGGCGCACACGTAAAGAGGCAAATCGCCTTTTAAGCCCAAAGGTGGGTGACCTCAGTCAGGCCCGCGCCTGGGCGCGCCGTTTTCGTGCGCGCTGTTTTGATGCGCGCCTCCTTGCGCCTTGCGCGTCATAGGAGCTCATATAGTCTTGGTGCTCTGTCGCCTTTAACAACTACGCTTCCAAACCTAACGAACTTTGATCATATAGCAAAGCAACAATGTGAAATAACCAAGATTAATCTCTAAAGCTAATCCTTGTAGCAATAGTATACACAGGCGGGAAAGAGGAACATTTTCAAATCACCACCTGATTATGAATATAGGTATGCATTGACTGGCTTTTTGGAAGAAGTCTTTTTTTGTGTAGCTTTAGTCACACCAAACAAAAAGAGAGAAAGAGAGAGAAGGAAAACGGAGTATATTTAAGAAAAGCAAGAAACTTCTCTACTACATTACATTCGCTACTAAAAGAACCGCATCCAAGTTTCCAACAACAACAATGCTACTGGCATGCCCATTCAACTTATACAAAGTACTGATTCTCTTGATCTACAATCCAAACTCCATGCCACTTAGTGGCCACGTAAAATCACGAATGAGTAAAAACAAAAAGAAATCTTCAATTGTTGATTCTGATTATTCCCAGGTAACCACCAGTATCAAAATCAAAAATATATCTAGAGAAACAGTAAGCAACTAATTACCAGAAGCTTTCAAAAGTTCCACTAGAAAATTGCTATTATAACACAAAAGCTGTGAAGTGAAATTTAACAAGCAATAGCAAATGAAACATTCAACTATATTTTATCCATAAACAAGAACCCCACTGTTTATATCCTGTTAATTAGTAAAATTTCTTCTTCCGAGATTTCCAATACCGTTAATCTCATACAAATTGCATAAGAAATAATTCCCCATGACATTCAAACAGAATTTCATGCTTGCACGAAATAATGCAAATTTACTTATATTTCTCATCAATTTCAATTACATGCGCTCATAGTCATATGCGATTATTGGAGAACAGACGAAGTTCCCGACACAGGAACGAGAATTCATGAGAATTGCAAATTCAGCCTTCCAATAAAAGATGAACCTGCTGACGGGCAATATAATCAGCTTTTATCAAAGAAATGGACAGTAAAAGCTCCGGCAGCGGCAGAAGCTTCGCCACCTCTCTCACCGCCGCCTCCTTCGCTTCCACCCCTAGATCCTCCACCATCATTTTCTTGCCGTCCTCTCTACAGAAATCAGGTGCTTAGATTACAAAATTCGTGAAAATATCAAAATGATGATCGAGTTAATAGAGTTCAAATTGGTAATTTACAGTTCGAATCTCAACTGGATCGACTTTAATAGAACTCAAATTGGTGAATAAAAAATTGCTTTATGATCTGGTCTCCAATATTATCTCATATAATGTAACACCCATGATATTCAGGGTATATTACAGCACCGCGGATCCCTACGTGGAACTCACCAGGCTAAAGACCAAAATATACTCGTCGACTCGCGGGATAGATATAATAACACCACGTCATACAGACCCAAAACAAAATAGTCCACTCGGTTCAACCGGTCAAGCACAACAAAATCATCCAACACAAATACAATAGACAAACATACTTCAATCCGAACGGACAAAAACGCCTAAGTACTCGAGTACTTCTATTAGTTTACAAATGGTGAAACGCATCAAAAGACAGGACAACATAAAGATACGCTTTTGTACAATCATCACGCACGGCCGTCATCCATGTAACACCCCCAATCCACTCAGGAATATTACATGTCGTATACCCTTTCCTCAAGGATCCACTAGGCTGGTAAACAACATCGAACATCTCAACAATGCCTTTAAGGCTAAAATGACTTGGTAGACCGATTTGGTCTTTCAATAAATACATACAACTCAATACATGCCCACGCAGGGGTCGAATACAAAATGCTTCCGTACAACGGGGAAAATATACTGCAGCGGAAATAAAATACAACCGAACCAATACAACAACGTACGGTTCCTCATGTGATTAGTATCGATCATCTTTCATCATCCTTCGTGCCAACCCTGTGTTATGCTCCCAAAACCTGAATGCAAAAACAGACATCCACCCCCCGAATACTCGGGGGTTAGCAAAACTCCACTGTTTTGCTAGTGCAAGAACAAAGTGCAAATACGAGCCATATAATTCGAGTTCTAAAAACAGTAATAACCAGAAATTCTCAAAGATTCAAATACAACGAAACAAAATACTTCCCGAAGCAAGAGTTTGGGTAAAACATTCCAAAAACCGAAAGATCACCAATCAAGGAAAACAATGTATAAAACGGTTTAAAATGTCGTCGAGAGTTTTAATAGAAAACAATTTAGGATTATCGAATCCTTCTCTTTCCAAAATCAACAGGGGTCACACCCCAAAGGTTTTGTTTTTACAAATAGAAAACCGACAACAATTCACAGGGTCAAAACCCACGTCACGGGTCCTCGACGGACTTAAAATCAACCCAACATAAACACACAAGATATGCAAATCTTGGCCACACGAATATCACACCAACTCGTGAATCCAGAGTGAAGTCATAGATTCCCCCGAGGCCTCGTCGGACCCTCCCGAGGTGAGTAAAACACAATCAAATCATATATTCAAACTCATGAACCCAGAGTGAAGTCATAGATTCCCCCGAGGCCTCGCCGGGACCTCCCGAGGTGAGCAGAACACATTCACAAATCATATATTCAAACTCATGAACCCAGAGTGAAGTCATAGATTCCCCCGAGGCCTCGCCGGACCCTCCCGAGGTGAGTAAAACACAATCAAATCATATATTCAAACTCATGAACCCAGAGTGAAGTCATAGATTCCCCCGAGGCCTCATCGGACCCTCCCGAGGTGAGCAGAACACATTCACAATTCATATATCACACCAAGGATATCCAAACAATTCACCCAAGGGCAACAACACAAAGCACGACACAATTGTCAAATCACAACGCACCGAAATGAGATAATATATGCATATATATTATCAAAGCACAACAACAACACCAGGCGTATTCATAGGGTTCACTTAACCATTCATGAGACATAACATTCACAAAACACACGCGTTTTGAAAATGAGCCTTTGACGAGGCTAAACCGAATCTTTTGAAAGTTTATCTCAAACAATCAAACAAACATACCAAGACAATCACTAATTATCATATCCACAAAACAAAAATTGTAAGGACAAGGTACTTGCCTCGAAATCGGCACGCAAGTATTCCGACGAACACGGCTCAACCGGGAAGCTTCGAAATGCTCGACGCTATCGAAAAGGAAGATGACGATGAACGGAAGGGTTCAACACGGGTTCCTCGCAAGAAACTCGGCCCTAACATCACATAATTAATAAATCAACGATCATACGAGGAAGAATAACCGTAGAATGTCCGAAAACTCCTGTATGACATTCTACCGGACACCTTCAAGGCGTCAATCAAGAATTCGACCAAAACGATGAATCTATACGATCCGACCAAGGAATAACAAGGGAACAGATATAATACATCTAAACAATCATCAATCCATCACAATCCTAAGTTAAATCGGATTAAACGGACAAAATCAACCAAAATACCCAAATTCTCCAAAACTAGATTTCTAGAAAATCTGACCTGATTCGCTCGATCAAAGGATGTTATAGGGTGGATGATTGATGATATGAACTCCAAGACTTCATGGATTTAACACCTGACAACATCCCTCCATGATCATCAAAGCTCCAGCCACGGAAGAGGATGAAGCGAGTGAGAAAAATGATGAAAAAACCGTCTGCTGGGTCTTAAATAGGCTGCCTGCCGGTCGCCTTACGTACGTAATCGGCCATGGCTTACGTACGTAACCGGCCATGGCCGAACTAACTGCCCAGAAATGCCGGCAACGTTGCGTACGTAACCATCCAAGGCTTACGTACGTAACCGGCCTTACGTACGTAACTGACACGTTATTAGTGTAACTATCGCAAGTGCACGATATCGTATCAAGTAGTAAAGTGGACTTTTTGAGTCCGGTTTATCGATCCCACAAGGAAGTTTGGTTATAATTTGAATTATACACTATTAGTCTATTTTTATAGATATTAAGATGAGTGAAACAAACAATTAAAAAGTTTGGTTTAATAGTTGCAAAGTAAATGCAATAATAGTTCTAATATTTTAAGGAAATAAAAAGATTGCAATAATAATAGATTGATTAACGATAAAATGAAATAGTTGGGATTACAAACTTAGTTCGTCATTAGTTATAGAAGATGTATAGGAGATCATAAGATGAATTTACTTATTATGTTGTGTAGATTCGATTTTCCTTAAAAAGACGGTTTCTCTTTCGAACTATAAAACGCCCCTTACATATTGAATCAATCCACTATATTTCTATGTTGATTGGCTTCAATACATAGCATTAGGATTTATGAAAATAACTCAAAGAATCATCTAAGGACTAGAGGTATATTTCTATCCCCTACAACTTAGAGTGAAGATCATTTGATCTAATCAAACATATTTTCTTTCAAAACATATGAAGACCATAAATATCGTCATTTATTGGCCAAATAAATAAAGATTGTTAAAACAATGAAAATCACACACAATAATAAGTAATTCACAATAGATCTTTTATACAAACAAAAATAACATGACTAACCTTGTTTATAATCCTAACTAAAGGTTACTTAGCCCATGAAAGGTTTATTATACATGTTACAAGCTCTGGTGGTCATTATTGGTTGAATCAAGAGAAAGAATTGATCCTAACTCCCTTAGTAGATAAAGGAGATAGAAGCAATAAACTCTCTGAACAACATATGTTATACCACACTTACAAATATCACTCAAGAACACAAGTGTGTTCTTCACACAAAAAGAAAAGTTTACAAAAAATGGAAAATTATAAGATGAATGGTGAATGATGAAGGATCTAAGGGGTCTATTTATACACCTAAAGTCATCTAATAGCTCCAAAACTCCAAAGATTATTACAATAGATCGGATCAATGCCACCATCCCCTCAATAATACACAAAAAGTATAAAAATTAGACAAATCATAACAATCATCAAGAGTTACTAGTAACATTCTGTGAGTTACTACTGTAACTAGTGACTTACTACGTAACATTCTCGTAGTTACTACCGTAACTCGCTTCGTCAATTTGTTCACCGGTTGCTTTGAGAGTTACGTTTTCTGAGAATTTCTCGGACTTTGCGTTTTTGCCCGGATCTTCTTCTGATGATAACTTTTGATATATAACTCAATTTGAATCCTAAAGACCGCCGAATTGCCTCTGAAAGCCCTACAACATGAATATATCAAAATTCAACAAAGAGAATATTTAATAAACATGTTATTTCTTTAGTAAATCAGTTATTTAATCCGATCATCATTCGATAAAAATAAAATTATTAAAACTAATTAATTAAAAGCAAAAAACGAGTAGACTAGCTCAATTATGGGTGAATTTTATCGATACAAACCATGGATAAGTGTACAAAAGTGACACTTATCACACCCCCAAACTTGAATTCTTGCTAGTCCCGAGCAAGAGTCTTTATTATTCATGCTCCAAAAATAAAAATAAGAAAAATTAATACACACATAAATTAAAATATAAAAAGAGAAAATGAGATCAAAATGCCATTAATACACAACAACCAGCTTTATACAGTAGATAGAAATGAATCAAGATTCAAAATAAATTTACTAATGTTTTTGAAGTTAAAACACGGTTTTTTATTTTGTAATTCCAAATTCAAGGTTTCCCCCCCAAAAGGTTGATTATTTCTTTCCCACTCGTGATACACACGACTCCCTTTAATGGTTGCTCTCGATCACTCGTTTATTTTTCGACTCAATATGAAGAGGAATTTCATTGGCGTCATCAAATATTATGATTTTTCACGAAATTGAGTGTATTGAAATTCGGCCGCTAATTAATTCAAATCTGCTCATAAACTACATCCCTTAGTGATAGCTTTCACACCTGTTATTTGCTAACGTGTAGCTCTTTTCACTAACACAATTTCTATCTCTTTTTTTTTAAAAGGTGATAGCTTTCACACCGTTATTTGCTAACGTGTAGCTCTTTTCACCAATTTTTCTGTGAGACGGCAGCTACGCACCAACAATGGTTAGTCCTTTATTTTTCGCAAAATTTTAGAATCCCCAGAATTAGGCAGTTGTTGCTGCTCAACACTTCTCCTTTTTGTCATTTATTTTTTTAGGTGATAGCTTTCACACAGTTATTTGCTAACGTGTAGCTCTTTTCACCAATGACTCCTTTTTTTTAGGGAATAGAATTTTTGCAGAAAATTATTTCTTAGTTAAGCATGAAAATTCAAAAACTCCACAAATTAAGTAAATTTCAGTTCTATTTTTCATCAACCGATTGATTCTTCTTTTCTCAAGGTAACGAATGACTCGATTTTATATGATAATTACAAGGCTTGGAAAGAGATTAAGGCTCAAAAAAATTTTGGAATATACAATTTTTATTTACCGGTTAAAACGATTTTAGAAGCTTATAAATAGCTAATTTATTGGTGTTATGGCGAGATCTAGAAATCTCAAAAATCAAAATATTATAAATATATATATATATATATAATAAAAAAAAATTAAGGCAAATAACCAAATCAATTAAAACATACCAAAATTACAACACACCAAAATAATAAAACAAACCACCCCCTAACTTGAAAATAAAACTGTCCTCAGTTTTTTAAAAATAAAATAAAATAAAAAGCAATGCAGAAAAAGCAGAATACTCCCTGTTAAAAAAGTTGATGTTTGAGCTAACGCCTTTTAGAATCTGCAAGAGAATAAATATACGAGGCACACAACAAAAGAAAATAAAATATACTCGAAAGTATAACACAATTTTTAAGATGCGCATCAAGAAAGTCCGAAGAGTCGCCTTACGCTGCCATCAATGCTATTATAAAAAAACACACAATAAAAATTACAGTAATAAAATAACAATACATAAATCGCGAATAGATGCGCGTCAAGAGATCAAGAAGAAACTCCTTAAGCTGCCACCATTTACCACGATTATTACACACGGTAAAGTAAAAATAAAAGAGGTCCGACATGGGATATCACAGGAGAGGAATGAATCCACTTTTCGTTTTTCACGGTAAAATCTTCCATCCGGACAATTTTAGCTAGAGTCGGATCTGGTTGAGGAACAAATTCATTGAGTTTTTGATTAGTTCTTGGTGTTGTTGCAACGACTATGATTCGCTTAGCACGCTCTAAATAAAACCCTTTTCACAGAGTAGTCGATGAAAGACAGTAAACCATCAAAGAAACCATTGACATTAAGCACACCTATTGGTTTTTGATGAACATTTAGCTGGGCTCTGGTAACCACATGAAAAAGTTCCTCAAGGGTGCCAAAACCACCGGGAAGGGTGATAAAGGCGACAGAATTATTTATCATGTGAGTTATGCGATCTTGCATATTTACAGATCTAAACTCATCTCCAATAGTTGATCCGGTGATTTTACTTTCAGCCAGAGGTTTTGGGATTATTCCCAACACTCTTACTCCTTCCATATAGGCAGAAGCAGCAGCTCGTCCCATTAATCCTAGACTTCCTCCTCCGTAAACTACATGAATGCATTTTTCTCCTAAGGTACGACCCAAGTTGTGGGCTGCTTCAGTAAAGCATGCCTCTTTTCCATAACTAGCTCCACCAAAAATGCAGACTGTGCTAAATTTTTTTGTTGAAGATGATGAATCCATTTTTGAAAAGAAATTTTTTTTAGAGAGAAACAGAGAAAAGTGCAAGTTTGAGGGATGAATGAAAGAAACAAGCACTAAGTTTATTTATAGAAGAAAAAAAAGGTAAAAATTGTTTAACAAGTTTGTGATTGCGTTGATTGCGCTTCAACTACTCAATAGAATAATGAAAGCATTTATCGCGTATCACATTTTTTTATTCAGAAAATCTCACCACACGACAAAAATAAAAGATACTTACGCGTATTTACAGTACTTGTGATTGTGGTTCACATCTTCCTCTGATTTTACGTTCAGAAATGGCCTAAACGCCTTCTATGAGTCGGGGAGAAGCTTCCCATCCAATTTTCTTACAAATTGGCAAACAGGGTCTTTTAACGTCAGATTCCCAAGACGTTCATATTCTGGTTTGAATTTATTCCACAAACATCGAATTCCGTAATGTACGAGTCCACTAGGATGCGTGTCAAGAGAAATTTCGATATCATCTAAATTCTCCTTATTCAGACCATCATTAATGAACTGAATTTTATCTTCTCTGTTTGTAGATGGAATTCCTAAAGATCGACATTTTAAATTACAGTTCCATCTAGCACATTTATAACAAACGGCTATCATCTTTGCTCGTCGTTTCTTCGCATATGAACTTTTTCCAAGCCCTGGTAAAAATCTAATCGGTGTTTCTGTGAATTCACCCTCTATTCTTACTTTGGCTTCAATTATGAATCTTATGTCAAAAGGTATGCTTTTATTCATAAGCAACCTCATCCTTTCAAGCATTGCCTTGTAAATTTTTAAAATTGCATTTTTGCTTAGAAAGAGAAATCTTTTTTCAATTTTATACAATGTTTCTTCCATTATAAAAAAAATAAAAAATGAAAGTAAATGGAGGAAATATTTACAAATATCAGTTGTTGTGGGAAACTGAAAAATCCGACTTTAATAGTCACGGAGTACCGTTATCCGCCACTTGACCGGACAAACACAATTGAGTACTAAGTTAAAATGTCGAGAAAGTTGTACCTATAAAAATAGTTTACAATGTAAGATTTCAAATATAACTTATACTTCCCCGGCAACGGCGCCAAAAACTTGACACGTTATTAGTGTAACTATCGCAAGTGCACGATATCGTATCAAGTAGTAAAGTGGACTTTTTGAGTCCGGTTTATCGATCCCACAAGGAAGTTTGGTTATAATTTGAATTATACACTATTAGTCTATTTTTATAGATACTAAGATGAGTGAAACAAACAATTAAAGAGTTTGGTTTAATAGTTGCAAAGTAAATGCAATAATAGTTCTAATATTTTAAGGAAATAAAAAGATTGCAATAATAATAGATTGATTAACGATAAAATGAAATAGTTGGGATTACAAACCTAGTTCGTCATTAGTTATAGAATATGTATAGGAAATCATAAGATGAATTTACTTATTATGTTGTGTAGATTCGATTTTCCTTAAAAAGACGGTTTCTCTTTCGAACTATAAAACGCCCCTTACATATTGAATCAATCCGCTATATTTCTATATTGATTGGCTTCAATACATAGCATTAGGATTTATGAAAATAACTCAAAGAATCATCTAAGGACTAGAGGTATATTTCTATCCCCTAGAACAACTTAGAGTGAAGATCATTTGATCTAATCAAATATATTTTCTTTCGAAACATATGAAGACTATAAATATCGTCATTTATTGGCCAAATAAATAAAGATTGTTAAAACAATGAAAATCACACACAATAATAAGTAATTCACAATAGATCTTTTATACAAACAAAAATAACATGACTAACCTTGTTTATAATCCCAACTAAAGGTTACTTAGCCCATGAAAGGTTTATTATACATGTTACAAGCTTTGGTGGTCATTATTGGTTGAATCAAGAGAAAGAATTGATCCTAACTCCCTTAGTAGATAAAGGAGATAGAAGCAATAAACTCTCTGAACAACATATGCTATACCACACTTACAAATATCACTCAAGAACACAAGTGTGTTCTTCACACAAAAAGAAAAGTTTACAAAAAATGGAAAATTATAAGATGAATGGTGAATGATGAAGGATCTAAGGGGTCTATTTATACATCTAAAGTCATCTAATAGCTCCAAAACTCCAGCATTATTACAATAGATCGGATCAATGCCAGCCATCCCCTCAATAATACACAAAAAGTATAAAAATTAGACAAATCATAACAATCATTAAGAGTTACTACTGTAACATTCGTGAGTTACTACGTAGTTGTAGTGACTTACTACCGTAACATTCGTAGTTACTACCGTAACTCGCTTCACAATTTGTTCACCGGTTGCTTTGAGAGTTACGTTTTCAGCCAATTTCTCGACTTTGCGTTTTTGCCCCATCTTCTTCTGATGATAACTTTTGATATATAACTCGATTTTGAATCGGAAAAGCTGCGAATCGTCTCTAAATCCCTACAACATAAATATATCAAAATTCAACAAAGAGAATATTTAATAAACATGTTACTTCTTGAGTAAATCAGTTATTTAATCCGATCATCATCCGATAAAAATAAAATTATTAAAACTAATTAATTAAAAGCAAAAAACGAGTAGACTAGCTCAATTATGGGTGAATTTTATCGATACAAACCATGGATAAGTGTACAAAACTGACACTTATCACACCCCCAAACTTGAATTCTTGCTAGTCCCGAGCAAGACTCTTTATTATTCATGCTCCAAAAATAAAAATAAGAAAAATTAATACACACATAAATTAAAATATAAAAAGAGAAAATGAGATCAAAATGCCATTAATACACAACAACCAGCTTTATACAGTAGATAGAAATGAATCAAGATTCAAAATAAATTTACTAATGTTTTTGAAGTTAAAACACGGTTTTTTATTTTGTAATTCCAAATTCAAGGTTTCACCCCCCAAAAGATTGATTATTTCTTTCCCACTCGTGATACACACGACTCCCTTTAATGGTTGCTCTCGATCACTCGTTTATTTTTCGACTCAATATGAAGAGGAATTTCATTGGCGTCATCAAATATTATGATTTTTCAGGAAATTGAGTGTATTGAAATTCAGCCGCTAATTAATTCAAATCTGCTCATAAACTACATCCCTTAGTGATAGCTTTCACACCTGTTATTTGCTAACGTGTAGCTCTTTTCACTAACACAATTTCTATCTCTTTTTTTTTAAAAAGGTGATAGCTTTCACACCGTTATTTGCTAACGTGTAGCTCTTTTCACCAATTTTTCTGTGAGACGGCAGCTACGCACCAACAATGGTTAGTCCTTTATTATTCGCAAAATTTTAGAATCCCCAGAATTAGGCAGTTGTTGCTGCTCAACACTTCTCCTTTTTGTCATTTATTTTTTTAGGTGATAGCTTTCACACAGTTATTTGCTAACGTGTAGCTCTTTTCACCAATGACTCCTTTTTTTTAGGTAATAGAATTTTTGCAGAAAATTATTTCTTAGTTAAGCATGAAAATTCAAAATCTCCAGAAATTTAGTTAATTTCATTTTTATTTTTCATCAACGGATTGATTCTTCTTTTGTCAAGGTAACGTTTGAATCGATTTTTTATGTTAATTACAAGGATTGGAAAGAGATTAAGGCTCAAAAAAATTTTGGAATATACAATTTTTATTTACCGGTTAAAACGATTTTAGAAGCTTATAAATAGCTAATTTATTGGTGTTATGGCGAGATCTAGAAATCTCAAAAATCAAAATATTATAAATATATATATATATATATAATAAAAAAAAATTAAGGCAAATAACCAAATCAATTAAAACATACCAAAATTACAACACACCAAAATAATAAAACAAACCACCCCCTAACTTGAAAATAAAACTGTCCTCAGTTTTTTAAAAATAAAATAAAATAAAAAGCAATGCAGAAAAAGCAGAATACTCCCTGTTAAGAAAGTTGATGTTTGAGCTAATGCCTTTTAGAATCTGCAAGAGAATAAATATACGAGGCACACAACAAAAGAAAATAAAATATACTCGAAAGTATAACACAATTTTTAAGATGCGCATCAAGAAAGTCCGAAGAGTCGCCTTACGCTGCCATCAATGCTATTATAAAAAAACACACAATAAAAATTACAGTAATAAAATAACAATACATAAATCGCGAATAGATGCGTGTCAAGAAATCAAGAAGAAACTCCTTAAGCTGCCACCATTTACCACGATTATTACACACGACAGAAAGTAAAAATAAAAGAGGTCCGACATGGGATATCAAAGGGAGAGGAATGAATCCACTTTTCATTTTCTCACGGTAAAATCTTCCATCCAGACAATTTTAGCTAGAGCTGGATCTGGTTGAGGAACAAATTCATTGAGTTTTTTGATTAGTTCTTCTGGTGTTGTTGCAACGACTATGATTCGTTTAGCACGCTCGGAAATAAAACCCTTTTCAGCAGAGTAGTCGGTGAAAGACAATAAACCATCAAAGAAACCATTGACGTTAAGCACACCTATTGGTTTTTGATGAACATTTAGCTGGGCTCTGGTAACCACATGAAAAAGTTCCTCAAGGGTGCCAAAACCACCGGGAAGGGTGATAAAGGTGCCAGAATTATTTATCATGTGAGTTATGCGATCTTGCATATTTACAGATCTAAACTCATCTCCAATAGTTGATCCGGTGATTTTACTTTCAGCCAGAGGTTTTGGGATTATTCCCAACACTCTTACTCCTTCCATATAGGCGTATGCACTCGTCCCATTAATCCTAGACTTCCTCCTCCGTAAACTACATGAATGCATTTTTCTCCTAAGGTACGACCCAAGTTGTGGGCTGCTTCAGTAAAGCATGCCTCTTTTCCATAACTAGCTCCACCAAAAATGCAGAATGTGCTAAATTTTTTTGTTGAAGATGATAAATCCATTTTTGAAAAGAAATTTTTTTTTAGAGAGAAATAGAGAAAAGTGCAAGTTTGAGGGATGAATGAAAGAAACAAGCACTAAGTTTATTTATAGAAGAAAAAAAAGGTAAAAATTGTTTAACAAGTTTGTGATTGCGTTGATTGCGCTTCAACTACTCAATAGAATAATGAAAGCATTTATCGCGTATCATATTTTTTTATTCAGAAAATCTCACCACACGAAAAAAATAAAAGATACTTACGCGTATTTACAGTACTTGTGATTGTGGTTCACATCTTCCTCTGATTTTACGTTCAGAAATGGCCTAAACGCCTTCTATGAGTCGGGGAGAAGCTTCCCATCCAATTTTCTTACAAATTGGCAAACAGGGTCTTTTAACGTCAGATTCCCAAGACGTTCATATTCTGGTTTGAATTTATTCCACAAACATCGAATTCCGTAATGTACGAGTCCACTAGGATGCGTGTCAAGAGAAATTTCGATATCATCTAAATTCTCCTTATTCAGACCATCATTAATGAACTGAATTTTATCTTCTCTGTTTGTAGATGGAATTCCTAAAGATCGACATTTTAAATTACAGTTCCATCTAGCACATTTATAACAAACGGCTATCATCTTTGCTCGTCGTTTCTTCGCATATGAACTTTTTCCAAGCCCTGGTAAAAATCTAATCGGTGTTTCTGTGAATTCACCCTCTATTCTTACTTTGGCTTCAATTATGAATCTTATGTCAAAAGGTATGCTTTTATTCATAAGCAACCTCATCCTTTCAAGCATTGCCTTGTAAATTTTTAAAATTGCATTTTTGCTTAGAAAGAGAAATCTTTTTTCAATTTTATACAATGTTTCTTCCATTATAAAAAAAATAAAAAATGAAAGTAAATGGAGGAAATATTTACAAATATCAGTTGTTGTGGGAAATCAAAATCCGACTTTAATAGTCACGAGTACCGTTATCCGCCACTTGACCTGACAAACACAATTGAGTACTAAGTTAAAATGTCGAGAAAGTTGTACCTATAAAAATAGTTTACAATGTAAGATTTCAAATATAACTTATACTTCCCCGGCAACGGCGCCAAAAACTTGACACGTTATTAGTGTAACTATCGCAAGTGCACGATATCGTATCAAGTAGTAAAGTGGACTTTTTGAGTCCGGTTTATCGATCCCACAAGGAAGTTTGGTTATAATTTGAATTATACACTATTAGTCTATTTTTATAGATACTAAGATGAGTGAAACAAACAATTAAAGAGTTTGGTTTAATAGTTGCAAAGTAAATGCAATAATAGTTCTAATATTTTAAGGAAATAAAAAGATTGCAATAATAATAGATTGATTAACGATAAAATGAAATAGTTGGGATTACAAACTTAGTTCGTCATTAGTTATAGAATATGTATAGGAAATCATAAGATGAATTTACTTATTATGTTGTGTAGATTCGATTTTCCTTAAAAAGACGGTTTCTCTTTCGAACTATAAAACGCCCCTTACATATTGAATCAATCCGCTATATTTCTATATTGATTGGCTTCAATACATAGCATTAGGATTTATGAAAATAACTCAAAGAATCATCTAAGGACTAGAGGTATATTTCTATCCCCTAGAACAACTTAGAGTGAAGATCATTTGATCTAATCAAACATATTTTCTTTCGAAACATATGAAGACCATAAATATCGTCATTTATTGGCCAAATAAATAAAGATTGTTAAAACAATGAAAATCACACACAATAATAAGTAATTCACAATAGATCTTTTATACAAACAAAAATAACATGACTAACCTTGTTTATAATCCCAACTAAAGGTTACTTAGCCCATGAAAGGTTTATTATACATGTTACAAGCTTTGGTGATCATTATTGGTTGAATCAAGAGAAAGATTTGATCCTAACTCCCTTAGTAGATAAAGGAGATAGAAGCAATAAACTCTCTGAACAACATATGCTATACCACACTTACAAATATCACTCAAGAACACAAGTGTGTTCTTCACACAAAAAGAAAAGTTTACAAAAAATGGAAAATTATAAGATGAATGGTGAATGATGAAGGATCTAAGGGGTCTATTTATACATCTAAAGTCATCTAATAGCTCCAAAACTCCAGCATTATTACAATAGATCGGATCAATGCCAGCCATCCCCTCAATAATACACAAAAAGTATAAAAAATTAGACAAATCATAACAATCACAAGAGTTACTAGTAACATTCGTGAGTTACGGCCAGTAACTAGGTGACTTACGTCCGTAACATTCTCGTAGTTACTACTGCACTTCGTCAATTTGTTCACTGGTTGCTTTGAGAGTTACGTTTTCAGCCCAGAATTTCTCAGACTTTGCGTTTTTGCCCCAGATCTTCTTCGGATGATAACTTTTGATATATAACTCTGATTTTGAATCCGGAAAGACTGCGAATTCGTCTCGGAAATCCCTACAACATGAATATATCAAAATTCAACAAAGAGAATATTTAATAAACATGTTATTTCTTGAGTAAATCAGTTATTTAATCCGATCATCATCCGATAAAAATAAAATTATTAAAACTAATTAATTAAAAGCAAAAAACGAGTAGACTAGCTCAATTATGGGTGAATTTTATCGATACAAAACCATGGATAAGTGTACAAAACTGACACTTATCAGTAACTGCCGGGCCATTACGGCCGTAACTCGGCCATGGGTGGCCTGGCCCCAAAATGCCCGGCCATGACTCGGCCGTGGCCAACTCCGACGAGCCAGACGACCCCGAAACCCGAACCTGAATATGAATCGAATATACGGTTACGAAGTACTCGCAAAGACGAATCCGAACACTAAGAGAACACACAATTCCGATCACCCGAAGGCTCAAAATTCGACAACGGAAAGTAATTACCCCAAACTTTGGGAAATTACGAAAATGGCCCAAAACGTCCGAAATACACGATACACGATCGACACACCAAACCAAAGCTCGCAAAATGAATAATAACATTAAATGGACTTACGAGAAACTCGAAACAACAGTTTCGGACGAGATTCGCAAGAATCGAACTCAAGTGCGGAAAAACCGCTTAAGAACACGGAACTCAACAAAACGATACCGAAACGAACTCGGATAACAAAAAGTGCAGAATTAAACATTCTCAAAATGACGAAACGGTCAGAAGCGAGCCATCGAAATGGAATCTGGCCGGAAAAAAAAAAAAAGAAAATTACCGGAAATCGAAATTGCGGGTATTACATACTACCCTCCTTAAAAGAAGTTTCATCCCGAAACTTAAAACAAGTAGGGAGAAACAATATCCCGCCCGGAAAACTCAACGAGATACACAAGAAACACGTAACTTATGCCCAACGGCGAAATGTTACAAGCAACGCAAAGGAATATACGGCGCGAACACACGCTCCACGACGACCAACACAACGCCACCGGTAAAGACGTGAATAAATCAACAAGTGACAAGCGTCATCAAACAGATAATACAATCAAGTCAATTATCCGAACAATCACAAAACACAAAGTACGTTACAAGGAGACACACACAGTCGAAAAAACAGAAAATAAACATAAACGATCACGAGGACAATCACAAACAATTCGGACTACGCCGAAATCCTCAAAACCACACTAGGAATCTCTGTGTCCTTTCGGAGCAGAGACGCAACCTCGATCCCCAAATCTCTCAGCTACCGTCTCGCAATGCACGGCTTGGTGACCCACCTGGCCACACTCGAAACCACAGACTAACGGTGAACGACAATTCTTCGCGGTACGAAATTAGGCAACGACCGTCAGACAACCATGATCGAACAACAATGATCGAACACAGCGATCGAAAAATAAGGATCGAACAACAACGATCGAACAATGATGATCGAACAACAACGATCGAATAATAGTGATCGAACACAGCGATCGAAAAATAAGGATCGAACAACAACGATCGAACAATGATGATCGAACAACAACGATCGAATAATAGTGATTGAACAACAATGATTGAATGACAACGATCGAACAACGACTCTGAAGTTCACACTTCAACTCAAGACATTAAAAGAGCTGGTAGAAACCAAAAGATGTTACTTTCGAGCAAGGTTCACAAGAATCGAACCGAACTCGGAAAAATCACAGCGATAACCAGATCGATCCAAAACAAGATCACGGCTCGTTCGAACGATAAAAACCGAAATACAGAACGAGTTCAGAAGTATCAACGAACACGAGCGAGTCGATAGAATTGAGAAAGATAAAATGCAGAAGTCAATAACAATATGGGTAATACATTCGACCTCTTCCAAAAGAAATGTCGTCCCCGAAACTCACAACAACGGGAGCAACGTAACAACACAACAAGCAACTGATACACCACGGAACAATCACATATGGACACAATCACAACAACGACGGCATCGTTCGGCGATCTCAATGGCCCGAACGATAACCAGCACATAATCACAAAACATCATGAAACAATCACACATGTACACGGACGTACAATCCCAAGCTTTAGCAGCTCACATAAGTGCGTTCACACGCAAATCACCATAAAGCGACGACATTCAATATCAACATCTCACCTCTCACAGAGGGCTAACACAACACATGTGTGGCAAACGACTCAACGTTCATGCCACTAGTTCAATCATAACTCGGGGGTTAACACCCTAACGAAAGTGCGAACATCATACAAATATTACCGGACCGCAAACAAGAACGATAGGTTTTAAAAATAAAAACCACCTTTGAAGAAAAAGATTTTGGAAACACTAGTTGATCTTGAGTATCACCCTTCAAAAAGTAGTACAAACACCATTATCGAGACTTTGAAAACCATCTTGCGCCTGATAACACGAGGACAATTTTCTTTTGGCGAAAAACTTTCAGAAATATTCGACCCTCGGGTCTAAGCAAATGCATTTTTAAATAGTTGAAAATGTCTCAAAATATTTTGGTCCTCGACTGGAATAATTTTGAATCGTACTGTGGCACCTTGAAAGTACCACGAGAAAATAACTCATTTTAAAATGTACGTCTCGAAATTCATTTTCTAAGATACTCAAGGTTTTCAAAAATTCAATAGGCCAGAATGCCCAAAACTCACAAAATCCTTTATCAAACCGTCACAAAATATTCAAGGCCAAAATGCCAAGACTCGATTTAGGAAATCAGTTTTACGAAGTAAAACTCAGTTTGCAAAATACTGAAAGTCATTCTGAAAGAACTCACGCAGCGGATAAACTACAGTTCGAAAATTACATTAGCAGCGACACCTCTCCTCATATAAATAAAATATGAGAGTCAAATACCGGATATCGAGAAATCAAAATCCACAGAAGGATTCCATCACTTAATGAATAATCATACAAGTAACTCGCATCAGATGAGACACAGTCACAAAGAAGGGAGACTTACATCCACAGGTCGCACGAAGATGATGATCGCCCCACGATACTAATCACGACCAACAAACTCTGACGACGCATCGCGACACAACTCAGTCAGACAAAAATCCGACGGGATAAAACTCAACAAACACAACTGACCCGACAGCCTAGATTTCCACAACCTAAGCTCCGATACCATTTATGTAACACCCCCAATCCACTCAGAAATATTACATGCCATAGACCCTTTCCTCAAGGATCCACCAGGCTGGTAAACAACATCGAACATCTCGACAATGCCTTTAAGGCTAAAATGACTCGGTAGACAGATTTGGTCTTTCAATAAATACATACAACTCAATACATGCCCACGCAGGGGTCGAATACAAAATGCTTCCGTACAACGGGGAAAATATAATGCAGCAGAAATAAAATACAACCGAACCAATACAACAACGTACGGTTCCTCATGTGATTAGTATCGATCATCTTTCATCATCCTTCGTGCCAACCCTGTGTTATGCTCCCAAAACCTGAATGCAAAAACAGACATCCACCCCCCGAATACTCGGTGGTTAGCAAAACTCAACTGTTTTGCTAGTGCAAGAACAATGTGCAAATACGAGCCATACAATTCGAGTTCCAAAAACAGTAATAACCAGAAATTCTCAAAGATTCAAATACAACGAAACAAAATACTTCCCGAGGCAAGAGTTTGGGTAAAACATTCCAAAAACCGTAAGATCACCAATCAAGGGAAACAATGTATAAAACGGTTTAAAATGCCGTCGAGAGTTTTAATAGAAAACAATTTAGGATTATCGAATCCTTCTCTTTCCAAAATCAACAGAGGTCACAGCCCAAAGGTTTTGTTTTCACAAATAGAAAACCGACAACAATTCACAGGGTCAAAACCCACGTCACGGGTCCTCGACGGACTTAAATTCAACCCAACATAAACACACAAGATATGCAAATCTTGGCCACACGAATACCACACCAACTCGTGAATCCAGAGTGAAGTCATATATTCCCCCGAGGCCTCGCCGGACCCTCCCGAGGTGAGTAAAACACAATCAAATCATATATTCAAACTCATGAACCCAGAGTGAAATCATAGATTCCCCCGAGGCCTCGACGGACCCTCCCGAGGTGAGCAGAACACATTCACAAATCATATATTCAAACTCATAAACCCAGAGTGAAGTCATAGATTCCCCCGAGGCCTCGCCGGACCCTCCCGAGGTGAGTAAAACACAATCAAATCATATATTCAAACTCATGAACCCAGAGTGAAGTCATAGATTCCCCCCGAGGCCTCGCCGGACCCTCCCGAGGTGAGCAGAACACATTCACAATTCATATATCACACCAAGGATATCCAAACAATTCACCCAAGGGCAACAACACAAAGCAAGACACAATTGTCAAATCACAACGCACCGAAATGAGATAATATATGTATATATATTATCAAAGCACAACAACAACATCAGGCGTATTCATAGGGTTCACTTAACCATTCATGAGACATAACATTCACAAAACACACGCGTTTTGAAAGTGAGCCTTTGACGAGGCTAAACCGAATCTTTTGAAAGTTTATCTCAAACAATCAAACAAACATACCAAGACTGTAACACCCCCAGATCAAACCGGGAATATTACACGCCGCAGACCCTCTCCGTGAGGATCCACCAGGCTAGACATCAACACAACACATTACATTACATACTGATGAATCAAAATAACGAATCAATAGACCGATTTGGTCTTCCGTCACTGACTTACAAATCAAAATACATAAACTCATCCAGACTCATACACGTGCAAGGGTAAAATACTTGCAACGACGAATAATAAGACAGCGGAAAAGACAATACAATAGACTCCGACTAACTGAAGTCAAAACTGGCCTTCGTGTGATTAGTATCATTCGTCTTTCATCATCCCTCGTGCCGATCCTGTGTCTTGCTCCCGACAACCTGCATGTACCTGGACACAATACAGATATCCACCCCCCGATTACTCGGGGGTTAGCAAAACTCCACTGTTTCGCTAGTGCAAGTATAAAGTGCAAATACGAGCCATACACAACACATTCCGAGAATACAACGAAAGACTTCCCGAGATATATTTAGAAAAAAAATAGTTCAATTCTTGAAAGTAGAAACGAAGTAAGTAAGCACTTTGAAAACACTTCCAAATCTCGGGAGTTTTGAAAACATTTGAGATTGAAAAGTTCTTAATTCCTCGAAAGTCATTTAGGGTCACAACCCCAAAGTTCATTTTTCAAAATACAAATCCGTTTAACAAAACACGGGGTCCACGACCCAACCATTCCGGTCACAAAACACAGGGTCCACAACCCGATCATCCACTTCAATTCACTTACAAGGACACATTACACATAACACATTAATCCTATGCCATTCTAGCCAAGCACCAAGACTCGATATACAATGTCTCTCAACCCCGAGCCCAAAGCATTGTGATACTCCGGACAATATCACAATTAACGAAAACATCGTCATCCTCAAGATGAAAAACCACAACTGGTAACCCGCGGACGTACCCCTTAGTATCGACCCCCAGACATCCCGTCGGACACTCCGGGTGGGAAACCACTTCCGCGGCCGTACCCCTTAGTATCGACCCCCAGACATCCCGTCGGACACTACGGGTGGAAGTTCATCCACACACGCACCCAAGTCCACTTCCGTGGCCGTACCCCTTAGTATCGACCCCCAGACATCCCGTCGGACACTCCGGGTGGAAGGAACAACACACACACACGTTCCAAAATCACAGTTGCAAACCACAAGCCTCGAAGGTCAATCACAGTATATATAGTCGAGGTACCTTACTAGAATGGCCAATTCATCCAACACATGCTCACAACCCAGAACTAATACTATCAACAAGAAAGCACACTATTCCAACAGCACCGAACGGCACAACCAATAACACATAAATTCACATAATTCATCGATAACCACATGTCTCCACGTACAGCTTAAACAAAGGATTAAACTTCAAAACTTACCGACGACGTAATCACACACAAAGACATCACTCAAAAGTATTACGATCTTATACTCAACATTAATACATGTATTCAATTAAGCATATTAATTCTCGGAACACACGAGTCGTCTTTAAGAAAACCATGATGGTAAATATATCGATACTTTTGAAAAAGATGGTTATGAATATTTGTTTAGCACATATCGACGATTAACAACCATTATATCCACAAAACACGTAATGTATGGGCAAGATACTTGCCTCGATAATCGATACCGGACACTACAACAATCACGGCTCAGTCGGGACACCTCGAACACCTACGATTCTCCGGCGAAGACAAAGAATACGCCCACGATCGAAAAGCTTTAATAAAACGACGAACGGAAGGGTTCCGACTCGAGTTCTTCGCAAGAATTCGACCCTAACAACATATAATCAATAAATCATCGATCATACGAGGAAGAATAATCGTAGAACGCCCGAAAACCCCTCTATGACATTTCTAGGACACCTTCAAGGCGTCGATCAAGAACTCGACCAAAACAACGAATCGATACGATCTAACCATGGAATATTAAGGAAAAGATGTAATACATCTTAATAATCATCAATCTATCATAATACCAAGTTAAATCGGATTAATCGGACGAAAACAACCAAAATACCCAAAATCCCCAAAATTAGATTTCTAGGAAATCGGCTGGTCAGTAGATCGGAGGATGTTATAGGACGGATGATTGATGATATGAGCCTCAAAACTTCATGGATTGAAAGAACAACATCATGTCTCCATGATGTGTACACCTGACATGACGGGAAGAAAAGGAATGAGAAACTGGGTGAAAAATACGCCGCCGGGCCTTAAATAGCCACAGACTCGGCCGTGTCCGACATGACACGGCCGTCGTGGCGCAATCGGCCGGCGGGGACTCGGCCGTGTCTGCATGACACGGTCGTGTCGCCAAGGGGCGCTCGGCATTGACTCGGCCGTGTCTGGAACACGGTCGGGCCTCTCGCGATCGCTTAAACTTATCCGGACGAGTACGGCACGGCCGTGCCAGACGACACGGTCGGGTCCTGAGGCAGAGACTCCTGGCTTATCCGGACGAGTACGGCACGGGCCGTGTCGGACGACACGGCCGAGTCCGGTCGGCAGTGATCGGCCAAATGAGCGGGTGAGCTAAAACGACCATAACTCTCTCGTACGGACTCCGATTGACTCACCGTTTGAACCATTGGAAAGCTAATTCGATGCTCTATAATATTGCAAGGATTTAGAATTTTTGGAGTTACCAAAAATTAATGGTGATCTAACAAAGTCGAACTCCCACGTGAAAAAGTCGATTAAGGACACGGAACTCAACAAAACGACACCGAAACGAACTCGGATGACAAAAAGTGCACAATTAATCATTCTCGGAATGACGAAACGGTCATGATAGAGTTGTCAAAACGAACCTCCTCCGAAAAAAAGAAAATTACCGAAATTCGAAATTGCGGATATTACAAAGACAATCACTAATTATCATATCCACAAAACAAGAATTGTATGGACAAGTACTTGCCTCGAAATCGGCACGCAAGTATTCCGACGAACACGGCTCAACCGGGAAGCTTCGAAACGCTTGATGCTATCGAAAAGGGAGATGACGATGAACGGAAGGGTTCAACACGGGTTCCTCGCAAGAAACTCGACCCTAACATCACATAATTAATAAATCAACGATCATACGAGGAAGAATAATCGTAGAATGTCCGAAAACTCCTGTATGACATTCTACCGGACACCTTCAAGGCGTCGATCAAGAACTCGACCAAAACGATGAATCTATACGATCCGACCAAGGAATAACAAGGGAACAAATATAATACATCTAAACAATCATCAATACATCACAATCCTAAGTTAAAATGGATTAAACAGACGAAATCAACCAAAATACCCAAATTCCCCAAAACTAGATTTCTAGAAATCTGACCTGATTCGCTCGATCAAAGGATGTTATAGGGTGGATGATTGATGATATGAACTCCAAGACTTCATGGATTTAACACCTAACAACATCCCTCCATGATCATCAAAGCTCCAGCCGTGGAAGAGGATGAAGCGAGTGAGAAAAATGATGAAAAAACCGTCTGCTGGGTCTTAAATAGGCTGCCTGTCGGTCGCCTTACGTACGTAATCGGTCATGACTTACGTACGTAACCGGTCATGGCCGAACTAACTGCCCAAAAATGCCGGCAGCGTTACGTACGTAACCATCCAAGGCTTACGTACGTAACCGGCCTTACGTACATAACTGCCGGGCCATTACGGCCGTAACTCGGACATGGGTGGCCTGGCCCCAAAATGTCCGGCCATGACTCGGCCGTGGCCAACTCCGACGACCCGGACGACCCCGAAAACCGAACCTGAATATGAATCAAAGATACGGTTACGAACTACTCGCAAAGACGAATCCGAGCACTAAGAGAACACACGATTCCGACCACCCGAAAGCTCGAAATTCGACAACGGAAAGTAATTACCCCAAACTTTAAGAAATTACGAAAATGGCCCAAAACGTCTGAAATACAAGATACACGATCGACACACCAAACCAAAGCTCGCAATATGAATAATAACATTAAATGAACTTACGAGAAACTCGAAACAACAGTTTCGGACGAGATTCGCAAGAATCGAACTCAAGTGCGGAAAAACCGCTTAAGAACACGGAACTCAACAAAACGATACCGAAACGAACTCGGATAACAAAAAGTGCAGAATTAAACATTCTCAGAATGACGAAACGGTCAGAAGAGAGCCGTCAAAATAGACTCTCGCCAAAAAAAAGAAAATTACCGGAAATCGAAATTGCGGGTATTACAATCCGCGTACTGGTCCAGCACCCGTTCGTCTCGAAGAACCTGACCTGAAATTCATGAAAAGAATTTCCCCATAACGGGTCCACAGAGGGGTTAGCAATTACGCTAGTACAAGTAACCAAATGAACAACTTACACCTTACACATATAGTCAAGCATGCAATTCAGAAAACATCAGTTGAAACACACATTTCCGGAAACGCCAATAATTCAAATCACATTTGTACAATTAACCATCGATCCACGTCTCTGTGGACCCCTATCGAGACCCCGTCGGATCTAACCCGTAGTGGTTAAAAGCAAGCTCGTCGATCCACGTCTTTGTGGACCCCTACCGATACCCCGTCGGATCTAACCCATAGTGAGCATACACACACACACACACAATTTCTCATGCAAAACTAACATGTCAAGATTGTAAGTTCATACGGGTACTTGCCTCGATTAATAGATGGTGACACGAACGGAAAGGAAGACTCAAACATGACTGCGAGGAACCGGCGAAACCGAACCTAACGATTCGAAGAATACAATTATAAACATTTCTAAACGAATACAGAAATGGAAAACACCCGAAAACTCACCTACGATTCATGTATATTCGGATAGGAACAAACAACGAGGGTGGAGCACAACCAAACCCTCTCGACTACGCAAAACCACGAAATATACCATGAATCCGTAGGAAAACTAGGAATATCAACAAGATTAATCATATTCATCAAGGATTAACCAACAAAATGGAACGAATCGGACCAAAATGCGAAAACCCCCCAATTTTCCCTAAAAAGTAGGGTTCTAGAAGGTTTACCTTGATTCAAGAGATGGAGGATGATAAAAATGATGATAACCTTGTGTTAGAGACTCAAGATCTTGAATAGATGATGATAATTGCCCCACTTCAAGTTTCCAATCGCCCAAATCGCCTAACCCTCGGCCGAGGAAAGAAGAAGAGGAGAAATGAATTATTCTGGGTCAACCCTCTAGTATTATAACCAGGGGTTATTAGCGTGCGCTAATAATACTAAGTTAGCGCACGCTAACGACTAATAACTCAGTCCAGAACGTAAACACTCCAGTCCAGAACTTAAAGTTCTGGGTCGTTAGCGTGCGCTAACTGCGCCTCGGTAGCGCGCGCTATCGGGCCATAGCGTGCGCTACCCGGACATCAGTCGAGTCTAAAAGAAACTGCCCAGTACTCACCTGACCGCGTTAGCGTGCGCTACCTGCCACTCTGCGTACGCTAACAGTGTATCGGTAGCGCGCGCTATCGGCCATAGCGTGCGCTACCTGGGCACCTGACCGAGTCCAGGAGTAAACTGTTCAGCATTGGGCTGCTCTGATAGCGCGCGCTATCAGACCAGCGTAGCGTGTGCTAGACTCGAACACTAGCGTACGCTAGACTAAACAATTAGCGTGCGCTAGGACAACTCTCCAGAGGCAGAAGTAGGCTACTGACACTGCTGTGCCCGAATCACTAGCGTGCGCTACCGGACAAGTGTAGCGTGCGCTACAAAGGAAGAACTAGCGCGCGCTACTTAACAATCGTAGCGTGCGCTAGACTGCCAAGTGCAGAACGGTTCCAACACCTGAAACACGCTCGGAACAACGTACGGAAGATCATAACACTCATAACAACATACGATGGGTCTACGGCAACCCCAAAAGGCGGTTTCAAACAATAATCACAAGAATCGGACCGAAAATCAACGGAAGGCCAACAATTTCGGAATTGAATACAACAACATCCGAAATTAAATATTCTCGAAATATACGTACGATTACACACAAGTCACCAAAATGGGAAAACGCAACCTCGAACAAGGTACAGGGAAAGTAAAAAAATACGGATATTACAGATGACTCATCCATTTGCACCCTCTAGTCAAAGATTTAATTGTGAAGTAGATGTGTGACAAATAGGGACCGATGTTCATAAAAGTATCGTAGAGATTAAGAGCTTTCGTTGAAACTGAAAGAGTGTGAAGTACATTGGAGTATTGAACCGAAAAATATATATATATATATATATATAAATAAAGGCAAAAAAAATGGCCAGAAAAAAAAATGCGTGAGGTCAAGTGCGAAAATCATCACTATGTATACATAAAATATCACTTGAACTATCCCTTGAGTGATACATAATTCCTTCCAGAAGATCCATTGCATACTTTTTCTTACACAAGAATATGACCTTGCCAGATGAATATTCAAAATACAGAATAACTTTGGGGATGATGGTTTGAGAGTTTTCATTATAAAAGGGGGGATGTTGATTGTTATTTGTAGGATTTGTTACGCATCTAAATTCACAATTGATCTTGGCTAGCAAACCTCATAATTTTTCCTTTATCCTACCCATACCCAAAGCCACGTTACAACCAAAAGAAAAGTCTTTTGATTTATGCATGAGTTTATTTTTTAGTAGTGGAGATTTGATTTTTGACCAAGCATATGGTAATGACACATTATGCTTTGATATGAGTGAACTCTTCTCGAATATCCCGTATATACACTTGAGTGAAGAGTGATATCCACCGTGAGGGTATTGAATCCTTTTGCATTCGATTTTCAATGAAGTTGTTAGAATTTGGTGCGGCATCCTATTTTTCTCTGATCTCACTTGGGTCATGATCACTTGTTCTCTCTTGATATTGGTTTTGTCATAATTTTTTTCAGCATATGAGTATTATAACTCGGGTATAAGATTTGTCCGAGGACGTGCAAAAGATAAGTGTGGGGGAATTTGTTTGGTATATTTTGAGTAATATTTTTATTAGTATTTTATGTATATAATTGTGTGTTTTGTGTGATAATTTATTCGTTTTACCATATATTTATATTATTTTATTTTTTTAGAACTTTCTATAATTTTGTGTCATTTTTGGATAATTAATTGGAATTAAATTATATCTGCAGGTTAACCAACCGGTACAAGACAGATCAATTGGTTCAAGGGTGATATTTTTCAAAAACTCAAATATAGTCACGACTGGTCTCATTTTATTCGTCTCGTCGAGGCGATCGTTTTAAAAAAAATCATCCAAATCCGAGTTCGTATGAAGAAGTTATGACCGTTCGAAGGACAATTAAATAGACAGACCATATTGTGCCACGTGTCAACACCTGATTGGACCAGAAATTCAACTCTGCGCTGATATCATCCATGACATCAGCATCATTAGCAGCCGTGAAATAATTGGGGGTGGGATTTTAAAATGTTAAAAATTATTATTTTATTAATTTTGTAGTAGTATAAATAGGGGAGGAAGGTGTAGTGTTTTGGGAGGAGAAAAAAAGGAGAAAAAAATAGAGAGATATTATTGTAAGAGAGAGAAATAAAAATATTGTGTAATAAAATTATATTTGAGTAATAATATTATGGAATATTTATTTATTTGTGTTGTTATTATGAGTGAGTAATTTTCTTTTACTGGGGTTATGATGATACCATGTCTATATTATTATTAATATTTATATAATAATTCCAAATAAAAGTTTTTAACGATTATGATTTTCGCTTCAATAGGAGAATATTATTTCATCAATTATATCACGTATTTTTGATAGTTATAAATTCCCCATTGCTTTGTGATTATTGATATTAGTTAATTTCTTTGATTATTTGTTTTCCATTAAATTGGATACATATAATGCTTAGAAATTATATTTTTCAAGCGAAGAAAAATCTATATTTGAATTATAATTTTGTACTTATTGTCAAATCTATAGGGAAATAGTGAGATTGATTTCAGAATCTATTCCCTGAATTTCTTAGAATTAAAATATAAATTAAATAATAAATAGACATTGGTGGATTCTAAACCTAGTAAATTATTTAAAATAAATTTATCTAATCTACTTAAAAATTACTTTTATTTGTTGCAATTATTATAACCAATCAAAAATTAAATTATTCGGGACTAGGTTAGAATTTAATTTAATTTGGTTCAAAACGATAGGAATATATTTACTTCACTATCATAGTCCTCCCTGTGGAATCGACCTTGCACCGCATATCTACATCGAACGAATCGTGCGCTTGCGAGTATTAGACTAAAGAATCAACAAACAATAATCTGCAAATATTTCATTGTGGAATTTAATATCACAATTCAGGACATCACATGTAAAGAGAATATCTTTCCAGTATTAAACTTCTGGACAGTTAAAAAATATTCATCGATGTGCAATTCCTAGCTTGTAGGGCTATAAATGGCTGCCAGATAATCTTTCTTGAACTTCATCTTCATTGGTGATGATGGAAAGATTAAACTACATGCAATGGCTGGCATATGCCGCGGGGGGGGGGGGGGGGACCATTGCGCCCAAATAGAACTTGGTATATATGTGTTGCACACTCCCATGCAAGATATGGTTCGACTATGCATCCTTCAGGTGCAGACTTATTAGTTATAGAGTCCTTGTAGTTATCAAGTTGTCTTTCTATTGTAAACACCCACGTGTAATGGACAAGACCTGTTAGTAAGAATCGGGGAGAAAGATGGATCATGAGGTGAGGCATGAGGCCAAACGAATTTGGTGGAAAGATCCTCTCATATTTGCATAAGTATAAACGATCTCATTTTGCATGAACTAAATATATGACTTCCTCACTTCTCTAGTGTACGACTTTGAATGAATCTGGATAAAGCACAAGGCTCAACCACCTTTTTGGATAAGTATGGTCGAATAATTACGAGAAGAGGTGTTGTGAAAGGATATGACAATCATGAATCTTCAATCCAGTTAACTTATTCTCGTTGAAGTTAATAGCCTCCATATATTTTCAGCATATCATGTAGGACACCTAGCAACTTTTATCCACGAAAAATCTCAGGCTTCTACTAAGGAGTGACAGTGTAAGCTACTTCAGTATTGTATGCTTTTCTTCCCTTATTTCAGCCATAAATACTTGCTAATGTTCATTTATTTTAAAATTAATGCTCATTTATTTTAAAATCAATTCGTGCGTTAGGCCATCTCTAGTCTCCTCCTACATAACACTGTACAGACAATACGTTCATAAATATTTTTTTCTATGTGCATCACATCCATATAGTTCCTAGTCAACAACTTACTCCAATAAGGTAGATCCCAGAATATACTCTTGGGGACCAGGACTTATACATGTTAGGTCTTTCATGGGTTGCTGCCACTGTATTAGGATGGTTGCTCAAATGCCCATAAGTGTACTTATTCAGCACGACCATAATTTCATCCCCGGTCCAATCCAATGTTGGATCTCCCATCTCTTCAATCCCAACAAATGTTGCAGCATCCGTATGCCATGCGTGCATTCTCTAAATTTATAGAGGGTGACGCATTCAGATAACCTTCCAGTAGTGGTACCTCAAGCAGTCTGCGTTCAAGCATACTGGACATCCTATGTATCCACTAATAACAGATCCAGAAAACATCCCGTAACAAGGAAAATCACTACTGGTAATGGGACACAACATTTAAGTAGAACATCTCATGCGAGTAACTGTCGTATGTCGGAGACCTTGCTCCCATAAAAACCTCAGATCCTCGATAAAAGGACAAAGATACACATCAATAAACTTTTCTAGATACTCAGGGCCTAGTACTAACAGAGTCAACATATTATATTCTTTCTTCGTGCAGATCCACAGAGAAATGTTGTAAGGAATCATTACCACCACCATATATTATACAAAAGACTCGTATTGCCAAAGGGTTGAATCCATCAAATGTGAGTCTGAGTCTTATATTCCTAAAATTCGATGCAGAATTTGGAAATTTCCTATCTATATGCTTCCAAGCCTCTCCGCCAGAAGGGTGCATCATGGTATCCTCGCCATGAATATGAGGCTCGACATGGCAGCTCAGCGCCTTGGCCATATGAGGAGATATAAAAAGTCTCTCCAACCTATCTTTCAACGGGAAATACGAACGTACCTTCATAGTTTTCTCTTTTCCAGAAGGAGTGCTTACACCTCTCTGTGTCACACATCGGACATTAGTTTAGGTCTTTATTAGGCTTCCCCAAAATAAAGCATAATCATATATACGCACGTAGATCTTGATGGACAATAGCTCAAGACCATTCAAGATGCATCTCATTTTACTTTGAATACTAGGAAGATGTTGATCTTCTGGAAGCATTTTTCGGTGAGCTCCAAATAATCATACACAATTTTGATCAATATTTTATTCTCCACCTTTACCCTCATAGTATTTATGACACTATCAAGAATCGACATTTGAACCCAAGGTAAAGAAAGGTCTGGTGGGATTGGATTATCTTGTTGTATCTATCAACAGAAGCAGTGTTAATAGGTGTCGATGTAGGGGTACATGGTGGATTGGCTAATCAACTACATGGTAATCTTGACCTTCAGCTGATATATCCCTCTCATAATAACCAAACACGTTGTCAATTAACCTTCTTGTGGGATCATTGGATGTACTACTACTATACTGTCCATGATCATGCAGAATAAGTGAATCTAATCTTCATCTTGATAAATTCAATCTGTGTATTTATCTCAAAACATCAAGCTCAAAACGCTATGTAGAACTGCGATATTTACATTTATTGCACAAACAGTAATGTATTGTACAATCAGAATCATGCTCATTCACAAACTACATAAACCCTCTCATTCTATCTATGACTCTTGGATCCTATATTTGTAGGCAATTCCAACTTTTACTCATTCTAGAATATAAATAACAATAATTTTAAACCAGATAGATATTTATATATCACAATATTACGCAACATCTTTATGGCTTTTAACACACTTCAAGTTCTACTCATAATCAAATCTCTATGAACATAATATTCATAGTAACCATCTTAACAATAATACATAAATAATATTCTAATCTTCATTATAATTCTCACAATGAACAATTAATAGCTCAATATATATAATATATATGCATAATGTGAATAATTAAAATCAAAATTTAATAAACATACATTAAATATAATTTCTTGAAGGATAAAAAATTCAGGCAAAATTGTTGTTTCTCCCTTTCTTGTTGTTTGTGTTCCGAGTTTGGTATAAATATTTATTCTTGTTATATATTTTTTGAGTTTGGTGTAGAGTGTCCCAAGTGTGAGATGGTGATATTATACCCAGAAAAGATGTAGGGCTTTAGCCAACAACTTCTCGTCAGCTACAGGATTGTCGGCCGTCGACTAAGATGGGGTTGGTTATTGGCTAAACATGAAACTTTAGCTGACGATATTTACAACTTTAGTCAATGGGCTACAACATAGTCGTCGGTTATAGTAATTTAACCGAGGAGAACATAACCATGGGCCAAAACCCGGTGACTTTAGCTGGCAATGTCATTCGGTCGTCAGTCGTTCTCCAATCGATCATCGGCTAAAATAATTTCTAATAGTGAATGAAATAAACTTAATTAATTTATGTGCACAAGATTAGAATGACATATTTAAATAGGAGGAAGTGTGTTATACTCCCATCGGCCCCTTTTAATTGTATTTCTAGAGATGCATTTTTTTTAACTAAATTATTGTCATTTTATGTTAATCCAAGAGAATTAAGTATCATATCTCATTTTTTGTCCTTCTACTTTTTGCATGGAGCATACATATTTATCATTGTCATTATTGTATATGCCCCTCATAAATATTTCAACGAGATAAAAATATCATATTACACCTATATTTATTTTTATTTAATAACTTCTTTAGTCGGTGTGAAATATTTTGAAAGTATAATGGGTAGCATGGAGTACCTTTTTATTTCCAATAAACATCAAAGACTTCGGTATGTCTAACTTCGGTAATCTATATTAGCAAAGTAAAAATAAACAACAACTTAGCTTTTCAATTTACTGAAGTAAAAAACCCACATAGACTTCAGTAAATGGTACCAAACAAAAAAACAGGAGCTAGTTAGAAATTTTAAGTTACAAAGACTTCGTTAATTTGATAATTATTGAAGTAAACAGTGTGAAATTTTATTTTTTGACCAAAAAAATTTACAATAGCGAAGTGTATGTCTTGAGATAGGGAATTAATATTTTGAGTTTCAATTTTTTTTTTTTTTGGGCTCCAAAAAATACTTGGTGAATATTTGTTTTCACCATTTCCTCTCCCAAATTTTTTTCTCCAATTTTCATGATAAAAAATTACTAAAATGAGTAATTTTATCAAGAAAAACATTACCAAAATAATAACAACACAAATTTGAATCATTGTCAGTTAGATTTGGGGTTGAAGAAGACTTTGGCCGCCCAACCAAATAAAGATATTAATATCGGACAAAAACTTGCCCAAGGCCTTCTGGTCTAGTGGCACCGGGAGTTTACCCCATAGCTCAGGTCTCGGGTTCGAGTCTGGGCTGTGGCGGGTTTCCCTAAAATGGTGGAGTGTATTATTCCCTCAAGGAGTGTGGCTCTAGTGGAGATGCGGGCATTCGAGCCTGCGCTGCTCCTGGGGTTCGGAGTCTAACCTCGCACTAACACTAACCACTAAGCCGGCTGCCGTTCAAAAAAAAAAATATCGGACAAAAACTTATTTCTTGCAAAATGCCCGATCCCTCTCCTCTTCCCCCTTTCTCTCTCCCCAACTCTCGTTTCTCTCTTCTTTCTTTTCTGCGGAGAAAGATGGAGACCGTTAGTAGTTCTCTGAAATCACCAGAAGAAAAGGGAAAGCGATTTGTTCGGAATTATCGATTATTCTCTGAAAATGGGTTGTTTTCTTGGATGTTTTGGTGACGCGAAGGACCCCAGTCGCCGCAAGCAGAGGGCTGAACGGGGCAGTCCTCAAAGCCAGGTAAAGATCCTTTTCTTAGCTTTTACCAATTTCTGGTTTCTTGTTGATTTTTTTTTTTTTGGGGTTTTGTGGTTTTTAGAAATAGCTACGGTTTAATTAGGTTGATTGTATGCATTAATGAGTTGATTCTGTTGATGGGTTCCTGGTAAATGACTTCAGTGATTAGACAGAGCTTGATTAATTTTTACCTAATTTGTTCCTAATGTCTGCGGTTGATTTGTTTTCACTTTCATTTGTTCTTGTTGTCCTTGTATGTTTTGGTAGAGCAGAGAGTTTCTTAATCTTGAGGTACACCACTTTATGTCTTTCAATCTCCTCTTCCCCTTCATATATGTATGTAACAGTGTTTTCCAAGCAGTGATAGCTGGATAACAGATTGAAGGAGGAGGTCTTGGTAAGTAGAAGGTAAACAGTTTCGATCTTCTTTCTTTTCACTCGCAGTCATCATGAAAACATGGTGCTGCTACGGTGGCTGGCATAGATTAGGAACAACTCATCTTTTTAGTTGTTCTTTTCTTTTTTTTTTTCCTTTCCTTTTTCTCTTATTGTTAGCGGGTTTATGATTATGGGCTTTTAATAAAGTGTTAGTATTGTATTATATTAGGTTATAGGCCCAGTTGTATTGTTATTTATTGATACGTATGTATCTCATTAATCAGAACGAATATTCAGTTTACATGGTATCAGAGAGGTGCCGATCCACTAAACCCTAACCTCTTCTGCCGACCTCTTCCCTCTACAAACCCTAAAACTCTTCCATCACCGTTATAATGACAAACGATAATCCACCACCAACACCTCCTGCCCTTACATTAGTTGAGAAACTTTATGCTGTCAACAATCTTAACAGTGTCGTTCCAGTCAAACTCAACATCGATGAGTTAAATTACTCATCGTGGTTCTACTTTTTCAAGATTCACTGCAATACTTTCGGTGTCCTAAAGCACATCGAAGGTGAATCTACCTCCTCTACATCCGCTCCACCCACGGAAGAATGGCTTACTGCCGATTCAATAGTGAAGTCATGGATAATTTTAACCCTAGCTCCCGCTCTACAAGGACGTCTAATCAAAGCAAACCCTCCGACGGCTAAAGCGGCTTGGGAACTCGTTGAGAAAATCTTTCTCGACAACAAACGTACACGTACCGTCGCTTTAAAAGGTGAGTTACGTGTCATTCAAATGGGTGAACTTAGTGCCGATGCGTATTTTCGAAAGATCGAATCTATTGTTTGTTGGAAGCGTGTATGAGCTTTATACACCGAGACTTGATAACACAAAAAAATGTAGGTATATTGTATAATAGAGATATTGTAATAAAACAATCACACTCTTGTATATCACACAGAATAGTTATAACTCATAAGCTACAGCTTTATATAGTTACAAACACAAGGCTTCAGCCCTCTCACTTTTCCTCACGAGCTACAGCTCTTTTGTTTTCTCACAACTCTTTCACTTTCTTTTCCTTTTTTTTTATGGCTCTTTCTCTTAAATTACATTTGAATGACAACATGATATCTCTATTTATAGTGTTCTTAGCTAAGTAGGTAGCCACAATGTTTGAATTTTCCAACCACAATGTTTGAACATCCACCAATCTTGAACTTGTTAATCTTTGAATGACAACCATCAATCTAGAAGCTTTGAATCATCCCTTCTAGAGGGTTTGAATTCTAACACTCTCCCTCAAACCCGACTTTGCATTCCGAGCTTTTCTTTCATTTTCTGAAACACATCCGGCTTCAACGGCTTCGTGAAAATATCCGCCAAATTTTCTTCGGTCCTGCAGTGCACCAACTCCACAATTTTGTTGTTCACCTGTTCTCGAATAAAATGATATTTAATGTTGATGTGCTTGCTTCGACTGTGTGACACTAGATTTTTCGCAAGTGAAATAGCGGATTTGTTATCCACGTAAATGGTAATCGCATCTTCCTTTGCAAGATTTAACTCGCTCAATATGTAGCCTAGCCACATAGCTTGACATGTGCACGTTGCTACTGCCATGTATTCTGCCTCACATGTTGAGAGAGCAACTGTCTGTTGCTTCTTTGATGACCACGAAAATATCGCCGAACCGATGTGAAAAGCATATCCCGAAGTGCTTTTCCCGTCATCCAAATTGCCACCATAATCACTGTCTGAGTAGCCAACTAATTTTGAATCTTGAGAGTGCGTGTAAAATAAACCATGATCAAGTGTACCTTTAATGTATCTCAAAATTCGTTTAGCTGCCATGAAGTGATCTTGCTCCGGCTTCTCCATGTATCTACTAACCAGTCCAACTGCGTACATAATATCGGGACGAGTGAAAGTTAGGTACCTCAAACTTCCAACCAAACTTTTGAATAATGTCGGATTTATCGACTCTCTGGTTGAGTCAACTCTCAGCTTTATGCTAGTGTCTGCTGGTGTGCTCACCGGCTTGCATTCTTCCATTCTGAATTTCTTTAAAATCTGCCCCGCATAAGATCCCATCTTTGCTTTGCTTCACCTCGACTCCAAGAAAGTAAGACATTTGACCAATATCTGTCATCTCAAATTCGTTAGTCATAACTTTCTTAAAATCATCGAACATACGAGGATTGTTGCCAGTGAAAATCATATCATCCACGTACAAGCATACTATCATGATATCTCCCCCTGAATTTGTTTTTGTGTAGAGTGCATGCTCGTATGGACTTTTCACAAAACCATTCTTCTGAAAATACTCATCAACCCTTGTGTTCCAAGCTCTCGGAGCTTGCTTCAACCCATACAAAGCTTTCTTCAATTTGTAGACTTTATCTTCCTGGCCTCTTTGGACATATCCAGGTGGTTGGTCAATATAGACTTCTTCTTCGAGATAACCATTTAGGAATGCTGACTTGACATCCATCTGATAAATATTCCACCGATTCTGTGCCGCAACCGCTGTAAGAAGTCGTATAGTATCAACTCTTGCAACCGGAGCAAATACCTCATCATAGTCAATTCCGTATCTCTGCTTGTAGCCTTTAGCAACTAGCCTTGCCTTGTATTTCTCCACTTCTCCGTCTTGATTGGTCTTTGTCTTGTAGACCCATTTGACACCAATTGATTTGTGTCCGTCCGGAAGATCTGTGAGCTCCCAAGTATCATTCTTCTTGATTGCACCGATTTCTTCATCCATGGCTTTATTCCACTTATCTTCTTCAGAAGCTTCCTCAAATGTTACTGGATCACACTCAGCCATCAAACAAAATAATGAATAATCAAATGTTGTTTGTACTGGACTTGTTGCATCGTAGATATCATCTAGACTCCACATTTTTCTTGGTGCTCCCCCTGAATTGTTGCTTCCTGGCGTCGATGGTGTCGATGCAGGAGTTTGTTGATTTGGACTTGGTGGAGGAGTTGGATCATCATTTTCACCACCTTCATTATTTGAGTCATCACCATCGTCTTCTTCAAAAAATAAACCTGCAACTTTTCTTTCTTCCGCGCTCCATCTCCAGTAATCTGTTTCATCAAATTCAACATCTCGTGAAATGATTACCTTATTTGTTAATGGATTGTAGAGTCTGTAGGCCTTGCTGCTTTTGTCATATCCGATGAAGATACACTTTTCACTTTTGTCATCTAGCTTCTTTCTCTTTTGATCAGGAACATGAGCATATGCAATGCATCCAAAAATTCTGAGATGTCCAACTGATGGTTTGCTACCACTCCATGCTTGATTTGGTGTTTTGAATCTGACACTCTTTGTTGGACAACGATTTAGCAAATAAACAGCACATAGCACGGCTTCAGCCCAAAAACTTCTTGGCATGTGCTTTCCCTTCACCATACTTCTTGCCATATCAAGAATTGTACGATTCTTTCTTGCCGCATCGCCTTTTTGTTGTGGTGTATCTGATGTCATCAATCGGTGATTGATTCCATGTGCTATGCAGAAATCATTGAACAAATTTGAAGTATACTCGCCTCCTCTGTCTGATCTGAGTATCTTCAAGTACTGACCACTTTGTTTTTCCGCCATTGCTTTGAACTCCTTGAATTTATCAAGAGTCTCTGCCTTTTCTTTAAGAATGTATACCCAACTCTTTCTGCTAAAATCATCAATAAATGTTAGGTAGTACCTGTTCTCGCCAAGTGATGCGATATCAAACGGACCAGCTATGTCAGTATGAACAATCTCCAATGGCCTCCTAGCTCTCCATGACTTTCCAACAGGAAAACTCTGTCTGTGTTGCTTTCCTTTGATACATGCTTCACATAGTTGATTTGGTTCATTGATTTCTGGCAAGCCGTCCACCATCTTTGTTTTTGATAATAATTTCAGGCCAGTAAATCCAAGATGACCAAATCTTAGATGCCATAACCACGAGTCACTTTTAATGACTGAGTTTAAGCACTCGTGCACCTCTGTCTGCATATCAAGTGTGAACAGACGATTCTTTGTCATCTTCACATTAGCAATCAATTCATGAACTCGATTTCTGAGTACGAGAGAGTTGTCCCTCATTCGTATGTCATATCCTTTCTCCACAAGTTGACCAAGGCTGATGATATTACTTTTCAAAGCAGGTATATAATAGACATCATTGATATACTTTTTATCACCATTCTTTGAGATGATCATAATAATACCTTTCTCTTTGATTGGAGCTTTTGACGAGTCACCAAAAGTAACTTCTCCATAGACGGTATCGTCTATCTCTGTAAATAGCTCTTTTTGGCCGGACATGTGATTACTGGCGCCTGAGTCAAGATACCAGGTATTTTTCTTGCCTTCTTCATTTTCTTTGTATGTGAGGAATACAGCAGTCCCCACATCCTCGTCTTCTTTTGCGGCAGCAAAGTGATTCTTTTCTTCCGCCTTTGGAGCTCTACACTCGTAACTGAAATGGCCATACTTGTTGCAATTATAACATTGAAAATGAGACTTGTCACCTCGTTGTTGAAATCTGCCTCTTCCTCGGCCTCTGAAATTTTGACCACGACCAGATGGCTGATAGCCTTCATTTTTCTGGTCTCTGTTGAAAGATTGTCTTCCTCGTCCTCGTCCACCTCGGTAGCCACCTCTATAGCCACCTCTTCCACGTACATAATTACTACTGCCTGGACTGTCATCAATAGTCGCCTTGCTTTGCAACGCTTTTTCTAAATGGCTTGTATCATCGTACTGATTCATCCGTTGCTCATGTGCTTGTAGTGAACCCACGAGCTCATCAATAGAAATTGTGGACAAATCTTTTGACTCTTCGATTGACGTAACAACATAGTCAAATTTTCTGACCAACGAGCGAAGGAGTTTTTCCATGACCCGAACATCATCGAGACTTTCGCCGTTTCTTTTCATCTCATTTGTTACCGTTTTCAAACGCGTAACATATTCACCGATATTTTCTGAACTTTTCATTATGATATTTTCAAACTCACCACGGAGTACTTGGAGCCGCACCCTTTTGACTTTCTCGACACCTTGGAATGATTTTTGCAAAATCTCCCACGCATCTTTTGCTGTTTTTGCTTCCGAAATTTTTTCAAAGGTTGATTCGTCAACACCTTGAAAAATAGTAAACAAAGCTTTTTTATCTTTTTTCCGGGACTCTTTTAACGCCGTCTTCTCGGCGTTCGAAAGTGTTGCTTCTGCAGTTGCATCCACGGGCTCGTCATACCCATTGTCGATAATATCCCAATTATCGTAGGAACCGAGTAACACCTTCATTTGGATACTCTAATTTCCATAATTTGTACTCGTCAATTTCGGAATTTGTGGTTGCATCATATTCGCCATTTTTTTCACGAACGGAACCTTGTCTCCGATACCACTTGTTGGAAGCGTGTATGAGCTTTATACACCGAGACTTGATAACACAAAAAAATGTAGGTATATTGTATAATAGAAATATTGTAATAAAACAATCACACTCTTGTATATCACACAGAATAGTTATAACTCATAAGCTACAGCTTTATATAGTTACAAACACAAGGCTTCAGCCCTCTCACTTTTCCTCACGAGCTACAGCTCTTTTGTTTTCTCACAACTCTTTCACTTTCTTTTCCTTTTTTTTTTATGGCTCTTTCTCTTAAATTACATTTGAATGACAACATGATATCTCTATTTATAGTGTTCTTAGCTAAGTAGGTAGCCACAATGTTTGAATTTTCCAACCACAATGTTTGAACATCCACCAATCTTGAACTTGTTAATCTTTGAATGACAACCATCAATCTAGAAGCTTTGAATCATCCCTTCTAGAGGGTTTGAATTCTAACATTGTTACTCTACTTAATGATCTTGGTTCATCCATGACGGATGATGATATTGTCACTTATGCCATTAATGGGCTAAGTGAAAAGTTTGCATATCTTGCTACTATAATCGCTCACAAAGACCCATTCCCTAACCTCGACACTATGCGTTCCATGGTGATCACCGAGGAAATGCGCCTCAACTCGAAACCTCAAACAGTTCCCATCAACAACAGCCCTTCGGCTCCTCATGTACTTCTGACTGAAAGAAATAACCCTCGTGGACAAGACTCACGTGCCAATAAGGACTCTCGCAACAACACACGGCCCTTTGAACCGCAGGTATGCCGTAACTTTGGTCGTGGTTATTGTCGTTGGGGTGCCGATTGTCGTTTTATACACGACTCGAGTTCACCAGGTAATAATCGTGGGAATAGCAATAATACCACTGGGAATTATCACACATATGCTTCATCAGGTAATCCACGCAACACTAGTTCTCAAAGTGGTGTACATAATGGACTTAGCCTAGCGGGTCAACAACAGTTACTTGCTTTACTCCAAGCCCAGCACACTTTACTATCTCAATATGGGTTAACACCCACAATAGGCCATCCTTTGTTACCTGGTCCTTCACTACTGGGCTCAAGGCCCAATAATCCGCCTGGTTTTTCTAATGTCCAGCAGCCCACTCACAACCTCACTCCTCAACAGCAGGCATTATACACCACAGCAGTCCAAGGTTCGGCTCAACAGCCTCACTTACCCGGTCAGGAAACGTTATTGCCACAAGCCTTTAATGCCATGACACTCCAAGATCCTACCAATGCCAATTGGAACATGGACACCGGTGCGTCATCTCATCTTAATTCTTCTGCCGATAATCTTAGTACTATTTTTAATTCATGTATTTATCCGTCTGTCCTTGTTGGTGACGGGAAATTTATTCCGGTCACCAACACGGGCCATAGCACTTTAGCCACGCCTCATCGTACCCTTCACTTAAATAATGTCCTTATCACGCCTAATATTGTTAAAAATTTAATTTCGGTACGTCAGTTTGTTCGTGATAATAAATGTACTATTGAGTTTGATGAGTTTGGTTTTTCTCTAAAGGATTTCTGGACCCGTCAAATTCTACTCCGATGTGACAGCACGGGTGATTTATATCCGGTTACATCTCCATCAAACCCTAAAGCTTTTCTGGTCGGTCAGCATACGTGGCACCAACGTCTTGATCATCCTGGAAGTGACGTGTTACGTTCTTTAGTGTCTAATAATTTCATTTCATGTAATAAGACTAAGTCTCCCGTGCTTTGTCATGCTTGTCAGCTTGGCAAGCACGTGCGACTTCCTTTTTCGCTTTCTAAGACAGTTGTTAAGTCTCCTTTTGACATTATTCATTCGGATTTGTGGACTTCTCCACGTCCGAGTATTTCAGGTATTAAATATTATGTTTTGTTCTTAGATCATTTCTCGCATTATTTATGGGTGTATCCTTTACGAAATAAGTCTGATGCGTTATCTAAATTTATTCATTTCCGTGCCTTTGTTAAGAACCAATTTAATTGTGACATCAAGTCTTTGCAATGTGATCATGGGGGCGAGTTTGACAACAATGCCTTACATCAATTATTTGCCTCTAATGGAATTACCATTCGTTTCTCTTGCCCAAAAACATCACAACAAAATGGCAAATCTGAGCGAATGATTCGTACTATTAACAACCTAATACGAACCCTTTTGTTTCAAGCCCACTTACCACCTACCTTTTGGGTTGAAGCCCTTCACATGGCCGCCTATCTTTTAAACATTTTACCTTCAACCGCCATCAACAATGAGATTCCTCACACTCGCCTATTTAAGACAACGCCTAATTATATGGATCTTCGTATCTTTGTTGTCTTTGCTACCCACATGCACACACCACTCATAAACTTGAGCCACGAGCGACTCCCTCAATTTTTCTTGGGTATCCAACCAATCATCGCGGGTATAGGTGTCTAGATTTAAACACTAATAAAATAATACTCTCTCGTCACGTTACCTTTGATGAGACGGTATTTCCCTACAGGCCTACGACTCCTAGTACCTCACCGTCTTACACCTTTCTCGACACATCACCAAACTTAATCCAGCAACAACTACTAACTAAACACCTAAACTATCCCATGCCTACTGTTCCTATTTCCCACCCGACTCCTGTTACTCAACCCACTACCGTAAGCAATACATCAACTACACCTCCAATTCCTAGCCCAACTATTCCTAGTCCACCGCCCCATCCTCCTACCCACAGCCCACCAATTACCCCGCTACCCAGTAATGCTCGTGGCCCATCACCAACTTCCACCCAACCTACGCCTACTGTTGCATCGAATCCTAACCCCAATCCCGTCTCGACTCACCCCATGGTCACTCGCTTCCGTGTTGGTTCTAATCGTCCTACTCAACATTTTACTTTCAATGTGTCCACCATTTCACCACTTCCAAAGTCTTACACCCATGCGTTTAATGACTCTAATTGGTATAGTGCTATGCTTGATGAATATAATGCATTGATTAAAAATAATACTTGGATTCTTGTACCTAAGCCACCAGACGCGAACATCGTTCGTTCTATGTGGCTATTTCGGCATAAGCATAATGCAAATGGTAGTCTTAATCGCTACAAGGCTCGTCTTGTGGCGAATGGCAGCACTCAACTTGCAGGTATTGATGTTGATGAGACATTTAGCCCGGTTGTTAAACCAGCTACTATCCGTACTGTACTCAGTCTTGCTATTTCTCGACATTGGCCTGTTCCTCAGCTTGATCTCAAGAATGCATTTTTGCATGGATCTTTATCTGAGACTGTTTATATGCATCAGCCTCCTGGTTTTCGGGATCCTCAGCATCCCGATCATGTTTGTCTTTTGCAGCGATCACTTTATGGGCTTAAACAAGCCCCTCGGGCTTGGTTTCAGAGGTTTGCAGCTTATGCTTCAAGGGCTGGTTTTCATCATAGTCGTTGTGATTCTTCACTCTTCATTTACAGACAGGGGAATGATACCGCTTATTTACTCTTATATGTTGATGATATTGTCTTAACTGCATCCTCCACAGTTTTTCTTCAGCATGTTATAGCTTCTTTGCATCAGGAGTTCTCCATGACCGATCTTGGCTCACTTAATTACTTTTTGGGCATTTCTGTGGCTCGCAATACTTCTGGGATGTTTCTCTCTCAACAGAAGTATGCTACTGAGGTGCTTGAGCGTGCTGGTATGCTTACTTGTAATCCGTGTCATACTCCTGTTGACACGGATTCCAAGCTTGCAGCTGATGGTGATCCTGTTTCTGATCCTACATTATATCGCAGTCTTGCAGGTGCTCTTCAGTATCTTACCTTTACCAGGCCAAATATATCTTATGCTGTTCAGCAGGTTTGTCTTTTCATGCATGATCCTCGGGAGCCACATTTGTCTGCTCTCAAGTGGATACTACGTTATGTTCGGGGCACATTAGATTATGGGTTACAGCTTTACTCGTCTTCGACATCATCGTTGGTTGCTTATTCAGATGCTGATTGGGCTGGATGCCCTACTACACGCAGGTCTACCTCTGGTTATTGTGTTTTTTTGGGTAATAACCTTTTATCATGGTCCTCTAAGCGTCAAATTACGCTTTCTCGCTCTAGTGCTGAAGCTGAGTATCGTGGGGTTGCCAATGCTGTTGCTGAAACTTGCTGGTTACGCAACTTGTTACGGGAGCTTCATACTCCACTGTCTACTGCTACGCTAGTTTATTGTGATAATGTCAGCGCTGTCTATCTTTCCTCTAATCCTGTACAGCATCAGCGCACCAAACATATTGAGATTGACATTCACTTTGTTCGTGATTTGGTAGCTACTGGCCATGTTCGTGTTCTACATGTTCCCTCAAGATATCAGTATGCAGACATCTTCACCAAAGGCTTGCCTACTGCTTTGTTTGATGAGTTTCGCTCCAGTTTGAGTGTTCGTTCCTCTCCCGCTCAAACTGCGAGGGGCTGTTAGCGGGTTTATGATTATGGGCTTTTAATAAAGTGTTAGTATTGTATTATATTAGGTTATAGGCCCAGTTGTATTGTTATTTATTGATACGTATGTATCTCATTAATCAGAACGAATATTCAGTTTACACTTATATGATGGATTTGATCCCTTTATAGTATATATTTTTTATGTGGGTTTTTTTCTTCTTTGTTTTTGTTCCTCAAAGTTACAGAGGCGTGAAGTAGTGGCTCATAGTTATACACCGTTTCTGTACTATTTGGTTCTTCGTTGAGCTTTTGGATTCTTTGTTGTTTGGAAAAGGGATTATGATGATTTGATTGGCTTTGGGTGTAATTGGAGGTTCTAGAGCTTTCAAATTTTAGGTAAAGTTTTCTTTCTCTCTGCTTTTATGATTAGTTGCTTATTTTCAAGGACTCGCTCGAAGTGATGGCATGCCAAATTTTCATTATTTTGCAGAAGTCAATGTGGGACAATCTTTTTTTTTTTTTGATCCAGCTTAGTTAGATTAATATTTAATACACTATAACCTTAGCTGGGATGTGGACTAGATGAAATTTCTTCTGTTGGAATGAGCCAAGTTTCCAGAACAAAATGCTATATAAAAAATCCAACCTTAGTTGAAATTTCAAATTCTCAATCCTGAACCGAAAATACCCAAAAGGTTTCATATAAGGATGACTTTTGGACCTAATTTATTTGAGATTGTGTCGTAAGCATCCAAATTTGAAGTGCACTTTTTCCTTGAAAGTCTTCAATGGATATGATTGCTTTTTATTGGTTATGATTCATTTTATTTATTACAATTTGTTAACATGGTCCAGCTGTTGCATACTCAAAACACATTGTTCACTTGCATGCTTATTTCGGCGGCGACGACTTAAGGAATCACCGTGAGGTTTGTGTTGGTCATTTAGAAAGTTTGTTTATTTTCTGGACTTCTGATATCTTTTGCCTTGCTTCTGAGTAAAAACACAAATTACAAGGTGGTGATAGATTTATCTAGTTATTATTTCAGATTGATGCACATATTGGTAGTGTCAGTGATCTGGCCTTTTCCAATCCAGACAAGCAGTTGTGTTATAACCTGTGGGGAGGACAAGACAATTAAGGTTTGTATTCATTTAGTATCCTTAAATTTTTTAAAGAATCTTCTGGTATTGCAGAAGTTCTAAATTTATTTTGCATAGCTATGGGATGCAGCCACTGGTTCTAAGCAGTATACTTTTGAGGGTCATGAGGCACCTGTTTATACTGTGTGTCCGCATTTCAAAGAAAATATTCAGGTACTTGTGTGGAAGTCGTGGTCGAAAACATTTTTTTGTAACTTCAAATCCATTCTCTTTTTTCCTGTTTGTCTTATGGCCTGTTCATCTCATCATGATGTATTCTTCCTCTTCAGTTCATCTTCTCAACTGATGTTGATGGAAAGATTAAGGCATGGCTATATGATAATATGGGTTCAAGAGTGGATTATGATGCTCCAGGTCACTCTATGTTTTGAGCAACCGAAGATTGTGAAGAAGGTTTTGGAAATACAGAAAGCAAAGAAAAAGCTTGCTGCCAAGAGCTAAAGCGTCTGATTGTGGTGCTGAGATAATTTTGGGATACATTTAATTAGCCAAGGAATCATGGAACTGTACTAAGATTTTGAAGCTTAATATCTGTATTTTGTTGGGATTTCTTTGGAGTATTGACTCTTTATTTTCTTCAGGTTGTCGAGAAATCACATGTTTTATGATATGTATCTGGTTTTGAATTGGTTGGAACGCGTGTTATTTTTTTTTAAGATGGGATGATATGAAATTGTTGGTTCTTATATTATTGAGCTCTTGTGGTTTATGGTTAGTTGAATGTAGATTTTGACAATGAATTTTAAATTGAAATGTGAAATATTAATATATATTACTGCAGAAAATACTAATATATATTATATAATAATTGAAGTAAAAAGTTCTTTTATTTACTACGTCAATTATAAAATAATCGAAGTTAAAGGCATTCTTTTACTTCACTTACCTCCCACATTTGGATCATAATTAGAAAATAAATCGAGATAGACTTCAGTTATTAGGATATTAGACTTCGCATAAAAAGCGAAGTCTAAAGTATACTTTTTACTACACGAACATAGACTTCGGTAATTATAATATTTTTACTTCAGATATTATCCGAAGTCTTTGACGTTTATTCTTTTAGTGTCCATTTCTCTCCTTCCATCTCTATTAAGTTATTAACTACTATATTCGTACCGCATCTTTGCCTCTTAGTAGCTTTATGTTTATAACTCCTCCACATCCACACCAACCAATCATAATTTCCATCACATCATTTAATTTCCACCACACAAGTACCGGTATTATCTTTTTAAATTTATACCATACTTATGATAACTACTTGCACAACTTAACAATCTATCAAATCCAAAAGTGTTGATTAGATGTAGAATTCCGTTTTGATTTCGTTTGGCCATCTTAAGGTGTTGATAAGAGCAGGATGAATTCACATTAGACCAAACTCTTAACCAATATATAAAATTCATCATTATTCCATCAATGAATAAGATTTTAGGGAACACGGTGCATCTTTGCTCATCAAATTAAAACAATTAATTCCACATTTAGAAAAGAAACAAGCATGGGCGGATTTACAGTATGGCTGCACTGGGCTTCAGCCCAGTGCAAAGGCAAAACTTTTAATTATATTTATATGTATGTATAAGGCCCAAATCATTATTAGCCCACCCCCAAGAAAAAAAAACTACAGCGGTAGGAAGAAAGCAGAGAAGAAAATCAGATCAGACGGCACAGTGCACACGCAGGCGAGAAGAAAGGAGAGCAGCAAATCGTTTCTTTCTCTTCCGATCACCACAGCGAACCTTTCACACCGGAACCGGCGCAAGGTCCGATCTCTTCCACTGTTTGGCTGCTCATCTTCTCATCTCATATATTGGTTCAAGACTTCAACTCAAGGTATGGTGTGGCCCTAAATAATAATTGTAGGCAGTAGTTATGAATTCAGCACATCTTCTCTTCCATTTAATGATAATTGTATTTTTTTTGTTCTATATTACGGTGGATTTGAGAGTAGGAAGTAGCTAGGAACTCTAAACACAAATAATTAATTGAAAATAGAAAAAGAAGTTTAAGAATATGAGAATTTTTCATAAACCAAAAAGACTAAAACGAGTATTATATGACTGATGGATTTTATTACATCCTTCTTGAAGTTTAGCAACAATTTGTTCCCAGATCAATGTGGAGTGTTAACTTTGAGATAAACCGAAAAAATTGCTCATAACTCTAATATCTTGTTGCAGTCAGTTTGTTTTTGTTCTAATTTTTATTTTATCATTAATTTATTTATGTGTGTATGCGTGTGTTGTTTTTGTTTTATTGTTCGTTTCTTTTAGATATACATACAAAAGAAACCCATTCCAAGTGCTTTGATGCTTGTTAGGTGTCAAGGTCAGATTGCTCTCACCATTATTGTTAATAATTAGTGGTGATAACTGATAAGTCTAGCTTAATTGATTGAGTTACATTCTCTAGCTAAGATGAGCCTACGACTTATTTTCTCTGCCTTCTCTTGATTCTTTAATGCCTTGCAGGAGTTCAAATGGAACATCATCAGCATTCTGCAAAAAAAAGAAAAGGACTTATCTCAACCTTCTTCAAGAAACGTGATCGTCAAGAGACTCTACACAATGAAGGTGACTCAGAGCCTTTAACAACTGTAATACCCGTAATTTCGATTTCCGGTAATTTCTTTTTTAAAGTTCTTGAGTTTCTAACATCAATCCATCACCCGATAACCTCCTCCGATCTACCGAATCAAGGTTAGATTTCTTGATAATCTAATTTTGGGGATTTTGGGTATTTTGTTCGATTTCGTCCGTTTTATCCGATTTAACATAGTATTGTGATGGATTGATGATTATTTAGATGTATTATATCATTTCCCTTGTTATTCCATGGTTGGATCGTATCGATTCATTATTTTGGTCGAGTTCTTGATCGACGCCTTGAAGGTGTCCGGTAAAATGTCATAGAGGGGTTTTCGGGCGTTCTACGATTATTCTTCCTCGTATGATCGATGATTTATTGATTATATGTTGTTTGGGTCGAATTCTTGTGAAGAACTCGAGTCGTAAACCTTTCGTTCGTTGTCTTCTTCTGGTCCGAGCTTCCGGTTGAATCGTGTTCTTGAGTGTTCGGTAGCGGTCATTAAGTCGAGCTTTCCCGTTGCTCCGCGTGCGTTGGACTTGAGGCGAGTATCTCGTCTATATTCTTTATACTTTGAGAATGTGATGTGTCGTGAATTTAACGTGGACTCGTTAGTGACGGTATATTTAACCGTAACTTACTTTAAATGAAGATGTGATTTTATGAAGGTAATTACCAACGTAAACTTTAGTTTCAAGAATAATGATAACTACCTCTTCATGTTATTTTGTGATTAAAATAAATACTAGAAATGAGTAGTTAACTGAAGAATTGTGGAATCGCGTAATACTTGTATTATTTGCTCGTTGGCCTATTTCCTGAATGATGGTTTGCTGTGGATGTTGTGACCTTGTTGAAGTTATGATGCGTTAACCTATGTGTTACGTGGTTTTGGTTGTGGTGAATATTATACCTTTGTTATTGTGTATAGTAGAGAGTTGAGATGTTATCCGGGTAGGGGTCCCATCGAGGCCTCCGGAGGCGCGTGCTTGCGAGTACGGCCAGACGTACGTTGTGACCATAAGGTTATCAATTCGGGTAGGTCCGGGAGGGCTCAGAATCGACACTTGCGAGTGCGATGTCATGATAACTTATGGGCGTATTTGAATGATGTTATCCGGGTAGGGTCCGTCGAGGCCTCCGGAGGCGCGTGCTTGCGAGTACGGCCAGATGTTACGATTTGACCATAAGGTTATCTAATCGGGTAGGTCTGGAGAGGGCTCCGAGAATCGTCACTTGCAAGTGCGATGTCAAGATAACTTATGGGTGTGTTCGAGTTTATTCTTGATGACTAATCCGGGTGGGACCCTTCGGGGCCACGGAGACGTTTTGACTGTTGATTTGATATCTCTGAATTGTTTATGTTTGAATCTTGAATCCCGATTATATTGGTGAATATGGTTTTGATCTTGAGGTTTGAGTTGAGAATAAAATCATTTGTATGATTTTGAAAGAAAACCTTTGAAAAGGAAAAACATTCATATTTCAGGATTTAACACTGAGACCCCCGAAGTCTCTAAATAATCTCTTACAGTGATTTCTGGAGTAATCCCCATGGTTTGTTTTTAAAGGAATAAATTTTCAAAAGACTTTAGACTCGGGGATCGTGTTACTACCTTGTCGAAATGTTATTTTCATAACGGTTGTATTCTTGATGTATAATTGTATAGCTTGGTTACTTGCTAGCGATTCCATCGCTAACCCCTCGTTGGGGATTTTGTTATTTATTCCAGGTGTTCGATCGAGAGTGAGCAACCACAGGATTGGCTCGGAGGATGATGCAATGCAGCGATACTAGTCACAGTTGTAGTCTGTCGTCTGTCAGTGATATGTTGGGTTGAGTTCTTGTCATCCTTGAGGGGATGGACATTTTATGTACTATGTGATCGAGTTGTATTTTAGTTTCATCAGATGTACGGTTTTGCCGTGTTTTGAGAGACCTAATCGGTCTATGGTATTATGTTTTGGTCAAGTTGACCGCATGTGGGTTTTGATTTGTAGTCTCCCGCCTGGTAGCTCCTTGTGGAAAGGGGTCTACGGCGTGTAATATCTCTGAGTGGATTGGGGGTGTTACAACAATGACCACTCCAAGTCAAACTAATCAGCCTCCAACAACTCATATAGAGCAAGATCCCACTACATGTATTGAACGTGATCCGGGGAAAAGGAAACCATTGTGGGAATATTCAGTTAATGCACGAGACGATATAAGGCGTGCATATCTAAAAGTTGGCCCTTATCAACCGAAATTGGAAGCGTATCCTGTCACAAAGTTTGGCACTCAAAATCGTAGTTTTCAGAAGAAATGGTTCGACAAGTTTCATTGGTTGGAGTATTCGCTTTCCACAAATAAGGCATATTGTTTTTATTGCTTTCTTTTCATAAGTGATGTTGATATACCTGGCTCTTCTGCATTGGTGAAGGAAGGATTTGACAATTGGAAAAGGATAAATCAAGGAAATAAATGTGCATTTCTTACTCATGTTGGTTCTGCAGCTACATCACCACATACGATGTGCTTAAGACGGGCAGAAGATTTGATGAGACCAGTTGGACATGTGGACAAAGTTATGCATTCCCAATCAATTATTGAGAAGAAGAGAAACCATCTACGCTTGCAGACCTCCATCATCAGCCTTCTATGGCTTGCGCTTCAAGGTTGTGCTTTTAGAGGTCATGATGAGTCTTCATCTTCATCTAATCGTGGAAATTTTATTGAATTGGTGAAAGCTTTTGCGAATATGAGCAAGGAAGTTAACGAAGTTGTTCTTGATAACACTCCAAAAAATGCTCAATACATTGCTCCAGAAATTCAAAAAGAGATTTTTAATATTATGGCCAATAGAGTACGTCAAATGATTCGTGAAGAAGTTGGAGATAAATATTTTTGTATTCTTGTTGATGAAGCACAAGATGTCTCGAAGCAAGAGCAAATGGCAATTATCTTGAGATTTGTGAATGATCTTGGAGTTTTGACTGAACGCTTTTTTGCAATTAAAAGTGTTAGTGACATAACTTCACTAACTTTGAAAGAAGAGATATGTCGTGTTCTTTCTCATCATGATCTTCAGGTTGAGAAAATGAGGGGTCAGGGGTATGATGGTGCTAGTAATATGCGTGGTTCATTTAATGGACTTCAGGCATTATTTCTTCGAGATTGTCCATATGCTTATTATATTCATTGCTTTGCGCATCATCTACAGTTGGCATTAGTTTCCGCAACAAAGGATATCAGTGTTGTTTGGGAGTTTATTTCTCACTTGGATAACGTTGTTAATATTATAACTTCTTCAGCAAAGCGTGTCTCGCAATTGCATGCTGCTCAAAGACATGAAATTCAGAGTTTATTGGTTGTTGAGGAGATTGCAACTGGAAGTGGTGCCAATCAAATTGGTAATTTGCAGCGAGCTGGAGCTACACGTTGGAGTTCACACTATAACTCCGTGAGGAGTTTGATAGTTATGTATGCAGCAACTTGTAAAGTGTTCGAAACTCTCATTGAACATTCTCAAAATGGAAGATCTAAGGCCGAAGTTCAAGGGGTTTACAAAAATATGGCAAGCTTTGAATTCGTATTCACTCTACACTTGATGCATAGGATCATGAGAATTACTGATTCTCTTTGTCAGATTCTTCAAAGAAAAGTTCAAGATATTTTGGCTGCTATTGCATTCGTCTCTACTACTAAGACCATTCTTCAAGAATTGAGAGAAAGTGGGTGGGAAGAGTTTCTCAAAGAAGTCAAGATTTTTGCACAAGAATGATATTGATGTCCCCAACATGGATTCTCCATATAAGGTTGGTCGTTCTCGTGGGCAAACTACAATTGAACATCATTATCATTTTGATGTTTTTAATGGAGCAATAGATCATGTCTTGATGGAGTTAAATACAAGATTTAATGATGTGTCTGTTGAGTTGCTTTCTCTTAGTGTGGCCTTAGATCCTAAGAATTCTTTCGAATCATTCAACAGTGATGATATTTGCAAGCTTGCGAGAAAATTCTATCCTGAAGATTTCACTGATCAAGATATTGCTTCTTTGGAGTATGAGTTGAGATATTATACGCATGATGTGACAGTGATGCAAGAATTTAAAGTTTCTACACTTGTGGAGTTGTGTCAAATACTTGCAAAGAGTGAAAGGTCAAAAGTCTATGTTATGTTAACTAGACTTATTCATCTAGTTTTGACGTTGCCTGTTTCCACTGCTACAACTGAACGAGCATTTTCTGCAATGAAGCATGTGAAGACAGCACTTCGTAACAAGATGGGAGATGATTTGCTTGAAGACTCGCTAATGCTCTATATTGAGAGAGATTTTATTAAAGATATAAATATCTTTTCGGTTTCATGATTGTTGGTCAGAAGATGTGTATTGATGATGCTCTCGTTGTTGAGCAGTGGTGCCCGTTTTATGATTAAAATAGTAACGTGAATGTTGAGTCCATCGGTATGTATGTGTTGAGATAGTCCTCCTTATTGAGAAATAAAATTTTCGTTTTTGTAAGATGATTTTCTTTTGATGGTTGCTTGTGAGATGTTATAATTATGTGAATCGATGACATTTAGACTCGTATGTTGTTGCTTATTTGTAACCTTCGAGTTTAGTATTACCTCGTATATGTTTGCAATCGTGTTGGTGATTAGAGCAGTTAGCACATGCTTAATACGAGCCTAACGCGCGCTAACGTGGCGTGTTTAGCGCACGTTAATCTTTGTTGTAACGCGCGCTAATCAACCTGGGCAAAAGCTATGGAACCGCATTATAGCCGTTAGGTCTAACTTTTGCGGCCAATCACCTGTAGTTGTATTCTCTATGTGGTGTCTAGTGATAACAACTGTTGTGCGTGAATGTATGTTAAGATTTTTCGTATTGCTAGGTGATATTTGATTGTGTTTGATGAATTGATAAATTATGTCTGCTGTGTGTGTTCAAAAACGCTTTCCTGGAAACTTCACAAAGTTTTGACGGTTCGATTAATCGGCGGCTCCGTGTATACTTTGAAAATTATTTGGAATTGGCAAGCCGGCCTTGGATTCTCAAATAAAACCTCGATGGTATTTGAAAGAGTTGTTTTAAAGTACATGTAGAAGTTCTTGAGTTTCTAACATCAATCCACCACCCGATAACCTCCTCCGATCTACCGAATCAAGGTTAGATTTCTTGATAATCTAATTTTGGGGATTTTGGGTATTTTGTTCGATTTCGTCCGTTTTATCCGATTTAACATAGTATTGTGATGGATTGATGATTATTTAGATGTATTATATCATTTCCCTTGTTATTCCATGGTTGGATCGTATCGATTCATTATTTTGGTCGAGTTCTTGATCGACGCCTTGAAGGTGTCCGGTAAAATGTCATAGAGGGGTTTTCGGGCGTTCTACGATTATTCTTCCTCGTATGATCGATGATTTATTGATTATATGTTGTTAGGGTCGAATTCTTGTGAAGAACTTGAGTCGGAACCCTTTCGTTCATTGTCTTCTTTGGGGTCCGAGCTTCCCGGTTGAATCGTGTTCTTCGGAGTGTTCGGTAGCAGTCATTAAGTCGAGCTTTCCCATTGCTCCGCGTGCGTTGGACTTGACGCGAGTATCTCATCTATATTCTTTATACTTTGAGAATGTGATGTGTCGTGAATTTAACGTGGACTCGTTAGTGACGGTATATTTAACCGTAACTTACTTTAAATGAAGATGTGATTTTATGAAGGTAATTACCAACGTAAACTTTAGTTTCAAGAATAATGATAACTACCTCTTCATGTTATTTTGTGATTAAAATAAATACTAGAAATGAGTAGTTAACTGAAGAATTGTGGAATCGCGTAATACTTGTATTATTTGCTTGGCCTTTTTCTGAATGATGGTTTCTTGTGGATGTTGTGACCTTGTTGAAGTTATGATGCGTTAACCTATGTGTTACGTGGTTGCGGTTGTGGTGAATATTATACCTTTGTTATTGTGTATAGTAGAGAGTTGAGATGTTATCCGGTAGGGTCCCATCGAGGCCTCCCGGAGGCGCGTGCTTGCGAGTACGGCCGGACGTGCGTTGTGACCATAAGGTTATCAATTCGGGTAGGTCTCGGGAGGGCTCAGAGAATCGACACTTGCGAGTGCGATGTCATGATAACTTATGGGCGTATTTGAATGATGTTATCCGGGTAGGGTCCGTCGAGGCCTCCGGAGGCGCGTGCTTGCGAGTACGACCGGATGTTACGATTTGACCATAAGGTTATCTAATCGGGTAGGTGCGGAGAGGGCTCAGAGAATCGTCACTTGCGAGTGCGATGTCAAGATAACTTATGGGTGTGTTCGAGTTTATTCTTGATGACTAATCCGGGTGGGACCCTTCGGGCCACGGAGACGTTTTGACTGTTGATTTGATATCTCTGAATTGTTTATGTTTGAATCTTGAATCCCGATTATATTGGTGAATATGGTTTTGATCTTGAGGTTTGAGTTGAGAATAAAATCATTTGTATGATTTTGAAAGAAAACCTTTGAAAAGGAAAAACATTCATATTTCAGGATTTAACACTGAGACCCCCGAAGTCTCTAAATAATCTCTTACAGTGATTTCTGGAGTAATCCCCATGGTTTGTTTTTAAAGGAATAAATTTTCAAAAGACTTTAGACTCGGGGATCGTGTTACTACCTTGTCGAAATGTTATTTTCATAACGGTTGTATTCTTGATGTATAATTGTATAGCTTGGTTACTTGCTAGCGATTCCATCGCTAACCCCTCGTTGGGGATTTTGTTATTTATTCCAGGTGTTCTGACTGGAGAGTGAGCAACCACAGGATTGGCTCGGAGGATGATGCAATGCAGCGATACTAGTCACAGTTGTAGTCTGTCGTCTGTCAGTGATATGTTGGGTTGAGTTCTTGTCATCCTTGAGGGGATGGACATTTTATGTACTATGTGATCGAGTTGTATTTTAGTTTCATCAGATGTACGGTTTTGCTGTGTTTTGAGAGACCTAATCGGTCTATGGTATTATGTTTTGGTCAAGTTGACCGCATGTGGGTTTTGATTTGTAGTCTCCCGCCTGGTAGCTCCTTGTGGAAAGGGGTCTACGGCGTGTAATATCCCTGAGTGGATTGGGGGTGTTACAACAACGACCACTCCAAGTCAAACTAATCAGCCTCCAACAACTCATATAGAGCAAGATCCCACTACATGTATTGAACGTGATCCGGGGAAAAGGAAACCATTGTGGGAATATTCAGTTAATGCACGAGACGATATAAGGCGTGCATATCTAAAAGTTGGCCCTTATCAACCGAAATTGGAAGCGTATCCTGTCACAAAGTTTGGCACTCAAAATCGTAGTTTTCAGAAGAAATGGTTCGACAAGTTTCATTGGTTGGAGTATTCGCTTTCCACAAATAAGGCATACTGTTTTTATTGCTTTCTTTTCATAAGTGATGTTGATATACCTGGCTCTTCTGCATTGGTGAAGGAAGGATTTGACAATTGGAAAAGGATAAATCAAGGAAATAAATGTGCATTTCTTACTCATGTTGGTTCTGCAGCTACATCACCACATACGATGTGCTTAAGACGGGCAGAAGATTTGATGAGACCAGTTGGACATGTGGACAAAGTTATGCATTCCCAATCAATTATTGAGAAGAAGAGAAACCATCTACGCTTGCAGACCTCCATCATCAGCCTTCTATGGCTTGCGCTTCAAGGTTGTGCTTTTAGAGGTCATGATGAGTCTTCATCTTCATCTAATCGTGGAAATTTTATTGAATTGGTGAAAGCTTTTGCGAATATGAGCAAGGAAGTTAACGAAGTTGTTCTTGATAACGCTCCAAAAAATGCTCAATACATTGCTCCAGAAATTCAAAAAGAGATTTTGAATATTATGGCCAATAGAGTACGTCAAATGATTCGTGAAGAAGTTGGAGATAAATATTTTTGTATTCTTGTTGATGAAGCACAAGATGTCTCGAAGCAAGAGCAAATGGCAATTATCTTGAGATTTGTGAATGATCTTGGAATTTTGACTGAACGCTTTTTTGCAATTAAAAGTGTTAGTGACATAACTTCACTAACTTTGAAAGAAGAGATATGTCGTGTTCTTTCTCATCATGATCTTCAGGTTGAGAAAATGAGGGGTCAGGGGTATGATGGTGCTAGTAATATGCGTGGTTCATTTAATGGACTTCAGGCATTATTTCTTCGAGATTGTCCATATGCTTATTATATTCATTGCTTTGCGCATCATCTACAGTTGGCATTAGTTTCCGCAACAAAGGATATCAGTGTTGTTTGGGAGTTTATTTCTCACTTGGATAATGTTGTTAATATTATAACTTCTTCACCAAAGCGTGTCTCGCAATTGCATCTTTGCTCAAAGACATGAAATTCGAGTTTATTGGTTGTTGAGGAGATTGCAATCGAAGTGGTGCCAATCAAATTGGTAATTTGCAATGAAATGGAGCTACACGTTGGAGTTCACACTATAACTCCGTGAGGAGTTTGATAGTTATGTATGCAGAACTTGTAAAGTGTTCGAAACTCTCATTGAACATTCTCAAAATGGAAGATCTAAGGCCGAAGTTCAAGGGGTTTACAAAAATATGGCAAGCTTTGAATTCGTATTCACTCTACACTTGATGCATAGGATCATGAGAATTACGATTCTCTTTGTCAGATTCTTCAAAGAAAAGTTCAAGATATTTTGGCTGCTATTGCATTCGTCTCTACTACTAAGACCATTCTTCAAGAATTGAGAGAAAGTGGGTGGGAAGAGTTTCTCAAAGAAGTCAAGATTTTTTGCCTGAAGAATGATATTGATGTCCCCAACATGGATTCTCCATATAAGGTTGGTCGTTCTCGTGGGCAAACTACAATTGAACATCATTATCATTTTGATGTTTTTAATGGAGCAATAGATCATGTCTTGATGGAGTTAAATACAAGATTTAATGATGTGTCATTGAGTTGCTTTCTCTTAGTGTGGCCTTAGATCCTAAGAATTCTTTCGAATCATTCAACAGTGATGATATTTGCAAGCTTGCGAGAAAATTCTATCCTGAAGATTTCACTGATCAAGATATTGCTTCTTTGGAGTATGAGTTGAGATATTATACGCATGATGTGACAGTGATGCAAGAATTTCAAGTTTCTACACTTGTGGAGTTGTGTCAAATACTTGCAAAGAGTGAAAGGTCAAAAGTCTATGTTATGTTAACTAGACTTATTCATCTAGTTTTGACGTTGCCTGTTTCCACTGCTACAACTGAACGAGCATTTTCTGCAATGAAGCATGTGAAGACAGCACTTCGTAACAAGATGGGAGATGATTTGCTTGAAGACTCGCTAATGCTCTATATTGAGAGAGATTTTGTTAAAGATATAAATATAGATTCTGTTATTGATGAATTTTATGTATTGAGGTCTCGTAGGGCACAACTTATGTAAATACCGATTTTCTTTGGCATGTATAAAATATAGTGCTTTAAAATTTTTATTTTCAGCCCACCCCAATTACAAATCCTGGATCCGCCCCTGGAAACAAGTATACAAAACGAAAACCACAAGCAACGGAAAATCGATTGCAATAACCTAAATATTTATTTACTTTTCGTGCGTTTTAATGTATTCTATTATCTCGGTCAATAAATACCCTTATAATTAAATAACTATATAAATACTAATGTGCTCGTATTGCTCGATCAAATAACTACTCAACGCTCACAATATAATCTATTTTACTATTAAAAGAGAGTCGTATAAAACACGTGTCTTTATGTGAATTTTTTGAATTAATTGACTTTTTCTTTTCTCTTTAAAAATACACTAACTCCTACACATTTTAATTAGAGTTAATGGGAACTAATTTTTTTTCTTTTCATTTTTCTCACAATGTTTAAAAGTTAATAGTTTTATCGTCTCAACTCTATTTTTTATTATTATATTTTAAATTAATCTTATTTTTACGATATTTGATTTAACATTCATTAGGCATATATATAATTAAAATATTCCCTTTTGAATATAAGTTGTTTATGAATAATTATTATATTGTATCTTGATTTTAAATTATTTGTATATAAAATACAAAACTCAGATAATTTTCACATAATTTCTTTGAAATAAATCTATCTTTTTACAAGATTAATATTTTTACTTCAGTTTCACCTTCTTATAATAATTTTAGATTATTGAGTTATTTTATTTTAAAAATATTTGGGAAAAGAATTATAGACATGTTAGACTTACAGTTACCGGTATAAAGATATATTATTAGTTAAAATAATTTCTTGATTGATTCTTCTTTTTGTGAAAAGAAAAATTATATAAACAAATATAATAAGTTGATTATATTTTATTTAAATACGTCACAATAATATACTTTATAACCCCATGCCTAATGAATTAATATCATTGTGGATCTCATGGTATGTTATTAAGTATAAAATGTGTGACTTTAATCTAAATTTTTATCAAAAATATATGACGTTCTTTCGACTGTATACTGATATGTAATTATATAAGTATATTAGTATAAATATTACAGATATACAATGATCATATAGATTAATGTCATGTTTATATATTTTATATCGAACTTTTACACATCTATACTTAATATTAAAAGAGAGTCGCAAAAAAATCTAAGGAAACATGTGTCATCTCCACGCTAATCCTCTTTTTAAAAATCTTTCAAAAATGAATGTTTAATACGGGAGGGGCGAAGGGGCTATTCCATTATAAACTATCTACCAATTAAAAACTTTCTCTCATTTTAGTCCTTTTATTTTTAAGCTAATAGTTTAAATAATTATAACTTTTATTAGAGATGTTAAACGGGCTAGCACTAGCGGTTTTGGGCTAGCCCTAGCGGGCTTCGGGCTAAACGGTCCGGGCCAAAAACCCCGGATTTAAACGGGCTAGGAAATATCGGCCCTAACCTAACCCTAACGGGCTTCGGGCTAAACTGGCTAAATATTTAAAAAATATATTTTTTATTTTTTTATAAGTCAAACAAAAAAAATAGTAACAATATATTTTATATATATATAGTAACAACTATAATGTAATAAATATAACAAAAAAATACACTTTTATGTATATACATATATATATATATACACACACTATACTAACATATACAGCAATAATATATATTATATATATTACATATATAATATTAATATATGCTATATAAATATAGTATTAATGTAAGTTGAAATTAACAACATATATATATATATATATATATATATATATATATATATATATATATATATATATATATATATATGAGCTAAGCCAAGTTAAACTGGTCCAAGCCAAAAGTTCGGATTTAAACGGGCTAGGAAATATCGGTCCTAACCCATTTTTTTTGCGGGATAAACGGGCCAGCCCGCCGGGCCCGAGCCCGTTTAACATCCCTAACTTTTATGTATCAATTTTAATTTTGAAAAAAATATATCAAATTAGTTCTTACTTCGTGCTCTTTAATTTGACATCCATATAGTATATATAAAGTAATATAAATATAATTATAATATATTTAGATGATTAAGATATTTCAATAAAAAAATATAAGAATATTGAAAAAAAATATTTTTAGTTTATTTTCATAGCTTTTTAACAATTATTTGATTTTTAAGAATTATTTTGTTTGGATTATAAAATAGTAAAATATATTACATTAATGTCAAATCATATAAAAAATCATATTAGTAAGAATATCGGCTGTATACTTTTCATAAAAGTTGATACTACAACAGCAACAAAATCAGAGCCTTAGTCCCAAAATGCTTTGGAGTCGGCTATAATGAAAGTTGATAACAATAAACATAATTTAATTACTTATTTATAAAATTAAATATAAGACTCATATTGTCCTATATAAAAAATAAATGCCGGTGCTTAATTAATTTACGATTTTCCTATCACGTGTCCTTAGACCACATGATAAGAGTTTATAAATGAAATTAGATTAATTAATAGTATATGTATATGTGTGTGTATACTGATTTATGTATATTTTATAATAATTTTATAATATTATTGAAATTCGATCACATATTATTAATATAATAAAATATTTTATATTTTACACCGTGCATCGCACAGGAGGACATCTAGTATATACAATGTCAGTGTTCATATTACATGAGAAAAAATGTACTCGTATTATTTAATTATAATAATATTCGCAACTTTATCTCTTGACTTTCCTTCGGGTAGACTAAGGCGGTCCCGGCTCTCGATCTTCAAGCCTGAAGAAAGAGGAAGAAGTCCGGCGAGTGCTTTTGATCGAACACATTAATACTATTGTAGTCATGCATAATATTTATTCGCAGTTTAATTATGAAAAAAACTTAAGCATGAGATCTACTCCGGTACTAGTGTACAAATAGAATTTCATTTCGTAAGTTAGCACCGAATATACTTTACGTGTAATGGTACATGTACACATATGCGTACACATATTTGTGCATATACGCATATTATCTATTTATTTACTATGATCCTACAATAAATAAATGGACCCTACAATAAATGAATAGATTAGATGTAAATTTATACAAATATATGTACACATTATGTTGACATGTAGCATTATTCATATTTTTCCTAGTGGTAACTAGGTGTGTAAATTAATTCAAACAAACCGAACGTATGCATGTTCAAATTTATTTGAAATTTTATCGAGCTTTAAGCATTATGTTTGAGCTTGATTTGATTAGTAATCGAGTCGAGCTTGAACGAGCTTTTACCGAGCCGAACGCGAATCGATCTCGAGTAGTTTGATTCTTGTATATGTATTTTATAATTTTATTCAAATCGAGTCGAGCTCGAGCCGAGTTTTATATTTTATCAAATAAAAAATTGTGTTTAAATTTTGATTTATTTTATTAATGAATCAAGTTAAAACAAATTTTTTACCAATCGAACTCGAATCGAATATCGAATAGTTGGTTTGATTTTGAGTCCTAGTGCTAGTGGTAACCGGTGGCTATTATTTTCATGCCAATTGTTTTCCTTCACTATTGAGGAAACAAATCTAACAAATTGATCCTCCACTGGTGTCACTGTGATAGTTAGGTCAAAAGAGAAATATATTTTCCTTTTCTTGTTTTGTTTTCTTTTCCCTCTCAATATCGTACTCCAGCATTACCTTACGTCATTCGGTGTGTAATACTTATCAAAGTCCAAGCAGCATTTATTGGAGAGACCAAACCAACTTAGTGTTTTAATTAGTGGGAATATGAGTTTGTACTGTTTATATTTTAATAATACGAGGCAATCTAACCCGTTAGATGCATCGATTTTATTTTTGGATCAACTATTGAACTTTTATTTATGTCTAAAACTTAATTTTTTTATTTATTATTATAATTTACAAATAGCTTCGAGCCAAAATTATGTACTTTTTTCTTTCTATTCATTATTCAATGTGACAAAATTCATCTATATGAAAATCTATAAGTGGAGTATATAAGATCATATACGCTATTTAAAAAGAAAGCTCTGATAATGGATTATAATTTAAAATGATATATGCTATCTTGAATAGCGAGAAGCTAATGTATATTGCAGATATCTGTGGAGTATCAAAAGACAATTTCATATGCTTAGAAAAGTTTGCATTTTAAGCAGCAGGTCCAAATAGTTAAATTTAACTTGGTGTATAATGTAAATGATTCAGTGACTAAATGACAAGTAGGGATGGCAATGGGATGGGTCGGTATTGCTACCTGCACCGGACCATGCTAAAAAGCGCCCTGCACTCCGCCTCAGACCCGCCAAATTTTTTTCGGGTCCGCCCCAGACCCGCCCCGCTCGGTTCTGGGTACCCAGCGGGTACCCGCGGATTAATTTTTTTTCTCGAATTAATATTATATATATAATATATTACTAATTTAAATTTATTACTAATTTAATATATATAAAATATATTACTAATTTAATTACTAATATATATTTAATTTGTTAAGTATTAATATTATATATATTATATATATAATATATTACTAATTTAGATTTATTACTAATTTAATATATATATATATATATATAATATTACTAATTTAATTACTAATATATATTTAATTTATTAAGTATTAATATTATATATATATATATAATATATTTATATTTATATATATCGGGGCGGGTTCGGGGTGGGTACCCCATACCCCGGAACCGAACCGGACCCGAACTTATTTTTCTCTACCCGCCCCAGACCCGGACCCGGACCCGAATTTTGTTACCCGAATTGGACCCATTCGAGTAAAATCCCGCGGGTACCCGAACCCGTGGTTTTTTTTGCCATCCCTAATGACAAGTTGTGCCACTGTATTACACAATCAGCCCAACTAATAAAATCGTCAAGTAGAGAAAAAAACTGAACTTCTAAGTGTGGTGCAGATTCTCGTGTGGTGCAGTTTCCTCACCTTGATGTGGGGGGCTGTGCTGGGGGTCGGTATCGTGGGTCCTCTCGCTCAGATTCTGGTCACTAGGGCACATTCCTCGTTTATCTCCTGCAGGACCGAGGGGCCAACGGTCCTGTGGGGGGAGAGCTCACTCCCTCAACAAAGAAATGATTCATGAAGTTTGAATTAATAACACTGAAACAAAAGATGGCAAATGATTAATTGTCATCGTCTCCCATCTATCAACAAATAGTTATGTATCTTGTTTCTAATTAATATAGTGTAGTGCTTTATTAGTTCGAATATTCTTCAGCCTTAATTTACAAAAGTTACACACAAATATTCTTCAGCCTCAACGTGTCTTCAACTCGATGAGGGCTTTCATGGAGTTTTTTCTCGATTTTTTCTCAATGGCTGCATGAAAAAAAAGAACACATATGATGCATCTAGCCAATCCCAATCTCTCGGTTCTTTGTGTCCTATAATGCCCAAATACTTCCAGAGTTTACACATACGGTCGACATTCGAATTGTGGACGTAAAACAAAGAGTCATACCCCGCGGAGTAGAAGTACCCATGTCCTCATTATTAGGATTTGGCGAGTCACCAACCCATCGGTGTGAGTCCCAGCTTCGACCGATCCAATCGACTTGGCACCATTTGCAACAGGAGCATCCCCAACTACGTATGTTTCATGGGTTTTTGTAACAACCAACCGCCATATAAGATAAGATAAGATATAAAACTTTACCAATCAAACATGTTGTGCTTATTTTCAGTAATTCAAGCCTTTAATATCAATTCAGAGGTGTGGCAAGCTAAAGAAATGTATGTGTTATTTATAGGCCCCATTCCATGTAACTTATGAATGATTGTAATTAACTATCCTCAGTTAATAAGGAAATGAAACTGTTAACCTATCATGTCTCAATCGTTTGGTTATTTGTGTTTTCAAAAATGCTAGACATCTCGCAATATGTGCGAGAAAAGAATCACGCACCCATGTGGAAGTGGGGCCCCATTATTTTTGCTGAACGTTGAATTGCATTTTGTCAAAAAATCAGAAGTCTCAAAAGTGGGTCCCCTCCATTTACTTTTATTTGTTTTTTATTTATTTTCTAAGACTTTCCCCTCCATTCACGGAACAAAGACGGGAGTCTTGTGAATTTTATCACAGCTCCGCTGGAGAAGACAAGGGCCAGGTCCCGACCGCCGACGACCGCTGCCACCATCGGAAAAGACGAGGCTCTGCCCAGACATTCTCGTCCTCCACTGCTCGTCTTGCCTCAAGTAAAGTTTTTCCCCTAATTTCAAACACTAAATTTCGATTTGGGGATTTGTAGACAAATTAGATTCAGATTATGGATCAAGTGATGGATTTAAGGTTCATAATTTATTAATCTTAAGACAAATTGGGTTATTCAATTGTGCTAAGCTACTGACTGTTATTTGTAGTAATTTTAAGAAAAATTACTGACTGATTTGCTCAGTATTTGAGCTAAATTTAAGCTCTTGCATTTAGCAATTTTCCAGAGTTTAAATATTGCGTTGTTCAATTGGTCTTTGTTATTTGTAGGAATGGATGGAGAGTCCTCAAATTCAATTGACAATGACTCTAGTGTTGGGTACCAAATCGGATATTTGCGCCGTTTTATGCGGAAGCGAAAATAAATTGCGGAAAATAAAGGACACGAGGATTTATAGAGGTTCGGCTATTAACGAAGCCTACGTCCTCTCTCGATGTATCTTTTTCTTTAGGCTTAAGATCAAAACCTCTACGCCTCTCTTCTATCGGTCGAGGGATTACCGTTACAAGCTCGTCTTCTATCGGTCCGAGTAAAACCGTTTTTCCTTTTCTATTGGATAAGGAATCAACCACTCTAGCTTTCTATGGGTACTAGATAAACCTCACTAAGATAGCGATTGTGATTCTAACAATGTCGGATCCTTGATCCTAATAACACCGAATCAAATCGTATCTTTTCTTTTTCTCGCTCGTATGATCTTGTGTATAACACTCAATCACTCTTAATTCAGCTCAAGAACAACAACTAGAATGTTTACAATGATATAACACGTATGTATGCTTTGCTCAATGTTGTTGTATGGAATAATACCAACTCCTTGGTATTTATAGCCTTCTTCCTCCTTACTAGCCGTTCTTTGCCGGTTGACTAGCTAGCGTGCGCTAGCCTTCCTTCTTAGCGTGCGCTATCGCACATTTTTGCTCTAGCGTCGTAAAGGCTTTCATGTAGCGTCGTTAATCACTTTATATTTCGATCCGGTAGCTACGCCTTCTTGATTAGCGTGTGCTACCATTTCCTTTGTAGCGTGCGCTAATCCAATATATCCGTTGCATGGATTGTCAAAGTGACCGTTTGATATCCGACTTTGACCGCTTTTCCCAACGTTCGGATTGACTAGATTCAAACGTCTTAGCGCGTCGCTAATCATCCTTTGTAGCGTGCGCTAATAATAGAGTGTAGCGTGCGCTAATAATAGAGTGTAGCGTGCGCTATCCATCTGCGACTTCACTGCGGCTTACTTGAAACTTGGCTGGAATGCGGTGACTCCTCGTTAGCGTGCGCTAACATATATCCCTTAGCGTGCGCTAATGCAGTCCAGTTTGTAACTTTTTGCGTCTTCGTCTGCTTCGTTGTTTTGCTTCGCCTCGATGTTGTTTTGTAGTTTAGCAACTTTAATCATCAAAACATAAATTAAATAAAGTGTGGAATAAATATTCCAACAATCTCCCCCTTTTTGATGATTACAAAACAACACTTGAATTGGATAATCTGTAAAAAAATATTATATGTATATTTCTACGAATCAAAGTTTTCGACTTTGATCGATTCGTTAGTTTCTCCAATTCTCTTTTCTTTTCAATATCTCCTTAATTTTCAACTCCGTCGTTTTTCATTTTTCAATTTTTTTAACTCCCCCTAATATCTTCTTTTCTATTATATTGTATGCTTTTCTTTTCTTTTCGACTTTCTTCGATTTTTCTCATTTTTATCTCCTCTTCATCTCCTTCTCATTTTTATCTCAATTCATCTCCTTCTCCCCCTTTTTGTTTTCATCAAAAAGTAAAAAAATATAAAGAATACTAAATGAAATATAAATATGCATGATACCAATTTATGCATTAATAAAGGTATAAACTCCCCCTGGAAATATTATTTCCTTCTCCCCCTTTGTAAAATATCATTTGTCAAAGTTTATTTTTGGGGATCCAACCGATAGTTGGTTTTTCTTTTGAAACATAGACGATGTTTGAAACGTTTGTTCCTTTAGGAACCCAAATCTTTTTAATTTTTATCGTCCGTTTTGGGCTTTTACAATTTGAAATGTGATGCCCGATTTTTAAACACTTTTCGCAATGGGGTATATTGAAATTAACGGATTCGTTTTTCGAACGTGATTTGAATCCTAACCCCTCTTTATTTAGAGTATATTTTTGAACACATAACATTTGTTCAAATTTATCGTTGCCGCACGAGAATTTCTTTGTCAAAATTTTTAGTTCATCTTGAACTTTTAAAAGATCATTTTTCAAAATATTTTCATTTTCAAGGCATTTCGAATGATCAATTTCGACAAATTTCCCTTTTTCAAGTATTTTAGAATTTTCAATTTCCAAAGTTTTATATTTAGACTTGAGGGATTTAATTTCATATAAAGCATTTTGATAGTCCGTGTGTAATAATTCGAATGCTTCAAAAAGTTCGTCGTAAGAATTACTTACTTGGCTTTCGACGTCGCTATCGTCGAATGAACTCCGGGCCATGAGCGCGAGATTATTTTGTTCAAGAAAATCTTCATCGGGATCTTCGTCGCTCCATGTTGCGATTAGAACCTCCTTTTGCTTTACTCGACAGTTCTTAGCAAAGTGGCCTGGTTTGCCACATAATCGACAAGTGTTGTCGAATTTCTTAGGTTCGCCCGCTTGAATGTCCTTCTTTCTCCGGTTTAATAAGTGTTGGAACTTATTAATATTTTTGGCATAATATGCCATTTCTTCGTCACTTTCGTCCACCGGGGTTTCTTCTTTCTTCTTCGACATTTTAGCCTTGAAGGCTATCGACCTCTCCTTCGGTTTCGGTTTGGCATTACGAGATTTTAGGACAATCTCGTAGTTGATAAGAGAACCAACGAGAGCACTAAAATCGAGAGTATTTAAATCTTTGGATTCCATTATTGCCGTAACTGCACTGGTCCCATTCTCGAGGTAGTGATCGGAGAATTTTCTTTACTTTCTCACTACTCGAAAGTGGTTTTCCAAAACATGCTAATCCATTAGTGATGACCGAAAATCGGTCGAGCATAATCGAGATGGATTCATCGTCCTTCATTTGGAATAATTCATAATCGTGAAGGAGCATGTTTATCTTCGTCTCTTTAACTTGAGACGTACCTTCGTGTGTTACCTCAAGCATTTTCCAGATTTCTTTGGCACTATCACACGATGATATCCGGTTGTGTTCTTCCGGATTTAAGGCACAATAGAGAAGTTGAGTTGCCTTACAATTATAGTGATCGTTTTTCCAATCGGAATCGTCATATTCTTCGAAGGTTTTGAGCGTACCGTTGGAATTTGTCGGAATTTTCGGACCAAGGCATATTACCTTCCATAATTCGATATCGTAAGCTCGAATGAATATCGACATCTTCTTCTTCCAAGTCATGAAGTTTGCGCCATCAAAAAATGGTGGTCGGTTGAGAGCAAGGCCTTCGACTGGAGCCATTTGAAACGCCATTGGATCTTTTCTCCACGGATGTTAAGCCGCGTATTGGAGTACCGCTCCGATACCAATTGTTGGGTACCAAATCGGATATTTGCGCCGTTTTATGCGGAAGCGAAAATAAATTGCGGAAAATAAAGGACACGAGGATTTATAGAGGTTCGGCTATTAACGAAGCCTACGTCCTCTCTCGATGTATCTTTTTCTTTAGGCTTAAGATCAAAACCTCTACGCCTCTCTTCTATCGGTCGAGGGATTACCGTTACAAGCTCGTCTTCTATCGGTCCGAGTAAAACCGTTTTTCCTTTTCTATTGGATAAGGAATCAACCACTCTAGCTTTCTATGGGTACTAGATAAACCTCACTAAGATAGCGATTGTGATTCTAACAATGTCGGATCCTTGATCCTAATAACACCGAATCAAATCGTATCTTTTCTTTTTCTCGCTCGTGTATGATCTTGTGTATAACACTCAATCACTCTTAATTAAGCTCAAGAACAACAACTATAATGTTTACAATGATATAACACGTATGTATGCTTTGCTCAATGTTGTTGTATGGAATAATACCAACTCCTTGGTATTTATAGCCTTCTTCCTCCTTACTAGCCGTTGCTGCCAGTTGACTAGCTAGCGTGCGCTAGCCTTCCTTCTTAGCGTGCGCTATCGCACATTTTTGCTCTAGCGTACGTAAAGGCTTTCATGTAGCGTGCGTTAATCACTTTATATTTCAGTCCAGTAGCTACTGCCCTTAACAGTTAGCGTGTGCTACCATTTCCTTTGTAGCGTGCGCTAATCCAATATATCCGTTGCATGGATTGTCAAAGTGACCGTTTGATATGCTGACTTTGACCTGCTTTTCCCAACGTTCGGATTGACTAGATTCAAACGTCTTAGCGTGCGCTAATCATCCTTTGTAGCGTGCGCTAATAATAGAGTGTAGCGTGCGCTAATAATAGAGTGTAGCGTGCGCTATCCATCTGCTGACTTCACTGCAGCTTACTTCGAAACTTGGCTGGAATGCAGCTGACTCCTCGTTAGCGTGCGCTAACATATATCCCTTAGCGTGCGCTAATGCAGTCCAGTTTGTAACTTTTTGCGTCTTCGTCTGCTTCGTTGTTTTGCTTCGCCTCGATGTTGTTTTGTAGTTTAGCAACTTTAATCATCAAAACATAAATTAAATAAAGTGTGGAATAAATATTCCAACATCTAGTTCAGAAATGGATGGAGTTGATATCGTGGAGGAAAATACATTTCAAAATGAGATAATTACCCCTGAGATTGGTATGAAATTCGAGAGTGTTGAAGACATATTTCAATGTTTTAAAAAGTTTGCAAAATATAAGGGGTTTGCAGCAAGAAAGGAGAGAAGTAGAAAGAATGAAGATGGGATCTTAAGGTCTGTGACATTTGCATGTTGTCGAGGTGGGAAGCCTAAAAGTACAAAATCTGTTGGCGTACTAGCTTACCCAACAACTGAAACAGGGTGCAAGGTGAAACTCACATCAAGTTTTGGTCGAGATGGTTTATGGCGTATCAACAAGTTACTTCTTGAACACAATCACGACTTGAGTCCTAGTAAAGCTTGGTTGTTTAGATGCTACCGAGAAATTGATGAACATGTGAAAAAGCAACTAGAATTCGGTGATACCGTAGGGATCGGGCCCAAAAAAAACTACAACCAACTTGTTATTGAGGCGGGCGGACATGAGAATTGTACGTTCATAGAAAAGGATTGTCGAAACCACATTGAAAAGGCAAGGAGACTACGACTTGGTGAAGGAGATGCTGTTGCAATTCAAAACTATTTCCTAATGATGCAAACACAGAATTCAGACTTCTTTTTTAGCATGGACTTGGATGAAGATGGCACATTAAGAAATGTTTTTTGGGCAGATCCTAGAAGTAGAGATGCCTGCAAAGAATTTGGAGATGTAGTCACATTCGATACAACATACTTGACTAATAAGTATGATATGCCTTTTGCGCCGTTTGTTGGGGTCAACCATCATGGGGAGTCTATTTTGCTGGGTTGTGGGTTAATCTGCAGTGCAACTACAGAGACTTTTGTGTGGTTATTTCAGACATGGCTCACTTGTATGTCTAGTATTGCTCCTCAGGGAATTATTACTGATCAAGATCGAGCTATGCAAAATGCAATTGAGATTGTGTTTCCTACTACTAAGCATAGGTGGTGTTTGTGGCATGTGATGAAGAAGTTGCCTGAAAAGTTTGGGAGTCACAGTGAATACAACTCAATCAAAAATAATTTGGGAAGTGTAGTATATGATACACAAAACTCAGCTGAGTTTGAACAAGAGTGGAGTTGTTTTATAGAAAACATAGAATTACAGGACAATACTTGGTTGAATGGCTTGTACCAGGAATGACAACGTTGGGTGCCATGTTTTGTGACAACCCACTTTTGGGCGGGGATGTCGAATACTCAGAGGAGCGAAAGTATCAACCCTTTTTTTGATGGGTATATCAATTCAAAAACTACTCTGAAACAGTTTGTAGAACAATACAGCTATGCATTGAAGGCAAAAATTCATAAGGAGAACCAGTCAGATTTCAAGTCATTCTCACAAAACATCCGACTCGCAACAACTTATAGTATTGAGAAACAATTTCAGAGGGTTGTCACGCTTAAGAAGTTTAGAGAGGTTCAAGTTGAGCTATTGGGGATTATTTATTGTGACATAACAGAGATTCGGGAGGGTTGCATGGGTATGGGTATGGAGTTTGTCATAACAGAAGATGTTCAGATTGACACAGATTTCAGGAAAGAAATGTGCTTTACAGTTGTTTTTCAAAAAGACAACTGTGAAGTCATTTGTAGTTGTCGTCGGTTTCAGTTTAGGGGTATACTTTGCAAGCATGAACTCTTTGTGTTAATCAAGCATAAGGTGCAAGAAGTTCCAGACAGGTATATCTTTGACAGATGGAGGAAAGACATAATGAGGTCTCATACGAGGATTAGAGTCAATTATGATAGTGGAGCAGTCACTCTTGATATGTTAAGGTACAAAGAGATGTGTTCTCGTTTTTACAAAGTGGCGGACTTAGCAAGTGATGATCCAAATTCTTCTAACCTTGTCATGGAGTGGTTAGAAGGTAAAATGAATGAGTTGTATTTAAAGAAATACCCTGCTGCAACTCTCAAACCCAATGAGGGCAACTTCAGTGGGAACAGTCCAACAGGTGCACCACCGAAGGTGCAAGACCCTAAGCGAAAGAGAGCAAAAGGGCGTCCGCGTGAAACCAGGTTCAAATAACCCATAGAAGGCAGTTCACAGGTGAAATTTGAATTCAAATACTTTATGTTCTTATGTTGACCTTTAAATTTGAATTCAATTACTTTTATGTCCGAAGAAACCAAAGAAGACAAAGAAGAGTAGCCAGAAGGTGAATGATGGCGCTGGTGAGCCTTCCCAACCGCCTGGGGTATTTTCAACACAGGAAAGTGTAATTATGAGCCAAAATACAACACAAAATAACCCCTACGAAATGGTATTTTTCTTAGTTTTGACACATTTGAATTCAATTACTTATGCCTTGAAATTTGAATAGTTTTCTCTAATGTATTTATCAATGCACGGAAATATGAACTTTCGATGCGGATTTAGTGAACACATGCAATCGTTCAATCACCCATTCGGGTCATACGAAATAATGCCTCATCCATCCGGGCCTTATGGAATGATGCCTCCACCTTCCGGACCTTATGGAATGATGCCTCACCCATCCGTACCTTATGGAATGATGCCTCAACCATCGGGACCTCACATAATGATGCCTCAACCATCGGGACCTCATGGAATGATGTCTCAACTATCCATGTCATCCTCGGGATCGAGTGAATGAATATAGCTTGTGTTTTTGTTGGGGAGTTAGAACTGGTTTTGTTGTGGAGACTTTATAATTTTTGCTTAAGTGTTGGTGTAGACGTGTTTGACCTGAAACCTGAAATGAAAATACAATTTCTGTATTTTTTTTTCCTGCATTTTTGGTTCTGTTTCTGCAAAGCTTTGCACATAATTGTGTTTCTATTTCTGCATTTTTTTTTCTGCATTTTTATTTCTATTTTTGCATTATTTTTCTGCATAATTTTTGGTTGGGGAGAGGTATTTTTCTGTATTGTTTTTCTGTTCTGAATTATTTTTTTCTGCATTTTTTTTCTGTTTCTTGCTGCATGACTGAGTTTGGGATGGAGAAAAAAATGAATGTATCCAGTGGAGCTGTGAATGAGGGGATGGGGGTAGGAGCTGTGGCCTCCCCTCCCAAAAAAAAATATATAAATAAAAAACAAATAAAAGTGAATGGAGGGACCCACTTTTAAGACTTTTGATTTTTTTTTTTTGGCAAAATGCAATTCAACGTTCAGCAAAAATAATGGGCCCCACTTCTACATGGGTGTGAGATTCTTTTCTCGCGCATATTGCGAGATGTCTAGCATTCTCCTTGTATTTTATGGTCTTTTGTTTTCTTGTATTGATGGTTGTGTGTTAAATTTGGATGTTAAAGATAATGAGTTGAAGCTTTAAGACTCCATAATAATTAAGACATAAAAATTGAAGTCATTAAGACTCCACAATAAATTTAAGGACTCAATCTTTATATATATTTATTCGGTTCAAATTTAACAATTCTCTTTATATAAAAATCGTCATATTTGGCATTTACACAAAAATAATCGAGTCGCCTATTTATATTTGAGTCACTTATTTTAGATGGCTCAGAAGTAATAAGCTGACTCGAACAAGTGACCCAAATGTATTTAGATAACTCGAATAAGTGATTCTATGTAATTAGGTGACTAAAATGCAATTAGGTGCCCAAAGTATGTGACTCGAATGCATTATATGTTACTAGGATATAATTTATGTGACTCGAATAGGCTACTTGAATGTATAATAACTGACTCGAATGTATTTAAGTGACTCGAATATGTGACTCAGATGTATATTTTTAGACGATCTGAATATAGGTGACTCGAATGTGATTTGTGTTAATCGAGTAGATGCTTCGAATGTGTTGATCGAATAGATGACTTAAATGTCTTCAGTTAAAGCTTAAATCTAATAATTTGAGTATAAAAAGATTTTTTAAACTTATAACAATAAAAAATGCTCTTATATTTAAATGGGTACTATATATATATATTTCTCTTTTAATTGTGATGATATTCTATTTGTAGGTACCGGACCTGGTATTAGTTAAAATTACAATACTGGTCTGAGAACCTTCACCTTACCACTGTACAAATAAAATAAATAAACTCCCCCCATTCACTAAATTTGCAAGACTTTTGGAAGTGATGAAAACGAGTAAATAATGGCCATGACCACTGTTGCACAATTGAACTATGAATAAAGACACGTGATATATAAAATATCCTTTATACTTCATCTTGACCAAGGACAAAGAACCAGCTGGCGGTCTTCAACTATCTCTTTTTGATGGCTCCAGTTTTTCCTTCTTTTTCCTTTTTTCTATAAATACATGAAGCATTTGAGACACTTGTTCATTAAGAGATATATATATATATATAGATATAGATATATATAAGGTCAGATGCTAAAACTTAGAGCTTAATATAGTGTTTTTTTTTTTTTTTAACTGAATGAAGTGGTCCGTAGTTAAGATGGCAATGTTGCAGTTTTTGGTTATTTTCCTTTTTTGGCGCGGGGTGATTCCTAGCAACGCTAAGATCCATTATCCTCCATTTGTGGTAAGTTTCTTACAACAACAAAACAATTACTTCTTAATTATTTGGTTTATACAACAATATTTGGCAATTCATTATATCATATTATAGACACATTATTTATATCGAGTGATTTGTAGTACAAGCTCTCTGCGCGCCTTTTAGAATCCTTTCTACATTTTATCGGTTGAAGAAACAAATATTACCTCATTATTCTGTAAGTGCAATATTTGGATTTTCATACTTGTTGATTTATAAGTATGGTTTTTAATATTTTCAATTTTTTAACATATAAATTACAACATATTGATATTTTAAAAATAAATATCAAAGACTAATCTAAGAAGATACCCTTATTATATTTTTTCTTTAAAAGATGGTCAAAAAATATCTAAACACACATAAAACATGTGTTTTGTGTTTTAGCACTTGTATTAAAATAAATTATCCTTTCAATTGAAACATGTGCATATTATATATATTGGGACCAGAATTATATAAACCTAAAGATGTTCCTTAATTATTTAAACTTAGGGTTATTCTTGGAATTATATATTGCAGGTGGCTGATACTCTATACAGTAAGCTGTGCCGCAGCAAGAGTACACCGACTGTAAACGGACTATTTCCAGGGCCAACTATATATGCTACTCAAGGAGATACAATTGTCATTGAGGTCATTAACAATACTACAAGAAATATAACCATTCATTGGTCAGTAAAGTTTGACTTTCTTCTCACGTTTCATAAAGTAGCTTGTTCTTAATTATAGTACAAATAAATAACTGATGAAGAATATATGTACCAAGTGCTTAAATATACTTTACTTTTTTTTTTTTTAGGCATGGTGTGAAACAACCAAGATATCCATGGTCAGATGGGCCTGAGTACGTCACTCAGTGCCCGATTCAGCCCGGGACTAGGTTCAACCAGACGATTGTGTTGTCGGATGAGATTGGGACTTTATGGTGGCATGCTCACAGCCACTGGTCGCGAGCTACCGTACATGGCGCACTAATTGTTCGTCCAAAGAATACAAATTGCTATCCTTTTCAAACTCCATATGCGGCGGAAATTCCAATTGTAATAGGTACCTTACACAAATAAAATAGCTCATGCATGGATACGGTTTGAAAAATCGACTTGGACATAAGAAAGATTGAAAGAGATTGTGATTAATATTGCCGCAGGGGAATGGTGGAAAAATGATGTACAAGCTGTTCTAAGTGAATTTATTCGGAATGGAGGGGACCCAAATGTTTCTGATGCTTTTCTTATTAATGGCCAACCAGGGGATTTGTACCAATGCTCAAGACAAGGTTTGGTTTCTTTCTTTTTTGCTTTGGTGGAATTAATTTTCCCACGGCGCGTATTTGTGTCCCACCATCATATTTTTTATTTTTTTAATTTACCCTAGGTTTCAATCTTGGGCTAGGACAAATGATATGAAAACGAACCTAACAGAATATTCTAACTTCCTTTTACTTTTTTCTATTATTCGGCGCATGGACAAATAAAATGAAGAGATAGGGCAAACAAACTATTTCTTGAACTTTATTAATTACTACCCCCATGCGATTTTAATTGCAATTTAGAATTAAACATAAGGTTTGATTTATAATTTTGACCGTCAATTTTTTCTTTAATTTTGTATTTATAAAAATTATTACCCCCTCCGTCCCACCCATCTTGAGCATTTGCTTTTCGGCACGAAATTTTAGAAAACCTGAAAAGTAGTGTGTAAAGTGATGATATGAATATATATTATTTAAAGTTGTGAGAGATAAAGTTGTCTTAAAAAAAAAATGACCAAGTATCTTGGGACGGCCCAAAAAGAATTATGAACCAAGATCGGTGATGGAGAGAATAGTAAATAATATCTTAAAAATATATTTTGAGACAAATTCAGTATTATCTTACATGCTAATATTTATTTTATTAATAATAAAATAAAATACGATCCAAAATGGAATACGAATAATACATAAAAAAATATTGTAAGTAAAAAAGAATAATGAAACTATATTTTTCCACTATTACCAACTTCTTTATTACTTGGTATCAAATTGTCAAAGACATAATTTCTGTAATTTGACTAAGTGGCTGGTTATTTAAATTAGTATATTATTACCTTTGATTAAAAAGTAAGGTCGTCTTAATGTCATTATCATATTTGAAAGACGAGGTCTCCTCGCCCACCACCTAGCTAGCACACTGCGAGTGTGATTTTGTTCACGAGTTCGGATCTCTCCATTTCCGGAGACGACATGAGGGATCTTCACCCTCTAATGCACCCCCCCACACATACGTGCGAGTGTATGTGTTATCTGGACGGTCCAAATTAGACTGGACCGTCCAGTTACTTGAGAGGATCCCGGCTCTTTGTTCACTCTCCCAAAAAGAGGGTGAACTTACCCTTCATAATTGGAGGGTAATTTTGAGATATAAAAATTAAATTTTTTAATTTTATTTTTTCTATGTTATTATATTTGTCGAGATCTTTAATTTAAGTATAATTTTGATATACAATTTTTTATTTTTGAAAAAAGATTTATTTTCATAAATAAAAATTAATTTCTCACTCAAAATAAAATAATTTTCAAAATTAAAATTTATATATCAAAATTATACTCATATTAAAGATCTCGACAAATAGAATAACATAGAAGAGATAAAAATTAAAAAATTTAATTTTTATATCTCAAAATTACCCTTCAATTATGGAGGGTAAGTTTACCCTCTTTTTAGGAGGTTGAACAAAATCACACTCGCCCGGTGGCGGCTGAGGCGACTCTAGACTTTTTAGAGGACTAAAGCAAATTCAAAAAAAAAATGAGGCCTTTTATACAAAAATAAAGTATTTTAATTTTTTTATTATATAAAATTTATTGTTGTAGTTTTTCTAGAGGCAAATTATTTCAAAAATAATAATAATTATTTTTTAACAATTTGTATTATAAAAAAGAAATTAATTAAAAAAAAAAAAACTACTTCAATTATTCCTTGTGGCACTATATATATATTACGTTACGCGTCTAGGCAAACATGTAATTTTTTTTTCATCCTAGTGAGTTAATCACATAAATATTACTGACCGTACAAATGAAATTGGCCAAATATATATAATCAAACCCTACATATTTTTTTCTTTAGAAAAAATTACGCGTTTCTAGCACGCACCTGATAATAAACACGAGATACTAAGTAAAAAAAGTAAGAGAAAGTACAAAATAAAAAAATCCATCTAACATTTTATTATCACCAAAAAAAAATATACTATATATTTATCTTCAGATACATTCAAGCTCACTGTGGACCGTGGCAAGAGATATTTGCTCCGAATAATTAACGCGGTAATGAACAACATCATGTTCTTCAAAATTGCCAAACACGTCGTCACCGTAGTCGGAACGGATGGCGCCTACACAAAGCAATTCACAAGTGATTACATCACAATATCCCCCGGACAAACCATCGACCTCTTGTTGGAAGCGAATCAACAACCTAGTTGGTACTACATAGCTGCTAGGGCTTATGCTACTGCCGGAAAATTCAGTAACACAACCACAACTGCCATACTCGAGTATCGTGGTGTAAATCACATGTCTACTCCACAATTTCTATCTTTTCCCGATTTCAACGACACAAATGCATCGACTAGCTTCACCGGACGACTCAGAAGCCTAGCGAACAAGAACAACCCAACTCCTGTGCCCCGAATCCCAACCACTGTCTTGTTCTTCACTCTTTCGATTAACTTAAGGCCGTGTGTGAACGACACTTGTTCGGGGCCATTTGGGGAAAGGCTTTTAGCTAGTGTGAATAACATAACCTTTCAGCTACCGGGGATTGCCATTCTTGAGGCTTACTATAATAATAGGAAGGACGTTTACAAGGATGATTTCCCGAGTAATCCACCCAAGATTTTTAACTACACTGCAGATATCATTGAACGGGACCTGTGGAGACCCCAAGATGGGACGAAGGTGATGATGCTAGATTATAACTCGACGGTCGAGATTGTTTTCCAGGGGACGAATACGGTTGCAGGAATAGATCATCCCATGCACTTGCATGGGCATAGCTTTTACGTGATTGGCTGGGGAATCGGTAATTTCAATAAAAGTACTGATCCTTTGAAATATAATCTTGTAGACCCTCCATTACAGAACACTATCGCTGTTCCAAGAAATGGCTGGACGGCCATCAGATTCCGGGCAACTAATCCAGGTGAGATCACTCACACTAGTCACTTTTAGACTTGGTATGCTATCTGTTTGAAAACATTGAATTTTGGCCTGATTTTCACCGTAATTGTGTAATTAATTAATTAATCGCCTGAATTTACGACTAGAATCAACGGAGAAATCTTGAAAATCAAGGAATTTAGTGTTTTGGCGAACATGTCATTGTTAGAAGTCAAACTCTCCAATAAAATGCATGAACACAAAGTATACATGCATCTTGGAAATATGGTGGGCAGCCGTGTTTATCAATTTCTACATGCATGCATTGGTCAACTTTTCATATAAGAAATGTACAGAAGTCTTTCTAGAATCTTGGAAAAGTATTAGTTGGACTTCAACGAGTAAAATATGGTAGGCGGGAAATAAAAGCTCACATGCATGTGAACCAAAGAATCAAGGCAGCGGCCGATATTGAAGAAAGAAAAACTACAGCTGGTTACGTGTATAAGGTGGCTGTGTAATACAGTTAGCATGATAATGTAAGAGATGAGACAATCAAGTTCAAGCCTATAAATAAGATATACTGCAAGCTTGTAAAATAACACACGGAGAGAAAATAGAAATTGCAGAGAAAGAATAGAAAGAGCTGAAGCTCATAATCGAGAGAAAATAAATAGGTTGTAGCCTATTTGTGTGAAAAAGAAATTTGAAGTTTTATTGTTGTATTCTGTGTGATATACAAGAGTGTGATTGTTTTGTTACAATATCTCTATTATATACAATATACCTATTTTTTTGTGTTATCAAAGTCTCGGTGTATAAAGCTCATACACGCTTCCAACAAGTGGTATCGGAGCACCAAGGTTCCGTTCGTGAGAAAAAAAATGGTGAATATGATGCAACCACAAATTCCGAAATTGACGAGTACAAATTACGGAAATTGGAGTATCCAAATGAAGGTGTTACTCGGTTCCTACGATAATTGGGATATTATCGAAAACGGGTATGACGAGCCCGTAGATGCAACTGCAGAAGCAGCACTTTCGAATGCCGAGAAGACGGCGTTAAAAGAATCCCGGAAAAAAGATAAAAAAGTGTTGTTTACTATTTTTCAAGGTGTTGATGAATCAACCTTTGAAAAAATTTCGGAAGCAAAAACAGCAAAAGATGCGTGGGAGATTTTGCAAAAATCATTCCAAGGTGCCGAGAAAGTCAAAAGGGTGCGGCTCCAAGTACTCCGTGGTGAGTTTGAAAATATCAAAATGAAAAGTTCAGAAAATATCGTTGAATATGTTACGCGTTTGAAAACGGTAACAAATGAGATGAAAAGAAACGGCGAAAGTCTCGATGATGTTCGGGTCATGGAAAAACTCCTTCGCTCGTTGGTCAGAAAATTTGACTATGTTGTTACGTCAATCGAAGAGTCAAAAGATTTGTCCACAACTTCTATTGATGAGCTCGTGGGTTCACTACAAGCACATGAGCAACGGTGAATCAGTACGATGATACAAGCCATTTAGAAAAAGCGTTGCAAAGCAAGGCGACTATTGATGACAGTCCAGGCAGTAGTAATTATGTACGTGGAAGAGGTGGCTATAGAGGTGGCTACCGAGGTGGACGAGGACGAGGAAGACAATCTTTCAACAGACCGAGAAAAATGAAGGCTATCGGCCCATGTGGTCGTGGTCAAAATTTCGAGGCCGAGGAAGAGGCGATTTCAACAACGAGGTGACAAGTCTCATTTTCAATGTTATAATTGCAACAAGTATGGCCATTTCGATTCACGAGTGTAGAGCTCCAAAGGCGGAAGAAAAGAATCACTTTCTTTGCCGCAAAAGAAGACGAGGATATGGGGACTTTGTATTCCTCACATACAAAGAAAATGAAGAAGGCAAGAAAAATACAGTATCTTGACTCGGGCGCGATAATCACATGTCCGGCCAAAAGAGCTATTTACGAGATAGATACCGTCTACGGAGAAGTTACTTTTGGTGACTCGTCAAAGGCTCCAATCAAAGGGAAAGGTATTATTATGATCATCTCAAAGAATGGTGATAAAAAGTATATCAATGATGTCTATTATATACACCTTTGAAAAGTAATATCATCGGCCTTGGTCAACTTGTGGAGAAAGGATATGACATACGAATGAGGGACAACTCTCTCGTACTCGAAATCGAGTTCGGAATTGATTGCTAATGTGAAGATGACAAAGAACCGTCTGCTTATACTTGATATGCAGACAGAGGTGCACAAGTGCTTAAAGTCCGTCATTAAAAATGACTCATGGTTATGGCATTTAAGATTTGGTCATCTTGGATTTCTTGGCACGAAATTATTATCAAAAACAAAGATGGTGGACGGCTTGCCGAAATCAACGAACCAAATCAATTATGTGAAGCATGTATCAAAGGAAAGCAACACAGCGAGTTTTCTGTTGGAAAGTCATGGAGAGCTAGGAGGCCATTGGAGATTGTTCACACCGACATAGCCGGGTCCGTTTGATATCGCATCACTTGGCGAAGCAGTACTACCTAACATTTATTGATGATTTTAGCAGAAAGAGTTGGGTATACATTCTTAAAGAAAAGGCGGAGGCTCTTGATAAATTCAAGGAGTTCAAAGCAATGGCGGAAAAACAAAGTGGTCGATTTGAAAATACCGAGATCGAGACAGAGGAGGCGAGTATACTTCAAATTTGTTCAATGATTTACGCATAGCACATGGAATCAATCACCGATTGTGACATCATATACTCCACAACAAAACGGCGTTCTTTGAAAGAAAGAATCGACAATTCTTGATATGGCAAGAAGTATGGTGAAGGAAAGCACATGCCAAGAAGTTTTTGGGCCGAAGCCTTGCTATGTGCTTTTTATTTGCTAAATCGTTGTCCAACAAAGAGTGTCAGATTCAAAACACCAAATGAAGCATGGAGTGGTAGCAAACCAGTAGATGGACATCTCGAGAATTTTGGATGCATTGCATATGCTCATGTTCCTGATCAAAAGAGAAAGAAGCTAGATGACAAAGGTGAAAAGTGTATCTTCATCGGATATGACAAAAGCAGCAAGGCCTACAGACTCTACAATCCATTGACAAAGAAGGTAATCATTTCACGAGATGTTGAATTTGATGAAACAGATTACTGGAGATGGAGCGCGGAAGAAAGAAAAGTTGCAGGTTTATTTTTTGAAGAAGACGATGGTGATGACTCAAATAATGAAGGTGATGAAAATGATGATCCAACTCCTCCACCAAGTCCAAATCAACAAACTCCTGCATCGACACCACCAACGTCAGGAAACAACAATTCAGGGGGAGTACCAAGAAAAATGCGGAGTCTAGCTGATATCTATGATGCAACAAGTCCAATACAAACAACATTTGATTATTCATTATTTTGTTTGATGGCTGAGTGTGATCCAGTAACATTTGAGGAAGCTTCTGAAGAAGGTAAGTGGAATAAAGCCATGGATGAAGAAATCGGTGCAATCAAGAAGAATGATACTTGGGAGCTCACAGATCTTCCGGACGGACACAAAGCAATTGGTGTCAAATGGGTCTACAAGACAAAGACCAATCAAGACGGAGAAGTGGAGAAATACAAGGCAAGGCTAGTTGCTAAAGGCTACAAGCAGAGATACAGAATTGACTATGATGAGGTATTTGCTCCGGTTGCAAGAGTTGATACTATACGACTTCTTACAAAGAATTGCGGCCAGAATCGGTGGAAAATTTATCAGATGGATGTCAAGTCAGCATTCCTAAATGGTTATCTCGAAGAAGAAGTCTATATTGATCAACCACCTGGATATGTTCAAAGAGGCCAGGAAGATAAAGTCTACAAATTGAAGAAAGCTTTGTACGGGTTGAAGCAAGCTCCGAGAGCTTGGAACACAAGGGTTGATGAATATTTTCAGAAGAATGGTTTTGTGAAAAGTCCATACGAGCATGCACTCTACACAAAAACAAATTCAGGGGAAGATATCATGATAGTATGCTTGTACGTGGATGATATGATTTTCACTGGCAACAACCCTCGTATGTTCGATGATTTTAAGAAAGTTATGACTAACGAATTTGAGATGACAGATATTGGTCAAATGTCTTACTTTCTAGGAGTCGAGGTGAAGCAAAGCAAAGATGGGATCTTTATGTCACAGAAAAAATACGCGGAACAAATTTTAAAGAAATTCAGAATGGAAGAATGCAAGCCGGTGAGCACACCAGCAGACACTAGCATAAAGCTGAGAGTTGACTCAACCAGAGAGTCGGTAAATCCGACATTATTCAAAAGTTTGGTTGGAAGTTTGAGGTACCTAACTTTCACTCGTCCCGATATTATGTACGCAGTTGGAATGGTTAGTAGGTACATGGAGAAGCCGAAGCAAGATCACTTCATAGCAGCTAAAAGAATTTTGAGATACATTAAAGGTACACTTGATCATGGTTTATTTTACACGCATTCTCAAGATTCAAAATTAGTTGGCTACTCAGACAGTGATTATGGTGGCGATTTGGATGACGGGAAAAGCACTTCGGGATATGCTTTTCATATCGGTTCGGCGATATTTTCATGGGCATCGAAGAAGCAACAAACAGTTGCTCTATCAACATGTGAGGCAGAATACATCGCAGCAGCAGCGTGCGCATGTCAAGCTATGTGGCTAGGCTACATATTGAGCGAGTTGAATCTTGCAAAGGAAGATCCGATTACCATTTACGTAGATAATAAATCCGCTATTTCACTTGCAAAAAATCCAGTGTCACACAGTCGAAGCAAGCACATCAACATAAAATATCATTTTATTCGAGAACAGGTGAATGATAAAATCGTGGAGCTGGTGCACTGCAGGACCGAAGAAAATTTGGCGGATATTTTCACGAAGCCGTTGAAGCCGGAGATATTTTATAAAATGAAAGAAAAGCTCGGAATGCAAAGTCGAGTTTGAGGGGGAGTGTTAGAAGTCAAACTCTCCAATAAAATGCATGAACACAAAGTACACATGCATCTTGGAAATATGGTGGGCAGCCGTGTTTATCAATTTCTACATGCATGCATTGGTCAACTTTTCATATAAGAAATGTACAGAAGTCTTTCTAGAATCTTGGAAAAGTATTAGTTGGACTTCAACGAGTAAAATATGGTAGGCGGGAAATAAAAGCTCACATGCATGTGAACCAAAGAATCAAGGCAGCGACCGATATTGAAGAAAGAAAAACTACAGCTGGTTACGTGTATAAGGTGGCTGTGTAATACAGTTAGCATGATAATGTAAGAGATGAGACAATCAAGTTCAAGCCTATAAATAAGATATACTGCAAGCTTGTAAAATAACACACGGAGAGAAAATAGAAATTGCAGAGAAAGAATAGAAAGAGCTGAAGCTCATAATCGAGAGAAAATAAATAGGTTGTAGCCTATTTGTGTGAAAAAGAAATTTGAAGTTTTATTGTTGTATTCTGTGTGATATACAAGAGTGTGATTGTTTTGTTACAATATCTCTATTATATACAATATACCTATTTTTTTTGTGTTATCAAAGTCTCGGTGTATAAAGCTCATACACGCTTCCAACAGTCATCACAGTTGACAAGTCAAATTATTACAGGACTTCAATGTAATTAGGTGACATCAAGTTACATAAATCCCCAAATTTTAACAAATTTATAGTAAAATATTTCCAAATAAATTAAATCACATAGTTGGGTCATAATTGAATTATACTGATTCAACACATTTTTAAAGTGGCTATGTAGAGGATTAAATCTACAAAATAGTCCGGAGTTACAAAAAAATATAGATTTACTATATGACCGTCTTATGTAAGTCTTATACTCCTCATGCTAATTGTCGTTTTATTTTTTAGGTTGAATCTTGATGATAAATTATCTCTCAGAATATAATAAATAATTATTAATATATTATATTACAAAAGTATCTTTTAGTAAAAACGTAGCAGTATATTGTGTTTTTGTAATTTTATGATTGTTTTCCTACGGAATAATCTATGTTCAATTATGTTCAATCCGATAAATATAAATTGACAGCAGTTAATATGAAATCATATATATTTTAGAGCGAGAAGTCATATTTTAGAGTGAGAAGTCATACTTTCAAAACAACTATATACATTATTTTTAGAAGTATGACATTTCACTTAAAATAGATATATATACTCTTACAATAGTTTTTGTGGAATTATTTCCCCTCAAATATTTTGCTCCTCATTTCATTTATATCATGTTCTCAAGGGGTATGGTTGATGCATTGCCATTTCGAACGCCATATAAGCTGGGGAATGGAGATGGTATTCATAACCAAGGATGGAGAGACCCCAGATGCTAAAATGCGCGCCCCACCTCCGGATTTACCAATATGCTGAGATAGTTAAAGATGACTAGAAATAATAAGTTTTACTGGAATTATCCACACTATATTACATATTACACTAAATGTTCTCATGTGCGATGTACGGCGTAAAATGTTACATATTTTATTATATTAGTAATATGTGATTGAATTTCCATAATATTGTAAAATTATTATAAAATATACATGAGTCAATATACACATATACATAAACTATTATTTGATTTGTTTTCATTTATAAACTCTTATCTTGTGATCTAAGGACACATGATAGGAAAACCATAATTTAATTAAGCATAGACATTTTATTTTTCATGTAGAATAATATGAGTCTTATATCTAATTTTATATATAATAAATTAAATTATATTTATTATTATCAACTTTCATTGAAAGTATCCAACCCATATTCTTACTAATATAATTTTGTTATATGATTTGGCATTAATATAATTATTTTATTATTTTACCATCAGAACAAAATAATTCTGAAAAATCAAATAACTGTTAAAATACAAAACTATGAAAATAAACTAAAAATATATATTTTCTACAATATTCTAATATTTTTATATGGAAATATTTTAATCATCCAATATATCATTATTATATTTAAATTACTTTATATATATATATATACTATATGAATGTCAAATTAAATAGCACGAAGTAAGAATTAATTTGATATATTTTTTAATGAAAAATAAAATTGATACGAAAACGTTATAATTGTCTAAACTATTGAGTTATAAATAAAAAAAATAAAATGAGAAGAAATTTTTAGTTGGTAGATTTATATATGGAATAACCCCCTAACTTCCCTCCCAATTAAATAGCTATTTTTTAAAATTTTTAAAAAGAGAAATAATGTGAAGATGACACATGTCCCAACTAAATATCTATTTTTTAAAAATTTTAAAAAGAGAAATAATGTGAAGATGACACATGTCTCTTTAAATTTTTTTGGACTCTCTTTTAATATTAAGTATGGATATCTTTAGCCCTTCAACAGCTACTCTGATGGACGGGACCAAATTTATTCTTTGAAGATTTTACTATTTAGCTATACACACCACACGTACCACATATAGTTCGTCGTACTTCCTAAATTATCGACTGATTGCAGGTATCGTCCTGCATGTTACGATCATTTGAATAATATAACATGCATTTGTTGTGAAAATTGTGGAGGTTATTGGTTGTGTAATACTTTTTTTTATGTATTTCTTTAAATTATAAATATAATTCAAAATGGAGTATTTTGTTGCAAAAAAAATAATTTTACCAATTATCAAAATGATAAAATTCCAAGTTAATGGAACATAAAGTAAACTTGATGGTTGCAAAACTCAAAGCAGACTTGGGAGAAACTAAAATACTCCGACATTCGAAGATGAAATCAGTGACTTAAAATTCTAGATTTGAACCTAAAGTTGTGAAGATTATCAAACATGTCTTCTACCTGATTTTTACATATATAAATATAGATGTTCATGGAGTATTATTCTTTTACTTATAATTATAGGAATTTTAATATTTGTGGAGAGAGATAAATAGTAAATCTATGCGTTGATTTGAATTTTTTGCAGCTAAAATGAAAGATATTTTTGTAAATGCTACTACTCCGTTCTTTTATAACTGCAGCATCTGGACTTTCACGCTTGTCAATGCACAACTTTGATTGTTAATATCTTCAATCCTTTATTTTTAAAATTATAAGACGTTGATATTTTGAAAGTATATTTCGAGATTAATCTAACAAGATCTCAGATGACTATATTTTTTCATAAGTATAAATCACAAAAGATGGTCAAAAAAGAGTATGTGAACAGTGTAATAGTCAACACGTTGCAATAATAAAGTAACGGAGGAAGTATTAAACAATTGTATAAAACTAAACAAAGAGCCAACTTCAAAATTTGTGTTTGTTTTGGACTTGGACCCAAATAATATTTTAAAGAGAGGAGTAGGAATGTAGCATATGGACCACTTAGACTATAAATTATGTCATGCAACTTAATATTGTCAAATTCTAGCCAATTTCACAATTTGTGGACGATTTTACCCTTCAACCCACCTACTTTTATCTCATCCTTTTCTTTTAATTCATTATTTTTCCCTGTCCTCTCTTTTTTTCACTATAAGAATAAACGTCAAAGACTTCGGATAATATCTGAAGTAAAAACGTTATAATTACCGAAGTCTATGTTCGTGTAGTAAAATGTATACTTTAGACTTTGCTTTTTATGCGAAGTCTAATATCCTAATAACCGAAGTCTATCTCGCTTTTTTTTTCTAATTATGATCCAAATGCGGAGGTAAGTGAAGTAAAAGAATGCCTTTAACTTTGGTTATTTTATAATTGACGTAGTAAAAAAGGACTTTTTACTTCAGTTATTGTATAATATATAGTATTTTCTGTAGTAATATATATTAATATTTCACATTTCAATTTAAAATTCATTGCCAAAATCTACACTCACCTATAACTAACCATCAACCACAAGGGCTCAATAATATAAGAACCAACAATTTCATATCATCCCATCTAAAAAAATAACATGCGTTCCAACCAATTCAAAACTAGATACATATCATAATAAAGACAAAGAATGTGTAATAAAATTCTATATATTTCATCATGAACACCACAAATAGGACAAAAAGGATTAAAAAAGATCATATACTTCGAAACGACCAAGTCTCTCTCCAGCACATCATTGCTTTTCATCAGACGGTCATACTTATCAACTTCCTTCTTCAAATCTTCAACATCGGCACGTAAAGTAAACAAATCTATTTAATCACTTTGTTGCTGGTTTAACAAATCTTCTTCCCCAATAAAGAAATTACAAGGTTTTGCCTGAAAGCCAAAATTATATTACCAACTAAAACATGTTAGCATAACGTGTCGAACACACACATACTACAACATTATCAAACAGTCAAAAATAACTTCTACTCAAGCGAGCAATGATGTGTTTTTCTTGCACAATATTCTCGACAGCAAAAATAAAAACATATTTCACGTTGGGAGACGGTCAAGAAAGACACCTTCCAAACAAATTTTTTGCTGCACTTGTATTTCCCTAGACGTAATAGTCAATATTTTCACAACAAAATCACTTCACCAGCAATTATTATCCCTTCATTTATAATAGAACCATGCATATATGGAGAAAGATTTAAGAAACTAATGCCACTTGCTACAAATTAAGGTATTTGATAAACTTACCTACTGCACATGGACCAGCTGTACGACAGATTGGTTCGATTTGCATGTAGAGACTTCTGAACCTCTGGAAGGTTAAAGTAGAAGTGCCTCTCGTATCTCATGCAAACATCTACACCAACACTAGTCTTTGTTGCCTGTAATTTCATAGTGCATTGTTCATCCTTTTTTTTCATTTTTTTAGCCCATGATTTAGAAAATCGGACAGAATATGATACATAAAATGTACCATCTTTTTGAGTCTAAGTTGTTGCTCCACTATCGCCGGATAGCACACATCAAGAATTACATCGTAACTATTTATATAATCACCAACAATCTTGTTTGTCTCGGATACGGCATTGCTACATGATGCAGACACATTGTGTGGATTTTTCAATGTGTAATCTTCAAAATCACAATCGTTCATAATGGTGAGTCCAATTTCATCGGAAATCATTCCGTGCGACCAGAAAAACTCATAAGTTGATGGAACATCACGGTCGAGCCTTAGAAGTGGATTCCCAATCTAGGCCAAGATAACCATTCACATATAAGCCTAATACGTGAAAAAGAATAAAAACAAGTTTCTGTAAAATCAGAAAAAATGAATAAAGACATAAATGTTGAGCAAATATTTTCTTACAGCAACCCCTTTAATGTTGAACTTGAAAATTTTGGAGTGTTTATAGTATTCCAGAAGAGCAACAACTAACTGGGGGATGTAATGTCATGTCGAGAAAAACAATGTGAGAAAATGGAAAATCAAGGAGCAACTTTGGATGATAATTTTGTTTTATTTTTTTGAGAAACAATATGATTATCTACGAACCATGTTCAGTGATGTACGAGTTGATATACAATATCAATCATACAATCACTTTTAGACTCTAAGTTGATCACTCCCATTGAAATTAAAAGTTAACACATTATGTTACTTACACTATGGTCTTGTTAGACTTATTTTTAACAAGGAGATCCACAAGCTGCGATGATTTCTTTTCTGCCTCACACATAATATGCTGTACAAAAGGTGTAAAGTTAAATGAGAAACAAATGAATTAAAAATAAAAAAAATAAAAACTGCTATGTATGTGACATTTAGTTTTTTATAATTAAGTTTAAGAGCATGCCTCAATGGCAAGGCCGGAAGGTGTTTTGGAGTGTTGTTACTTTGCTTCTGCATGTACTTCAACCCTCACAGGATTCCTCAAACCAGCCCTGACAAGCTCTTCAACTGCCTCGACCGAGTAGTGAAAAAGACGATTCTTCGGAGCTTTGGCAACTGAGATATAATATCGGTTAGCTTCTTTTGGAAATCTATTCCCAACAGCCTATCAGCCTCATCTAAAATCAGAATCTGCATGAAAATTCATACAACATAAGCCGATTCCATCATCCTATCAATCCAATACCACTAAACACAGTGCCAAGCTCCCAAAATGCATACCTCGAAATCTCGGAAGTCCAGATTCTCCATGCGCTCCATTATGTCATATATCCTACCCACGGTGCCAATCAACACATTGCCTCCTTCCACCTCTATTTGCTTCACGTCAGCTTTCACTTGCCGCCCACCAACCAACAGCACACACTTGAAATTAGGAAGTGTGGAAATGAAGGGTTTCGCCACATTGTAAATTTGGGTTGACAATTCTCTTGTGGGTGATATAATCATCCCCATAACCTAAAATTAACACAAGAAACATTTCTAACTCTTCAAATTGAATAAAACGCATCATCTCTCTGCAGCTAAAAAACACAAAGATCAAAGCTTCTGTAAACTATACAAATCCTAAATTCCCTGAGTAGCTAAAACTATACACATCAAATTCTGTAAATTAAATAAATCCGAATCTCTTTTATTAGCTAAAAAAAACTCAAAGCTCTGAAGATTAACTAATTCTGTCAATTAAATAAAACCAAATTTTATTGTGCAGCTAAAAAACCTAGAGATCAATGCTCGAAGATTACCTATTTCTCTAAATTGAATAAACCCCAATTTCTCAGTCGCGAGTAATAAAGATTGAAGCTCTTGATAATTACCTTGTTGGGTTTGGGATTGGTGAAAGCTCGCCGGAAAATCTCGACCACTCGGAGCACGAAGGCAAGGTTTTTTCCCAAGCCGGTGGAGGCGTCGACGGCGACGTCCTTGAAACTGCATAGCAACGGGATAGTGGCTGCCTGAACTGGAGTGCAGAACTCGAAGCCGCCTTGGGTGAGGGCTTCGAGCACCAGCTCGAAGAGCGGAGGGTTGAGATTGGAGAATCGCGTGGTACTTAACGCACCGTTGGGGTTGGAAGAGTGCGGGTCCATTGAAAGTGCGGTGGTATAGGAGCGGGGTTGGCAATGTCGAAAATGTTTTATATTTTGATTTTGTATGTGTTGTCGGATTTAGAGGTTTAGTCCGTGTAACATTGAACGACATGCCGTTTCCATCAGTGGAGGATTCTGACATTGGACTCATGAAGATCGCAAACTAGATTTTTTAGGACGGAGCGTATACATTTCAGTGAAGATTATGTTTTAGAAACTGCTTATAAATTGCATAACCTTGATTTCTTTTGGAAGACATCTACAAATTACTCCCTTCGTCCCTTAATACTAGTTTGTAAAATACATGCCATTTTTTATTTTTCATACAAATTTATAAAAAAATTCCAAGAATATCTTTAATTTATTATGGGCTCTACAACTTCAATATATACAAACACATTAATTAATATAACTGGTTTATTAAATTAATATAATTAATAAGATCAAATATAAAATTAACTAATTATCATTAGATTTTCTTAATATTTGTGTAATTTTAAAACATGATTAATATTAAGGGACGGATAGAGTATTATTGAGAAAACGATACAAACAGTCATTGACCTTGTAATTTAACTCTTTCTTCTTTCACCTATTTAAATTAACATATCCACTACTGTAAAAATTCACCACAAACCCGTTGATTGTGCACGTGGTATAATGCGACTTTTTAAAACTAACACATAGATTATACACTTCTCATCCAAACCCATTGATTTGCTAAGTGTTTTTTTGGAGCCCAAGTGAAAAAATTGAACCTCAAAATATTAATTCCCGGTCTCAAGACATACACTTCGCTATTGTAAATTTTTTTGGTAAAAAATAAAATTTCACACTTTTTACTTCAGTAATTATCAAATTAGCAAAGTCTTTGTAACTTAAAATTTCTAACTAGCTCATGCTTTTTTGTTTGGTACCATTTACTGAAGTCTATGTGAGTTTTTTATTTCAGTAAATTGAAAAGCGAAGTTGTTGTTTGTTTTTACTTTGCTAATATACATTACCGAAGTGAGACGTACCGAAGTCTTTGATGTTTATTCTACTAGTGCGAATTTCTTTTTCTTTCATGAAACCTCTCTTCTCCCTCTTTTAATCTTTCTCTGCTCGATCCTTCACTTTCTCCTCTCCTCTAATCTTTCTCTCTCCGTTTCCTTTTCTTTCTGTGTCTAAAATATTCAAAATCTCACCGGAAACTGCCGCCGCCGCTGCTGCCCCCCCCAAACCACCATGGAGCTCGTAATATTCTCGACAGAACTCAAGGTTCGGGATCTTCCCTACTCTCTCTCTCTCTCCATTTTATTTCTCTTTCTCCATCTTTCTCTCTCTACAAAAATCCTAGATCTAGCTTGAAATAATGCTATTTTCGTATTTGTTTTTGATGAATTATAAGCTTTCATATGATTCCTGGTGATTCGTGGTATATTTGGAGTGATTTCCGACCGATTTGGATGTATTGGTATTTTAAATCTAGTTTTCGCATGTTTGCATACGTGGTTACGAATTTACAGTTGTTACGATTTATTCATTTCGTACTGGGTTACCATGTTATAATTTTATCATTTCGTATCACTATGCCTTTTTTGTTAAGATTTTATCATTTTGTATCAGTATGAAGTTACGAAATTCGAATTTCGTAACATATTTGTGCCAATTTGAAATTTTTGTATTTGAGATTTGATATACATGTTACGAATTTCGTAACTGCTATGATTGGTGAATTGATACGATTTGTTGTTGAACTGATGGGTGAATTCATACGAATCTAGTTATTTTCACCTGTTTTTTTTCTCATATCTGTTACACATGTTACGAAAATTGCAATTTCATATTGAATATTCTGTTTCGATTTTAGATTTTCGTATTGAAATAATGATTCGAAAAGCAAGAATAAATGATACGAAATGTGATTTTCATAATAAGATTATAACTTTGTTACGAATTTAGAATTTTGTATTGGATATTTTGTATCCTTGTTACGAAATTCGTATTTCGTATCGTCATTTTTATGCTTATTGGGTTTTTTGTGCGATTTAGTAACACTGTTAATTATGTTGTTACAAATTTCGTATTTCATAACAAATGTTACCAATTTCATAACAGGTGTTACGAATTTCCAAATTCGTAACTAATTCTGCTGTGTGAGATCTGGTTACGAAGTTACGAAATTTGAATTTCGTAACACATTTGAGGTAATGATACGAAAAGCAAGAATTAGTGATACGAAATGTGATTTTCATAATAAGGTTATAACTTTGTTACGAATTTAGAATTTCGTATTGGATATTTTGTATTCCTGTTACGAAAATCGTATTTCGTATCGTCATTTTTATGCTTATTGGTTTACTTGTGCGATTTAGTAACATCGTTAATTATGTTGTTATGAATTTCGTATTTCGTAACAATTTGCCTTGTAGGTCAAATGCATCTCATCAAATGCATACATAATTTGCTATTTCGTAACATTATTTACATGTTCTGAATTATTGATTTGGTTTTATTGTTTGTTTATTGTAGAACAAATGGACTTTTAAACGAAAGAATCTGGCATCAGAAGACCACCGAATTATGCTAACTGGTGGGGAGAACACAGTAAAGGATATCCGCTGAAATCAACACTTGGAGCGTTCATGAAGCTCCCCGACATCGACTCAAGATTCGGAAAATCGCTCCATTACATCATGACTTGTTTCTCTATTACGAATTACCTTTTTTTTACTTCGTATCAACATGACTTGTTTCTCTGTTACGAATTTACGATTTCGTATCAGTTGTCATTATTCCATGTTACGAATTTTACAGTTCGTATAAATATGCCTTGTTTCTCTGTTACGAATTTATGATTTCGTATCACTTTGTCATAATTTCATGTTACGATTTTATGAATTTGTATCAGTTTGTCATGATTCTGTGTATCAATTTATCATGATTCTATGTTACGAATTCAACAGTTCGAATTGATTTGCCTTGTAGGTCAAATGCATCTCATCAAATGCATACATGCTATGGTCTTTTTCACAAAGTCCACAAAATCGTAACACAAAAATAAAATCATAAAAAAATGTTTTGTTACGAAATCATCAAATCGTAACACAAAAAAAAAACCCGTAAAAAATCGTTCTGGTACGATATAAACAAACTGTAACACACTAAATTGTATGAAAAGATAAATTCGTAATGAAATTAATAAAATATTAACAAGTCATAACACCAAAACAAAATCGTAATAAATCGTTAGGTTACAAAATCCACAAATAATAATAAAACAGTTATGAAAACAACAGATCGTAACACGAAAATAAAATCGTAACAGCATGCAAAAAGTAAGGGTAAGAAGAAATTGATGAGAGAGAAAAGGAGAAAAAGTCAAAAGTAAGGGTAAAATGGTCTCAAATCATTCAAAATGGCTAGAATTTGACAATATTAAGTTCCTTGATAAATATTGTATTCCACCTAGTCAGAGTGGCTATATAGTTGTATTTCATCTATTTTAAAATGGAACTTATAGTAAAGGTGTGGCTTTGTCTGGGAGAAGTCGGAGTTCAGTGGCTAGCAGAGCTGTTCAACATCCTCCTCAAATGCGTATATAGTATTCACGATATAATGGTTCTGGAATGATCCCTTCATTCGTTCTCAGTCGGGGTTTACAGTGCGGCCCGCTAGGCTGGCTAAGTGTTGCCCGCACTCATTGGTTCCTCCCAATGCCGGCTGAGACGGACCTACGGAGTCGCGCATCAGGAACGTTGACGGATAAATATGAATTTATTATCTCTCTATTAATATTAGATATTGGATATCTGATTATGATTTATTGGATAAATCAGATAGCGGTCTTATGAATTAAAATAAGTTACCAGGTAATTAATTTAATTCATAAATTATATTTTTTAGAGAAATATATTTGTATTTGATATAATTAATTAATTAGATTAATTAATTAATATAAATACATTGATGATTAAATGGAGTGTATTTAACGGAGTCGTTTGATTTAACGTACACGAGCCGAGTGGCTCGGCTCGTTTCTAGGAAGCTTCCTTGGGCCGCCCCACCTCTCCCCGCCTCACATGGCTTGGTCTTGTTTTCACATGGTGTGTTGTGTGTTTGATTGAGATGAGATTCCATGTTGATTTTTCTATCTCAATTATGAGTTGTTATATATATCTATATTACAACTAAACAAATTATGAGATGAAAAAGTGATACAACTAATATTCATCTTTTTGGAGAGAGTTCAGCCATGAGTTGCAAAGTGAGGGAGGATAATATTTTTTTCTTTTCTATTTTTCATCTTGGAGGTGATATAAAAGTTAAGAAAAAGTGAGATATAAATTCCTACAACACTTCCTAGCCTTGTTCTTCATAGAACGGAGTGTTGTAGATTTTTCCGGGCAACTTCCGACGCGTGTGAAGTAGAGGCATCGTATTTTCGGTGTTTGAGACGAAGGATTTTTCGTGCTGAGCTCGGGTTCGTGATCATCAATTTTTTACGAAGATTTATTTCAAAGGCTTCAAGGGTATGATTTTTATCTTCGTATTTATATTTTCGTATATACGTTACTTGATCGATCCTGTTTGGATTCATTTTTATTTTCCGCTGCGTATTTCGTTTTATTTTCGCAATCCCAACAGTGGTATCGGAGCGAGGTCAATGTTTCCGTATATACGATTATTTGTGCATTTTGAATGCTTATGGATGTTGATTATGATTTAGAATCATGTTTGGAATAATTGTAGATTTTAAATTGTTCGTTGTAGCATCACGTTTTTGGAAACGAGCCGAAAAACGAAGAAACGGTCCGGCAGGTGGTGCCGCCTTGCTCGGGCCGCCGCCTGTGTCATGAGCATGCTCGGCCATGCTCGGTCATGCCTCGACCGCAGCTGCCGAGAGGCAGCCGATGCCTGCCGATCAGGACTCGGCCAGGCTGCCGAGCATGGCTCGGCCAGGCAGCCCTCGGGTTTTTCGCCCGATTTTGAATCGGGCCGCGGGTTGGCCTAAAACCGGATTGTCCGGGACTCCGTTTTAAGTTTATATTTCGTTGTAATTATTTCCCAAAAATTTAAATTGGATTTTAATTTGACTAAATTAATATTTGGAATATTTTTTTTTGTTAAGGGAAATAAATTAAACGAAAATATTATTTTGTCCGGATTACTTCGAATGAATTTAAATGACGATTATTAGTATTAATTGGATTAATACCATTAAAATTGAATAGATTAATTTTATATTGATTGGATTAATATATTAATTGATTATTTAATTTTAATGCCACTTTATATTAATTGGATTAATATAGTAGAAATTGAATAGATTAATTTATAGATTAATTAGATTAATTTATATTAAAATCAATTGTTTACTTTCGTTGCCATTACATGTTGTATGGAATCCTTATGTGATGGTGATATAGCTCGTGGACTTAGTTTTTGATTTGTTTGATTCGATTGGGTTGTAAAGGCCGTTTTAAGCCTATTTATATTTACTAGAAAAATTTGTATAGGATGCAATTTTTCAATGATGTAATTATTATTTTGGGTATGACGAAGACCGAAGACAACCGACCGAGAAGACGAAGATTCAAGATCGTGTTTTTATTTATCGGGTCATTCGCTTGGCCCAAGATTTAAGAATTAGGTCCATGAGCTATATGTTGGTAGTAACTAGGTTCGCTTTCTGTTTTTCATTTTGAATGATTGACAAACCAACAAACGCGCGTATAAATGAATTAATGTGCAAAGTGTAACATTAATCGCGAAATTCTCCCAACTACAAACACACTAAGTTATAAAGGTTACGAGGTTTCCTACCCTCCGTCAAACTCATGGAAAATTGAAATCTAAACCGGAATATTATTCTTCCGAGTATGTCGGGGTAATATTTTTGGGGAAAATTGATAAATTCCTAGAGTGCATTAGATGCCTTTGGTTGTGACAAATCAAACCCCTATAAACCGTATGGGTTCCCGGGTAAGATTCAATTGTCAGACTAATAGGAGTTGACGGTTTAAACTTAGATAGTTCAGCGAGCCATAGAAACCGAATGGGTTGAGGGCAAGTGAACTAGGGATAAAAGAAGATCGAATCATCCATTAGATGGGTTGGTATTAGACACCACTTTATAAAGAATAATAGAATAGAAACCGTATGGGTTGCCCTCTATTAAACTTTGTAAAGAAATCGATCACCACTATGAAGTCACCCAAGACTTCCGGATTTAACATGGGAGTATGTAAATGCCGATAAAATAGTGGGAGCCGAGTTATGAATAAAGAAAGCCCTTAAATTCTTTACTCGGATCATAATTAAATAATCACTAACGAATCTTAAATTATTCTCTGCAGTTAACAAAACTCTCAATATGATAATGAACCCACTCGCTATACTACTTGAAAAGAACGTCCTGACTGGTCCGAACTATGTAGACTGGCTTCGGAACTTGAGGATTGTCCTAACTATGGAAATGCTGGGATACGTCTTGGAGGCGGACATCCCATCGGCTCCTGCAAGAACCCAAGCCAATCAGGAAGATGTCGATACCCATGAGAAATGGGTAAAAGACGACATAAGAGTGCGAGGGTACATGTTAGGCTCAATGACCAATGAGCTTCAATGTGCCCATGAAAAGATGACGTCTTCGAGAGCCATCTTATCGCACCTGGCTGAGCTCTATGGAGAGCATAGCCGAAATGCTAGATATGAGATATCGAAGCAATTATTCGGCGCCAGGATGAAGGAAGGAGAGAGGGTTGGGGACCATATCCTCAAGATGATCTCGATGATTGAGAGATTGGAAGCTCTTGATTTTCAGATGCACGCATCTCTCCAAACTGACCTTATCCTGCAGTCACTTCCTGACTCCTTTTCACAATTTGTCATGAACTTCAACTGCAATGAGATTGTATGTAACTTAGCTGGGCTAATAAACAAACTGACGACTGCCCAGTCTCAGATGAAGACAAAGGGAAAGGAAGCTGCACTTGTGATTTCTTCTGGGACTTGGAAGTCCAAGAATAAGAAGAAAAAGAACAAGAAGTAGTTAGGTCCAATAACCAAGATCGACAAGGGAAAGGGCAAGGCCCCAATGGTTCAAAGGAGCAAGGGGGCCAAGAAAACGGATGTATGCCTCAACTGCGCTGAGCTAGGCCACTGGAAGAGGTACTGTCCAAAGCTTGACCGTAATGCGCCTTCAGGTACAGAACTACTGGTTTTAGAAACAAATTATTCTGTAACTGTATATTCTACTTCTTGGATACTTGATTCCGGTGCGAGTTCTCACATTTGTACATTTATTCTGGTTCTGGATAGTAGTATGATGCTGTATTCAGGGGAGGTGTTGTTCACCGTCGGAAGTTGGCTTTGTGTCGAGGCTTCTGATATCGTATCCCTTATGTTGGATTTAGAATCGTTTTATTCTTACTTTAGATGATGTACTTGTTTTGCCCAAGGGGCACAAAAATATTGTATCAATTAGGTCATGGATCGAAAGGCATTTCACTTCTTTATCGAGATGGGTCCTGTCGTATTTATTTTAGAAATAAATTGGTTGATGCTACATTATTAAATGGTTTATACCATTTAAATCTAAAGAATAAAACAACTGTGAACACTATAACTAGGAAGCGTGGTAGGGATGAAACGAACCAAGCACTTAAGTGGCATCTTAGACTTGGTCATATCTCGGACCAAGGTTCATAAAATGGAGAAAGATGGGCTTACGGGTCCATTGGGATCGATCCCTATCCAACTTGTGAATCTTGCCATCAAGGCAAAATGACTAAGTTACCCTTCGCAGGACTTTTGAAAGAGTCTGAAAAACTTGGATTGATCCATACCGACGTCTGTGGCCCTTTTGAAGTGGCACGAGACGGCTTTCAGTATTTCATTACATTCACTGATGACCATACCAGGTATGGATTCGTGTACTTAATGAAACATAAGTCTGAAGCTTTTGATAAATTCAAGGAATTTAAAGCCCTAGTTGAAAATCAAACAAGTAACCGTGTTAAGACTCTTCGGTCAGACCGGGGTGGCGAGTACATGAGTACCGAATTTGATGAGTTCTTAAAATAACTAGGAATAGTGTCACAATTCACTCCTCCAGCTACTCCACAATTAAATGGTGTATCAGAAAGAAGGAACCGAACCTTGTTGGACATGGTTCGCTCCATGCTTAACTATACTGATCTACCGATTTATCTGTGGGGTTACACGCTCCTTACTGCTGTGCATATCTTGAACAGATGTCCTTCCAAATCCGTTCCTAAGACTCCTCATGAGATGTGGAGAGGTAGGAAACCAAGTCTTAATCACATTAGGATTTGGGGATGCCCTGCTTATGTCAAGAAGACTAAAGTAGAGAAATTGGAAACTAGGTCTGTGAAAGGTCGTTTCATAGGATATCCAGGGGATTCCATGGGATATCTATTCTACATGCACGAAGATCATAGGATCATCGTTGCTATACAAGCACACTTCCTGGAAGATCAGTTTATTCAGGAAGGAGGGGCAGGTAGAAATATTTCTTTGGAAGAAATAAAAGAAACACCAAATGAGACACCTATGCAAGATATTAGAACCCAACCTTCTGAAATACAAACACAACCTCGCAAGTCTAGTAGAATTTCTCAAATACCTGAGAGGTATGGCTATCTGCATCAAGAGGAACTGGGTGTCCATGAGATGACAGAAAGTAGTCAAGAGAATGATCCTTCTACATACGACCAAGCGATGGTAGACGTTGACTCCACCAAGTGGCAAGAAGCTATGGAAGCTGAGATAGACTCAATGCATGCTAATCAGGTCTGGACTTTAGTAGATCGTCCTAAAGGCATAGTGCCTATTGGAAACAAATGGATCTATAAGAGAAAGACTGATGGGGATGGCAAGGTTGATACCTATAAGGCCAGGCTTGTGGCAAAGAGTTATTCCCAAAGAGAAGGAATCGATTACTTCGAGACCTTCTCGCCTGTAGCTATGATTAAGTCTATTCGCATGATGTTTGCCATAGCAGCCCACTTAGATTATGAAATATGGCAAATGGATGTGAAAACGGCATTCCTAAATGGATTCCTCGAGGAGGAGATTTACATGGAACAGCCTAAGGGTTTCATATCTCAAACCAATATTCATAAAGTATGCAAACTTCAACGTGCCATTTATGGACTGAAGCAAGCTTCACGGAGTTGGAATCTTCGTTTTAACGAGACAGTCAAAGAGTTTGATTTTGTCCAAAATGAAGAGGAGCCCTGTATTTACAAGAAGGTTAGTGGGAGCAAAATTGCGTTCTTAATACTATATGTAGATGACATTCTACTTATAGGAAACGACGTAGAATGCTCGATTACGTGAAAGCTTGGCTTTCTAAAGAGTTCTCAATGAAAGACTTGGGAGAAGCTACCTATATTCAGGTATTCGTCTCTCTGGGATAGAGCGAAAAGAATGTTAGGTCTTTCCCAAGCCCTCTATATAGAAAAGATCCTGAAGCGATTTAGGATGGAAGATTCTAAAAGAGGGTTCCTTCCTATGCAACATGGTGCAAAACTTTCCCTAGATATGTGTCCTCAAAGTGAGGAAGATAGAAAGGAAATGAGTAAGGTGCCCTATGCTTCGGCAGTAGGTAGCCTCATGTATGCTATGATTTGTACTAGACCGGACATTGCCTATGCTGTGAGCGTAGTAAGTCGGTTTCAGTCAAATCCAGGCGTGAACATTGATCGTAAAGAACATTCTTAAGTACCTAAGGAGGACTAAAGACTTGGTTCTTACATACGACGGTGGAGAACTAAGAGTGATGGGTTATACAGACTCAGATTTTTTGGGGGACATGGATGCTCAGATGTCCACATCAGGGTATATCTTTACTCTGAATGGTGGGGCAGTTTCTTGGAGAAGTGCCAAGCAAAGTTCGACTGTTATCTCTACATGTCAAGCCGAATATGAGGCAGCCACGGAGGCTGCTAAAGAAGCTTTTTGGATAAAGAAGTTCACTGAGGAACTTCAAGTGGTTCCTAACGCAGAGAAGCCCGTGACACTGTTTTGTGACAACGACGGAGCTGTTGCACAGGCTAAGGAGCCTAGGGCTCACCACAACACCAAACATATTGCGAGAAAATATCATTTTGTTAGAGAAATGGTTCGGGATGGGAATGTTTTACTGCAGAGAGTAGACACAGCAAATAACGTTGCTGATCCGCTTACAAAGCCACTATCTCAGAAGGTCTTAGAGAGACATCTGGAGAGTATGGGTATTAGATATCATAGTTTGTGGCATTGAGTGCAAGTGGGCTATTGTTAGGAATATGCCCTCGAATGCCACTCAGGGGATGAGAGAGTAGGGGCATTGTACTTGTAATTATAGAATAATTATTAAAAAGGCAATACGATGCATTCACTGTTTATTGTATTTCAATTGCATTCTTGACTTGGTAAACATTGAAGTGAAGTCCATGTAAATAAATCGAACATTCCATTCTCGTTATGGGATAAGAGAAAATGCACTGGAAGTGTTTAAAGTTTATTTACGTAAATCGTTCGCAAGTCAATAAACTTAAATGGGCATTAAGTTTTAATAAGACTTGTATAACTGATGCTAGGACATGTGCATGTCTTGATAGCATAGTTATAAGTATATTGGTGGGACCAGTATACTCGAACATGACTCATACTCGATTCAGTCACACGGTATTCACTCTCGGAGAGTCGATGACGAATCGAAAGGTTGTGATAGTATACGTGGACCTTTGACTTGAGGGTTCAGTAGAAGATGTGCCTGTGACGTTTAGTTTGTCATTAGAGTAGTTAGACTCATTTGCTTAATTGCTGAGTCGACCTCGAAGTGCGGACTATACGGGCAGGTAGCAGTCTTTACTGTACGGCAAGAAAGGATTCTATCTCCTGTTAGTGAGCAGGCGAATGTCCTATGCGGTTATTGGTAGATGAGATCATAAGTCTTTGGCCAAAGCATTGGAGCTAGTTGTATTGGATACACTATTGATCAGTTGGTCTTGATTTGCATTAACACATGTATAGAGTTTAGTCAACAGTAGGGTTTGACTTTACCGTGACCCGAAGACTTGACCGGGACATCTGATGAAGGGTCTATACGTATATAATATTCACGACATAATGGTTCTGGAATGATCCCTTCATTCGTTCTCAGTCGGGGTTTACAGTGCGGCCCGCCAGTCGCTAAGTGTTGCCCGCACTCATTGGTTCCTCCCAATGCCTACCGAGACGGACCTACGAGTCGCGCATCGTGAACATTGACGGATAAATATGAATTTATTATCTCTCTATTAATATTATATATTCGATATCCGATTATGATTTATCGATAAATCAGATAGCGGTCTTATGAATTAAAATAAGTTACCAGGTAATTAATTTAATTCATAAATTATATTTCTTAGAGAAATATATTTGTATTTGATATAATTAATTAATTAGATTAATTAATTAATATAAATACATTGATGATTAAATGGAGTGTATTTAACGGAGTCGTTTGTGACGTCGTACACGAGCCAGAGTGGCTCGGCTCGTTTCTAGGAAGCTTCCTTGGGCCGCCCCACCTCTCCCCACCTCACATGGCTTGGTCTTGTTTTCACATGGTGTGTTGTGTGTTTGATTGAGATGAGATTCCATGTTGATTTTTCTATCTCAATTATGAGTTGTTATATATATTTATATTACAACTAAACAAATTATGAGATGAAAAAGTGATACAACTAATATTCATCTTTTTGGAGAGAGTTCAGCCGTGAGTTGCAAAGTGAGGGAGGAGATTTTTTTTTTCTATTTTTCATCTTGGAGGTGATATAAAAGTTAAGAAAAAGTGAGATATAAATTCCTACAACACTTCCTAGCCGTGTTCTTCATAGAACGGAGTGTTGTAGATTTTTCCGGGCAACTTCCGACGCGTGTGAAGTAGAGGCATCGTATTTTCGGTGTTTGGGACGAAGGATTTTTCGTGCTCGAGCTCGGGTTCGTGATCATCCATTTTTTACGAAGATTTATTTCAAAGGCTTCAAGGGTATGATTTTTATCTTCGTATTTATATTTTCGTATATACGTTACTTGATCGATCCTATTTGGGATTCATTTTTATTTTCCGCTGCGTATTTCGTTTTATTTTCGGAATCCCAACAGATCATTCATAAGGAAGGTGAGTGTGAAGATGATGTCACGCATCCCATCAAGGCGGCGTGGCTAAGGTGGAGAGCAGCGACAGGGGTCCTGTGCGACAAGAAAGTCCCTCTAAAGTTGAAGGGTAAATTCTATAGAGCGGCAATCCGACCTGCAATGTTGTATGGCTCCGAATGTTGGGCGATGAAGAATTCGCTTGAGAGCAAGTTGGAAGTGGCTGAAATGAGAATGTTACGTTGGTCGTGTGGTCGCACAATGTTAGATAGAATTGCAAACGGGGTTTTCAGGAACGCGCTGGAAGTAGCGCCCATTTCAGCGAAAGCTAGGGAAGGGAGATTGAGATGGTTTGGCCACGTCCGCAGGAGGCAGGCATCTGCTCCGGTGAGGAGGGTCGAGAGTTTAATGGTTGTCGGGGAGAGGAGAAGAGGCAGACCGAAGAGGACGTGGGAGGAGCAACTGAGATTAGATTTGAAGGCTTTAAACCTTTCCGAGACCATGACTGTTGATAGGTGCGCTTGGAGGCGCCAGATCAGAGTTGTGGATTCTTTTATAGGGAGCGGTGCTGTAGTTGAGAGCCTCAGGGTTGGGTTGTCTCGGTTAGCTTTGACCTAGAGTATTGCATTTTTACTTTTATTGTATATTTTATCCTATTGTCTTTGCGTGTGGTGTATTTTTGCCAGGGAGCTGTGCGCAGAGCCAACCTCTCTTTTGTTAGAGCAGCGTTCATCGGGAGTGAAGTAGCCAAATTCCGCTTAGGTAAGTCCCATGTGGATCAAGCCATGGGCTCAGGTATGGTCTCGAGCTTTTTCGAATCATATATTTTCCTTTGTATTTATCACACAAGATTCTACTTTGCACTAAGCTGGGGGTCTTCACGGAAACAGCCTCCCTACCGTAATAAGTAGGGGCATGGTCTGCGTACATCTTACCCTCCCCAGACCCTGCTCTGAGCGGGATATACGGGGTATGTTTGGTTTGGTTTGGTTTTTATAGTAAAGGCCCAATGGAGTAGTATATTGATTTAACCAATGAAAACAATGTGCTTATTAATTGGGTGCTCAACTTGTTGAACCTTGGTACTTTTGAGTAAAATGACGTGAATACAAAATAGTTGGGCTCATTATGGTGGATATAAACTATATTACACCCTTTATTATTTGAGTCACCCTGGATCATGAGAGACGGAAGAGAGGGCATTGAACATCAAAATAGAATATCTATTGGAAAATGCGTGAACTATTTATACCTTGACGTGTAAGATTGTACATTGCATAAAAGGAATAGATGGACATGCTTCACAATCCCTTCGTACTCGCATGATTGGATCAGCCAGCCCGAACTACCTGGGATGGTGTAATATCCCAATTCGATAAGAGCTATTACACCATTATGGACCTTTTTATAAAGATCTACTAAGCTAAAAACATTGACCGCGCTGTCGTGACGCGTCAAAATTAGTTATTTTTATTTTTCCGTGGCTTACTTCTTGATAACACTCATTTTTACACATATTTTTATAAGGTTTTTCCGGATTTTAAGATCCTAAAATGTGTAGAATTGTGTCGTTTGTACTCATATTGTGTTTGTTGGACTCGATCACGCTTGGGTATATTTAATTTAATTTTATAGGTGTTTTAAGGACATTATCAAGCAAGACCGAAGTCTCAATCCCCAAATACATATCAAGCAATGCAGAAACGAGAGAACGAGGCCTAAAACGATGAAGATTGAAGCACTACCTGTCGTATTTTCTAATTTCCAGAATCATTACTTCGAATCAGGATGTTTTCTATATATATATGGATTCCTCATGAAATCAGCTTCGCAACGGTATATCATACGCTAAATTCCGAGGTGTATTGAGGGAGATATGGCTTCTAGACCATGACTTCACAGTTCAGAAAGTTTTTGCATTTTCTGGGACAGTATGACACGGGCCGTGTCAAATGACACGGCCGGGTCTGCTGTCCAGAAAGTTTTTGCATTTTCTGGGACAGTATGACACGGGCAGTGTCACTTTTCGGTGTAAAAATCACTTTTTGACATTTTTGAAGATTTGAACATGAAAAAGATGATATTTTGGCTTTATAAAAAGGTTTTGGGGCTGGACTTGAGGGGGGTATGCTGAATTTGGAGAGATTAGAGAGAGAGAAACACAAGATTGAGGGACTTTCATTCCAAAAAGAAGGAGATTTGAGCAAATTCTTGAAGAACCCACTTCAAGAACATTTGAAGGCTTCAACCGGGATCAATCAAGACACCTTACGAGTTTTATCTTCTTCCTATCTTTTATCTATTTTGTTGTTTTATTTAGCATGAACATGATGAATATGATGTTTATTTGTCTTTCTTTCATTACCATGTCCGGCTAAACTCGTTAGATTCCGGGCATGGGAGTACGTTGATTCGCTATAATCTTGAGGGGTTGATGATTATATATATCTAGTGATTTCTTTATCAAATACTTGGTTTTGATTCTTGTTTAGACACTTGATCAATGTTTTTACATGTTAAACTTAATTGCTCATAATTCGAGAGAAGAGAGCATTAATAGGTCTCGAGTATTTGACGTAGTAAATTACGAGATTGAGAAATCGGTGATGAACTATGATATATCTACTCTTATGAACATTTTGGAGTTAGATAATTTATAATAGACGGAGACGTTGTTATAGGTTGTTTAATCTACGTTTTAATGCATCTCGAGAGAGACTTTAGAACATTGTTGTGATCATCGTTTTGGAGATGCACTTAAAACCTTTTGGAACCAATCCCGACTAAATTTAGTAATCAACGGAAACCTAGACTTGGAATCTACCTTTCTAAAATCTTGCAATTCGCTTTAATTCGAATATTTTCAATTGTTTTAATCTATTGTGATCATTTTATTTTTATTTCATCAATCATCCATCTTACCTTTCGATCGTCTAGATAAAACCGGAAACACTATAATCTAGTACTCAACACAATAAGAATATTTAGTCTCTGTGGAATACGATCTTGCTCGCCGCTCTCTACATATTCTCCGTACACTTGCGGATTGTTTAAAAATATAGCGAACAAATTTTTGGCGCCGTTGCCGGGGACTAATTTATTTTTATTAGTGTTGATATTACGATAAGTGTTTCCGGTCTTACTTTAGATAATTTTTTTTTTGTTTTGTTTTATTTTGTTACTTCCGTATTGTTTTTGGTCGTGTTGCAGGACGTACATGAACACCCGCTCCTCTCGAGAACCTTTGGAAAACTTTATTCCCGAAGTAGAGGCATTTGCTCGAAGAACAAGTGTTGCTACACGGAAATACGAAGGGATCTATCTGACGAAATGGAAAGAGCGGGAGACATGATTGCCGACATGGGCAATGATAATACAATAGCCCACAATCCAAACAATGGAGGTGTATGGCCGAGCGACCCGATCAATTCAATCGATTCGGGACGGATTTCGGCCGAGGCTTGACCAAAATTATGGGGGAATTTCTCATATTCCTATCAACGCCCTCAATTTTGAGTTGAAACCTTCATTAATATCGATGGTTCAACAAAATCAGTTTGGGGGATTTGCCACAGAAGATCCGCACGCCCATTTATTCCACTTTATTCAAATTTGTGATACCATTAAAATGAATGGGGTGCCAAACGATGCAATAAGATTGAAATTATTTCCGTTCTCTTTGAGAGAGAAGGCTCGTAGTTGGCTTGGAACCCTTGCTTCTGGGAGCATACGTACATGGGACGAGTTGGGTGAAAAATTTCTATTCAAATTCTTCCCTCCAAACAAGACCATGAGATTGAAAAGTGAAATCACGCAATTCCGGCAAATGGATTCAGAAATGTTATATGAACGCTTCAAAGATTTGTTAAGACGACGTCCTCGTCATGGGTTTCCGGAAGACCAACAAATGTGTTTATTTTATAATGGGTTGGCCGGAGAAATGAGAAATCTTGTTGATGCATCGACCGGAGGAGCACTACTTTCCAAAAGCACAGAGGAAGCATATGAATTGATCGAGGAGATGGCCATGAATAGCTATCAATGGCATACTGAGAGAACTAATGTGCGTAGAATGGCTGAAGTTTCAGATTCGGATCCCATAAAGGCTTTAACTGCACAAATGTCGATTTTGACCAACCATTTGGGAGTTCTGACGAAGAGTGCAAATGAAAAAATAAATCCAAAAGGAAGTGCACCACCACCGACCCATCGAGGAAGCTCATTACATCAATAACCATAATTTCAATAACTATCGAAATAATCCTCATCCGGGGTTTTATCATCCTTCAAATAGAAATCACGAGAATCTTAGCTACGGGAATTCGAGAAATATGTTGCAACCACCGACGGGATTCAAAGTGTCAAATGGTGAAATAATCGAAGAATCGAAGCCAAATTCTAATCTCGAAAATATTTTGGCTACGTTTATGATGGAAACAAAAATTCGGTTTACCCGAGATGAAGAAAAGCTTGATCGGATTGAAAATCATGTGACTCAATAGCAACCACCGTTGGAGCTCAAATGAGAAACTTAGAAACGCAAATCGGTCAATTGGCTAAGATTGTGGGGAGCCAACATCAAAAGGGCCAATTTCCAAGCAACATCGAGGAAAATCCAAAATCACAATGCAATGCTATTTTTTCGTGCACCATGAATGAAGATCTACCGGAATCGGAGAATAAAAACGAAGATGCAACTGTGTTGTCTAATAAAGCTGATTTGATAATTAATGAGGTGAAGGATCGGTCTGATATTGAGCATATCGAGGAGAAGAAGAAATTTGAGGTTTTCATGCAAGACATGGCATCAAAGAAAAAAGAATTGGAGTGCCTACCGACTAAGCTTAAGGATCCAGGGAGTTTTTCAATTCCTTGCTCTATTTTAGGTTGTTCATTAAATAATGTATTTGTTGATCATGGTTCAAGTGTCAATATATTGCCTTTGTCTATTTTCAGGACACTTGGATTAGGAGAGTTGAGACCATCTCCAGTGAGCTTACAATTTGTTGCTACCCAAAATATTATCCGGAGATAGATATTGCTGGAATGGATGGATAGCAAACAAATGCGAGAACACTTCTGTGAGAAAGATAAATAACACAAGATTTGCCGGGGTTGTTAGTCCCGGGCTTGAATGCTCTCGCGAGATATTATTAATACTAATATTCGGGGATACAAGTACTAATGTAAGAATACAATTACAATGAGTGTAAAGATTCTTGTTATCTTAGCTAGTGAGCGTGTAGATTGCCGGAAGAACCAGATGTGATGCTCTGCGAGTTCTTGTAACAAAGGAGATGAACAGTCGCGGCGGTGAGAGATCGACAGTCTCTCACGGCGAGTATTAGCTGGATGCTTGAGTTCCTGGGCTTATGAATCTCCTGGAATCTGTCTTGTGGAGACTTCTTGCCTCTGCCGATCGTATTCTGGATGAGAGATTCGGAGAGAGAAATCCTAAGATGGATTCCGACGAGAAAGCTGGGAGCTTGATGGCATGTATGTTCTTCTGTATTTCCGTGAATGAATTCGGAATGTAAGTGAATGAGTTGGGAACCTTTTTCCAGTAGGAGGAGGTTCTCTATTTATACAACTTGGATCTGTCGGGCGATCGCCTTTGCTGTATTATAATAAGCGGGCGATCATCTTTTAGCACTTGGGCTTGTCCCCTTAAAGTATGCAGGAGTTGCTGGCAGTCAGTCGCGCGGTCCAATGAGAAGCCTGCACGCGTCTGAGTCGCTGTCACGGACGGTCCCACCTCGTGCCTTTCGGCGGGCTTGTCGGTAGGTAAAGCCGTCTTTTAGTCAGAGACAGCTGTTGGTGGTCAATGATCCGCGAAATGTGGATCTTGTCTCGGATCTGCACATGGATGCTGTCTTGAGATCCAGTCTTCGTAGACTTTGACGGACGATCATCTCTGTTCGGGTCGTAGGCCGGTTGTCCTTAGAAGGGCACTAGAGTCGATCGCCAGATGCCAAAGGGCGATCGCCTTGGTAGTCGATCGCTAGGTACCTGATGGTGGTCTGGTATCTTCGATTAGGCGAGCTAGCCATAGTTTGACTGGGGTTGACTCGGTCGCTCGGCCTTATAGTCGATCGCCTATCGGGATGAATAAATCTTGACACAACAATTGCCCCCCAGCTCGCTCCTATGTTGGAAACGTGGGGTGAGGTGGTTTTGCTGGCGATCGCTGAACTTTTGACGATAGTCTTTGAGCTGATTGAAACTGAATTTGGACGACCTGGTTGGCCGCTAAACTGCGCGGGAAATGGCAATGGGCGTGGAAAAGTCTCCGCGCACATGTCGGGCTTCTGTTGGAGGATATCAACGGTCATTAATGACTCCTCGACTGACGCGTCCTTGAAAAGACGCGTACGCGGGTCTCGAGGGAGTCAATGAATGCGACGGCTGCACTTCCGACCCCTGAGATTCTTCTTATTTGCACATGAGTCCTTTTCGCCTCCTATAAAAGGACGTGAGGATGCAGCATCAAAACTCTTATGCGCTTCATCTCTGGAGAAAGAAGGACTTTGCTGAAGAACGCTTCTGAGAGATTCGACTGCCGATCGTCGATCAATTTCATCTTTGGGTAAAAAAAAATCCTTTTCTCCCTTCTTTCTTTGAGAATGGCTGGAACGTCATCATCACATGGAGTGGGTACCAGTTCCGCCGCCGGGACATCGACTGTCCGGGGAGGATCCTCCGCTGAGTTCCATCTAGATACGGCTGCTGAGGCTATTCGGGCCGAAATTGACCCTGCGGAGGTCGAGGCGCTGTTCAACGAGGCCGACGTGGCTAAGGGGGCGGCCTTCGAACATAGGCGCTCGCAGACGGAGAGAGATCTTGCGGTCAGGGACTACTGGGAGCGACATAATGTCTTTGTCCAGGCATATGTGGCATTTGCTGATATAATGGAGAGGTTGGCCGGCCCGTCTCCAAGTTTTGACTTCCGGGAGTATTCGATCACTCATCCATATCAATCTCCCAAGCGATCGCTATATCGGGCTGCTCAGCGATCTCTGTGGTCTCTGGGCCAAATCAGGAGTTCGGCGACCAGGAAGGATCTGGCCGTCTGGAGGACGAGGTTCCATGTCCCTTCAGACGTGGATCTCCTTGTGCCGGCCGAGAATGAGAGAGCCGATCAGCCTCCGGAGGGGATGGTCGCTGTGAACGAGGCGATCATGGAGGCGGGGTTGCGATTTCCTATGCCGCACTCCGTCTCTTATCTGTTGTCTGCTTGGAATTTGGCGCCGCTCCAGCTAACGCCAAATGCTTGGCTTCAAATTATCTTCACTCTGACCTTGTTCGGCGATCACCGACTGTATCGCCTCCCTTCGCCGTCGGAGATGAACCACTTGTTCAAACTGACGACTCAGAAAGGGTCGGTCGGAGGTTATCATATTCAGGGCCCGGTCTGGTGATCCTTGGAATCCCGAACAAGATGCGGGGCGATCTATCGAAATGGTTCTGGGTCGCCGGTGCCTGGAAAGCCTCAGCGAGCGACAACCCCACTGGCGAGCTGAATATTCCCACGGGCTTTCGGGAGAGAAATCCCGGTAAGGGTTCAGACTCTCCCTTTGTTTGGATATGTTCTGAACTGATCTAATTTGATTTCTCTTTTGCAGGTTTTCATATTCCGTCGATCGAGGAGCTGCCTTTCGATTTCCTGGTCGTCTGGGAGCGGATACGAAGTTTTCCGGACGACGAATTGGACGCTAACCGGATCAAAAAGGAGAGTTGTCAGTTGTCCGCTCGCCTATTCTATTTTCCGAGACATCTCTCGGCCTCAGGTATGAACTTCTGCGATCTCCATTCGTTGGGCGATCGTCCTTTTGGAGGAATATGACTGACTGTGGTTTGATTGTTTTTATTGCAGAGGTTTGCTTTCCTCGTTTTGTGGAGCCTCCACCGGAGATAGCTATGTCGAACCCCGGAGTTCTTGGTCGTCTCCGCCAGACGAAATCATCTCGGGCTCCCCCTGTGGCGTTACCTATCATCCCGGAGGTGGAGCCTCGCGTGGAGCCGATCGTGGCTGAGGAGGAAGTTCGTGAGGAGGGGCTTCGGACGAATCGTAAACGGCAGAGGTCGGGAGAAACTCCGGTTACTGCCCCTGCCAGCGAGGTGTCGTTCGCCGCGTCTCCGATCACTATTGCTCCCCCGGTGGATGAGCCTCCCTCTGTAGCTTTTCTGCGAGAGATGGCGATCGCTGACGCTGAGACTCATCGAGGGAAACCGTACCTCGGTCGTGACCCCGATAGGGCTGAGAGGTATATTGCATTTTTGGGTTCAAACTTGCATTTGCGTAGGAGTTGTGTTAACTTTGTTGTTTTGATGTAGGATCCGTCGCACAGATCCATCTTGCCCGCCGATGGTGTTGGATTTCTTAGCGAGCCGATCTCCTCGCCAGTCCTGTGACATCCCGCAATACGTCAGCAAGGCCGCTTCTACTTTACCGAGGGCCTGGACGACCGATCTAGATGCGATCGCTCGTCAGCAATCGGGGAGTACGATGCAGGCTGTTCTCGCCCTTTCTCTCCAGACGGTGACCATGGCTGTCCAGGCTGCGCAAGAGTTTGAGGGGCGTCCTTCCACTATTCGCCTGCAGGCGGATCTCGAGGCGGCTCGGAAAGAGAACGCCGAGTTCGCCGATAAGATCGTGGCAATGGAGAAGGACTCTTTGGAGGCAGCCAAGCAGGCGAGCCAAGAGCTTGAGATGGCGAGGAAGGAAACCGAGTTGTCTCGTTTGGCGGTTGACCGATTTCGGGACACGATGCTGAATGTCGTCCGGGCGCAGAAGGTTGCTGAGGAGGAGGCCGATCGTCAGAAGGTGACGATCGCTCGGTTGACTAGCGAGCTGGCGGAGTCGAGGGAGAAGGTAGCTGCGAGGGAGGCCGAGCTCCAAGGGTCGCAACAGGCGATGGCGGAGCTGAAAAGAGAGGTAGAGACGACCAAGGCTGATCCATTTCAAAACTTGGAGTTTTTCAGCGAGTTCGCCTATTATATGGCGTTCGCCGACTCGATCCGGGCAGCTAATAAGGGAGGTTTGGAGGTCGGGCCTCTTGCTGAGAACTTCAAGGCGTACATGTTGGAGCATCCTCTCCATTCCGCTTTCTCCTTGCCGATCTTGGATCTTGCAGATATCGACGTGGACTTGAGCTGGTATCCGACCCCGGACAATCTTGCTCATCCCGACGCTCCGGAAGGTAGGGAGGCCGCACCGGATGCTGAGGGCGAAGGCCAGGCAGGGGCCTGAGGCACTTCACTTTTTAATGTTTCTAGCTTATTGCCTTGTAGTTTGTAGCTTTCTCTTTGTATCATTTCGGCCTTCGGGCGACCATGTATTTCTATCCTTCAAGCAATGAAATGAATGTTTGATTCTCTGATTTACTACTTGAATGATTGCTATTTTTGAGTCTTTGTTTGACTTTGTACAAATGTGTGAGGAGAGATCGTTGCAAGGGTAGTTCCAAATGAATTGATAAACTCATAAAGATAACTTTTACAACAAATTCGATCACTGCACAACATCTGAAAAAATGGCGATCTCCGTATGTGGTTGAATAGGGACGATCGTCGTTTAGGTAGTCCGCACTCTTCCCCCTTGTTTTTATTCACTTAGTGTAAGTAAGGGGATGAAAATAATTCGTTGAGTGAGCGGTCTTCAACTTTGTCGAATCCTCGAGGACGGTCGTCCGTCTTGAGGAACCGTGCATAGTCGCGGAGCTCGATGGACCGACTCCATGACCATGTCTTATGCGCGAGCGGCTTTGTCTATCTCGTGACTTATTTTATTGTGAGGGTCCTCTGTTAGGCTGCGCCTCGCCTCGTATTTAAACGAAGGGCGTGCGGTCTTGGTCTAGAGGAGTCCTTGCGCGGGGCAGCGTCGGATGATTCAACTCCACGCCCACGGCTTGTTAGCTCTGCTTCCACCTCGGGTCGCCATGACGATGGCGACCCTCGACGGTGTACGTTGAGACGGGGGTAGTGACGCGTCGTATTGTCCGGGTTCACCATGTTAAATGATGAACCTTTGAGGACGGTCGATCGTGTCCACTGATTAATTTTGGAGGGCTCTCAGACTACGCCGGCCTCGTATTTAAACGAAGGGCGGGCGATCTTGGCCCAAAGGGACCTTGCATGGCCTAAGAAGTCGGTTCCATCGACCACCAGGACCATGGCTGCACTCTTCTACCTTGGATCGTCATGTAGATGCCGACCTTCGACGGTGTACGTTGTGCGGGGGAGGCGATCTCGTGCCTTAGTCCATCATGTTAGATGGTGAACTGTAGATGGCGAGCGAGTCCTCCAGTTTCTTATATGAGGAGGGAGACCGGGGAGACACTTCCGAGGTTCCCTTCCCTTTGATTGAAGCATGTAGGGACGATCGCCGAGGTTGATCTAGGGGTCGGCTCGTATGAGCCTTCCCAACCTGTTTGTGTTCGACTGGGACGATCGTGTATAGAGATCGGTTAGGGCTTCGGCTAAGCCAATAGGCTGTCCAACTTGCCCTCCTCGAACAATCTCCAGAGCTGTTTGAGGAGGTCGCAGCATCGGTTGGTGCTGTGGCCGGGACTCTTATGGTAGGCACAATATTGATTGTTGTCCAGGTGACTGTGGTCCCTTATCGCCTTTGGCTTGTTTAGCGGTTCGTGCCCCTTGATGGCATAGAAAATGTGGGTCGGAGTTCGGTTGAACGTATGGAGGAGATGGGCTTTCATGTCCTCGAAGGCCTTGAGATCTCTGGGTGGCTTGGCGATCGCCTTCTTTGATTTGGCGATCGCCTTCTTTCGGGCAGGAGGTGGCGCTTCTTCGCCTTGGTGGAAGGTGAGTAGCCTTTGCCTCGCCAGAAAGTCGGCAGCCTTAGCGCGGAAGATCGCGTAGGTTGGGGGAATATCCTTGGTGAGATGTCTAAACATGGGTGAATGACCATAGAATCCCCCCATGACCGAATAGAGAGCGAGCTCGTCACTGACGGGTTCGCCGGTGAGGATAATTTCATCTACTCGGTCGATGTAGTCTGCGTCGGCTTCGTCCTTCCCCTGCCTGATTTTCATCACGCGGTGGGGGCCTTCTGGTCTAGAGACCTTGGAGGCGAAGTATGACGTGAAGTCACTCGCCAGTTTCTCAAAGGAGATGATCGATCGCAGTGGTATCGAGACGTACCACCTATGGGCCAGCTCGCCCAATGTTAATGGGAAGATTCGGCACTTGGTTGCATCTGATGCCCCACACCCAGTCATGTAGATTCGGAATTTACTTAGGTGGGTTTCGGGGTCCGATCTCCCTTCATACAGAGGTGTTTTGGGAGGAGCGATCGTTGGTTGCACGGGGGCAAGCTCGATGTGGATCGCGAGAGGCTCGGTCGGCCCGGCGATCTTTCTGCTGGCGCTTGCCCCAGTGTCCAAGAGTGCATTCATTTCGTCGAGCTGGCGTTGTATAGCGGCCGTCGCCGTGGCCTGGCTGCTCGCGGCTCGACGCTCGGAGCGGGAGCCGAGGCGATTGAGTACTGATCCCCTAGCGATCGGGGCGGGAGTCAGACGGCTGACCTGCGTTCGGCTGTGAGTTGGATAGGCCGAACTCCTGGTGACGGATTCGGATTCCGTCTCCTCGTGGTTGGAAACAGAATGCCCCGGTCGCCAGGATGGGTCGCGCCCCAAGCGATTGAATACGGATCCGTCCGGTCGTGCGAGAGCCCTTTCTCGCGAATTGGGGCTTTCTGGCGATCGCCGCCCGATGGCAGTTGAATTTCCGTTTTCTCATGCGGCGGACGATCGAGAGAGTTATTGCGGGCGACGCGCATGCTCTCCGTCGCTCCTCTAGGATGGCCATAGCCTCCTCGATCTGTTCCTCGGTTTGGAACTGGTCGAGTGAGAGGTTGGGGCCATCCCTCAGGTGCGGGATCGAGAGTCTCGCGTTGCCGCGGCTTCCCCCGGTCGTCGGATGGGGTTCGGATTGAGCCGGGACATGGTGTCCGGCGGTCGGGAGAGTGGCTTTTTTCGATGTACCGGCGGATGTCATGATTTTGAAGGTTTTCTTTGAAGCGCAGTGAGTGTCACTTCAAGTATATGCCCCGAGAACAGTGAGTGTTCTTCGGGACGGTAGGAATGAAAAATGAAGGTATAGATCCCCTTCCTCTAGCGCCAATTGTTGCTACCCAAAATATTATACGGAGATAGATATTGCTGGAATGGATGGATAGCAAACAAATGCGAGAACACTTCCGTGAGAAAGATAAATAACACAAGATTTGCCGGGGTTGTTAGTCCCGGGCTTGAATGCCCTCGCGAGATATTATTAATACTAATATTCGGGGATACAAGTACTAATGTAAGAATACAATTACAATGAGTGTAAAGATTCTTGTTATCTTAGCTAGTGAGCGTGTAGATTGCCGGAAGAACCAGATGTGATGCTCTGCGAGTTCTTGTAACAAAGGAGATGAACAGTCGCGGCGGTGAGAGATCGACAGTCTCTCACGGCGAGTATTAGCTGGATGCTTGAGTTCCTGGGCTTATGAATCTCCTGGAATCTGTCTTGTGGAGACTTCTTGCCTCTGCCGATCGTCTTCTGGATGAGAGATTCGGAGAGAGAAATCCTAAGATGGATTCCGACGAGAAAGCTGGGAGCTTGATGGCATGTATGTTCTTCTGTATTTCCGTGAATGAATTCGGAATGTAAGTGAATGAGTTGGGAACCTTTTTGCAGTAGGAGGAGGTTCTCTATTTATACAACTTGGATCTGTCGGGCGATCGCCTTTGCTGTATTATAATAAGCGGGCGATCGTCTTTTAGCACTTGGGCTTGTCCCCTTAAAGTATGCAGGAGTTGCTGGCAGTCAGTCGCGCGGTCCAATGAGAAGCCTGCACGCGTCTGAGTCGCTATCACGGACGGTCCCACCTCGTGCCTTTCGGCGGGCTTGTCGGTAGGTAAAGCCGTCTTTTAGTCAGAGACAGCTGTTGGTGGTCAATGATCCGCGAAATGTGGATCTTGTCTCGGATCTACACATGGATGCTGTCTTGAGATCCAGTCTTCGTAGACTTTGACGGACGATCATCTCTGTTCGGGGCGTAGGCCGGTTGTCCTTAGAAGGGCACTAGAGTCGATCGCTAGATGCCAAAGGGCGATCGCCTTGGTAGTCGATCGCTAGGTACCTGATGGTGGTCTGGTATCTTCGATTAGGCGAGCTAGCCATAGTTTGACTGGGGTTGACTCGGTCTCTCGGCCTTATAGTCGATCGCCTATCAGGATGAATAAATCTTGACACAACACAATTCATAGATCGATCTTTAGCTTACCCAAAGGGAATTGTGGAGGATGTAATTTTAAAAATTGATAAGTTCGCCTTCCCCATTGATTTTATAGTGCTTGATGATGATGGAAGCAAGATGGTCTAGTAATACTTGGACGTCCATTCTTAGCCACTGCACGAGCTTTAATTGATGTGGATCAAGGATAAATAACGATTAAGACGCATAGTCAAAATGTTGTATTTTCGCTGACCCCTCAATTTGATGGATTGACAAATGGAGAACCTCCCGATAAAATTGCGCGTAAACCGGATTGTAAGAGCTCGTCGAATGATCCGGGATGAAGGAAACATGTGTCTGGCTGAATACGTTAAATTTAGCGCTAGTTGGGAGGCAACCCAACACTTACGTCTGGCTGAAGACGTTAAACTTAGCGCTAATTGGGAGGCAACCCAATGGTTCTTGTTAGTTTATTTTTTTATTATTCGCATTTTATTTTTATGTTTCTTGATGAGGAACTGACCGGTTCAACTGTAGGTGTCCAATTTGTAGGAAAAAGATCCGGAGACCAGAAGTACACTTTCCAGGCTAGTATGACACGGGCCGTGTCATTCGACACGGTGCGACATGGTCCGTGTCATTTGACACGGTCGGGTCAGGTGGGCAGATGATTTTTGGCAAATCTGAGCAGGTGTGACACGTGGCATGTCCAACAAGGCCACTTTCCTCCGCCAAATCAGTAGGACCGGTTGTAAGTATTTCTTGACCCAAAGTTTTTATTGTTTAAATACTATACCCCCTTCATGTGTATATTCTTTAATTCAAGTTTGAGGGGAGATATTGGGTCAAGAAATACCTACATTGTTTGTTTATTTTAGTTTTGTCTTTTGGATTTTGATTTGGATTTTGGTGTGATTTTGATTTACGTGTTTTGGGTGTGAATTTTTTTTTTGTTTTATTTTGGTGTGTTTTATTTTGAACTTGGTGTGTTTGGAGTATGATGAACTTAGATGAAACTCGAAAGAATGAACTCTTGTCTTGGATGCCTCGGGATTTATTTTGTTATTTTGATATGCAAATCGATGATAATTTGAAGGGGAAAAATTGTAGAATAATCAAAAGGGTGTGAAATTGAATAAATAGTTTAATACCCTGGAAATATGAACAAATCTAGCTTGTGAGCTTTTGAGCCTTCGTGCATCATTAAATATGCAAGTTTCATTTTCGAGTGTACCATTCATGTTTTAAGACTCTAGAACTTGCCCTGGTATCTTATTCGAACCTACAAGTGTGTGTGCAAATTAGTAAAAGTGATTTTAGGCGATTTTTATTGGCAACCCTTCAAACCTTTTGGCCAACCCAAAAATTTATTTCCCTAGTTAGCCCGATTGAGCTTAAAGCATATTTCTTGTTAGCCACATTATGAGCTTTCCATTCCATTATAAACTTTTGTCCCTATACTTGAGCTTATTAGAATAAATTGGCAAAAGAATGAAAAGATGTGTGGAGGCGATTGGGAAGATTGTTGGTTCAAATGCAATGATTCATCAAAATAAATTTGAAGGAAGAATGGTGTGATTATAATGATGATGTTGTCCACCACATGAAAACATAAAAACAAAAAGTTTGTGGACACAAAAAAAAAAAGAAAAAAAAAAGAAACAAGATGTATTGGAGCAATAAGGAGGAATAAGGTTGTGATTCTCACTTTCAAAAGCACTTAGTGCGATTATATTGAAATCAAGGGGTTGAAGGAAGCAAATTCCAAGGGAAAACAAAATTTTGAGCTTCTAATTGAGCGAAGTGATTATTGAGATGATGTTCTAATTTGCTCAAGTCAAGTCACTTTAAGCCATACTTATCCTACCCCGACCAAAAAGCCTACATTACAACCGATAAAGTCCTTTTTGATTCACCAAATTTACATGCACCAAATTTACATGCACAAATAGTAGGGAGATTCTTATTTCATTGAATGAGTTTTGAGCGTCACTTATCCCATTATACACTTTGAGAGTGAGGGAATACACTTGACCGATGAGGTTTATGTTTTCCAAGTATTGATTATGATGTTAAGGAAGCACCCCAGAGATTTGAATACTTTTTAGAACTCGACTTATTTATTACTTGAGGCGTATTGATGAATTTTCATAATCATCCTTTGAGGTGTGTTGAGGGATGAGTTTCCTTAAGAGTGGTTATTTTAAAGTGCATTGCTCGGGATGATCAACGTTCAAGTTTGGGGGATTTTTATAACACTCATTTGTACACATATTTTTATAAGGTTTTTCCGGATTTTAAGATCCTAAAATGTGTAGAATTGTGTCGTTTGTACTTATATTGTGTTTGTTGGACTCGATCACGCTTGGGTATATTTTATTTGATTTTATAGGTGTTTTTAGGACATTATCAAGCAAGACCGAAGTCTCAATCCCCAAATACATATCAAGCAATGCAGAAACGAGAGAACGTGGCCTAAAACGATGAAGATTGAAGCACTACCTGTCGTATTTTCTAATTTACAGATTCATTACTTCGAATCAGGATGTGTTCTATATATATATATATATATGGATTCCTCATGAAATCAGCTTCGCAACGGTATATCATATGCTAAATTCCGAGTTGTATTGATGGAGATATGGCTTCTAGACCACGACTTCACAGTTCAGAAAGTTTTTGCATTTTCTGGGACAGTATGACACGGGCCGTGTCAAATGACACGGCCAGGTCTGCTGTCCAGAAAGTTTTTGCATTTTCTGGAACAGTATGACACGGGTCGTGTCAGTGACACGGGCAGTGTCACTTTTCGGTGGAAAAAATCACTTTTTGACATTTTTGAAGATTTGAACATGAAAAAGATGATATTTTGGCTTTATAAAAAGGTCTTGAGGCTGGACTTGAGGGGGATATGCTGAATTTGGAGAGATTAGAGAGAGAGAAATACAAGATTGAGGGACTTTCATTCCAAAAAGAAGGAGATTTGAGGAAATTCTTGAAGAACACTTCAAGAACATTTGAAGGCTTCAACCGGGATCAATCAAGACACCTTAAGAGTTTTATCTTCTTCCTATCTTTTATCTATTTTGTTGTTTTATTTAGCATGAACATGATGAATATGATGTTTATTTGTCTTTCTTTCATTACCATGTCCGGCTAAACTCGTTAGATTCCGGGCATGGGAGTACGTTGATTCGCTATGATTTTGAGGGATTGATGATTATATTTATCTAGTGTGATTTCTTTATCAAATAGTTGGTTTTGATTCATGTTTATACACTTGATCAATGTTTTTACATGTTAAACTTAATTGCTCATAATTCGAGAGAAGAGGGCATTAATAGGTTTCGAGTATTTGACGTAGTAAATTACGAGATTGAGAAATCAGTGATGAACTATGATGATATCTAATGTTATGAACATTTTGGAGTTAGATAATTTATAATAGACGGAGACGTTGTTATAGGTTGTTTAATCTACGTTTTAATGCATCTCGAGAGAGACTTTAGAATATTGTTGTGATCATCGTTTTGGAGACGCACTTAGAACCTTTTGGAACCAATCCCAACTAAATTTAGTAATCAACGGAAACCTAGCCTAGGAATCTACCTTTCTAAACTCTTGCAATTCGCTTTAATTCGAATATTTTCAATCTATTGTGATCATTTTATTTTTATTTCATCAACCATCCATTTTACCTTTCGATCGTCTAGATAAAACCGGAAACACTATAATCTAGTACTCAATATAATAAGAATATTTGGTCTCTGTGGAATACGACCTTGCTCTCCGCTTTCTACATATTCTCCGTGCACTTGCAGATTGTTTAAAAATATAGCGAACAAGTTTTTCCTCAAATTATAGCGAATCAACGTACTCCCATACCCGAAATCTAACGAGTTTAGCCGGACATGGTAATGAAAGAAAGACAAATAAACATCATATTCATCATGTTCATGCTATATAAAACAACAAAATAGATAAAAGATAGGAAGAAGATAAAACTCGTAAGGTGTCTTGATTGATCCCGGTTGAAGCCTTCAAATGTTCTTGAAGTGTTCTTCAAGAATTTCCTCAAATCTCCTTATTTTTGGAATGAAAGTCCCTCAATCTTGTGTTTCTCTCTCTCTAATCTCTCCAAATTCAGCCTATCCCTCAAGTCTTGCCTAATATCCCTTTTTATAAAGCCAAAAACATCACTTTTCATACACAAATCTTGCAAAAATGTCAAAAGTTGATTTTTCCACCGAAAAGTGACACGGCCCGTGTCATAGTGTGCTCAAAACTCCAAAACTCGCTGGACAGGGAACTCGACCGTGTCAATTGACACGGCCGAGCAAATGACACGATCGTGTCGAATGACACGGCCCGTGTCATACTCCTCTAGAAAATGAAAAGCTGCCTGGATAAGAAACCCGACCGTGTCGAATGACACGACCGAGATTGTGACATGGCCCGTGTCAATTGACACGGCCGAGCTCGTGTTGGTCCGTTTTGACACCGTTTGACTCCTTTTTAGGCTCGATCTCTCGTTTCTGCATTGCCTGATATGTATTGGGGGTTTGAGACTTCGTTCTTGCTTGATTTATGTCCATAAAGTACCTATAAAATCATTAAAACGTACCCAAGCGTGATCGAGTCCAATAAACACAATATGATCATAAACGACACAGTTCTACACATTTTAGGATCTAAAAACCCAGAAAATCGGTGTAAAAATATGTGTAAAAATGAGTGTTATCAAAATCCCCCAAACTTGAACGTTGATCGTCCCGAGCAATGCACTTCAAAATAACCACTCTTAAGGGAACTCATCCCTCAACATACATCAAAGGATCATTTTGAAAATTCATCAATACGCCTCAAGAAATAAATAAGTCGAGTTCTGTAAAGTATTCAAATCTCGGGGGTGCTTCCTTAACATCCGAGCTAATACTTGAATAATACGAACCTCGCCGGTCAAGTGTATTCTCTCACTCTCAAAGTGTATAATGGGGTAATTGACGCTCAAAACTCATTCAATGAAATAAGAATCCCCATAGGCTTGCCAATCGTCTACATCTCTACCACTAGTTGTGCATGCAAATTTGGTGAATCAAAAAGGACTTTATCGGTTGTAATGTAGGCTTTTTGGTCGGGGTAGGGTAAGTATGGCTTAAAGTGACTCGACTTGAGCAAATTAGAACATCATCTCAATAATCACTTCGCTCAATTAGAAGCTTAATAATCCCTTGGAATTTGCTTCCTTTAACCCCATGATTTCAATATAATCGCACTAAGTGCTTTTGAAAGTGAGAATCACAACTTTATTCCTCCTTATCGCTCCAATACATCTTATTTCTTTTGTGTCCACAAACTTTTTCTTTTTATGTTTTCATGTGGTGGACAACATCATCATTAAAATCACACCATTCTTCCTTCAAATTTATTTTGATGAATCATTGCATTTGAACCAACAATCTTCCCAATCGCTTCCACACATCTTTTCATTCTTTTGCCAATTTGTTTTAAATAGCTCAAGTATAGGGACAAAAGTTTATAATGGAACGGAAAGCTCATAATGTGGCTAACAAAAAATAGGCTTTAAGCTCAATCGGGCTAACTAGGGAAATAAATTTTTGGATTGGCCAAAAGATTTGAAGAGTTTCCAATAAAAATCGCCTAAAATCACTTTCACTAATCTGCACACACACTTGTAGTTTGTAATAAGATACCAGGGCAAGTTCTAGAGTCTTTAAAACATGAATGGTACACTCGACAATGAAACTTGCATATTTAATGATGCACGAAGGCTCAAAAGCTCACAAGCTGGATTTGTTCATATTTCCAAGACATTAAACTATTTATTCCCTTTTGATTATTCTACAATTTTTCCCCTTCAAATTATCCTCGATTTGCATATCAAAATAACAAAATAAATCTCGAGGTATCCAAGACAAGAGTTCTTTCTTTTGAGTTTCATCTAAGTTGATCATCATCAAAACACACCAAGTTCGAAATAAAACACACCAAAATAAAACACAACCAAACAAAAAATTCAAACCAAAACGTAAATCAAAATCCAAATGCGAAAAAAAATAAAAACAAACAAACAATGTAGGTATTTCTTGACCCAATATCTCCCCCCCAAACTTGAATTAAAGAGTATACTCACGAAGGGGGTATAGTATTTAAACAATAAAAACTTTAGGTCAAGAAATATTTACAACCGGTCCTACTGATTTGGCGGAGGAAAGTGGCCTTGTTGGACATGCCAATCTTCCATTCGTCGTAAAATTGCTAGCATCTCGTCTTGTCTTTGTCGGGTCTCCTCTCGGAAAGCCTCGAACTCTTCTCTCAGCGTAGAACGAGATGTGGCATGTCTTGATTCGGCCTGTCTCGACGACTCGGGCCGTTCTCTCCTTCTCTCTTCTTCCTCCCCCGTTTCTCTTTCGTCTTCAGGGCCTCTCTCATAGGCGAATTCTTCCTCCATTCTTTCCTCTCTCTCTTCTTCTTGCATCCTCTCGTCTCTATCCTCAAATTCCGTACGCCTAGGACGGACATTCCGAGCAACATATCTTACACTAGGAGAAATTAATTCAGCTGCCTCCCGGGCCAATTTGTGCGCTTCCGTGGCCATTTGTAGATTTCCTAAGTCCCGAATACTGGTAATAGTTGTCAAAGTTGTATTCGGGAGTAGGAAGTGATCGCCGTCATTCTGGAGGAAAATAACGCGAGAGTCGTAGTCGAGAATATTCATCAACTTTATGACTTGGACAGAAAGAAGCATATTTCCCGGGAGGGGAGTTCGATTTTCTAGTGGTATATCAAGATGAAGTGCGATAGGGGTAATTAAACCCCCTATCCAAATATCCCCTCTCGGTTTAGTGGCAACATCCTCAAAATGATCCATGATAATAGCTCCAGTTGCTGGATTTGTTCCGTCGAGTATATGTGATAAAACATAAAGCTCTCGTTGAGTTATTGGCCCCGTTTCTTTTCGGCCGAAGATAGTGCTCGCAATGACCTTGTGTATATAGCGGAGGATAGGGTTGCAAAGTGAGGATCCTTTCGCCGACTTTGGGATGTAGGGACGTGCATCTCTCCTTGGATATTCAACCATTGCCCTCCAATAAGTCTCACACTCGAACCGATTGATTCGGTATTCTCCGTGCCTTCGAGCGTCATATATAGCATCCAATTCACCAGGACCAAATTTTTCGTTTCTGTTGTTTAGCCAAAATTCCAAGGCGGTCGACTCATGTGAAATCGGGTCTCTTTTAACAGAGAGTGTGCTAAGTAATTCCAACGTGAGGCAGCGGTAGGTGGGCCAATGTTGGGTCATTAATGTCGTCCAACTTATTCGTGCAAGTAGCCTCATGACATCGTCTCTTATCCCCATCACCGTCATGCACTCATCGTCCGACCATCGAGTGGGGAGCATTCTTTTCTGCCCCAATGTCTCCCATCTTTCTAGGCGACTCGGCGGAAGTTCAATTACATACGTCTCGGGCGTCTCGACAGCCCCTTGAGTAGGTATTCTATCCGGTTGTTCAATTTCTGTTGTGGGTCTTCCTCGTCCTCGTTGAGCTGCGCCTCGTCCCTGTTGGGCATTTCCTCGTCCTCTTCCCCTGGCCATTTTCCTGCAAGAGATTCATCAATTATCATTTGTTTCACAAAAGTTCAGAATCACGGTTTTTCGATAATAAACGCTCCCCCAAACTCCTTACAAATTACACATTTGCCCTAAAATAAGCGTTTCTTCAAAAATACCCCAACCGTAAATTTCAATGCCAATCGCATTTGTAAGTAATATCCCAATAATTTCAAACATGTAATAACATCTCTCAATCATATATATCCAACATGTAATTCATGATAATCACCAACAAAATTTCAATGTATTTTTACTCATGACAAATTCCTCCAAAAAAAATCCATTTAAGAACCCTAAATTGCTCAATAAATCATATTTCACATAATTTCAATGCAATGAAGAATTAAACCATCCAAAATCGTGAATCATACCTTGAATTCGGAGTGAAAATTGAAGAAAAATTCAGAAAAAATCGCGTCCCAAACCCGGATGAATTCATCCGATTCGTATCCTTTGAAGCTTTAGGATTGTGGAATAATGATGAACACTTTGTTATTATGTGAGATTTGACACGATTTTTTCTTGATTTTGCCGGATTTAATGGGATTCGGGGCTAGGTTTTATGATTTGGGGGAGAAGGAAATTTGGGGAAGAAGGTAATGAAGAGTCGGCCGAGTTGCAGCCTTTTATACCGCCCGACTGACACGGCTCGTGTCATACCTGTCTCTTTTTTTAAAAACTCCGCTGTCCACATGACCCGGCCGTGTCAAACGACACAGCCCGTGTCGTACTACTCCAGAAAGTTATATTTCCACTGGATACCTGACTCGACCGTGTCAGATGACACGGCCCGTGTCGTACTTGTAATATCCGCAATTTTCGATTTTCAGTAAATTTATTTTTTCGGCCGGAGTCCATTTTGACGACTCGCTCATGACCGTTTCGTCATTTCGAGAATGATTAATTCTGCACTTTTTGTCATCCGAGTTCGTTTCGGTATCGTTTTGCTGAGTTCCGAGCTTTTTAGACGTTTTTCCGCACTTGAGTTCGATTCTTGCGAATCTCGTTGGAAACTGCTATTTCGAGTTTCCCGTAAGTCCGTTTAACTCTGTTAGACGTGTTGTGAACTTCGGTTTGGTTATTCGATCACGTATCGTGATTTTCGGACGTTTTGGGCCATTTTTGTAATTTCCCAAAGTTTGGGGTAATTACTTCCGTTGTCGAATTTTGAGCCTTCGGGTGGTCGGAATCGTGTGTTCTATTAGCGCTTGGATTCGTCTTTGCGAGTGCTTCGTAACCGTATCTTCGATTCATATTCAGGTTCGGGTTTTGGGGTCGTCGGGGCCGTCGGAAGTGGCCACGGCCGAGATGGCCGCAGAGGATCGCTCGCCGAGTTACGGCCGTAAGGTGCCGATTACGGCCGTAAGTGATCGGCGAGCATGGTCTCGATTTAATGCCGGTTACGGCCGTAAGGGCCGAGAGTTACGGCCGTAAGGTGCCGTGCAACTTCCGGACGAATCGTTACTACCGTAGTGGCCGAGAGTTACTGGCCGTAAGGTGCCGTGCAACTTCCGGACGAATGCCACACGGACGTAAGGACTGCCGGCACGGCCGTAAGTGCCGAGTTACGGCCGTAAGGCCGGCCGATTCTGGCCGTAAGTGATCGGCCAGTGGTCGGCTATTTAAAGGCCTCGGACGTGGATCTTTCGCCATTTTCCATTTTTCCTTCGCTTTTCGCGACCCTTCACGGAATTTGAGGGTTTTTGATCTAAACATCATGGAACATCATTTGTGGAAGGCTTGTGTTGATTATATCATCATCTAATCCGTGTTCTTCGTCAAATCGAGGTATTTTGGCTTGAACCCTTGTTTTTGAAGATTTTAGGGTTTTCCTTTTGATTTCGATTCCAATCCGTTTTTGATCAATTAATTGTTGTATAAACGTTGTTTTGGACATGTTCTACGGATTGTATATCCGTATTTCGAGTTCGTTGGAACCCAGTCGGGATTTTTGATTTTCTTAGGAACCTTGAACATTTAGTATCCGATTAAATGTCTCAAAGGGTTCCCTTCAATTCTTGACCGTGTTTTCCTTTGTTTTCAATTGTTAATCTCATAGTAACCGTGTTTCCGTTGGATTTCACGGAGGATTGTAGGTGTTCGGGGTTTTCCGGGTTGTGTCGTATTCGTCGGAATATTCGGGTGCCGACTATCGAGGCAAGTATCTTATTATACGACTTGTATCTTGTGAATAGTAATTACGTATGATTTGTATGACGATTTTGCTTGCCCCCGTAAATATGTTCCGTTGAGTTGGTTGTGTTTTCCGAAATTTGAAGGCTTTGTGATAATAGTGATATATTGGTATACGTGTTAGGCGTTGTGCCATTTGTGCAGGATTGCGATGTACATATGAGATGGTTGTACACGTGTTTGTTCAATGTATTGTGTACCGAATGTGTGTTGTGTTGGTTAAGAGTCGTTGTGATGATCATGATGTTTGTGTTGTTTTGGTTTACATGCTTGATTGTACATTTCGGCGTAATGTGGAATGACTTGACATTGAATGATTATGAATTGTGTTGAGTCGATGTGTGTGTGATCCAGGTAGGGTCTGACGAGGCCTCTGGAGTTCGGTACATGATGTGTACGAACAAAGTGTGTGAACCAGGTAGGGTCTGACGAGGCCTCTGGAGTCCGGTACATGACGTGTACGGACAAGGTGTGTGATCCAGGTAGGGTCTGACGAGGCCTCTGGAGTTCGGTACATGATGTGTACGAACGATGTTGTAGCCGGGTAGGGTCCGTTGAGGCCTCGGAGTTCGGTACATGATGTGTACGAGCGGTGTGTGTGGTCCGGTAAGGTCCGTTGAGGCCTCCGAGTTCGGTACATGATGTGTACGAACAGTGTGTGTGGTCTCGGGTAAGGTCCGTCGAGGCCTCCTGAGTTCAAGACATGATGTGTACGAACAGTGATCGTGTAGCAGTGATTGTTCGGGTAACATTTTAAATATGGATCTCGGACTCATAATGATATATTATTTAGTATGCTTTGAAACGAGAATCGGGCTAAGGCCCTATTGTTTACGAAAAGGTTTTGTAAATTGGGACTCGAGGTCCAAAAGATTTTCTGCTTTAAAAATCCCCGAGATGATGTGTTCCTTTTCAAATATCTCTTACTTGAGTTCGAAATTCTAAAACTTCTCGGGAACATTTTGATAATGGATTTCCGTATTAAATTCGTAGTAGCTTTTTGCTTGTTACATTTCGTATGGTTTGATACTTGCACTAGTAAAACAGTGGAGTTTTACTAACCCCCGAGTATTCGGGGGGTGGATGTCTGTTTTGCGTCCAGGTACATGCAGATTCAGGGGAGCAGTCACAGGATTGGCACAAGAGGATGACGAGCTGCGATACTAATCATGAGTCGAGAGTTGTTTTATTTTTGTTGTGTTGTCAGAGTTGATTTCAGTCTTCCGATGTATTGTATTTCGACCCCTGCGTGGGTAATGTTGTTAGTCAGTCTTGTTGATAGAGTTGTGTGACCTCATCGGTCTGTGTGTTTATGTGTAAGTGACCTTAACGGTCTGTATTATTATATTGTTTGACCCTGGCCGGGCAAGCATTTGGTTGTTTATGGACGTTTAGCCTGGTAGATCCTTGCGGAAAGGGTTTACGGCGTGTAATATTCCCATACGGTTTTGGGGGTGTTACATTTATGGTATCAGAGCTTAGGTTGCGGAAACCTAGGCTGTCGGGTCGAGTCAAGTCGTGATTGTCGAGTAATGTGTTGTCTTGTCGTTCGAGTCGTCAGGTGACAAGTTGAGTTGTGCGTAGTCACAACGTGTCGGTTATGTTGTCGGACGAGATTAGTATCGTGGGCGACCGTCACCTCCGTGCGACCTGTGGATGTAAGTCTCCTCTTTTATGCATAATATCTTTGTTCATGATTTCATTTATGTGTGATATTTGTGGTGCATAATTTTATTTACACGGTGTTGTGTAATGAAGTTGTATTCGATACTTGGATACGCTGTACGTGTATAGAACTGGATGTATTGATGTTTGGCCCTTGAACCACCACGTGGTTGGTATGGTGTGAAAGTTGTGAACCTTGATGGGTTTTACGGTATAGTTTGTGAGAAACTCCGATGAATGATTTTGCTGTGTGTTTAAACTTGATGCCATGAGATGTATGTGATTGAATTGGCGACCTGTTTGCCATTTGGGCATGTGGTTTTAATATCGACTATTTTGGATTGTTGTAATTATACCCGCTACGGGTAGCTTTGAAAACGTTTTCCTTAAAGACTACTGATTTGAGCATTTTTGTGGAAATCAAAATTTTTGGAAAAATCTTGTTTTGCAAAACGACCCTAATTTTCGGAATTTAAATGTTATGTGTTTGTGTGTTGGGGGCTACTGTGACAATTCTGCAGTCCTGCAGCTAGATGTTACGGCCGTAAGATGTTTTCCATTACGGCCGTAAGCTCAGAGTTGTTACGACCGTAAACTGCATGTTGTTACGGCCGTAAACTTTTGACTGACCCGGTAGAAATTTGTTATTACAGTTGTACCCGTGCCCCATGGTTATTTAATCTCTGTTGATATATCAGTGATGGATGGCGTGGTAACATGTTGTTACCCCGTATAACGCTAGTAAAGATAATGATATATTGATAAGGTCATTTTGACGATATCGTCTAGCGAAAAGATTGAAGCCTCAATGTGTTGTTTTGCAAATAGCTTCAATCAAAACAGTTTTGATAATGAGATACATGGTTTTAATTAAACGACCGAGGTATTATAAGTGTTTTCAAAAATTTCATTTCACCAATTTTTTTTCAAACTTGAGAATTTTAAAATTTTATCATTTGAATAATACCCCGGAAACATTTTATTTTTGTTGTTAGTGTTTGATCCCTGCGATACGTGTGTGGTTTTGACCGTGTTTGAATTGGTAAGATCCAAACATCTCTGTTGATGTGACTGTGTGGATTGTTTTTAATGAAGTTCTAAAATTACAGTGTTAGTTCGTGCACTTGTGTGATGACTTGGAGTTGATGTTTTAACGTGCTGCTAATTATTGTCTTATCTTGACGTTGTGATATTTGTTTGGATGTGTTATTCTTATTGGTCGTTCGTCCAGTATGCCGAGAGGCCGTGGCCGAGGACGTGGTCGTAGTCGTGGTCGTGATCAGCAGCAATTATCCAGAGGTAATGTTGATATTGGCGCCGCCACCATCCTTCGTCAGGTGACTGACCGGTTGGCGCTTATGAATCAGACCGTACACCGAGACGGGATTCCGGATGAAGATAACGGAGCTGGTAAGTGGTTACGAGATGTGATGAGAATGCACCCGCCCCGTTTTGTAGGTTCTTCGGACTCGTTAGGTCGAGAATTGGCTCTTCCAAATGGGACGAACATTTGATGCCGTAGCTTGCCCCGATGAGAGAAGAGTGCCTATTGCTCATTACCTACTCGACAGGAATCTAGACTGGTAGGAGGCCGTAGCGCCTAGTGATCGTACTCGCTACTGGATCGAATTCAAAACCGCCATGGAGGCCGAGTATTGTCCGCCGCCCGTTAAAGAGCGTAGGATTGTTGAGTTTTTCTCGGCTACGCCCGAGACGTGTCGATATCCTGGCGATAGTCGATTATAATCGCTTGTGTTATGTTCGGATCGGTGAAAAGTGAGGCGGATAAGGTTCGTTATTTCGATATGCGTATGAAACCTCGATTCGGCAAAGGTATGGCTCCTTTTATGTGTACAACCTTGAAAGACTATCGGGATCGAGCCTTGGCGTTTGAGATGGCTATAATGTCTACCGAGTCCGTGCTGTGAGCGAAAAGCGTAAGATTTCCGATGACGCATCGGAAGTAAGGGAATTGGGATTCCCACACCTCAACCCTCGTATCGCCGAGTATGGGACCTTCTCGGGCTTAGAGAACCCAAAAGACCCAAGTCGGTGTCTTTGAGTTCTGGTAATGCTCCTAGGTGTTTCAATTGTAACGTTCTAGGCCATGAACGCGCGCATTGTAAGAGTCCGCCAGTGACTTGTTATAATTGTGGACACGAGGGGCATCGAGTTCGATCGCGAGATTGTTCTTTGAGATGATAAGGGACCGGAATTCTATTCCTACTTCCGGAGGGCCCAGTGATGTCTAGTGATGGTGTTTTTGGTACCCGCTACACGGATTGTTTCGCGTGTAGAGATGTTTCTGTGACGCTTTTACATTTGGAACTTGTTGAATGATATTTTGTTTTGTGTAAGTTCCCGTTTAGTTGTTGAACCTACGGAGGCGTGTCAGTGGACCACGAGGTCATGATCATGGTATTTTATTATGTGTCGTTATATTTTGTTTCGTATCACTGTGATAACCTTAGTTTAAGTTTCGGGGCGAAACTTATTTTTTTGTGTGATAGAATGTAATATCCGGTATTCTCATTTTCTGTTATCTTGAAATTATTTGTGTTCTGACGTCGGACATTTTCTTGTTGATGAGTAATGGAATGATTTCTATCATGTTACTCTATTTGTTTCTTTCACATAGCCGTTCTAGTAGGGTGCGGCTTGTTGTCGCGTGCGTTTCTTTGATTTAATGTGTGCATGTGATGTGACGTAAATTGCTCGTTACTGTTTCAAATCATAGGCAGTGGCATTGTGTTGATCGTCGCGGAGCGTGTTTTCACGCCGTATATTCCTTTGCGTTGTTTGTAACATTTCGCCGTTGGGCGTTAGTTACGCATTCTTGTGTATCTCGTTGAGTTTTTTTTCTGGCGGGATATTGCTTCTCCCTACTTGTTTTAAGTTTCGGGACGAAACTTCTTTTAAGGAGGGTAGAATGTAATATCCGCAATTTTCGATTTTCGGTAAATTTCTTTTTTCGGTCGGAGTCCGTTTTGACGACTCGCTCATGACCGTTTCGTCATTTCGAGAATGATTAATTCTGCACTTTTTGTCATCCGAGTTCGTTTCGGTATCGTTTTGCTGAGTTCCGAGCTTTTTAGACGCTTTTCCGCACTTGAGTTCGATTCTTGCGAATCTCGTTGGAAACTGCTATTTCGAGTTTCCCGTAAGTCCGTTTAACTCATTAGACGTGTTGTGAACTTCGGTTTGGTTATTCGATCACGTATCGTGATTTTCGGACGTTTTGGGCCATTTTTGTAATTTCCCAAAGTTTGGGGTAATTACTTCCGTTGTCGAATTTTGAGCCTTCGGGTGGTCGGAATCGTGTGTTCTCTTAGCGCTTGGATTCGTCTTTGCGAGTGATTCGTAACCGTATCTTCGATTCATATTCAGGTTCGGGTTTTGGGGTCGTCGGGGCCGTCGGAAGTGGCCACGGCCGAGATGGCAATAGCAGTGCGCCGCCGAGTTACTGCCGTAAGGTGCGATTCGGCCGTAAGTGATCGCGTGCATGGTCGACGAATGCGGGTTACGGCCGTAAGGGCCGAGAGTTACGGCCGTAAGGTGCCGTGCAACTTCCGGACGAATCTTTACGGCCGTAGGCCGAGAGTTACTGGCCGTAAGGTTCCGTGCAACACGGGACGAATGCCGTTACGGCCGTAAGGACTGCCGCACGGCCGTAAGTGCCGAGTTACGGCCGTAAGGCCGGCCGATTACGGCCGTAAGTGATCGGCCGTGGTCGGCTATTTAAAGGCCTCGACGTGGATCTTTCAGCCATTTTCCATTTTTTCCTTCGTTTTTCGCGACCCTTCGACGGAATTTGAGGGTTTTTGATCGGGAACATCATGGAACATCATTTGTGGAAGGCTTGTGTTGATTATATCATCATCTAATCCGTGTTCTTCGTCCAAATCGAGGTATTTTGGCTTGAACCCTTGTTTTTGAAGATTTTAGGGGTTTTCCTTTTGATTTCGATTCCAATCCGTTTTTGATTAATTAATTGTTGTATAAACGTTGTTTTGGACATGTTCTACGGATTGTATATCCGTATTTCGAGTTCGTTGGAACCCGATGATTTTTGATTTTCTTAGGAACCTTGAACATTTAGTATCCGATTAAATGTCTCAAAGGGTTCCCTTCAATTCTTGACCGTGTTTTCCTTTGTTTTCAATTGTTAATCTCATAGTAACCGTGTTTCCGTTGGATTTCACGGAGGATTGTAGGTGTTCGGGTTTTCCGGTTGTGTCGTATTCGGAATATTCGGTGCCGACTATCGAGGCAAGTATCTTATTATACGACTTGTATCTTGTGAATAGTAATTACGTATGATTTGTATGACGATTTTGCTTGCCCCGTAAATATGTTCCGTTGAGTTGGTTGTGTTTTCCGAAATTTGAAGGCTTTGTGATAATAGTGATATATTGGTATACGTGTTAGGCGTTGTGCCATTTGTGCAGGATTGCGATGTACATATGAGATGGTTGTACACATGTTTGTTCAATGTATTGTGTACCGAATGTGTGTTGTGTTGGTTAAGAGTCGTTGTGATGATCATGATGTTTGTGTTGTTTTGGTTTACATGCTTGATTGTACATTTCGGCGTAATGTGGAATGACTTGACATTGAATGATTATGAATTGTGTTGAGTCGATGTGTGTGTGATCCGTGTAGGGTCCGACGAGGCCTCGGAGTTCGGTACATGATGTGTACGAACAAAGTGTGTGAACCGTAGGGTCCGACGAGGCCTCGGAGTCCGGTACATGACGTGTACGGACAAGGTGTGTGATCCGGGTAGGTCCGACGAGGCCTCGGAGTTCGGTACATGATGTGTACGAACGATTTTGTAGCCGGGTAGGTCCGTTGAGGCCTCCTGAGTTCGGTACATGATGTGTACGAACAAAGTGTGTGTGGTCCGGGTAAGGTCCGTTGAGGCCTCCGGAGTTCGGTACATGATGTGTACGAACAGTGTGTGTGGTCGGGTAAGGTCCGTCGAGGCCTCCGGAGTTCGGTACATGATGTGTACGAACGGATCGTGTAGCAATGATTGTTCGGGTAACATTTTAAATATGGATCTCGGACTCATAATGATATATTATTTAGTATGCTTTGAACGAGAATCGGGCTAAGGCCCTATTGTTTACGAAAAGGTTTTGTAAATTGGGACTCGAGGTCCAAAAGATTTTCTCGCTTTAAAAATCCCCGAGATGATGTGTTCCTTTTCAAATATCTCTTACTTGAGTTCGAAATTCTAAAACTTCTGAACATTTTGATAATGGATTTCCGTATTAAATTCGTAGTAGCTTTTTGCTTGTTACATTTCGTATGGTTTGATACTTGCACTAGTAAAACAAGGAGTTTACTAACCCCGAGTATTCGGGGTGGATGTCCTGCTTTGCATCCGGTACATGCATTCGGGGAGCAACAGGATTGGCACAAGAGGATGACGAGTGCGATACTAATCATGAGTCGAGAGTTGTTTTATTTTTGTTGTGTTGTCGAGTTGATTTCGGTCTTAGATGTATTGTATTTCGACCCCTGCGTGGGTAATGTTGTTAGTCAGTCTTGTTGATAGAGTTGTGTGACCTCATCGGTCTGTGTGTTTATGTGTAAGTGACCTTAACGGTCTGTATTATTATATTGTTTGACCCTGGCCGGGCAAGCATTTGGTTGTTTATGGACGTTTAGCCTGGTAGATCCTTGCGGAAAGGGTTTACGGCGTGTAATATTCCCATACGGTTTTGGGGGTGTTACAGTACTTGCTTGGAACGTCTAAATCGACTGGCCATCAGACCCGACCGTGTCAATTGACACGGCCCGTGTCGTACTTGCACAGAAAGCGATAAATGATCTGCCTGCACGAACCGACCGTGTCATATGACACGGCCCGTGTCGTACTGGCCTGGAAAATGCAGTTTTAATTTTCGGGTCTTTTTCTTGCGAATTGAACACCAAAAATTGAACCGGTTAGTTTTACATTAAGTAAAAATAAAACGAAAAAGAAATGCGAAAAAGATCAAAACATGAAAATGAAAACTATTTGGTTGCCTCCCAATTAGCGCTAAGTTTAATGTCTTCAGCCGGACGTCTTCAACTGGAAGTTTTTATGGCTCGATTAAAGTTATTACGGATACGGCTTCCTTTTGATTGGGATGATAGTAGTGTTTGACTCGTTGTCCGTTAACTTTAAATAGCTCTCCGTCTCTGCTCATGAGCTCGACTATTCCGGGTGGAAGTACTTTCTTGATCACGAATGGACCCGACCATCTTGATTTCAATTTTCCGGGGAACAATTTTAGTCTTGAATTATAGAGAAGTACTTGTTGTCCTGGCTTAAATTCACGTTTAACGATCATCTTATCGTGCCATCTTTTAGACCTCTCTTTGTAGATTCGAGAGTTTTCGTAGCATTCATCCCGGAATTCTTCCAATTCATTTAGCTCTAGCAATCTTTTCTTTCCGGTGGCCTCAAAATCCAAGTTTATTCTTTTCACCCCCCACATCGCTCTATGCTCCAATTCCAAAAGTAGGTGACATGATTTCCCAAAAATGAGTTGATAGGGAGATGTTCCCAAAGGAGTTTTATAGGCCGTACGATAAGCCCACAGTGCATCGTTGAGCTTGGATGACCAATCTTTCCGAGATGTACTCACCGTCTTTTCCAAGATTAGCTTAATCTCTTTGTTGGCCGCTTCGGCTTGTCCATTTGCTTGTGGATGATAGGCCAATGATTTCTTTGATCGGACCCCATATTTCTGAAGGAGTTTATCCATGATTTTGTTGAAAAAATGCGACCCTCAATCACTGATTAATGCTCTTGGAGTTCCGAACCGGCAAAAGATGTTCTTTTTTAAAAATTTCATTACTACTTGAGCATCATTTGTTGGGGACGAAATTGCCTCGACCCATCGAGATACGTACTCGACCGCTAGTAGAATGTACTTATTTCCGAATGATGATGAGAATGGACCCATGAAGTCGATACCCCAAACGTCAAATAGTTCAACCTCAATTACGTTGGTTAGGGGCATCTCATGACGTCTTGAAATATTTCCTACTTGTTGGCATCTATCGCATTGTTGAATGAAGAGATAGCAATCTTTGTATAGCGTAGGCCAATAAAATCTGCTTTGCAACACCTTTGCAGCAGTCCGTGTTGCTCCGAAATGTCCTCCGGTTGGTGATGAATGACATTGTTGAAGAATTTCATCCCATTCTTCTTGTGCTACACATCTCCTTACGATCATGTCGGCACATCTCTTAAAAAGTAGTGGATCATCCCACATATAGAACTTGATATCATGTAGGAATTTCTTCTTTTGATAATGAGATAAATCCGGGGGTAGCACACCTGCGACCAAAAAATTAACAATGTCAGCAAACCACGGAAATTTAGCTTCTACCATAAAAAGCCGCTCGTTCGGAAATTCTTCTTTAATCCCTTCGATCTCGGGCTCCTCCTCCTTTTTGTACTCGAGGTGAGATAAGTGGTCGGCTACCACATTTTCACAACCTTTTCTGTCTCGAACTTCCACGTCAAACTCTTGTAAAAGAAGAATCCATCGAATTAGGCGAGGTTTAAAATCTTTCTTCTCGAACAAGTATTTGATAGCTGCGTGATCAGTGTGTACTATCGTCTTTGTCCCAATTAAGTATGATCGGAACTTATCAAAAGCAAATACCACAGCAAGCATTTCTTTCTCCGTTGTTGTGTAATTTTGTTGGGCTCCGTCTAATGTTTTGCTTGCATAATAAATAGCCCGAAAGAGTTTCTCACGACGTTGTCCCAACACAGCTCCGACCGCATAATCACTTGCATCACACATGATCTCAAAAGGTTGAGACCAATCCGGTACCACGAGGATAGGAGCACTCACTAATGCCTTCTTTAAAGTCTCAAATGCCTGCAAACATTCGTTAGAAAGAATGAAAGTGGTATCTTTTTCTAACAATTTACTCAAAGGTTTAGTGGTTTTTGAAAAGTCTTTTGAATCTCCTATAAAAACCCGCATGCCCAAGAAAACTCCTAATTGCTTTTTCATTCTTCGGTGGGGGAAGTTTCTCAATGGCGACAATTTTCGCCCTATCAACCTCCAAACCGATGGCGGACACTCGATGGCCTAGGACAATTCCTTCTTGCACCATAAAGTGGCATTTCTCCCAATTCAGCACGAGATTAGTGTCTTCACATCGTTGCAAAACTAAAGTAAGATTATGCAAGCAATGATCAAATGAATTTCCAAACACGGAAAAATCATCCATGAAAACTTCCATTATATTTTCAATCAAACCGTGAAAGATAGCCATCATACAACGTTGAAATGTGTTCGGGGCATTACATAAACCAAACGGCATTCTAGGATAAGCAAAATTCCATAAGGACATGTAAAAGCCGTTTTTTCTTGATCTTCCGGTGTTATGTAAATTTGATTATATCCTGAATATCCATCGAGAAAACAGAAAAATTCATGCCCCGCCAATCTATTAAGCATTTGATCAATGAAGGGAAGGGGAAAATGGTCTTTGCGAGTAGCCGCATTTAAAGCCCTATAGTCTATACACACTCGCCATCCCGTAACTACTCTCATAGCAATTAATTCAACTTTGTCATCTTTGGTTACGGTCATCCCTCCCTTTTTTGATACAACTTGCATAGGACTCATCCACTCACTATCAGAAATTGGATATATCATCCCGGCATCTAAAAGTTTTAGTACTTCCTTTTTCACCACTTCTTTCATTATGGGATTAAGTCTTCGTTGATTTTGCACTTTAGGTTTAAAATTTTCTTCAAGCAAAATCCTATGCATGCATATGGAAGGACTAATTCCCTTCAAATCTGAGATAGACCATCCTATAGCCGATTTATGTGCTCTCAATACACGAAGCAATTTATCTAGTTGAGTGGATTAAAGTGAAGAGGATACAATTACCGGATTGGTATTGTTATCATCTAGAAATGCATACTTGAGGTGTTCAGGGAGGGTTTTAAGGTCCAAGCTTGGTTGAGATGAATCCGATTGAGATGAAACGGACCCCAAATTTTGTCCATGTCGTTAGACACATTCGAGTCGTCCGTTAGCTTGATTTTTGCAACATGCTCCCCTTTGTCAAAATCATCGAATGTATTGATTTGCATTTTTTCCTGTTGAGAATTTAATTCAGAAACATAATCAAACAAGTCAGAATCATCAAACTCCAAAGTCGAATCACTAGAAAAACATGAGTTCGTAAGAGCAAACTCTAACGGATCCGAAGAAAATGAATGTAAGATTTTTTTCTTTCCATACGAGCTTATATGGTCAATAACATTGCAATATTCCGTATTATCATGAAATTTCATACCTTTAAATATAGAAAATAGAACATGCTCATCGTTAACACGTAGTGTTAATTCTCCCCTTTCAACATCAATAAGAGCCTTTCCCGTTGCTAAAAATGGACGTCCAAGGATAAGTGGTAATTCTCCGTCTTCTTCCATATCAAGGACAACAAAATCCGCTGGAAATATAAATTTGTCGACTTTTACAAGCACATCTTCGACAATTCCCTTGGGATGTGTTATGGATCGATCCGCCAATTGTAGCATAACCGTTGTGGCTTTCATTTCTCCGACACCTAATTTCCTGAAAATAGATAACGGCATGAGGTTAATCGAAGCACCTAAGTCACACAAAGCTTTATCGAATGAGACGTTTCCAATAGTGCATGGAACGGTAAAGCTTCCGAGATCCTTAAGCTTTTGAGGCAATTTGCGTTGGATAATAGCGCTACATTCTTCGGTTAGTTTAACCGTCTCATGATCTTCCATCTTTCTTTTTCTTGACATCACATCCTTCAAGAATTTTGCGTAGTTAGGCATTTGTTCCAAAGCATCTGCAAAAGGAATATTGATATTAATTTTCTTGAAGATATCTAAAAACTTTGCGAATTGTGCATCTAACTTATTCTTTTTGAAACGTTGAGGAAAAGGGAGAGGAACGTTAGGAGTAGAGTTAGGAGATATTTTAGGCTTCTCAGCCCACTTGGATGTATCATGCTTCCCTTATTCTTTTTCAATTTCGAATTGATTTTCCTTGACTTCCTCCCTTGGCATCTTTGGCCCTTCATAATTCGTTCCACTTCTTAAGGTGATCGCTTGACACGACTCTTTTGGATTCACTTCGGTATTGCTTGGAAATTGTCCCCGTTGATGTTGACTCCCGACAACTTTAGCTAATTGTCCAATTTGAGTTTCGAGATTTTTCATTTGAGCTCCCATGGTGGTAGCTAATTGAGTAACATGGCCTTCTATTTTATCCAATTTTTCCTCATCTCGACTAAATCGGCTTTTCGTCTCCATCATGAAGGTAGCTAGAATATTCTCGAGATTTGACGTCGGCTTTGCTTCTTCAATTATCTCACCATTCGACACCTTGAATCCGTCCGGTGGTTGTAAAGCATTCTTTGGATTAGCATAGCTAAAATTTTCATGATTTCGATTGGAGGGATGGTAGAAGCCCGGTGGTGGATTATTCCGGAAATTGCTGTAACTCCGATTATTAATGTAATGTGCCTCCTCCAATGGATCGGATGGTAGTGAACTTGAACTTCCTTGAGAAGCTCCCTTTGCATCACCTACTTTTGTTAGAGCCCCCAATTGAGTAGTTAACATCGTCATTTGCGCGGTTAGTGCCTTTATAGGATCCGAATCGGATATCTCAGCCACCCTTCTAATATTTGCTCTTTCCATCGGCCATTGATAGCTATTCATAGCCATTTCTTCGATTAATCCATACTCTTCTTCAGCGCTCCTTGCTAGCAATGCCCCTCCCGCGGAAGCATCAATAAAATTTCTTGTTTCTCACATAAGACCATTGTAGAAGAAACACATTTGTTGGTCTTCGGGGAAACCATGTCGAGGGCATCGCCTTAGTAGATCATTGAAACGTTCCCAAGCTTCATATAACGATTCGGAGTCCAATTGATGAAATTGAGTAATCTCACTTTTTAGCTTCATTGTCTTGTTTGGTGGGAAAAATTTGAACAAAAATTTTTCGCTCAATTCTTCCCATGACTTTATACTTCCGGGAGCTAAAGTTCCAAGCCAATTTCTTGCTTTCTCCCTCAAAGAGAATGGAAACAATCGTAAGCGTATTGCATCATCCGAGACTCCATTCATTTTGATAGTATCACATATTTGCATGAAATGAGTGAGATGGGCATGTGGATCTTCGACAGTAAATCCTCAAAATTGATTTTGTTGAACCATTGAAATTAAGGCGGGCTTCAACTCGAAATTTAGGGCGTTGATTGGAACATGATTGAAATTTAGGGCGTTGATTGGATCTTCGACAGCAAATTTAGCCCTAGCATTGATCATGTTCCAATCAACGCCCTAAATTTCGAGTTGAAGCCCGCCTTAATTTCAATGGTTCAACAAAATCAATTTGGAGGATTTGCTGTCGAAGATCCACATGCCCATCTCACTCATTTCATGCAAATATGTGATACTATCAAAATGAATGGAGTCTCGGATGATGCAATACGCTTACGATTGTTTCCATTCTCTTTGAGGGAGAAAGCAATAAATTGGCTTGGAACTTTAGCTCCCGGAAGTATAAAGTCATGGGAAGAATTGAGCGAAAAATTTTTGTTCAAATTTTTCCCACCAAACAAGACAATGAAGCTAAAAAGTGAGATTACTCAATTTCATCAATTGGACTCCGAATCGTTATATGAAGCTTGGGAACGTTTCAAAGATCTACTAAGGCGATGCCCTCGACATGGTTTCCCCGAAGACCAACAAATGTGTTTCTTCTACAATGGTCTTATGTGAGAAACAAGAAATTTTATTGATGCTTCCGCGGGAGGGGCATTGCTAGCAAGGAGCGCTGAAGAAGAGTATGGATTAATCGAAGAAATGGCTATGAATAGCTATCAATGGCCGATGGAAAGAGCAAATATTAGAAGGGTGGCTGAGATATCCGATTCGGATCCTATAAAGGCACTAACCGCGCAAATGACGATGTTAACTACTCAATTGGGGGCTCTAACAAAAGTAGGTGATGCAAAGGGAGCTTCTCAAGGAAGTTCAAGTTCACTACCATCCGATCCATTGGAGGAGGCACATTACATTAATAATCGGAGTTACAGCAATTTCCGGAATAATCCACCACCGGGCTTCTACCATCCCTCCAATCGAAATCATGAAAATTTTAGCTATGCTAATCCAAAGAATGCTTTACAACCACCGTCCGGATTCAAGGTGTCGAATGGTCAGATAATTGAAGAAGCAAAGCCGATGTCAAATCTCGAGAATATTTTAGCTACCTTCATGATGGAGACGAAAAGCCGATTTACCCGAGATGAAGAAAAACTTGATCGGATTGAAAATCATGTGACTCAATTAGCAACCACCGTTGGAGCTCAAATGAGAAACTTAGAAACGCAAATCGGTCAATTGGCTAAGATTGTGGGGAGCCAACATCCAAAGGGCCAATTTCCAAGCAACACCGAAGAAAATCCAAAAGCACAATGCAATGCCATTTTTTCGTGCACCATGAATGAAGAGCTACCGGAATCAGAGAATGAAGACGAAGATGCAATCGTGTTGTCTAATAATGCTGATTTGATAGTATCCATTAATTGTAATATCCGGAATTTCTACTACTGTTGTTTGATATTATTTTATCCGAGTTATATTGTACAGCATGTAATCTGTACAGTAGGGATAAAATAAATGAAGGACTGAGATGTCAGTATTGGTATAATTGTCGTATTTGGTGGACAATTGTATTTGAGGATATAATGTGTTGAGTAATGTATATTTGATATGCCGTATGTTCGTATTTGATATGTCGAGATGTTGGACAAGGATAGATGAAAATGGCTAAGTATAGCCTTATTAGCGCACGCTGATATTCATGCATAGCGCACGCTATCGTGCAGGATTAGCGCACGCTACGTTCATAGGTTAGCGTACGCTAGTGCAGATCAGCTCAGAAGGAATCTACGCGTGGACCAGGCCACTTTCGGCGCACGTTCTGATAAGTCAACGGATGTTGTAATGTAGTGTTAGCGCACGCTAATGCATGTTGATTAGCGCACGCTAACTATATATCGGTCAACAGGGAATCTTGGCTTTATTGGTTGATTTCGGCTTGTGGGGTCATGAGCATCTTCGTGGTAGGTGTAGACTGTAGCAAGTCAATCGTATTAGCGCACGCTAAGGTAAATGACTTGCGACGCTAAGCAGATGATTTACGACGTTAATGCATGGGCATTACGTCGTAAGTTAGTTTACGAAGCAAGACAGTAGCCTCTGGGCTTCGATAGCGCACGCTAACAAAGTCAGTTAGCGCACGCTAAGGCGGTAGCGCACGCTAAACATGAGATGTTAGCGCACGCTAATAATGAATATTATAAAAAGGGACAGAAGGGTGTTATTAAGCATTTCGTCATTCTTTCTTCTTTCAGCCGAGAGAGAGAGAGAGAGAGAGAGAGAGAGAGAGAGTTGGGATATATTTGAGGTTCCAAACACTGGATTAAGATGGAGTTAATCATCCATAACAACATTTGAAGCTTGAAATCATTGGTGATTCTTGTAAATGGATTCAACCTTGGAAATCAATCCATTCCTTCAAAAAGGTAATTACTCTTCACTTTGAGATTTCGTTTTGGATTGTATATGATGTTCTTGAGCTGATGATTATCATATAAACAAGTTCATAAGTATGATTATGAGTTGGATTACCGTATTATGATAATGTTATTGTTGATATGAAGATATTGATATGAATTGGATGGTTTCGAATGAGTTGTTATCTTCAAAGAGATATGTTGGATAATGTCTTCCTTCAATTCGGATCTGTGATGTTGTTGTTGTTGGTTCCTTCATATGATGATGAACATGGCATGATTATGAGTTCTTGGTGTTTAGGTTGTTGATATTAAGAAAGATGAAATATGAATATATGACTTGAATTAAAAGTCGGATGATTACCTATATGTTAAAGGATATTGGATTTTGTTGTTTGATAGCTATGAACATGATTCAGAATCACTTAGAGTTTTTGATAATCGCCAGATGTTGATCGGTACCCGAAATGCATGTAACTGCACGTTATTAGCGCACTCTATCGGGAACAACTTAGCGCACGCTACGGTTAAAGATTAACGTGCGCTAAGTCAACAGGCAGGGTAATATATTCTGTTTCAATTATGAATTCGTGATCGTTTTAGTTGGTTTGATCAGACTTGTGGTTAACTAAGATATTGTTGAGCCGTTGGGTTTGTGAAGTGGTTTTAGCGGTTGTTGATTATTATCGGATTGTTGTTTAATCGATTATTGTACTAGGTCAAGTTTATTGATCGGTGTCTATAACCGTATGCTGCGGTCGTGTTCGAGGATGTTCGTGAATTGCTTTGGTCGGGACCGAGGAACTTGTAGATGATGACAATGGAATTGGTAATGACCTCATCATCGTCGTATCGGTATCGAGGCAAGTGATTACTTGCTCAGTTATAATATTTAATGAATGGTTTCAGTTTCATTTCGTTTATAATGCATATAGCGATGATTATTATTGTGAGCTCAGGGTATTCGGATCGCATATCGTTCTTTCGATTCTGGGGGGGGGGGGGGGAAATCATAATGTATATGATTTATCTCAGTTATTGGTATGTTCGAGTATCGAGGTTACATTGTGATAAAGACGAGGATTCGAGTATTTATGGTTCATGATACGTTTGGATCGTCGAGCGTTGCGGATAATCGTCGGTGATGATTGGACATCGAGGTTGCTCCCGAAGGACTCGGGGCAAGCATTCCATATTGATTATGGTTTAGTGTTATTTATTTTGGTCTCGTACATTTTCTTTCATGTTGTTGAACGTGGAGTCGTCCTAGTAAATTGTCATGTTGTCGTGCATGTTATGTTGTTCATGTTGATGAACGTGTTGAATTGCATATGTGTATGCATATTGTGTTGTTCATGTTGTGTAAATAATCTGATGGGATTATGAGGATCTATGCTGAGGGCGCTGGATCGGATGTCCACCATGCGTTGGTTCGACGGGATCATCATGGGGATCTATGCTGAGGGCGCTGGATCGTTGGACAGGTTTTCCACCATGCCTTGGTTCGACGGGATCATCATGGGGATCTATGCTGAGGGCGCTGGATCGTTGGATTACCAGTATTGTGTTGATGGAATCTTGTGAATTCGCATCATTGATTTTATCATGTGTTGTTGTTCACATGTGTATTGTTAGTTATCCACCTTATGTTGATCTGATAGGATCAACAAAGGGATCTATGCTGAGGGCGCTGGATCGTCGGATTTCCATTGAGTATACATGATTGTTATTGTTGTGATCATATTGACGTGGTCATATGAGTATGCATTTGTATGTCTTGTGTTAGGACCTTGTCCGTATTGCATTGATCTGATCTCGGATTAGACTGGTATGAATTTTCGTGGCACTTCATATCTCGAGGTATGTTCCGTATTCCCTTTGGTATTTGTCTTGATGGACGATCGGTTATCGTCTTGGGATTTGATGATGTTATTCGATGGATCGTATTGGTCAGAAATGGTATATTTTCGTATCGTGAGTTGGTTATGATAGTTTGAGAACCTTGAGTATTGTTTGAGGTACAGTACTTATATTATGTTCGAGTTTATTGGTAAATCGAGTACAGGATGTGAAATGTGATAATGGTTACTCTGATGAGAATCACTTGAGTAAGCAAAGTTATGGCGGTAAGATTACATTGGTCGTATTCTTATGTTGTATTCTCATTGGTATGTTATTATTATTGTGATGTGACGGTTATCATTGTTGGATATTATGGCTGACCCCGTCGTGGGATTTCTTTTTAGGTTCTTGGAGTATCGAGCTTGTAGCGGTCGTGAAGAGATGAGCTTCCCGGAGGATACTGGCTAGGACATGTTGTGTGCATTGAGTTTCTTGATTGGTTCTTGTATTCCGCTGCTAGAGTATCTTTTTGGTTGGCCTTTTTCCGCTGCGTGAGTATTTTGAGACGCTCTTTTGGTATCTAGTAACTGAGGTTACTTTGGAAATCGTTTTCTAAACCTTTGAGTGTCGGCTGTTTGGCCTTGCGATTTCAAATGAGTTTTTACGACGGTTTTTGATAAATGGATTTTATATGTCTTTGTGAAATTTTAAAGATAGTACCGTCGTTGGCCTCTTGGGCATTTGTAAATGTTTGCGAAAATTTCTTTTAGCCTTGTGGGTTCCATCTTGGGGCCCATGGCGCTGTAATATTTCCGGTTAAATTTGGGGGTGTTACAGAATATGGTATCGGAGCTTAGGTTGAGAAAACCTAGGCATTTGGGTCGAATTGGGTCGTGTTTTTGTTGCGTCATTCGAGTTGTCGATTGACAAATATTAGAGCCGTGAGTCTTTGTTGTTCACTCAGGCTTGTGCGTTATCGGATTTGCCAGTATCGTACTGGGCTTGTTATAACTTTTCCAAATGGTGTTAATGAGATTCTCTGGAATGAGATGTATTGTGTTCTTGAGTCAAACCGATTTGGCGAACGTGTGTTTTGAAAATATCTGTGTCGAGTATTTTCTTGAGTCGAGACATGTGCCAGTATCACGGGGAATCGTCGGCTTCACGATCTGCAAGTATTTGTATTTTTGAATTGCATTGAGATTTATTGTTGTTCTATAGTTGATATGCTTTGAGATTCAGCAGAATATTATATGTTATAGTATAAGGTGATAGAGTTGGGACAGGATTGATGATCTTGAGGAGTTATAATTTTGAGAATCAGTATGTTGGTTAGATTTTGGAACAGAATTGTGCATTTGGGAGAAATATTGTGCATGGTTGAGAACAACATATAACATGTTAATTCATTTTGAGATATATGAATTGCTTTTGATCATTTGAAAATGATACTTTTCAAAATGAATGTCTTACGGATGTTTTACGGAAAATGATTTTTGGGTCGAGACCCAATTGATTTTGAAATGGTTTTATAACTCACGACTTGGGTTCGAAAAGGGGTTTTCTACTTTTTAAACTTCTTGTAATGCGGAGCAGGTTACGGTGAGACCCTAATGTTTCAAACGGATTTTCTGTTTTCTTAAAACTCCCGAGACTTGTAAAACACTTTACCAATCGTTTACCTATGTTATTTCCGCCTTTCGAGGCTTTGGTTTACTTGTTCAAATGGAATTTCTCGGGAAGTCTTTCGCCGTGTTTGATTTGTTGATTTGTTTCAACGTTTTGTCATATCATATTTGAGGTGATCCAGGATGGGTAAATTGTTGACGATACGAGTCATGTGTGGAAAAGGAGTTTAGTCGAATTTATATATTGAGATTTTGGAACTCGATCGTGTGGTTTTCGATGGAATATCGGTGGATATTGGTGACGAACCGAATTGGTATACGGGAGTATGGATATAGTCGAGCATTTGCATACTTTTCATTTTAAAACTTCAAATCGTGTGGATTCGAAGGAAGCTGATATCGAATACTTGGCACCATCGAGCAAGTTAATTTTCGAAAATTGATTTTGTGGTCTTACCAAAAATTTATGTTTTTAGTTTTGAAATTTTTAAAGAACTTTCAAAATTTGTATTCTTGATTGAGACTTTATGATTTCAAACTGGTTTTGAAAATGTGATTGATATACATACGCATTTAGTGCATAGTGCATATCATATTGATGGTACGATGGAAAAGAAATTCGAACTTCAGTATGTTAGTTTGATTATCCGGTGATGATCGGTTGAGTTATCGGATAAGAGAAATATGTTGCGTGTTGTAGATTCATGCACATAATATTATTTTGGAAACTTGGGATTTTGTGAAACCGGAACATATGTGCTATGTGATTCCATTGGTATGGTAGTAGCGCGATTTTACCTTAGTGATTCTGGAATGATTTCCTTGTAAGCATAGATTTGGGGATGGTGACCCCATACTGGTTGTTTTGGATATTGAGTGGTCGTTTCCACTCCGTGTATGATTGGGCATGTTCGTCAGTTTGTGATTGGTTGTTCATATGTCTAGGGGTATGTTCGCCAGTCGGATATGTTTATTGAGATCCACTGTATGTGATCGGTGTGTCGTTTTGAGAATTTTGCTTTTTCGTATGTCTGTTTCTGTGGTTCTGTGTTGATCGTGTTGGAGTTTACCGTGTGAAGGTATTCTCGATTGTGTTTTGACCTCTGGTTGGTCATATGGGAATTTATCATGTTGATGATAAATTCGGTTGATTTATTAGTTGATCATTTTGGTGATCATCTGAGCGTTCGGATTTTGTGTTGATGTTTCGGAATTCGTGTCGTTGTTTTGAGCAGTTGTTTCACATATACATCGATATTATTCGTTTTACCGGAATTGAGACCTGATTATGTAATCAGGCAGACAGGATTTGATTCGGGCATTGTTTGATCCGAAGATGATATATTTTGTTGAGAATCGGGAATTGTGATCGTAAGCGTCTTGAGATCGCATGCGGTGAACGCCGGCTAGTATCTCGGAGATCGTCGACTGCGTATTTGTAAGTATGCGGTTTTGGATATTCGTAATAATGATGATTGATCGGTGTCGTGATGGTTTTGGGATATTTTGGGTTGAGCAGTATGTTTGTTTGTTTTCTATGACGGATTGCAAGTTTAGACGAAACTTATTTTAAGGTGTAGAATGTAATATCCGGAATTTCTACTCATTGTTTGATATTATTTTATCCGAGTTATATTATACGACATGTAATGCATGCAGTAGGGATAAAATAAATGAAGGAGAGATGTCAATATTGGTATAATTGTCGTATTTGGTCGACAATTGTATTTGAGGATATAATGTGTTGAGTAATGTATATTTGATATGCCGTATGTTCGTATTTGATATGTCGAGATGTTGGACAAGGATAGCTGAAAATGGCTAAGTATAGCCTTATTAGCGCACGCTGATATTCATGCATAGCGCACGCTATCGTGCAGGATTAGCGCACGCTACGTTCATAGGTTAGCGTACGCTAGTGCGATCGGCTCGAAGGAATCTACGCGTGGACCAGGCCACCTTCGGCGCACGTTCTGATAAGTCAACGGATGTTGTAATGTAGTGTTAGCGCACGCTAATGCATGTTGATTAGCGCACGCTAACTATATATCGGTCAACAGGGAATCTTGGCTTTATTGGTTGATTTCGGCTTGTAGGGTCATGAGCATCTTCGTGGTAGGTGTAGACTGTAGCAAGTCAACTGGTATTAGCGCACGCTAAGGTAAATGACTTGCGTACGCTAAGCAGGATGATTTACGTGCGTTAATGCATGGGCATTACGTCGTAAGTTAGTTCTGAAGCAAGACAGTAGCCTCACGGGCTTGATAGCGCACGCTAACAAAGTCAGTTAGCGCACGCTAAGGCGGTAGCGCACGCTAAACATGAGATGTTAGCGCACGCTAATAATGAATATTATAAAAAGGGACAGAAGGGTGTTATTAAGCATTTCGTCATTCTTTCTTCTTTCAGCCGAGAGAGAGAGAGAGAGAGAGAGAGAGAGAGTTGGGATATATTTGAGGTTCCAAACCTTTGGATTAAGATGGAGTTAATCATCCATAACAACATTTGAAGCTTGAAATCATTGGTGATTCTTGTAAATGGATTCAACCTTGGAAATCAATTCATTCCTTCAAAAAGGTAATTACTCTTCACTTTGAGATTTCGTTTTGGATTGTATATGATGTTCTTGAGCTGATGATTATCATATAAACAAGTTCATAAGTATGATTATGAGTTAGATTACCGTATTATGATAATGTTATTGTTGATATGAAGATATTGATATGAATTGGATGGTTTCGAATGAGTTGTTATCTTCAAAGAGATATGTTGGATAATGTCTTCCTTCAATTCGGATCTGTGATGTTGTTGTTGTTGGTTCCTTCATATGATGATGAACATGGTATGATTATGAGTTCTTGGTGTTTAGGTTGTTGATATTAAGAAAGATGAAATATGAATATATGACTTGAATTAAAAGTCGGATGATTACCTATATGTTAAAGGATATTGGATTTCGTTGTTTGATAGCTATGAACATGATTCAGAATCACTTAGAGTTTTTGATAATCGCCAGATGTTGATCGGTACCCGAAATGCATGTAACTGCACGTTATTAGCGCACGCTATCGGGAACAACTTAGCGCACGCTACGGTTAAAGATTAACGTGCGCTAAGTCAACAGGCAGGGTAATATATTCTGTTTCAATTATGAATTCGTGATCGTTTTAGTTGGTTTGATCAGACTTGTGGTTAACTAAGATATTGTTGAGCCGTTGGGTTTGTGAAGTGGTTTTAGCGGTTGTTGATTATTATCGGATTGTTGTTTAATCGATTATTGTACTAGGTCAAGTTTATTGATCGGTGTCTATAACCGTATGCTGCGGTCGTGTTCGAGGATGTTCGTGAATTGCTTTGGTCGGGACCGAGGAACTTGTAGATGATGACAATGGAATTGGTAATGACCTCATCATCGTCGTATCGGTATCGAGGCAAGTGATTACTTGCTCGATTATAATATTTAATGAATGGTTTCGATTTCATTTCGTTTATAATGCATATAGCGATGTTTATTATTGTGAGCTCAGGGTATTCGGATCGCATATCGTTCTTTCGATTCTGGGGGGGGGGGGGGGAAATCATAATGTATATGATTTATCTCAGTTATTGGTATGTTCGAGTATCGAGGTTACATTGTGATAAAGACGAGGATTCGAGTATTTATGGTTCATGATACGTTTGGATCGTCGAGCGTTGCGGATAATCGTCGGTGATGATTGGACATCGAGGTTGCTCCCGAAGGACTCGGGGCAAGCATTCCATATTGATTATGGTTTAGTGTTATTTATTTTGGTCTCGTACATTTTCTTTCATGTTGTTGAACGTGGAGTCGTCCTAGTAAATTGTCATGTTGTCGTGCATGTTATGTTGTTCATGTTGATGAACGTGTTGAATTGCATATGTGTATGCATATTGTGTTGTTCATGTTGTGTAAATAATCTGATGGGATTATGAGGATCTATGCTGAGGGCGCTGGATCGATGTCCACCGTGCGTTGGTTCGACGGGATCATCATGGGGATCTATGCTGAGGGCGCTGGATCGTTGGACAGGTTTTCCACCATGCGTTGGTTCGACGGGATCATCATGGGGATCTATCCGAGGCTGGATCGTTGGATTACCAGATTGTGTTGATGGAATCTTGTGAATTCGCATCATTGATTTTATCATGTGTTGTTGTTCACATGTGTATTGTTAGTTATCCACCTTATGTTGATCGATAGGATCAACAAAGGGATCTATCTTTGAGAAGCGCTGGATCGTCGGATTTCCATTGAGTATACATGATTGTTATTGTTGTGATCATATTGACGTGGTCATATGAGTATGCATTTGTATGTCTTGTGTTAGGACCTTGTCCATATTGCATTGATCGATCTCGGATTAGACTGGTATGAATTGTCGTGGCACTTCATATCGCGAGGTATGTTCCGTATTCCCTTTGGTATTTGTCTTGATGGACGATCCGTTATCGTCTTGGGATTTGATGATGTTATTCGATGGATCGTATTGGTCAGAAATGGTATATTTTCGTATCGTGAGTTGGTTATGATAGTTTGAGAACCTTGAGTATTGTTTGAGGTACAAGATTTATATTATGTTCGAGTTTATTGGTAAATCGAGTACAGGATGTGAAATGTGATAATGGTTACTCTGATGAGAATCACTTGAGTAAGCAAAGTTATGGCGGTAAGATTACATTGGTCGTATTCTTATGTTGTATTCTCATTGGTATGTTATTATTATTGTGATGTGACGGTTATCATTGTTGGATATTATGGCTGACCCCGTCGTGGGATTTCTTTTTAGGTTCTTGGAGTATCGAGCTTGTAGCGGTCGTGAAGAGATGAGCTTCCCGGAGGATACTGGCTAGGACATGTTGTGTGCATTGAGTTTCTTGATTGGTTCTTGTATTCCGCTGCTAGAGTATCTTTTTGGTTGGCCTTTTTCCGCTGCGTGAGTATTTTGAGACGCTCTTTTGGTATCTAGTAACTGAGGTTACTTTGGAAATCGTTTTCTAAACCTTTGAGTGTCGGCTGTTTGGCCTTGCGATTTCAAATGAGTTTTTACGACGGTTTTTGATAAATGGATTTTATATGTCTTTGTGAAATTTTAAAGATAGTACCGTCGTTGGCCTCTTGGGCATTTGTAAATGTTTGCGAAAATTTCTTTTAGCCTTGTGGGTTCCATCTTGGGGCCCATGGCGCTGTAATATTTCCGGTTAAATTTGGGGGTGTTACAGAATATGGTATCGGAGCTTAGGTTGAGAAAACCTAGGCATTTGGGTCGAATTGGGTCGTGTTTTTGTTGCGTCATTCGAGTTGTCGATTGACAAATATTAGAGCCGTGAGTCTTTGTTGTTCACTCAGGCTTGTGCGTTATCGGATTTGCCAGTATCGTACTGGGCTTGTTATAACTTTTCCAAATGGTGTTAATGAGATTCTCTGGAATGAGATGTATTGTGTTCTTGAGTCAAACCGATTTGGCGAACGTGTGTTTTGAAAATATCTGTGTCGAGTATTTTCTTGAGTCGAGACATGTGCCAGTATCACGGGGAATCGTCGGCTTCACGATCTGCAAGTATTTGTATTTTTGAATTGCATTGAGATTTATTGTTGTTCTATAGTTGATATGCTTTGAGATTCAGCAGAATATTATATGTTATAGTATAAGGTGATAGAGTTGGGACAGGATTGATGATCTTGAGGAGTTATAATTTTGAGAATCAGTATGTTGGTTAGATTTTGGAACAGAATTGTGCATTTGGGAGAAATATTGTGCATGGTTGAGAACAACATATAACATGTTAATTCATTTTGAGATATATGAATTGCTTTTGATCATTTGAAAATGATACTTTTCAAAATGAATGTCTTACGGATGTTTTACGGAAAATGATTTTTGGGTCGAGACCCAATTGATTTTGAAATGGTTTTATAACTCACGACTTGGGTTCGAAAAGGGGTTTTCTACTTTTTAAACTTCTTGTAATGCGGAACGAGTTACGGGCTGAGACCCTAATGTTTCAAACGGATTTTCTGTTTTCTTAAAACTCCCGAGACTTGTAAAACACTTTACCAATCGTTTACCTATGTTATTTCCGCCTTTCGAGGCTTTGGTTTACTTGTTCAAATGGAATTTCTCGGGAAGTCTTTCGCCGTGTTTGATTTGTTGATTTGTTTCAACGTTTTGTCATATCATATTTGAGGTGATCCAGGATGGGTAAATTGTTGACGATACGAGTCATGTGTGGAAAAGGAGTTTAGTCGGAATTTATATATTGAGATTTTGGAACTCGATCGTGTGGTTTTCCGATGGAATATCAGTGGATATTGGTGACGAACCGAATTAGTATACAGGAGTATGGATATAGTCGAGCATTTGCATACTTTTCATTTTAAAACTTCGAAATCGTGTGGATTCGAAGGAAACTGTTATCGAATACTTGGCACCATCGAGCCAAGTTAATTTTTCGAAAATTGATTTTGTGGTCTTACCAAAAATTTATGTTTTTAGTTTTGAAATTTTTGAAAGAACTTTCGAAAATTTGTATTCTTGACGAGACTTTATGATTTCAAACTGGTTTTGAAAATGTGATTGATATACATACGCATTTAGTGCATAGTGCATATCATATTGATGGTACGATGGAAAAGAAATTCGAACTTCAATATGTTAGTTTGATTATCCGGTGATGATCGGTTGAGTTATCGGATAAGAGAAATATGTTGCGTGTTGTAGATTCATGCACATAATATTATTTTGGAAACTTGGGATTTTGTGAAACCGGAACATATGTGCTATGTGATTCCATTGGTATGGTAGTAGCGCGATTTTACCTTAGTGATTCTGGAATGATTTCCTTGTAAGCATAGATTTGGGGATGGTGACCCCATACTGGTTGTTTTGGATATTGAGTGGTCGTTTCCACTCCGTGTATGATTGGGCATGTTCGTCAGTTTGTGATTGGTTGTTCATATGTCTAGGGGTATGTTCGCCAGTCGGATATGTTTATTGAGATCCACTGTATGTGATCGGTGTGTCGTTTTGAGAATTTTGCTTTTTCGTATGTCTGTTTCTGTGGTTCTGTGTTGATCGTGTTGGAGTTTACCGTGTGAAGGTATTCTCGATTGTGTTTTGACCTCTGGTTGGTCATATGGGAATTTATCATGTTGATGATAAATTCGGTTGATTTATTAGTTGATCATTTTGGTGATCATCTGAGCGTTCGGATTTTGTGTTGATGTTTCGGAATTCGTGTCGTTGTTTTGAGCAGTTGTTTCACAGATACATCAGATATTATTCGTTTTACCGGAATTGAGACCTGATTATGTAATCAGGCAGACAGGATTTGATTCGGGCAGATTGTTTGATCCGAAGATGATATATTTTGTTGAGAATCAGGGAATTGTGATCGTAAGCGTCTTGAGACTGTACAGTGAGAACGCTGGCTAGTATCTCCGGAGATCGTCGACCTGCGTATTTGTAAGTATGCGGTTTTGGATATTCAGAATAATGATGATTGATCAGTGTCGTGATGGTTTTGGGATATTTTGGGTTGAACAGTATGTTTGTTTGTTTTCTATGACGGATTGCAAGTTTCGAGGACGAAACTTATTTTAAGGGGTGTAGAATGTAATATCCGGAATTTCTACTACTGTTGTTTGATATTATTTTATCCGAGTTATATTGTACAGCATGGAATCTGTACAGTAGGGATAAAATAAATGAAGGACTGAGATGTCAGTATTGGTATAATTGTCGTATTTGGTCGACAATTGTATTTGAGGATATAATGTGTTGAGTAATGTATATTTGATATGCCGTATGTTCGTATTTGATATGTCGAGATGTTGGACAAGGATAGCTGAAAATGGCTAAGTATAGCCTTATTAGCGCACGCTGATATTCATGCATAGCGCACGCTATCGCGGTGATTAGCGCACGCTACGTTCATAGGTTAGCGACGCTAGTGCGTATCACCTCGAAGGAATCTACGCGTGGACCGTGCCACCTTCGGCGCACGTTACGATAAGTCAACGGATGTTGTAATGTAGTGTTAGCGCACGCTAATGCATGTTGATTAGCGACGCTAACTATATATCGGTCAACAGGAATCTTGGCTTTATTGGTTGATTTCGGCTTGTAGGGTCATGAGCATCTTCGTGGTAGGTGTAGGTAGCAAGTCAATCGGTATTAGCGCACGCTAAGGTAAATGACTTGCGACGCTAAGCAGATGATTTACGACGTTAATGCATGGGCATTACGTACGTAAGTTAGTTTACGAAGCAAGACAAGAGCCTCTCGGGCTGATAGCGCACGCTAACAAAGTCGCTTAGCGCACGCTAAGGCGGTAGAGCGCACGCTAAACATGAGATGTTAGCGCACGCTAATAATGAATATTATAAAAAGGGACAGAAGGGTGTTATTAAGCATTTCGTCATTCTTTCTTCTTTCAGCCGAGAGAGAGAGAGAGAGAGAGAGAGAGAGAGAGAGTTGGGATATATTTGAGGTTCCAAACACTGGATTAAGATGGAGTTAATCATCCATAACAACATTTGAAGCTTGAAATCATTGGTGATTCTTGTAAATGGATTCAACCTTGGAAATCAATTCATTCCTTCAAAAAGGTAATTACTCTTCACTTTGAGATTTCGTTTTGGATTGTATATGATGTTCTTGAGCTGATGATTATCATATAAACAAGTTCATAAGTATGATTATGAGTTAGATTACCGTATTATGATAATGTTATTGTTGATATGAAGATATTGATATGAATTGGATGGTTTCGAATGAGTTGTTATCTTCAAAGAGATATGTTGGATAATGTCTTCCTTCAATTCGGATCTGTGATGTTGTTGTTGTTGGTTCCTTCATATGATGATGAACATGGCATGATTATGAGTTCTTGGTGTTTAGGTTGTTGATATTAAGAAAGATGAAATATGAATATATGACTTGAATTAAAAGTCGGATGATTACCTATATGTTAAAGGATATTGGATTTCGTTGTTTGATAGCTATGAACATGATTCAGAATCACTTAGAGTTTTTGATAATCGCCAGATGTTGATCGGTACCCGAAATGCATGTAACTGCACGTTATTAGCGCACGCTATCGGGAACAACTTAGCGCACGCTACGGTTAAAGATTAACGTGCGCTAAGTCAACAGGCAGGGTAATATATTATGTTTCAATTATGAATTCGTGATCGTTTTAGTTGGTTTGATCAGACTTGTGGTTAACTAAGATATTGTTGAGCCGTTGGGTTTGTGAAGTGGTTTTAGCGGTTGTTGATTATTATCGGATTGTTGTTTAATCGATTATTGTACTAGGTCAAGTTTATTGATCGGTGTCTATAACCGTATGCTGCGGTCGTGTTCGAGGATGTTCGTGAATTGCTTTGGTCGGGACCGAGGAACTTGTAGATGATGACAATGGAATTGGTAACGACCTCATCATCGTCGTATCGGTATCGAGGCAAGTGATTACTTGCTCAGTTATAATATTTAATGAATGGTTTCAGTTTCATTTCGTTTATAATGCATATAGCGATGATTATTATTGTGAACTCTGGGTATTCGGATCGCATATCGTTCTTTCGATTCTGGGGGGGGGGGGGAATCATAATGTATATGATTTATCTCAGTTATTGGTATGTTCGAGTATCGAGGTTACATTGTGATAAAGACGAGGATTCGAGTATTTATGGTTCATGATACGTTTGGATCGTCGAGCGTTGCGGATAATCGTCGGTGATGATTGGACATCGAGGTTGCTCCCGAAGGACTCGGGGCAAGTATTCCATATTGATTATGGTTTAGTGTTATTTATTTTGGTCTCGTACATTTTCTTTCATGTTGTTGAACATGGAGTCGTCCTAGTAAATTGTCATGTTGTCGTGCATGTTATGTTGTTCATGTTGATGAACGTGTTGAATTGCATATGTGTATGCATATTGTGTTGTTCATGTTGTGTAATTAATCCGATGGGATTATGAGGATCTATGCTGAGGGCGCTGGATCGATGTCCACCGTGCGTTGGTTCGACGGGATCATCATGGGGATCTATGCTGAGGGCGCTGGATCGTTGGACAGGTTTTCCACCATGCGTTGGTTCGACGGGATCATCATGGGGATCTATGCTGAGGGCGCTGGATCGTTGGATTACCAGTATTGTGTTGATGGAATCTTGTGAATTCGCATCATTGATTTTATCATGTGTTGTTGTTCACATGTGTATTGTTAGTTATCCACCTTATGTTGATCTGATAGGATCAACAAAGGGATCTATGCTGAGGGCGCTGGATCGTCGGATTTCCATTGAGTATACATGATTGTTATTGTTGTGATCATATTGACGTGGTCATATGAGTATGCATTTGTATGTCTTGTGTTAGGACCTTGTCCATATTGCATTGATCTGATCTCGGATTAGACTGGTATGAATTGTCGTGGCACTTCATATCGCGAGGTATGTTCCGTATTCCCTTTGGTATTTGTCTTGATGGACGATCCGTTATCGTCTTGGGATTTGATGATGTTATTCGATGGATCGTATTGGTCAGAAATGGTATATTTTCGTATCGTGAGTTGGTTATGATAGTTTGAGAACCTTGAGTATTGTTTGAGGTACAATACTTATATTATGTTCGAGTTTATTGGTAAATCGAGTACAGGATGTGAAATGTGATAATGGTTACTCTGATGAGAATCACTTGAGTAAGCAAAGTTATGGCGGTAAGATTACATTGGTCGTATTCTTATGTTGTATTCTCATTGGTATGTTATTATTAATGTGATGTGACGGTTATCATTGTTGGATATTATGGCTGACCCCGTCGTGGGATTTCTTTTTAGGTTCTTGGAGTATCGAGCTTGTAGCGGTCGTGAAGAGATGAGCTTCCCGGAGGATACTGGCTAGGACATGTTGTGTGCATTGAGTTTCTTGATTGGTTCTTGTATTCCGCTGCTAGAGTATCTTTTTGGTTGGCCTTTTTCCGCTGCGTGAGTATTTTGAGACGCTCTTTTGGTATCTAGTAACTGAGGTTACTTTGGAAATCGTTTTCTAAACTTTTGAGTGTCGGCTGTTTGGCCTTGCGATTTCAAATGAGTTTTTACGACGGTTTTTGATAAATGGATTTTATATGTCTTTGTGAAATTTTAAAGATAGTATCGTCGTTGGCCTCTTGGGCATTTGTAAATGTTTGCGAAAATTTCTTTTAGCCTTGTGGGTTCCATCTCGGGGCCCACGGCGCTGTAATATTTCCGGTTAAATTTGGGGGTGTTACATTAATGAAGAGAAAGATCGATTCGATATTGAACATATCGAGGAGAAGAAAAATTTTGAGGTTTTCGTGCAAGCCATGGCGTCAAAGAAAAAGGAATTGGAGCGCCTACCGCAACAGCTTAAAGATCCAGGGAGTTTTTCAATTCCCTGCTCTATTTCGGGTTGTTCATTAAATGATGTATTTGTTGATCATGGATCAAGTGTCAATATATTGCCTTTGTCTATTTTCAGGACACTTGGATTAGGAGAGTTGAGACCATCTCCAGTGAACTTACAATTCATAGATCGATCTTTAGCTTATCCAAAGGGAATTGAGGAGGATATAATTTTAAAGATTGATAAGTTCGCTTTCCCCGTTGATTTTATAGCGCTTGATGATGATGGGAAGCAAAATGGTCTAGTAATACTTGGACGTCCGTTCTTAGCCACTACACGAGCATTAATTGATGTGGATCGAGGAGAATTAACGATTAGGACGCATAGTCAAAATGTTGTATTTTTGATGACTCCTCCCGATAAAATTGCACGTAAATCGGATTATAAGAGCTCGTTGAATGATCCGGGATGAAGGAAACATGCGTCTGACTGAAGACGTTAAATTTAGCGCTGGTTGGGAGGCAACCCAACACTTGCGTCCGGCTGAAGACGTTAAACTTAGCGCTAATTGGGAGGCAAGCCAATGGTTCTTGTTAGTTTATTTTGTTATTATTCGCATTTTATTTCTATTTTTACTTGATGAGGAACTGATCGGTTCAACCGTAGCTGTCCAATTCGCAGGAAAAAGATCCGGAGACCAGAAGCGTACTTTCCAGGCTAGTACGACACGGGCCGTGTCACTTGACACGGTCGGGTCGGGCATACAGATGTTTTTTGATTTTCTGGGTAAATATGACACGTGCCGTGTCATTTGACACGGTCGGGTCAGGTGGGTAGACGATTTTTGGCAAATCTGAGCAGGTGTGACACGTGGCATGTCCAACAAGGCCACTTCCCTCCGCCCAATCAATATGACCGGTTGTAAGTATTTCTTGACCCAAAGTTTTTATTGCTTAAATACTATACCCCCTTCGTGTGTACATTCTTTAATTCAAGTTTGGGGGGAGATAATTGGGTCAATATATACTTATATTGTTCGTTTTATTTTAACACCTTGTTTTGTTTGTTTATTTTATTATTTATTTGTTTATATTTTTTTCGAATTTTAGTGTGAAGATTTGCTTGGATTTTGGTGTGGATTGTTGTTTATGAACTTGATGTGTTTTGAGTATCATGTACTTGTATGAAACTCGAAAGAATGAACTCTTGTCTTGGATACCTCGGAATTTATTTTGTTATTTTGATATGCAAATCGAGGATAATTTGAAGAGGAAAAAATGTAGAATAATCAAAAGGGTGTGAAATTGAATAAATAGTTTAATACCTTAGAAATATGAACAAATCTAGCTTGTGAGCTTTTGAGCCATCGTGCATCATTAAATATGCAAGTTTCATTGTCGAGTGTACCATTCATGTTATAAGACTTTAGAACTTGCCCTGGTATCTTATTCGAAACTACAAGTGTGTGTGCAAATTAGTGAAAGTGATTTTAGGCGATTTTTATTGGCAACTCTTCAAACCTTTTGGCCAACCCGAAAATTTATTTCCCTAGTTAGCCCGATTGAGCTTAAAGCCTATTTCTTGTTAGTCACATTATGAGCTTTCCGTTCCATTATAAACTTTTGTCCCTATACTTGAGCTTATTAGAACAAATTGGCAAAAGAATGAAAATATGTGTGGAGGCGATTGGGAAGATTGTTAGTTCAATTGCAATGATTCATCAAAAATAAATTGGAAGGAAGAATGGTGTGATTATAATGATGATGTTGTCCACCACATGAAAAGATTAGATTTATGGGAGCGATAAGGAGGAAATAAAATAAATGGAGCAATAAGGAGGAATAAGGTTGTGATTCTCACTTTTAAAAGCGCTTAGTGCGATTATATTAAAATCAAGGGGTTGAAGGAAGCAAATTCCAAGGAAAACAAAAATTTGAGCTTCTAATTGAGCAAAGTGATTATTGAGATGATGTTCTAATTTGCTCAAGTCAAGTCACTTTAAACCATACTTATCCTACCCTGACCAAAAAGCCTACATTACAACCAATAAAGTCCTTTTTGATTCACTAAATTTACATGCACAAATAGTAGTAGAGATGTAGACGATTGGCAAGCCTATGGAGATTCTTATTTCATTGAATGAGTTTTGAGCGTCACTTATCCCATTATACACTTTTAGAGTGAGGGAATACACTTGACCGGTGAGGTTTATATTTTGCAAGTATTGATTATGATGTTAAGGAAGCACCCCAGAGATTTGAATACTCTTTAGAACTCGACTTATTTATTACTTGAGGTGTATTGATGAATTTTCATAATCATCCTTTGAGGTGTGTTGAGGGATGAGTTTCCTTAAGAGTGGTTATTTTAAAGTGCATTGCTCGGGACGATCAACGTTCAAGTTTGGGGGATTTTGATAATATTGGTCCACTTGCAAGTATACTGGATACAGTTTGGAAAGTAGTTTAAACAACAAACTATACTGATTTTCTAATTTGGAGTGCGTAGCGGAAGTCTTTAATACAGTAAGTTGCTGTCGATACAGCAACTCGGTTTAATCTCCTGTTAACTTGGTGCGTACAGGGTTTTGCAGTGTATACTTGAATAAATCACAGTTATGAAAACAGTAACGGCGAAAGGTAAATAACACAGTAATTAAAGTGGTTCGAGGTAAACCCCTCTACGTCCACTGGTCCTCCACACAGGAGTAAAACGTTTATTATAAATACTGCGTACACAACTATGTATTTATAATCAAACCTATCCTTGTATCGTTCACACAGATTGATACAAAGAATGTCGCTTTCAACCGTTCACACAGATTGGTCAAAGCTTCCTTCTTGACTTGCTTCTTCACACACAGTTCCAAAGTTTCGTCCTTATTCATCCCACACAGGTCAGAATAACTTTTTGAGTTCACACAGAGCTCAGTTTTTACACAAAGGTAAAAGGTAGGTAACCAGGTAAGAACAGCAGCTTTGAATATGAGGTTCTTGAGCTGATGATGGCTGTTCTTGATGACTGAGTATATTTCTTCTTTCTCAGATGTGGATTTATGCTAGAAAGAAATATACTTGCTCTTGTAAGCTTGATCTGATAATAATGAATATTCAGTCTTTCGATCTTTTGAATATTGCTTGTAAGCTTGTAAATGTTCTTGTTGGTTCAGATGCGTATTTTTTTTTTTTTTTGATCTTCAAAACTCTGAGGATATATATAGCCTTCTTGGATATATCCGTTGAAATAGATCCGTTGAGCAAGATTCCGTGACAACTTGATAGTTGACTTGAATAGACTGAGATCCGGATATTGCGGGATTTGAAGATCTCTGACAGCTTCAGTATTTAAATACTTTATCCTTTCAGTATTTAAATACTTCTTTATCGAACGAGACTTGACTTTAGTGAATACCAAAGATTCCTTTCCAAACGGTCTTCAGTCCTGTTCCGATGTGAATGCTGTATCCATTTGTGCTGTAGGCATATTGGAGTAGTCCGGTGCTGTATGGAATGGTGCTGTATTGAGATTTGAGACAGCTTCCATACTTGGCGTTTAACTAAGACTTTGTTGCTGTATCTTGGTAGCGCGAGAGCTTGCTGTATGCTGGCGCGGTCAGAAAGTCTTCGATACAGGATTGCAACTTCAACCGGCTTTCGATACAGGGCTTGCTGTATCAAGCTTTATTGTTTGGCAATTATCAAAACAACATTATTTATCCCAACAATTTCCCCCTTTTTGATAATTTCCAAAACTTCTTGATCATGCCAAAGCTTCTTCAAGCTAAAACAATTTCCCTTTCTTTTTCGATAATGACTTGAGCAGACTTCTTGATCTTCTGTCAAATGATCTGGTCTTCAGCACTTAGTCTAAAAGAATTGTGAACTGCTCGCAGGCAAGTTCTAAAATGATAGCATCTAATAGGGAAGTGTATTACATCTTAAACTTATGATTGGCGCGCAGGCACAATCTTACATTTGTGATATAGTTGAGTACAACTTAACCTATGAACTGTTCGCAGACGAGTTCTTACAGCAATACACAATAAAATAAAATTATCAATCATAATTGATGTTCTGTAGTGAAAATACTGTACCCGCTAATAATATAGCGTTCCCCCTTAAAAGGTACATACAGGTTTCAATTCTTATATATATGTTCGTATTAACACTGTATTCATGGGTCGTACTGCATTCCCCCTTAATTAATGCACACGTCAGCTGTAGGGAGGTTCATATGTCTTTGTTCCCTACAATGCTGTCTTGACTGTTCTGAGTATACAGTTAATTAATGGCAGATACTGTATTCTTGGGTCTTACAGCATTCCCCCTCACTTAATGAGTAAAAGCATAAAAACTTACAGGGATTTCTGGCTGTAGCGTTTCCGATTCATGTCGACGCATATGTATCAAGTAAATTTGGGTCCTGGTGTGATAGTGCCTTTCGGTATCCAAATTTGCCGGGCAACAATTTGTTTGTTGTAGGCTACTTTTGGTCCATTGTTTCGATATCTACGTGGGGCAGGCACGTAGTCGTTGTGATAATGCATGAAAAATCGAGAATTATAGTTGTTATTCCAGTACGATTGTCGTCTTGGAGGTGGAGCCATTTTCATAGATCTTGCATATTGCCTCCTGGGTCTCCAGTTGGATTCCCAATTCTGTTGTTGATACTGCGCTGCGACCTGTTTTCTTGATGGATAACGGGGCTCCTGTATCCAATATCTGGGCGTGCTGTACTGATAGTACTGCTGTGCGGGCCTTTGATATTTGGATACAGCCTTCCTTCTGAACGGCTGTTGGCGCTTATGATATGCTTGAAGAGCATGCTGTGGATTGCGCCTTTCAGGTCTGAATGGCTGAGGATTCCGCTGTCTGGAATAGGATTGCGGGGGCGGAATGGCAGCTTTTGCTGTTCGCGGTGCAAAGGGTTCCTTCATGGGACTAGGGATTTCCTTCGATACAGGAATGGATTCCTCACTCCTGACGAATACCGTACTAGATTTTTATTTGTTGGAGACCGAGTTATACCCTAAGCCACGTTTATCATGAGCATGTTGCCCAGTGCTTAGGATCTCTTCCATTCTTTTAGAGGATTTCTCGAAAGACTTCAAGATTGTCTCTAATTCTCCTTCACGTTTCTCGAGAGATTTTACTTTGGCTTCGAGTAGAGCCAAATCATTTGTCTTGCTATCAAGATGAGACTTAGTCTCATTTAGATCGTGAGCAAGTTGATGATTGCTCTCCATGAGTTTTTCTAAATTGACTTTGCTGTTTTCGCAATCAACTGACATATTTTCGTAATTATCCTTCAGCAAGTCATTTTCTTCCTTCAGCTCTAAGTTAGAAATTTCAAGCTGGGTGTTTTCTCTTTTCAATATCTCATGGGCCTTTTGAATGTTATTAAATTCATTCAACATATTTTCAAAAGTATGAGATGCATTTATGGGAATAGTTGAGGTAGAGCTTACCTCATCATCATCGCCGTCTTCATTTTCCTTTTTAACTTCGGCCATAGAGCACACATAGGCTCTATCTTCTAGCTCATCATCTGACGAGTCACTGTCAGTGACCGCCTGAAGACACTCTTCGGTCTTTGTTGATGCAGGTGAAGCTTTTGAGTCTCCAATGAAGGTCTTGAGTCTGTTCTTCATCCTGTTTCTCCAGTCATCAAACTCGTTAATGTGAAACATAGATATTTTCTTTGACTTAAAGGTATCCATATTAGAGGATGGGAGATACAAAGACTGTTTTCGAAAATAAGTGTTTTTAAGGATCTGATTCAGTTAAAAATACGACTGATTCTTTTTAGAATCAACCGCTTCGATACCAATTGTTGGTCCACTTGCAAGTATACTGGATACAGTTTGGAAAGTAGTTTAAACAACAAACTGTACTGATTTTCTAATTTGGAGTGCGTAGCGGAAGTCTTTAATACAGTAAGTTGCTGTCGATACAGCAACTCGGTTTAATCTCTTGTTAACTTGGTGCGTACAGGGTTTTGCAATGTATACTTGAATAAATCACAGTTATGAAAACAGTAACGGCGAAAGGTAAATAACACAGTAATTAAAGTGGTTCGAGGTAAACCCCTCTACGTCCACTGGTCCTCCACACAGGAGTAAAACGTTTATTATAAATACTGCATACACAACTATGTATTTATAATCAAACCTATCCTTGTATCGTTCACAAAGATTGATACAAAGAATGTCGCTTTCAACCGTTCACACAGATTGGTCAAAGCTTCCTTCTTGACTTGCTTCTTCACACACAGTTCCAAAGCTTCATCCTTATTCGTCCCACACAGGTTAGAATAACTTGTTGAGTTCACACAGAGCTCAGTTTTTACACAAAGGTAAAAGGTAGGTAACCAGGTAAGAACAGCAGCTTTGAATATGAGGTTCTTGAGCTGATGATGGCTGTTCTTGATGACTGAGTATATTTCTTCTTTCTCAGATGTGGATTTATGCTAGAAAGAAATATACTTGCTCTTGTAAGCTTGATCTGATAATAATGAATATTCAGTCTTTCGATCTTTTGAATATTGCTTGTAAGCTTGTAAATGTTCTTGTTGGTTCAGATGCGTATTTTTTTTTTTGATCTTCAAAACTCTGAGGATATATATAGCCTTCTTGGATATATCCGTTGAAATAGATCCGTTGAGCAAGATTCTGTGACAACTTGATAGTTGACTTGAATAGACTGAGATCCGGATATTGCGGGATTTGAAGATCTCTGACAGCTTCAGTATTTAAATACTTTATCCTTTCAGTATTTAAATACTTCTTTATCGAACGAGACTTGACTTTAGTGAATACCAAAGATTCCTTTCCAAACGGTCTTCAGTTCGGTTCCGATGTGAATGCTGTATCCATTTGTGCTGTAGGCATATTGGAGTAGTCCGGTGCTGTATGGAAGGGTGTTGTATTGAGATTCGAGACAGCTTCCATACTTGGCGTTTAACTAAGACTTTGTTGCTGTATCTTGGTAGCGCGAGAGCTTGCTGTATGCTGGCGCGGTCAGAAAGTCTTCGATACAGGATTGCAACTTCAACCGGCTTTCGATACAGGGCTTGCTGTATCAAGCTTTATTGTTTGGCAATTATCAAAACAACATTATTTATCCCAACAGATAACACTCATTTTTACACATATTTTTATAAGGTTTTTCCGGATTTTAAGATTCTAAAATGTGTAGAATTGTGTCGTTTGTACTCATATTGTGTTTGTTGGACTCGATCATGCTTGGGTATATTTTATTTGATTTTATAGGTTTTTAAGGACATTATCAAGCAAGACCGAAGTCTCAATCCCCAAATACATATCAAGCAATGCAGAAACGAGAGAACGAGGCCTAAAACGATGAAGATTGAAGCACTACCTGTCGTATTTTCTAATTTCCAGATTCATTACTTCGAATCAGGATGTGTTCTATATATATATGGATTCCTCATAAAATCAGCATCGCAACGGTATATCATACGCTAAATTCGGAGGTGTATTGAGGGACATATGACTTCTAGACCATGACTTCACAGTTCAAAAAGTTTTTGCATTTTCTGGGACAGTATGACACGGGCCGTGTCAAATGACACGGCCGGGTCTGCTGTCCAGAAAGTGTTTGCATTTTCTGGGACAGTATGACACGGTCCGTGTCATTTGACACGGGCCGTGTCACTTTTCGGTGGAAAAATCACCTTTTGACATTTTTGCAAGATTTGAGCATAAAAAGTGATATTTTTGGACTTATAAAAGAGGATCTTGGGCAAGACTTGAGGGATATGCTGAATATTGGAGATATTAGAGAGAGAGAGAGAGAGAAACACAAGATTGAGGGACTTTCATTCCAAAAAGGAGATTTGAGGAAATTCTTGAAGAACACTTCCAGAACATTTGAAGGCTTCAATCGGGATCAATCTAGACACCTTACGAGTTTTATCTTCTTCCTCTCTTTTATCTATTTTGTTGTTTTATTTAGCTTGAACATGATGAATATGATGTTTATTTGTCTTTCTTTCATTACCATGTCCGGCTAAACTCGTTAAATTCCGGGCATGGGAGTACGTTGATTCGCTATAATCTTGAGGGGTTGATGATTATATATATCTAGTGATTTCTTCATCAAATACTTGGTTTTGATTCTTGTTTAGACACTTGATGAATGTTTTTACATGTTAAACTTAATTGCTCATAATTCGAGAGAAGAGTGCATTAATAGGTCTCGAGTATTTGACGTAGTAAATTACGAGATTGAGAAATCGGTGATGAACTATGATGATATCTAATCTTATGAACATTTTGGAGTTAGATAATTTATAATAGACGGAGACGTTGTTATAGGTTGTTTAATCTACGTTTTAATGGATCTCGAGAGAGACTTTAGAACAATGTTGTGATCATCGTTTTGGAGACGCACTTAGAACCTTTGGAACTAATCCCGACTAAATTTAGTAATCAACGGAAACCTAGCCTTGGAATCTACCTTTCTAAAATCTTGCAATTCGCTTTAATTCGAATATTTTCAATTGTTTTAATCTATTGTGATCATTTTATTTTTATTTCATCAATCATCCATCTTACCTTTCGATCGTCTAGATAAAACCGGAAACACTATAATCTAGTACTCAACACATTAAGAATATTTAGTCTCTGTGGAATACGACCTTGCTCGCCGCTCTCTACATATTCTCCGTACACTTGCGGATTGTTTAAAAATATAGCGAACACTTCTACTACTAGTAGTATCGGCAAGTAAGGGTCGATCCCACGGAGAACGGTAAATCAATTATGCTTTTTAAGAGTTAATTACTTTTAGCAATTAAAATAAAATAGAAACGAGGGGGTGTTTAGTTTACTAATTTTTACTAACAGTTAACTTGCGTAAAATAAATTAAATCAAAATATCAATTAAGGAATAATCTAGTCCTTAGTTCCGTTATCCACCGTTTCGAATTAATTCAAGTTTAGTGCAGCGCTTATCTCTTCTCTAATTTCATGAACTCCTATTTCGAAGCCACCAACTGTAACACCCCCGATATATTCAGGAATATTACAGCGCCGTAAATCCTTTACATAAGAATTTACAAGGCTGAATAAATGAAACGACAATGACAGATACCAACTTATGAAATCACTTGAAATAAAATGCGACAGTTCTGGTTCAATACCGAAAATACAAATGTCCAAATGGAGAATATTAATATATCACTGAAATCCAAACATCTCAAATTACGACGTACTCGAGTACTTATTAAATAACCAACAACAAATAATAAACCCGACCGGAACATCACTATGCACCCTCGTCATCATGCAGCTCCAGTCGTTGTTTCCCAGCTCTCCTGGATCCTGAACATAAATAAATGTTCACCCCCGGAGGGGTTAGCACAACGATGCTAGTACAAGTACCACAACATATTATTCAACATCCCACGAAGAATAATAATAACACAAATGACAAAATACCAACGAGTCTTCTCCTACGAGAAACTCATAAATAACATACACAACTGATAATCACAACATGATATCATAACATACACATGGTAATTCCGACGATACAGCGTTCACTGCCTAGAACCCACGATGATCCCGTCAGACCAACCCGTGGTGGAAAAACCCGTCCGATGATCCAGCGCACGCTAGCATAGATCCCCCGATGATCCCGTCGGACCAACACGAGGTGGACATACAACAACGACATATATGCACGACAATATGTATAACATCAATACGTAAAACAAATAAGGTACTTGCCTCGATTCGAAGACAAGAATAATACTTCCACGAAAACGAAACACTCGAAGGTCGCCCCTTCGATCAATCACGTAACAAGCTCGAACCTTAACAAAAGAAATAATATAGAATTTATCTCACGTCGTACGAATGTCTAACAATCCAATTTACGGCCGAAAGTTCATAAAACGCAATCTGCCTGAACTACTTAGCGTACGCTAAGTATTCTACGTAGCGTGCGTTAAGCATGCTCGTTAGCGCACGCAAACAACGAAGCCTAGCGTACGCTAACTATGCATGGTCAGTACCTCACTGATCAGCCGACTGACTCGCCTGATGACCTAACGTACGTTACGTACCAAACGTAGTGTACGTTAACTCATGCCCGATAGCGCACGTTAATCTACATAGCTTAGCGTGCGCTAAACGTGTAGGGCAGTACACTACTGGGTAGCAGACTTGTTCTAAGGGTGATGAAACTTATGAAATCTTCAGTGATAATACATGTCATCTCCATGCATATCATGCTCATACGGCTTATGAATGATCTTACGGATAACAACTTCAAATTCAAGAATACGTATATCATCATAAAACCATTCCATTTCGATTACAATTCTTCATGCATAATTCGGAAGGCCTAACGGTCGATATCAATACCTTAAATCAATCGAAACTATCATCTCGTAGTTTGTTTAACACTCCATCTTTACAAGATAAATCCTTCCATAATCAATCTCTTAGATTCGTCTAATAATAATGATGTTAAAGTCAAGTCCGTGATTACTATGAAGACACCTTATAGATTCGGATTACCAAAGTCAGAAACTTCCTCTACTTGTTCATCGTAACAAGATTCAAATCATAATGTTCTTAACCAAGGTAATTAAAGCATAATCATCTCAATCCCCTAAACATGATGTGGTTTGGCTAAAATCACCAATGAAACTTATTATCTTGATAGCATAATCTTCTTATCCTTAAGAACACGAATTCAAGGTTCAAAGTAGTATAACATACCTTAATATGACGAAATCACTGAGCCAAAATGGTAGAATCCGACTCCGGTTGGTTGTATGCCAATCCAAGGTGTTACTCCACTTCAATGATCAATCACAAGTAATATCCAATCTCCAATGATCAAGTAGATGTGTTCTAAGTGTGTTTAAGGAGGATAATGGGCTCTCTGGACTATCAAGTAATGAGGACGAGTGAAGGAAACAAGAAGAAATGAAGTGCTGACCCATATATAAGCTTTATGCACATTAGCTGATTAGCGCACGCTATCATACATCCTTAGCGCGCGCTAATAAGAGTTGACTCCAAAACTATCCAGGTTCGTCCGCGGGAATCTTATCCGGTCCTACGTCCGGCTGGCGCATGTGCTAGCCGCCTAGCTCAATAATTGATGGCCTAGCGCACGTAATTCTCCATTCGTAGCGTGCGCTAGTTGTATCTCGATAACGCACGTTAAGTTACATTCTTAGCGTGCGCTATCACGAGTTTGCATGAGAAATTTTTGCATGTTGCTATACTTATGTACAAGGATACAAATGTGAGAAATATCAAACTCCAATTATCTAGATCACAATTCCGAATAATACAGGGTTCAAATACAGATGAAATACACAGTAATAAAACCGGATATTACATACTCTCCTACTAAAAAGGAGTTTCGTCCCGAAACTCAAGACGAAAATAACTCTGGATATCTGGACTTCATGCTATCCTCTGTTTCCCAAGTGGCTTCTTCCGCCCCTTGGCGTGACCACTGAACTTTGACCAAAACGATTGGTTTGTTCCTCAACTGCTTAACTCGACTCTCGAGTATCCTGACCGGTCTTTCTTCAAACGTCCCATCCTGAGCGACTTCGATCTCGCCGAAATCAATGACATGACTAGGATCCGGTATATATCTCTGCAACTGGGATACGTGGAACACATTATGAACATGGCTCAATGACGGCGGTAATGCCAATCTGTATGCCAACTCTCCAACTCTCTTGAGGATCTCAAATGGTCCGATATATCTCGGACTCAGATTTCCCTTCCTTCCAAAACGAAAAATTCCCCGAGTAGGAGAAACCTTTAAAAGTACGTGGTCTCCAGTACTGAACTCCAATGGGCGACGACGTACGTCCGCATAAGATTTCTGTCGGCTCTGGGCGGTCAACAGCCTTTCACGAATCAAGGCTATTTTCTCTCGTGTCTGCACGATCAACTCTGGTTCTGTCCCGATCAAGTCTGATGAATCGTCCCAACATAGGGGCGATCTGCATCTCCTCCTGTATAATGCCTCAAACGGTGCCATCTTAATGGAGGCATGCCAACTATTGTTGTAGGTAAATTCAATCAACGATAGATGACCTTCCCAATCAGTTGACCAATCTAAGGCACAAGCCCTCAGCATATCTTCCACCGTTTGAATAGTCCTCTCGGATTGTCCGTCAGTCTGCAGGTGATAAGCTGTATTGAAGTTCAACTCAGTTCCCAAGGCCTTATGAACTGCTTTCCAAAAATGCGATACAAAGCGACCGTCTCGGTCAGAAATAATGGTCTTCGGCGTACCATGCAATCGGACTATCTCTAAAATAAATACTCGTGCCAACCTCTCTGGTCCCCACGTGTCCTTAATGCCTAGAAAATGAGCTGATTTGGTTAAACGATCAACTATCACCCAAATCATGTTCATTCCCGTCTTGGTTCTCGACATACTAGTGATAAAGTCCATCGATATGTCCTCCCACTTCCATTCAGGAATCGGGAGCGGCTTCAACATCCCGGCAGGTCGTTGATGCTCGATCTTAACCTGCTGACAAGTCAAACATTTCGAAATATAGTCCGCTACATCTTTCTTCATGTTGCCCCACCAGAAATTCTGCTTCAAGTCTTTGTACATCTTACTGGTAGGGTGAGCTGTGAGCTTCCTTCATAATCGTCTATTTCAAAACATCGACATCGGGAACACAGAGTCGGTTCTGAAATCTCAAAACTTCATCATCATCAATTACGAATCCGGGGGCCTTCCCCTTGATCACTTCATCACGTAACCGAATCATCAGAGGATCATCTGCCTGCTTAGATTTGATTTCTTCGGTTGATGATGAAGTTATTTCCATCACGCATAGTTGTCCTTGGACTCTTTGTAACCACACTTCAATTCCTTCTCGAATCATCTCTCGTTGAATGCTGAGCTGGGAGGTCAGAGTCTCCAGCATCTGGATAGAAATAAGCTTGCGGCTAAGTGCATCTGCCACTACATTCGCTTTGCCTGGATGATACAAAATTTCCAAGTCGTAGTCCTTAATTAGTTCTAACCATCTTCTTTGCCGCATGTTCAACTCTTTCTGACTGAAGATATATTTGAGACTCTTGTGATCCGTAAAGATCTGACAGTGAGTCCCGTACAGGTAATGTCTCCAGATTTTCAAAGCAAAAACTACTGCTGCTAGCTCCAAATCATGTGTTGGGTAATTCACTTCATAAGGTTTCAGCTGTCGTGATGCGTAAGCGATCACCTTATCATTCTGCATCAATACGCATCCGAGTCCTTGGTTCGAAGCATCACTGTAAACTATGAATCCTCCAGTCCCCTGTGTAAGTGTTAAAATCGGTGCTATCGTCAATCTCTCCTTCAATTCATCAAAGCTTTTCTGACACGATTCACTCCAATCAAACTTTTGAGTTTTCTGCAGTAGTCGAGTAAGTGGGCGGGTAATTTTGGAAAACCCTTCCACGAACCGACGATAATACCCAGCAAGTCCTAAGAAACGCCGGACTTCTTTCACGTTCTTTGGAGGTTTCCAATCCATAACTGCTTCGATCTTCTGAGGATCTACTCGGACTCCTTCAGCTGATACCACATGGCCGAGGAACATTACTTCCTTTAGCCAGAATTCACACTTAGAAAGTTTGGCGTACAATTGCTCGTTCCTCAAAAGTTCTAATACAGTCCGTAAATGCTGCGCATGCTCTTCCGGGCTCTTAGAATATACCAAAATGTCATCAATGAACACAACCACAAATTTATCCAAATATTCGATGAACACTCGGTTCATCAATTGTATGAATATAGCAGGTGCATTAGTGAGGCCAAACGGCATCACTAGAAACTCATAGTGTCCGTAGCGAGTTCTGAACGCTGATTTCGGAACATCAGATTCTTTAATCCTCAGCTGATGATATCCTGATCTCAGATCGATTTTAGAAAATACTGTTGCTCCTTGCAACTGATCAAACAAATCATCAATCCGTGGCAACAGATACTTGTTCTTAATCGTCATTTTGTTCAGCTCTCGATAGTCAATACACACTCGAAGCGATCCATCCTTCTTCCGGACAAAAAGAACTGGCGCTCCCCAGGGTGAAACACTTGGCTGGATGTAGCCTTTGTCCAGTAACTCCTCCATCTGCTTTTTCAGTTCATACATCTCAATAGGTGACATACGATACGGCGCCTTAGAAATTGGTGTAGCTCCGGGTTCCAGTTCAATGGTGAATTCTACATCCCGTCATGGAGGTAGTCCAGGTACTCATCAGGAAATACATCTGGAAATTCGTTCGCAACAGGAATGGATGAAAGCTCCACAATTTCGTCTTCTTTCTTCATTGCATAACACCAGTATCCGGTACAGCCCTGTTTCAACAATTTGACAGCTTTCATCGCCTTGATCAACTTTCCTGAGCTTCCTGGTTTCCATACTTCAAACAATATTTAGGAACCATCGTCAGCGATCAGCGAGATATTCCTCCTTCGGTAGTTTACAATAGCTCCATATCGATTAAGCCAATTGTCTCCGAGTATCAGGTCGTCTCCTTGCATTTCTATTACAATCAGATTTGAGAGCCACTCTCTGCCTCCAAATGATATAGGGAAATTTTTAGTTTCTAAGTTTCCAACAATTCTCTCTCCACTCGGTAAACTAACAACATAAGGTTCACAATTATGAAAAACAGAAACATTCAAACGATTTACACAAGATAAGGATATAAATGAATGCGTAGCTCCTGTATCGAATAAAACGCTAACTAGCTGGGAAAGGATCTGAACAGTACCTGATGCGACAGCAGCATCCTGATTGTCTGTTCTCCTCATCTCGTACAGACGTGGGGGAACAGATCCGACACTCGATGTACCCTTTCGGTCCCACTATCCTCTGCCTCGTCCGCGGCCAAAATTCTGAGGCATCTGAACACTTTGCTGCGTCTGTTGGATACTAGCTTCCTTCTGGACTGGCTGCTGTGTACGGGCTCTAAAAGACTTTGCAGCCTCTTCACAGAACACCGCACGATGTCCCTCCCATCCACAATCCAAACAAGTCACGGCAGGTAGGGGGCAATTCCGTCGATAGTGCCCCGTCTGGGCGTAGTTAAAGCATTTCCTGGTGACGTCTGTCATGGTTGATGCTGCTCCGAAGTTCTTTCCGCTCCTAACTGGGTGCAGAGGTTTCTTGAAAGAATGAAAGGATGACTGGGCCTTGCGGGGCCCGCTGCTCTTGTGCTCTGTAAAAGTACCAGAGACTTTCTGCTTCTTGGATTCCGTAAACTTCTCCATTGCTGCTTTCTTGATTTCGTACGCCAATGCTTTATCCTGGTATTGGCGGAGAGTGGTACATTCAAAACCGGACATGTACCTCTGGATTTCTGGTTTCATTCTCATATCAAAATGGATCATCATTTCAGCATCTGTTCTGACTAGATGTCGAACAAATGCCAGCTGTTGGTTAAACGTCTTAATTGCCTGAGATACTGGCACATCTGAAGGTTGAGCGGAGAAAAACTCCCGAACCTTGGCTTCCCTCATAGGACGAGTACTGAGCTTCCATCATCAATTTAAACTCTGTCCAATCAGCATCATGGTCTACATACCGGATAGCGTCCCACCATTCTGACGTTTCCCCTATCATAAAGTATTGAGCGATAAAGGCTCTCCGGTCGTCTGGGCAATTAATTCCGGAAAAAAATTTCTCCAATTCCTTCAACCAATGATCCCAGTTGGGAGTCTGAGAAATACCATCGAATTTAGGTGGTTGCATCTTCGCCACCTCTTGCAGCCATCGGTCACCTCGATTTCCCATATCTTGGATCTCTTGCTGCCTATCTCCCTGTTGTAATCCCACCGCCACATGCATTCGGTCCACAACCTGAGCGAACTGAGTCATCTGGTTCACCACCTGATGAAGGATTTCTGGTACATCAGGTTTTGGTTCGTTATTGATAGATCTTTGTGGCTTGCCTGAGCTGTGACTGGCTTGATTAGAAGGCGACGCTTCCCTTTCAGCATTCCATCGTCCGCGTCCGCGACCGCGACCATGCCCACATCCGCCTCTCAACATACTGTAAGCATAAATACTCAATATACACGAAACAATACCGTTCAAATGCTCAAGTACAAAGAAATATAACATGCAAAGGACGAGATAGAGTTTAGGAACTTACAACCACCGCCCGCACGAAGACGTAGGCAGTACAGTGATGTTATTTGCGGCCAGTTACCTCAAAAGACATATATGACCCCTATTTAACCCAATGGCCAAGATATCTATAATCTTAGCTCCGATACCATATTCTGTAACACCCCCGATATATTCATGAATATTACAGCACCGTAAATCCTTTACATAAGAATTTACAAGGCTGAATAAATGAAACGACAATGACAGATACCAACTTATGAAATCACTTGAAATAAAATGCGACAGTTCTGGTTCAATACCGAAAATACAAATGTCCAAATAGAGAATATTAATACATCACTGAAATCCAAACATCTCAAATTACGACCTACTCGAGTACTTATTAAATAACCAACAACAAATAATAAACCCGACCGGAACATCACTCTGCACCCTCGTCGTCATGCAGCTCCAGTGGTTGTTTCCCCGCTCTCCTGGATCCTGAACATAAACAAATGTTCACCCCCGGAGGGGTTAGCACAACGATGCTAGTACAAGTACCACAACATATTATTCAACATCCCACGAAGAATAATAATAACGCAAATGACAAAATACCAACGAGTCTTCTCCTACGAGAAACTTATAAATAACATACACAAATGATAATCACAACATGATATCATAACATACACATGGTAATTCCGACGATCCAGCGTTCACTGCCTAGAACCCACGATGATCCCGTCAGACCAACCCGTGATGGAAAAACCCGTCCGATGATCCAGCGCACGCTAGCATAGATCCCCCGATGATCCCGTCGGACCAACACGAGGTGGACATACAACAACGACATATATGCACGACAATATGTATAACATCAATACGTAAAACAAATATGGTACTTGCCTCGATTCGAAGACAAGAATAATACTTCCACGAAAACGAAATACTCGAAGGTCGCCCCTTCGATCAATCACGTAACAATCTCGAACCTTAACAAAAGAAATAATATTGTATTTATCTTACGTCGCACGAATGTCTAACAATCTAATTTACGGCTGAAAGTTCATAAAACGCAATCTGCCTGAACTGCTTAGCGTACGCTAAGTATTCTACGTAGCGTGCGTTAAGCCTGCTCGTTAGCGCACGCAAACAACGAAGCCTAGCGTACGCTAACTATGCATGGTCAGTACCTCACTGATCAGCCGACTGACTCGCCTGATGACCTAACATACGTTACGTACCAAACGTAGTGTACGTTAACTCATGCCCGATAGCGAACGTTAATCTACATAGCTTAGCGTGCGCTAAACGTATAGGGCAGTACACTACTGGGCAGCAGACTTGTTCTAATGGTGATGAAACTTATAAAATCTTCAGTGATAATACATGTCATCTCCATGCATATCATGCTCATACGGTTTATGAATGATCTTACGGATAACAACAACTTCAAATTCAAGAATACGTATATCATCATAAAACCATATTCCATTTCGATTACAATTCTTCATGCGTAATTCGGAAGGCCTAACGGTCGATATCAATACCTTAAATCAATCGAAACTATCATCTCGTAGTTTGTTTAACACTCCATCTTTACAAGATAAATCCTTCCATGATCTATCTCTTAGATTCGTCTAATAATAATGATGTTAAAGTCAAGGCCGTGATTACTATGAAGACACCTTCTAGATTCGGATTACCAAAGTCAGAAACTTCCTCTACTTGTTCATCGTAACAAGATTCAAATCATAATGTTCTTAACCAAGGTACTTAAAGCATAATCATCTCAATCTCCTAAACATGATGTGGTTTGGCTAAAATCACCAATGAAACTTATTATCTTGATAGCATAATCTTCATATCCTTAAGAACACGAATTCAAGGTTCAAAGTAGTATAACATACCTTAATATGACGAAATCACTGAGCCAAAATGGTAGAATCCGACTACGGTTGGTTTTATGCCAATCCAAGGTGTTACTCCACTTCAATGATCAATCACAAGTAATATCCAATCTCCAATGATCAAGTAGATATGTTCTTAGTGTGTTTAAGGAGGATAATGGGCTCTCTGGACTATCAAGTAATGAGGACGAGTGAAGGGAACAAGAAGAAATGAAGTGCTGGCCCATATATAAACTTGATGCACATTAGCTGATTAGCGCACGCTATCATACATCCTTAGCGCGCGCTAATAAGAGTTGACTCCAAAACTGTCCAGGTTCGTCCGCGGGAATCTTATACGGTCCTACGTCCGGCTGGCGCATGTGCTAGCCGCCTAGATCAATAATTGATGGCCTAACACACGCAATTCTCCATTCGTAGCGTGCGCTAGTTGTAGCCCGATAACGCACGTTAAGTTACATTCTTAGCGTACTATCACGAGTTTGCATGAGAAATTTTTGCATGTTGCTATACTTATGTACAAGGATACAAATGTGAGAAATATCATACTCCAATTATCGAGATCACAATTCCGAATAATACAGGATTCAAATACAGATGAAATACACAGTAATAAATCCGGATATTACACCAACAAGCTCTGTTGACCCCAATTATTTCTTAAATTTATTTAATTAAAACAACCTCTTCAAATATCGCTCGCTGGATGCATTAAAAACCAAAATAATGAAATAGGCAAGATATTAAGTTCATAAGCTCGACTTAAGGGATCTCGATTTTGTGTTACTCAATTGAGAAAATTCAATTGTTGCTACTTGTGAAAACAATTACGGATTACAACTCAATTTCTAGCATGAGATATAAAATCCCTAATCTAGTTGGCCAAACCAAATCAAGAAATTATATGGCATAATAATGAATTCAATAACACAAAAGTAATTCAAGAGACTTCGAGTTAAGAATACGCTACGGGATTAAAACATGAATAATTCAAATACGGTTTCAAACTTCCCTAAGAACTAGAATAGAAAATTAGTCGGACATATTGGCTTTAGAAGACATCAAATTAATAAGACATAAGAAGAAAAAAATTCAAATGGTGTAGTCTTCGTCCTCGCGCGTCGGCGGCTCGGCTCGGTTCTCCTTCTTTTTCCCCTCCTGTCCAGCCGTGAGAATGATATTGAGAACTGTTTCTTGATGTCTCTGCCCTCCTTTTTATAATATTCTCTATCTCTTAGTTTCCTTGTTTAATTAGATCTCCTTCCTTCTTATCCTTCTAGAGTTTTTATTCTTTTGGAGTCTTTCCTTCCAAGCCAATTAAAATTCCTTTCTCCAGCCTAGAGGACCGATTTTCACCTTATGGAACCAATTGGGACGGGTTTGAGTTGGGTCAGGGCCGACACTGGGTTACCCAGTGTGCGCGGTAGTTTCTTCATTAAAGCCCAAATCACCTTGGCTTGGTCCATTTGATGGCCCAACTTATTTCTTAGGCTTAAAAACTCCATCAAACATCTAAATAAAACAACAAATTGGCAAGTGAATTAAATTGCATCCAAAATATAAATAGGTAGAAAATAATCAAGTGTGCCAATATAAAATTAATTAAAATCTTATAATTAACAATAATTTTAGCATACTATCAAATCTCCCCAAACTTATAATAATGCTTGTCCTCAAGCGTAATTCGTGTAAATGAAATTCAAGAAATATGTATTGAAAAATCCAAGATGATAGCCATATTCAAGGGAGAACAAATAATCATGAACAAGTATGAAGAAAATTAAAGTACCTCATCCAATCTCAACATCTTCATTGGAATCAAGTGAGAGAATATTCGATGGCCTCACAAGGGGTCACTCTCGCTCAAGTAGATATAGAGATTATTAAGCAATCACTCACGTCAAAACATGGTGTGTCATTACCATATGCTCGCTCAAAAATCAAATCTTCACTACTTAAATGAACTCATGCATATAATCAAAAGGGCTTTTATGGTTGTAACGGGCTTTAGGTATGGGTTGGATAAAAAGGATAAATAAATGATTCTTTTGCCGAGACTAATCATGAAATTAAGTGCATAACAAATCCTACAAATAATGAATCACAATCCTTCTTGGATCAATACTCCATATCACCACCCCTTCCTTTCGCAACCTTTTGGGTACATGTAATCGCATAGCCATGAAAGATCAGTTGAGGTCAGTAGCTTTAACAATATTCGAGGGGGGTATTTTTACTGCCGCCCACCTATTTTTTTCGGCACCCTTTTTATTTTCACTTCACTAACCACTTTTTGATAATTTCCTCGTCCTTCCCTCGACTTGTTATACACCTAATTCACAACCAAGTCTTGACCAAGGGTTCAAACGGATGAATTTTAACCAAAAAATAGATAATGGCTAATAAAATGTGCTAGATCAAAGAATAAGGTTTAGGTCCAAATGGGCTTCTAATGGTGATTATGTCGAGGTGGGAAAATATAAGCCAAGTGAGTTATTCCTAATTGTCTTTATCACTTTTGAGAACACTAACATAGTCTTGACATGTATAATTGATTAAGTTATAGCATGAACAGAACACATCGACCCCACAAGAAGAAATAGTGAGCATGTATATGTATAATTATTTATATATGTGTATATATAATTTGCTCTACGGCTCAAAACTCACGAATAAAAGGGCTTGTGCCATGAATCCCTCACACTTTTATCCGAATCCAAAATCAAGAATAGTGAACTACCCTAACTAAAATCAAACTAGTCAATCACATCCATTTCCGGTAACACCCCAAACTAGGCGACTATTACAGTGCCGTGGACGCCCGACTGTGATCCACCAGGCGAATGAAAATTAATGACTTAAATAATATAATTGTAGTACTGAACCACATTATATCGTCAATTACTCCGATGAGGAGTTTCAAGTACAACACACCCAAGATAATACAGAATACATGTATATTTTATATGAAGATAAAATATACAACACTGAATAAAAGTGAGCATCCAAATGGAAATCTGCAGCGGAAATAAAATGAAGAAACATGAATGACTGAAAAGGACTGGAACCCGCTACTAGTATCACTGGGTCTCCTCGCCGTCAACGTTCTCTTCCCGTGCTTTAGCCTTGTCATGACCTGAAAACAACATATCCCAACGGGGTCAGTTACACAGAACAACAATCCTCAAGAGTTGAATAAACACAATCATGATATATCGTAATTATGAAATTAAGCTGAAGAGGGGCATCGTAGTACGCCCGTAATGGTATGTGCAAGTGCACAAGACGAGTGTCCGGACACACCCTCCCTTGTACCTAATTAGTCTCATGGAGGTATGTTACCGTGTGCACAGTCCATTGTGTCGGTGAACCCGAACACATGACTATCATGTGCCCGACTAAAAATTCCACACATCCCCACCCGGCCACGCAATATGAACCCAGAAGGCCACAAGAACAAAAGTGACCAATGAACGTTAATGAATAATAATCCGACAAGGGTCAAGAATGACTCACTGAGATGAGATAATAATGAAATGAATGGTAGCTCATTGAATGATTGGAACCGTCGTTCCTCGTGAATTGAATGATTAGGTTGATAATTACAAGTCTCAACATGATTATTACACTATGAATGAATTATGATTATGAATGCACAACAACGAAAGGAATGAGTATCCTTTTAACCGAGTAAGATTAACTTACTCAACACCGGTGAAGAATGTCCTTCCTCGAACAAACGTCCTAAAATGAGATGTCGGTCGCTCGAACAATCTTGAATAACACAATTACCAACAATCTGCTTAATATATGAATCAAACACGATTATATCTAACTCAAAACGTCGATACGACTAAACCAAGTTTATTGGGGCATTATAACAAACACGTTATAACCAATCTTCGATTGTTTACAATCAACCTCAATTATAACCATACCAAACCTCCAAGGTGTGATGCAATCCAACAAAACATTTCCAACACAATCAATAATCCAATAAGAATACTCAATTCGAGAGCTCAACAACATCTAATCGAAAACCCCCAAATCCAAATCAATATTCAAAGTGTTCTTGAATAATCCTAATTAATCCAATGATAATCCTTAACAATTCATAATCACAAGTATATCACTTCATATATCATGATTATCACATCTAAAACATCATATCCCAACTCAAAATCGAAATTCAAGATGTTGAAGAATTTACCTTTAAAGATTTAAACACTTCGATCCGGTGAATTCATGTTAAACCGAATATCCAATCTTCCCAATCCAAGATGTATGCTTAGAACACTCCTACCCAAGTGATGTGATGAAGAAAATCTCCCCCAAGAACTTCTCTATCGGAACTCAAGTGAAGAAATGAGAAAAATAAGCTCAAAATCCCGACCAGGTACTTAAGTACTGTCATTGTTACAGCCATAACTCGGCCTACTTACGTCCGTAACATCTCCAAGTCAACGGCCTTACGGCCGTAACCAGCCATATCGTACGGGCGTAACTCGACTTCGTCGAAAATCTTCCGACAGCCATACGGCCGTAACCGCACATGCCTTACGGGCATAACTCGACTGATACGGCTGTACTCGGCAAAACTTACGGGCGTATGCAGCCTTCGTCGAAACTGACCGGATGCCCTGCTCGAATCGTACGGCCGTAACTGGCCAAGCCTTACGGCCGTATCTGCCTCAACTTACGGTCGTATGCCGCAACCCTTACGGTCGTAAGCCCTCTTCGTCCTACCTGTCCTGCAAACATCGAACGTATGTTAAGGCCATAATGCAAGCATGTTACGGCCGTAACTCACTGTTGGACAGCAACGAAATGACAAATCCGTCTACTCGACACACATCACTGAACGATCCAACATACCATACATGTATGAATGTAATTGAGTCCAATAACATGCGATAGGTGATACTTCCAACACAAGACTACCAATCACGATAATTATGATAATACTCTCGTCTCGATTCTCGAACGGAGATGAATGCCGATCGGTAACTGATACATGGATAAAATACGCCAATGAAGAATACAAATGAATGAATCATGAATGATGAATGATCATTAATGAGTGAATAATCCGACAGTGACAATTACTGAATCATAATCACTGAATGATAATGAATGAATTTACAACCGGGTATTACATTTCCTATGTCAGGCCATACTTAAATCACCAATACACGAACTTGATTCAATTACACAATTTTAGCTAAGGACAATTTTTTTAAATATATTACATCACAATTCCAAATTCAACTAATCATTCCACATCCAACTTCCCCAAACTTAAAATGAAGTACACAACTCCAAAGAAAAGAGAAACATAAGGAATAAAAGATAGTAAAAAGTTCTAGAGTAGGAATCACCGGCTAATGAGGGAGAAGGACTTCCACCTGCTCGGTCAAACAATCCACCTTGGCTTGAAGTGCGCGCTGCCCCTCCTCAAGCTGCTTGATCCGACGCATTAGCTCGGCCTCCGTAGCCGAATCCCTTGCCGTCTTGTGCTTGCACCGTCTGCCGGCGCACTTGCCCCCGAGTTGTCTGAAGGAGTGGTTGAGAAGCTCTTGTGCAACATCTTTAAATTTTTCTCCTCCCAGGGCGAAGTATAATCGGTGTTAGGCAGAGCTATCGTCTCGTCTGCTGAAATTCGCCATTTAAAAATTCTTCCACTTTTTTCCAAGATGCCCATTTTCGTAAGGAGTGTTTTGTCCAATTTTTCCATTGCCCCAACCGGAAACCGACCGCTGAAATTGACCCCGGCGTGCCGAGCTATTTTCGTGACAAAATCTCCCATTATGATTGGGTTCTTCGTGACATCTTCCCCAATGAACAGCATTAGAAAATCCTTAACACACTTCACTTTTTTTCTGGAAACCATAGCATATAACATCTGCAACTCAAAAATCTGCACCACGTTCCGATTTGAATATCTCCCGGTGACTGTATATGCCATAAGGCGTTGAACGTAATAGATCACCGGATTACAAATGGCGGTTGCCTTATTTTTTCCCGCGACAAATGGATCGGCATCATTTGTAATCATTTTCCAATTCATATATATTTTTCGGGTGGCATGTCATCTTCATTCTCGGGGTCGGCAGTCAGCCCATGTGCTCGACTGAACTGTTTGACCCTTCCATTTAATCGAAAATAAAAATTCCCCTTTTTTTCAAAATCCCCGACCCAAATTGAGCTGAAAAATTCATAAGTCAGATCTTCATAAACCTCCCAATTCCCGGTTGCCAACCTCTCCCATCCCAATGTAACACCCCCAAGACGTCCAGGGCATATTACAGCGCCGTGGACCCCAAACTGTGGAATCCACCAGGCTAACGTACCAAAGTGACATCCGACAAAGACATACAACCATCAACAAAACGACAATTCAAATAAAAGACTACAATCCGACAAATAAAATCTGACATCAAATCCATTTTCCAAAACGAGAACACAACATTAACAAATTCAAAAGGAAGTACTCAAGTACTTAAACCAATTGACATAATAAGTAAACGACAAAACAGAACACCAACAGACGACCACTGAACAGTATCATGCTTGCCCATCATCCTCGTACGGCTCAAATGCTCGCTTGTCTTCATGACCTGTTCCTGAAATACAAAAAGTATTTCCCCTATTTAAGGGGTTAGCGACAACTGCTAGTGCAAGTACAATCCATTTGAACTACATTCTAATCAGATGAATATATGCGCCAAATTCATTTTAGAAATCATTTATATTCCGGAATATTAACGGTGCACAAGCACAAAGCACATTTCTCCAACAAAACAATTCAAAGTTAACCGTTGGTACGAGACTCACGTCCACCGTACCCCGCAGAGCCCCATCGGACATCCCTGGGTGGTTAACCATAGTTCGTGATACGCACACACACGGCAATACGTATCCCTAGAGGCCCCGTCGGACCATCCCTAGGTGAACATACACATATCCATTCACACAACCACGAATAGCCTAATTCAAATACTAGAACAGGTAAACAAATGTAAAGTATTTGCCTTTGAGACATCTCCGACGAAATGGGGACGAACAACGACTACGAATGACCCGGACGGAAAACGACGGTTCCTAAATGAAGGATCAATATAAATCAGTCCTAACGGACAACAATACTCGAATGGAATACACCCATAACCCCAATTACAATTCATGACAATAAACGTTCAATCGATACGGGCGAGGGTTTACGCAAAATCTCCCCGTATCAACAATTCACAGATTAAACTCGAGGAAACCGTATTGGGAATCACCCAATAACAACAATCGGTAAGGAATTTCGTAACATACATGAACAATTCGGAATCAATCACGAAAAACCCAAAAATCCCCCAAATTAGACGAGTTTAGGGTTCCTGAAGAAAATACCTCGGATTCGGACGATGGAGGATTATTACGTTGATGATGATATGTTAGCACGAACCTACGGTGATGGGATATGAAGAGTTCTCCAAGAAATATCGGTGGAAATCGCCTCTGAAGTCGCACGTCGAAGAAAACGAAGATAAGGGATGAAAAACTGCTATTCTGACCTGCCCGCTGTTCTTAAAATAGCGGGCCGTTACGGCCGTAACAAGTGGTGCATTACGGCCGTAACAATGGCCATCTTACGGTCGTAACAGATGGGGTGTTACGGCCGTAACACCCTGCTAGACAGCAGGTTCTGGCTGCTGCTGTCCAAACGACTCCGGACGACTCCGAAACTCGGACCTGCTATCGAACCAAAAATACGAATACGAAGAATATTCGATGACGAGTCTAACCGTTACAAGAAAACATCATTCTGACTACCCGGGAATCCAAAATACGACAACGAATATAGAATTCCCTAAACTTATAGGAAATTACAAAAATGGCCCAAGTGCCCGAAAATCACGATACGACATCGGATTAACAAACCGAAAGTCTCAACACGACCAACTCAATCATACGAACTCGTGCAAACCAAGAAACAACGAAAACGAACTAGTTTTACAAGAATCGAACGTTCATACGACAAAACATGACAAAAATGGAATCGCGTAAAAACATCACCAAAACTCGTCCAAAAGGAAAAACTCCAAGAATAAAGTAGATTCAAAATGTCGAAACGGTTACAAGCGAGTCGATAAAAATAGACATACACCAAAAATAGAAACTGCTAAAAATTGAAAGGTACGGATATTACATTCCCCCCCTCTAAAAAGAAGTTTCGCCCCGAAACTTAAGAATCAAAAAGCTCGGGGTGCCTCGAACGCATATCCTCCTCTAACTGCCACGTTGCCTCTTCTACTCCGTGCTCGACCATTGCACTTTAACCAAAGGGATGGTTTTGTGCCTTAATTGTTTGTCTCGACGCTCCAAAATTCTGACGGGTCGCTCTTCAAACGTAATATCCTTCTCGATCTCCACGTCTCCGAAATCAATAATGTGGGACGGGTCCGGAACATACTTCCTCAGATGAGAGACGTGAAATACGCTATGAACATGACTCAACGACGGAGGCAAAGCCAAACGGTATGCCAACTCACCGACTCTCTCCAATATCTCGAAAGGCCCGATATACCTCGGGCTGAGCTTCCCCTTTTTCCCAAAACGGAAAACTCCCTTCGTCGGGGACACTCTCAACAGAACATGATCTCCCACCTCAAACTCCAAGGGTCGACGCCTAACATCCGCATAAGACTTTTGTCGACTCTGAGCCGCTAACATTCTCTTTCTAATCAATTCAACTTTCTCCCTCATCTCCAACACAAGGTCCGGCTCGGTGCCAACTAGATCGGACGGTTCATCCCAACATATCGGTGATTGGCAACGTCGGCCATAAAGTGCCTCATACGGTGCCATCTTAATCGACGCGTGCCAACTATTATTATATGTAAACTCAATCAAGGCCAGATGCTCCTCCCAGTCACTACTCCAGTCTAACGCACACGCGCGCAACATATCCTTGAGCGTCTGAATGGTATGTTCGGACTGTCCGTCGGTCTGAGGGTGGAAAGATGTACTCAAGCGCAAACGTGTCCCCAATACCTTATGTACCGCCTGCCAGAAATGCGATACAAACCGGCCATCTCTGTCCGAAATAATGGTATTCGGCGTACCATGAAGTCTCACTATCTGTGCGATAAAAACACGAGCCAACTTTTCTAGACCCCAAGTGTCCTTGATGCCCAAAAAATGTGCCTACTTAGTCAGTCGGTCTACGATCACCCACACCATATTCATTCCGGTCTTCGTCCTCGGCAAGTTCGTGACAAAATCCATGGAGATATCCTCCCACTTCCATTCCGGGACGGGAAGTGGTTTCAATAATCCGGCTGGCCGCTGATGCTCGATTTTGACTTGTTGACAAGTCAAACACTTAGCCACAAACTCGACTACCTCATTCTTCATGTCATTCCACCAGAAATTCTTTCTCAAATCTTTATACATTTTACTCGAGCCCGAATAGACTGAGTAAGGTGACGCGTGAGCCTCTCGCATAATACTCTGCCTCAATTCCAAGTCGTTCTGAACACAAAGCCGACCTTGGAATCTCAACACACCATCCTCATGTATCATGAATCCCGGGGCTTTCTCCTTCCCTAGATTCTCTCGAAGCTGAATAAACATCGGGTCCTCTAACTATCCCGACTTAATGTCGTCAACTAAAGACGACGAAATCTCAAGTGTACGCAACTGCCCGGAACTCTCTGGTAGCACAATCTCAATGCTCAACCTCATAAACTCCCGCTGAAGTCCCGACTGAGCCGTAAGCAACTCAAGCGCCCGAAGCGATACCGATTTCCGGCTAAAGACATCTGCCACCACATTTGCTTTGCCCGGATGATAGAGAATCTCGAGGTCGTAATCCTTAATAAACTCCAACCATCTCCGCTGTCTCATGTTAAGCTCTTTCTGCGTGAAAATGTACTTCAGGCTCTTGTGATCGGTGAAAATCTGACACGACAAGCCATACAAGTAATAATGCCAGATCTTCAACGCAAATACAATCGCGGCCAACTCAAGATCGTGGGTAGGGTAATTCAACTCATACGGTTTCAACTGATGGGAAGCATAGGCAATCGTCCTCCCGTGCTACATGAGTACACATCCGAGTCCTTGGCCCGAAGCATCACTAAAAACTGAGAAACCCTCATTACCACGCGGTAAAGCCTAAACAGAAGCGGTCGTCAACCATCCTTTCAACTCCTCGAAACTCTTCTGTCTCTCGTCGGTCCACACAAACTTCTCCGACTTCTGTAACAACTGAGTCAGTGGTCGAGCGAGCTTAGAGAACCCCTCGACAAATCTACGATAATACCCGGCCAAACCCAGAAAACTGCGGACCTCTTTCACGTTCTTGGGCGGTGCCCAATCCAACACTGTCTCTATCTTATGTGGGTCCACACGAACACCCTCGGCCGAGATCACGTGGCCGAGAAACATAACCTCCCGTAACCAAAACTCACACTTTGAGAACTTCGCAAAGAGATGCTGGGTTCTCAAAATATCTAACACGATATGCAAATGACGGGCATGCTCCTCGCTCCTAGAGTAAATCAGGATATCGTCGATAAAAACGACTACACACTTATCGAGGTACTCGATAAAGACTTTGTTCATAAGCTGCATGAACACGGCTGGCGCATTGGTTAGCCCGAAAGGCATAACCACAAACTCGTAGTGACCGTACCTCATCCGAAAGGCCGTCTTAGGAATGTCGAAATCCTTCACTCGTAGCTGATAATACCCCAATCTCAAATCAATCTTCGAAAATACGGTCGCCCCTTGCAATTGGTCAAACAAATCATCAATCCTCGGGAGCGGATACTTGTTTTTTATAGTCACTTTGTTCAACTCACGATAGTCGATACACAGACGAAGTGACCCATCCTTCTTCTTCACAAACAGGACCGGTGCGCCCCAAGGCGAAGCGCTCGGTCGAATATACCCCATGTCTAGCAACTCCCCCAACTGTTTCTTCAACTCAAGCATCTCGGCAGGTGCCATATGATATGGCGTCTTAGAAATCGGTGCTGCACCCGGCTCTAAATCGACGGTAAACTCAACTTCTCGGTCCGGCGGCAAACCCGGCAACTCATCTGGAAAGACGTCAGGATACTCACACACTACCGGAATAGACGAGAGCTCGACTCCTCCTTCTTCCGATCTCAAAGCGTAACACCAATAACCCGTGCAACCTCCCCGAAGAAGTCTCACCGCTCTCAAGGCGCTGATCAGGAATCTCTGGCTACTCCGCTTACGCCCCACAAAAGAATGCTCGGTACCGTCGGAGGCTAACATCGAAACGGTTCTTGTTCTATAATTCATGATCGCCCCATGACGGTCCAGCCAATCCTCAACCAGAATCAAATCCTCATCTCTAATATCTACCGCAATCAGATTAGAAGGCCAAACCCTCCCCGCGATACTCACTGGAAAATCTCTAACCTCACGATCCCCCACGATGCTATCCCCAGTAGGCAGTTTAACAACAAATGGTTCACACGCAACTAGGCAATCAACATGCAGACGACACACACAATCCATAGATATGAAAGAATGCGTAGCACCAGAATCGAATAATATGGAAATAGGATGGTCAAGGATGTGAACGGTACCTGTAGCCACCGTCGCGTCTGGGTCTCCCGCTCGTCTCATCTCATATACTCGGGGCGGAATAGACCCTGCACTAGAAGCTCCCCCTCTCGAAGGTTGCCCACGTCCTCGGCCTCTACCAAGACTCTGCTATAGCTGAGGAACTGTCGGTGTCTAATTCACACTCAGCTCTCCCGCAGTTGGGGCTGATATCTGAGTAACTGGTGCCCGAACTGCATCCATACAAAACTTAGCACGATGTCCCATCCGACCGCACGCAAGACACTGAATCGGGGGCCTATCACACTCACTCATCATGTGGCCAGGACGACCACAGTTAAAGCACGTAGGTCCGCGAACGGAACCAGTAGGAGCAGACTTAGAACTGTTTCCTCGCCCAAATGATGGGGACTGATTCCTGAAGACTCGCGAACCAGACTGAGCCTACGGATGCCCACCAGACTTGCCTCCCGAAAAGTGGCCGGAGGTCTTCTGTTTCTTCCCCTCGGCTGCCGTTTCTGTCGCAGAAAACGACATCTCATAAGCCATCGCCTTATTCTGATACTCTTTCAAAGTTGTGCATCCCAGACCAGACATGTAGTGACGCACCCTCGTTTTCATCTGCATATCGAAGTGGTGGATCTTATCAAGCTCATCTCGGACTTGGTTCCTCACATAATGAAGCTGTTGGTTGTAGTCCTTGATAGCTTGAGAGATAGGAACATCCTGGGGCTTAGCCTCAAAGAAGGCTCGGATCCTCCCCTCTTTAACTCGCCACGGACAAAACTCGTCTTCCATCAGCTCTCGGAATTCTGCCCATGTAGCTGCCCGGTCACGCGGTTTCACCGCTTGCCACCACGTTGCCGCCTCTTTGGCGAGGAAGTACCGAGCGATGGGTACCTTCCTCTCCTCAGAGCACTTAGCAGCCTCAAATACTTTCTCCATCTCAAATAGCCAATTCTCCCAACCGGAAGGGTCGGAAGCACCATCAAACTGCGGAGGACGCATACGAATCACGTCCTGAAGTAACTTATCAATACCGGATCCATAAGGCGGAACCGGGTTGGCATTAGCTTGGCCGAACAGGACGACCTGAGTTAGTAGCGTCATCTGGTTCGTTACTTGCTGCAAAATGTTCGCCACTCCAACATTCTCATGTGCATTACCTGAGCTAGCAGACTGATCCTGCTGACCCCCGGAACTAGGCGGAACACTGTTCGACAAAGAAGGCATAGCCGAATCGATTCCTGAGTTATCGGACATGGCTGCCCCACCGGCTGCGCCACGTCCCCTACCGCGTCCGCGTCCTCTACCAGCAGGCATTCTGAAGAAGTAACGGGTAAGTACAATTCAAACGCAAAACGCAACAAGATATCAAGAAAGGAACAGAACAGGACAACGTAACGAGTCATGTTAGGAAAAACTTACGAGCACCAGCGTACAGAGATGATGGCGTAGCAGTGACACTGTTCAAAAACGACACTCGACTAGACCCAAATAACCGACAGCCTAGGTATCCATAAACCTGGCTCCGATACCATATTCTGTAACACCCCCAAGACGACCAGGGCATATTACAGCGCCGTGGACCCCACACTGTGGAATCCACCAGGCTAACGTACCAAAGTGACATCTGACAAAGACATACAACCATCAACAAAACGACAATTCAAATAAAAGACTACAATCCAACAAATAAAATCTGACATCAAATCCATTTCCCAAAACGGGAACACAACATTAACAAATTCAAAAGGAAGTACTCGAGTACTTGAACCAATTGACATAATAAGTAAACTACAAAACAGAACACCATCAGACGACCACTGAACAGTATCATGCTTGCCCATTATCCTCGTACGGCTCGAATGCTCGCTTGTCTCCAAGACCTGTACCTGAAATACAAAAAGTATTTCCCCCATTTAAGGGGTTAGCGACAACTGTTAGTGCAAGTACAATCCATTTGAACTACATTTTGTTGGTATAAAATCGGATATTTGCGTCGTTTTGTGCGGAAGCGTAAATAAATCGCGGAAAATAAATCACACAAGGATTTATAGAGGTTCGGCTGTTAACGAAGCCTACGTCCTCTCTCGATTTATCTTTTTCTTTAGGATTAAGATCAAAACCTCTACGCCTCTCTTCTATCGGTTGAGGGATTACCGTAACAAGCTCGTCTTCTATCGGTCCGAGTAAAACCGTTTTTCCTTTTCTATTGGATAAGGAATCAACCACTCTAGCTTTCTATTGGTACTAGATAAACCTCACTAAGATATCGATTGCGATTCTAACAATGCCGGATACTTGATCCTAATAACACCGAATCCAATCTTTTCTTTTCTTTTTTCTCTCGTGTATAATACTGAATGTATAAACACTCAAACTAACAATATAAGCTCAATATTACAACAACAATAGAATGTATATGATTATAAGATCAATGCCTTTGATTGCTTGGAGTTGTTGTGTGGAATAATACCAACTCCTTGGTATTTATAGCCTTCTTCCTCCTTACTAGCCGTTGCTGCCAGTTGACTAGCTAGCGTGCGCTAGCTCTTCATTCTTAGCGTGCGCTATCGCACATTTTTGCTTTAGCGTGCGTAATGTCTTTCATGTAGCGTACGTTAATCATTTTATGTTTCAGTCCAGTGGCTCTTCGTCCTTGATATTAGCGTGCGCTACCACTTCCTTTGTAGCGTGCGCTAATCCAATATATCCGTTGCATGACTTGTCAAAGTATCCGTTTGATATGCTGACTTTGACCTGCTTTTCCCAACGTTCTGATTGACTAGAATTCAAACTGATATTTATTGTGCGCTAAATATCATTCCTTGTGTGCGCTAGTACTGACTTCATTGCATGTGTCATTCTGTGTTTGAATATCTTCACAACGATAACAAGGCTCGATAGCGTGCGTTAATGAACAAGTGTAGCCTGCGCTATCTCGTCAGATGACTTCCCTTCAGGTGACTTCGAACTTGGCTGATGTGCAGATTACTCCCCGTTAGCGTGCGATAGACATGTATTTTGTTTAGCTTTTCGCGTCTTCGTCTGCTTCGTCGTTTTGCTTCGCCTTGATGTTGTTTTGTTGTTTAGCAACTTTAATCATCAAAACACAAATTAAATAATGTGTGGAATAAATATTCCAACAATCTCCCCCTTTTTGATGATTACAAAACAACAGTTGAATTGGATAAAATCTGTAAAAAATAATATATGTATATTTCTTCGAATCAAAGTTTTCGGCTTTGATCGTTTCGTTAGTTTATCCAATCCTTTTCTTTTTCTTCTTTTTTTCGACTTCTTCGTTTTTCATTTTTCAATTTTTCAACTCCTTCGTTTTAACTCCCCCTTTTTGTGTGCTTTCTTTTCTTTTCGACTTCTTCGATATTTTTCATTTTTATCAATTCATCTCCTTCTCCCCCTTTTTGTCTTCATCAAAAAGTATAAAAATATAGAGTATATCAAATGAAATATAAATATGCATGATACCAATATGCATTAATAAACAAAAATACTCCCCCTGAAAGTATTATCTTCCCCCTTTCTTTTTTAAAATATCAATTGTTAAAATTTATTTTTGGGGACCCAACCGATAGTTGGTTTTTGTTTTGAGACGTGAACGATATTTGAAATGTTTGTTCCTTTAGGAACCCAAATCTTTTTAATTTTTATCGTTCGTCTTGGGCTTTTGCAATTTGAAATGTGATGCCCGATTTTCAAACATTTTTTACATCGGGGTACATTGAAATTGACGGATTCATTTTTCGAACGTGGTTTGAATCCTATCCCCTCTTTATTTAGAATGTATTTTTGAACACATAACATTTGTTCAAATTTATCGTTGCCGCACGAGAATTTCTTTGTCAAAATTTTTAGTTCATCTTGAACTTTTAAAAGATCATTTTCTAAAATATTCTCATTTTCAATGCATTTCGAATGATCGGTTTCGATAAATTTTCCCTTTTCTAGAATTTTGGAATTTTCAATTTCCAAAGTTTTATATTTAGACTTGAGGGTTTTAATTTCATTTAAAGCATTTTGATAGTCCGTATGTAATAACTCGAATGCTTCAAAGAGTTCATCGTAGGAGTTACTTACTTGGCTTTCGACGTCGCTATCGTCGAATGAACTCCGGGCCATGAGCGCGAGATTATTTTGTTCAAGAAAATCTTCATCGGGATCTGCGTCGCTCCATGTTGCGATTAAAACCTCCTTGGGTTTTACACGACAGTTCTTTGCAAAGTGGCCTGGTTTGCCACAAAGTCGACAAGTGTTGTCGAACTTTTTAGATTCGCCCGCTTGGATGTCCTTCTTTCTTCGGTTTTATAAGTGTTGGAACTTATTAATATTCTTGGCATAATATGCCATTTCTTCATCACTTTCGTCCACCGGGATTTCTTATTTCTTTTTCGACATTTTAGCCTTGAAGGCTATCGACCTCTCCTTCGGTTTCAGTTTGGCATTCCGAGATTTTAGAACAATCTCGTAGTTGATAAGAGAACCAACGAGAGCACTAAAATCGAGAGTATTTAAATATTTTGATTCCATTATTGCCGTAACCGTACCGTCCCATTCTCGAGGTAGTGATCGGAGAATTTTCTTTACTTTCTCACTATTCGAAAGTGGTTTTCCGAAACATGCTAATCCATTAGTCATGACCGAAAATCGGTCGAGCATAATCGAGATGGATTCTTCGTCCTTCATTTGGAATAATTCATAATCGTGAAGGAGCATGTTTATCTTCGTCTCTTTGACTTGAGACGTACCTTCGTGTGTTACCTCAAGCATTTTCCAGATTTCTTTGGCACTATCACACGATGATATCCGGTTGTGTTCCTCCAGATTTAAAGCACAGTATAATAATTGCATGGCTTTGCAATTATAATGGTCGTTTTTCCAATCTGCATCGTCATACTCTTCAATGGTTTTGAGAGTTCCGTTTGAGTTCGTCGGAATTTTGGGACCAAAGCATATTAACTTCCATAATTCGATATCGTAAGCTCGGATGAAAATAGACATTTTCTTCTTCCAAGTCATGAAATTCGATCCATCAAAAAATGATGGTCGGTTGAGAGCAAGCCCTTCGACTGGAGCCATTTGAAATGCCATTTTGGATCTTCTCCTCAGATGTTAAGTCGCGTATTGGAGTACCGCTCCGATACCAATTGTTGGTATAAAATCGGATATTTGCGCCGTTTTGTGCGGAAGCGTAAATAAATCACGGAAAATAAATCACACAAGGATTTATAGAGGTTCGGCTATTAACGAAGCCTACGTCCTCTCTCGATGTATCTTTTTATTTAAGATTAAGATCAAAACCTCTACGCCTCTCTTCTATCGGTCGAGGGATTACCGTTACAAGCTCGTCTTCTATCGGTCCGAGTAAAACCATTTTTCCAAGGAATCAATCACTCTAGATTTCTATTGGTACTAGATAAACCTCACTAAGATATCGATTGCGATTCTAACAATGCCGGATATTTGATCCTAATAACACCGAATCCAATCGTATCTTTTCTTTTTCCTCTCGTGTATAATATTGAATGTATAAACACTCAAACTAACAATATAAGCTCAATATTACAACAACAATAGAATGTATATGATTATAAGATCAATGCCTTTGATTGCTTGGAGTTGTTGTGTGGAATAATACCAACTCCTTGGTATTTATAGCCTTCTTCCTCCTTACTAGCCGTTGCTGCCAGTTGACTAGCTAGCGTGCGCTAGCTCTTCCTTCTTAGCATGCGCTATCGCACATTTTTGCTTTAGCGTGCGTAATGTCTTTCATGTAGCGTACATTAATCATTTTATGTTTCAGTCCAATGGCGACTGTCCTTGACAGTTAGCGTGCGCTACCACTTCCTTTGTAGTGTGCGCTAATCCAATATATCCGTTGCATGACTTGTCAAAGTATCCGTTTGATATGCTGACTTTGACCTGCTTTTCCCAACGTTCTGATTGACTAGAATTCAAACTGATATTTAGCGTGCGCTAAATATCATTCCTTGCGTGCGCTAGTACTGACTTCATTGCATGTGTCATTCTGTGTTTGAATATCTTCACAACGATAACAAGGCTCGATAGCGTGCGTTAATGAACAAGTGTAGCGTGCGCTATCTCGTCAGATGACTTCCCTTCAGGTGACTTCGAACTTGGCTGATGTACAGATTACTCCTCGTTAGTGTGCGCTAACATATATATCTTAGCGTGCGCTAGACATGTATTTTGCTCAGCTTTTTGCATCTTCGTCTGCTTCGTCGTTTTGCTTCACCTTGATGTTGTTTTGTTGTTTAGCAACTTTAATTATCAAAACACAAATTAAATAATGTGTGGAATAAATATTCCAACACATTCTAATCAGATGAATATATGCGCCAAAATCATTTTAGAAATCATTTATATTCCGGAATATTAACGGTGCACAAGCACAAAGCACATTTCTCTAACAAAATAATTCAAAGTTAACCGTTGGTACGAGACTCACGACCACCGTACCCCCCCCCCCCCCCCCGTCGGAAATCTCTGGGTGGTTAACCATAGTTCGTGATACGCACACACACGGCAATACGTATCCCTAGAGGCTCCGTCGGACCGTCCCTAGGTGAACATACACATATCCATCCACACAACCACGAATAGCCATAATTCAAATACTAGAACAGGTAAACAAATGTAAAGTACTTGCCTTTGAGACATCTCCGATGAAATGGGGACGAACAACGACTACAAATGACCCAGACGGAAAACGACGGTTTTTAAATGAAGGATCAATATAAATCAGTCCTAACGGACAACAATACTCGAATGGAATACACCCATAACCCCGATTACAATTCATGACAATAAACGTTCAATCGATACGGGCGAGGGTTTACGCAAAATCTCCCCGTATCAACAATTCACGGATTAAAGTCGAGGAAACCGTATTGGGAATCACCCAATAACAACAATCGGTAAGGAATTTCATAACATACATGAACAATTCGGAATCAATCACGAAAAACCCGAAACCCCCCCAAATTAGACAAGTTTAGGGTTCTTGAAGAAAATACCTCGGATTTGGACGATGGAGGATGATTACGTTGATGATGATATGTTAGCACGAACCTACGGTGATGGGATACGAAGAGTTCTCCAAGCAATATCGGTGGAAATCGCCTCTGAAGTCGCACGTCGAAGAAAACGAAGATAAGGGATGAAAAACTGCTATTCTGACTTGCCCGCTGTTCTTAAAATAGCGGGCCGTTACGGCCGTAACAAGTGGTGCATTACGGCCGTAACAATGGCCATCTTACGGCCGTAACAGATGGGGTGTTACGGCCGTAACACTCGCTAGGCATGCAGGTTCGCCGGCCGTCCAAACGACTCCGAAACTCGGACCTGCTATCGAACCAAAAATACGACTACGAAGAATATTCGATGACGAGTCTAACCGTTACAACAAAATATCATTCCGACTACCCGGGAATCCGAAATATGACAACGAATATAGAATTCCCTAAACTTATAGGAAATTAGAAAAATGGCCCAAGTGCCCGAAAATCACGATACGACATCGGATTAACAAACCGAAAGTCTCAACACGACCAAATCAATCATACGACCAAGAAACAACGAAAATGAACGAGTTTTACAAGAATCGAACGTTCATACGGCAAAACATGACAAAAATGGAATCACGTAAAAACATCTCCAAAACTCGTCAAAAAGGAAAAACTCCAAGAATAAAGTAGATTCAAAATGTCGTAACGGTTACAAGGGAGTAGATAAAAATAGACATACACCAAAAATAGAAACTGCTAAAAATAGAAAGGTACGAATATTACACCAAACACGTTTATCACGTCATAACATCATCATACAAACCCAACCGTCGCAAAATAATTTCATCAAGATGAGACTACCTTTCGTTTCATGAGTTTGCAGTGGCGCGTAACCTGTCCGGGGGATCCAAAGGCGACATTGTATCGATTCGGAAGCCCGAGGAGACTCTTGTGTCTTTCTCTCACTGGAGGTGGAATTGAGCTCTTGGATTGCGCGAAGTCGTGCTGCTGGTTGGCATCAGCCTCAATTTCGGGTTCGGCCATGGGTTGCAGGTCGTTCATAGGTTCGTGATCGGACGACGGTGAGAGTTCCGAACCAGTTCCAACGGATGTTCTGGGGCTCAATTGCTCCACTCCATACCACGTGAGTAATAAAGGGGTTGGCGGTTGTAGCTGATAGATAATCTCGGGGGCCAATTCTTCGCAAGGCGGCGTGTTTGACGAAGGTGGAGATGGCGGCGGTGTTGGTTCTTCTCTCAAGCCATGGGTCACCGACGATTTCTGTAAACGCTTCGCCCTTTTTTAGGGCTGACCCGGTGGACGCCATCTCGACTTCTTGTTAAGCGGTTCGCGAGATGTTGCCCCGACTTTCTTTCATTTTCTGGCGGTGGGAGGGTTTACCGCGGACTTCTTCGGCTCGGTGAGGTCATAGTAGGTTGGAGCTCCAGGGTTATTTCTCCATCCTCCGCTTCGTGTGATCCGATTAAGCGGCCGGTGAATATTCCTCCTTTCTTTTCCTGTCATGATGATGGTCGATGTGTAGCGTTTGGGATGCTAAAGAGAGAGAGGGAGGGAGGTTAGGTTTTTGAGGAAGAAGACCGAGAGAGAGTGAGGGTAGCCGGGGTAAGAGAAAGAAAAGAAAAAGAGGGGAAAGGGAATTACTAATATGAATTAAAGTAACAAACTAAGTAGTGAATAATAATTAAGGAAATACGCAATTAGGAAAATAGAAACAGATAAAAATGAACAAAAATAATAGAGAAGGGCAAAATTTAAAATAATCTTCTAGTTTATAAGAAAGGATTACTAGCTGCAAAAAGAAATAACTTGACTCCTAGCAAGAAAATTAACTCAAAAAAACGAAGAAGAGAAAAAATGCAAAAATAAAAAATTGGGTTGCCTCCCAACAAGCGTCATTTTTTACGTTGTTGGCTCGACGAACTTCCTGTTTAAATTGCAGATGGGTCCTCAAGTTTGCATTCCTCCATATTGGACGTCGTGAATCCTTCGCGATAGTGTTTTAGTAGATGACCATTAACCTTGAAAATTTTTCTTGTCTTTAGACTTTGAACTTCAATCGCTCCATGAGGAAAAATATTGATAATTATGAACAGACCAATCTAGCGGGATCGCAATTTGCCCGGAAATAATTTGAGTCGAGAGTGATAGAGTAACACTTTTTCGCCCACGACGAAGTTCTTCCTTGTTATTCTTGAGTCATGGAATGCCTTTGTCTTTTCTTTATAAATTGCCGCATGCATCATTTTGTATCTCCTCCAGTTCTTGCAATTGCAACTTTCGGTGGGTGCCTGATTCGTCAAAATTCATATTGCATTTCTTGATTGCCCAAAAAGCACGATGTTCAAGTTCGACGGGAAGATGCCAAGGGTTTCCATAAACCAAGCGATACGGGGACATGCCAATTGGTGTCTTATATGCCATCCTATACGCCCAGAGTGCGTCGTCGATCCGTAAGATCCAATCCTTCCGATTCGGCTGAACTGTCTTCTCCAAGATTGCTTTTATCTCTTTATTAGATGTTTCAGCTTGCCCATTTGACTGCGGGTGATAAGAAGTGGACAATTTATGCGAGACACAGTATTTTCTCAAGAGTGCCTCAACTATTCGATTGTTGAAATGTTTTCCCAGGTCGCTGATTATGGCTTTTGGAATTCCGAATCTAGCGAAAATATTTGATTTTTAAAGTTAGCCACCACTTTAGAATCATTGGTCCGTGTGGCGGTCGCCTCCACCCATTTGGATACGTAATCCACAAAGAGTAAGATATAGAGATTCCCATATGAGGAGGGAAAATGTCCCATGAAGTCCATGCCCCAGACGTCGAAAATTTCACATACCAAGATAGGATTTTGGGGCATTTGATTTCGTCGAGAGATATTACCTGTTCTTTGACAATTCTCACACGCCTTGCAAAAATCATAAGCATCCCTAAATAGCGAAGGCCAGTAGAAACCACTCTCCAAAACCTTATGTGCTGTTCTCTTTAACCCGAAGTGTCCTACCTCGGCATGCATATGAGTGACAAAAAGCAAGAATCGAGTGAAATTCAGCCTCTGGTACACATCTTCGAATCATTTGATCTGAACAATACTTCCATAGATAAGGATCATCCCATACGTAATATTTGGCATCACTTCTGAGTTTATCCCTTATAGCCCGGGTCATACCAGTATCGAGAAGCAGAAGATAGTTGTTCTTCGGGGAAACTATCACACATAGGTTTTCCAGCATTTTCTAGGACTAACTGGCTCAGGTGATCGGCCATGGAATTTTCGGACCCTTTCTTGTCCTTGATCTCCACATTGAATTCTTGAGAAAGTAAGATCCATCCAATAAGTCTCGGTTTTGATTCTTTCTTGGCTAACAAATATCGGAGGATAAGCCCCCCTTCGTGTCCAATCCGTAGTGGGGCAGCGTGATCCGAGAAAATAATGACCTTAGTTCCAAGTAGGTAGGAACAAAATTTTCTAATGCAAAGACCACGGCCAGAAATTCCTTCTCGGTTGTGGAATAATTTGCTTGTGTCGGGTCCAGCGTTTTTGAGGCGTAGTATATTACATGGGATGCTCTCCCCACTCTTTGACCCAAGACAGTCCCTACAACGTAATCACTTGCATCGCACATAAGTTCAAATGGCAATTCCCAATTTGGTGGTTGAATTATGGGTGATGATGTCATCAATTGCTTCAGCTTGTCAAAGGCGGCCTTGCATTCATCATTCATATTTAATTCACTTCCTTCTGGAGTAGCTTGCATAAAGGCGCTGCTATCTTTGAAAAATCCTTGATGAATCTTCTATAAAATCCTTCATGGCCAAGAAAAATATGTACTTCCCGCACCGTGGCGGGGTAATGCAAAGCAATAATAACATCAATTTTTGCTTTATCAACTTCAATTCCTTTTTCGGAGATTACGTGCCCCAAAACTATACCTTGTTTAACCATAAAATGGCATTTTTCCCAATTAAGTACGAGGTTAGTTTCTACACAGCGTTTTAAAATAAGAGTGAGATTCCCTAGGCACATTTCGAATGAATCCCCATACACACTAAAATCATCCATGAATATTTAAATGATATTACCTACATACTCAGTAAAAATGCTTACCATACACCTTTGGAAGGTGGCGGGCGTGTTGCATAGCCCGAAGGGCATCTGTCGATATGCGAATGTGCCGAAGGGGCGAGTAAATGTCGTCTTAATTTTCTTGATCTTCGGTTGCGATCGCAATTTGAAAGTAACCCGAAAACCCATCCAAAAATAGTAGTACGCGTGTCCTGCAAACCTTTCAATCATTTGATCTATAAATGGCAAGGGAAAATGGTCTTTTCGGGTCATTGCATTTAGTTTGCGGAAGTTGATGCAAACCCTCCATCCAGTTTGTATGCAGCTAGGAACAAGTTCGCCCTCTTGATTCTCGACCACAGTAATTCCTGTTTTCTTCGGAACGACTTGCGTTGGGCTCACCCATTTGCTATCAGATATTGGAAAGATCAGCCCTACGTCGAGGAGGTTAAGAATATCCTTTTTCACTAACTCCATCATCGGTGGATTCAACCGCCGTTGTGCTTCTCGCATTGGCTTGGCGTCCTCCGTTAGCAGAATTTGATGCATGCATAGGGCTGGACTAATTCCTTTAATATCGGCTATAGTCCATCCAATGGCTTCCTTATATTCCTTGAGAACTTTTAGCAATGCTTTCTCTTGTTTTGTTACACTCCAAACTAGGCGGCTATTACAGTGTCGTGGACCCCCAACTGGGACCCACCAGGTGAATAAAATTTAATGAATTAAATAATATAACTGTAGTACCAAACCACAATATATTACCAATTACTCCGATGAGGAGTTTTAAGTACAACACACCCAGGAATACAGAATACATGTATATTTCATATGAAAATAAAATATTCAACACTAAATAAAATGAAAATCCAAACGGAACTGCAGCGGAAAATACACATCAAAGAAACATGAATAAGTGGAAAGACTGGGGCCCCCTACTAGTATCACTGGGACTCCTCGCTGTCAACGTTTTCTTCACGTGCCTTTGCCTTGCCATGACCAAAAAACAACATCCCCAACGGGGTCAGTTAAACAGAACAACAATCCTCAAGAGTTGAACAAATACAATAATCACATGAATTAGTTATGAAATCAAGTTGAACGATGGGCATCATAGTACGCCACGAATGGGATGTGCAAGTACACAAGCCTGCCGAGTGCCCGGCGTCCCGCATAAACACCCGCAAAACTTGGCCTAGTTAGTCTCACGGAGGCACGCTACCGTGTGCACAGTCCAATGTGTCTGGATCCCCGCATAAATACAATGATCTTAATGTGCCCGACTAAAAATTCACAAATATACCACCCGGAATGCAATACAATCCCAGAAGGTCACAAGAACAAAAGAGACCATGATGAAGAACAATAAATAGAAAACCGACAAGGGTCAAGAATGACTCATCGAGGTGAAATAATGACGCAATGAGTAATAACTTCAAATGAAATGATTGGAACCATTGTTCCTCATGAATTGAATGATTAGTTTGATAATTACAAGTCTCAACATGATTGATGTATGATGAATGAATTATATGTATGAATGAACAACAACGAAAGGTATGATTATCCTTTTAACCGAGCAAGAATTAACTTGCCTCAATATCGGTGATGAAATGTCGCTTCTCGAACAAACGTCCTTAATGGAGTTATCGGTCGCTCAAACAATCTTGAATGATACAAGTACGAACAATTCGCTTAATATATGTATCAATTACGATCATAACCAAATCAAGAAGTCGATACAACAAATTCAAACTCATTGGGGCATCTAGATAAACACGTTGCAAACATGCTTCCATTGTTTACAACCAACCCCAATTATATCGAAACCAACCTCCAAATGAGTGATTCAATCCAACAAGATATCATCAATACAATCAATAATCCAACAGGAATACTCCATTCGATATTACAACAACATCTAATCGAAACCCCAAAATTCCAAAGTCAACACTCAAGGTGTTCTTGAACAATTCCCCAAATACTCAACAAAATCCGAAAAATACACCAATAATTCCGTAGGAACACATGCATCCAAGGTAGATAATTCATATTCAGCATATTCCAACATAAGATCAAGCTAACTTGAAGAGATCGGAAGGAAAACAATAAAATCCCGAAATTCTAGATTCAAGAAAAGTTTACCTTGATTTGGTGTGGTGGAGAGGATTAAATGTTGATTAATCTGAACTAGGAGCTTAGAGGTGATGCTAGATGATTGCATCTCGAAGAACTCTTCTCAAAACGCCCAAAATCGCCCAAATCACCCGGATGAGGAGGAGGAATGAAGAAAATGACGAAATGGGGTTGAACTGTCCTATTTATACCAACCCCAGCTTAGCACGCGCTAGCTCCTTCTATTAGCGTGCGCTAGCGGGTGTACCGGGTAGACCAGTGAACTCTGTCTGCCGTGTTAGCGTGCGCTACGTACTTGGTAGCGTGCGCTAATGTCTTCCTCTTAGTGTGCGCTAATCGGATGTTAGCGTGCGCTACCTGATAGTTGGTGCCTAGTAACTGGAGTCCCGAACCTATTGTCCTCTGCCCTGCTCGCCTTAGCGCGCATTACACCGATAACTTAGCGTGCTCTACTAATACAGTTAGCGTGCACTACCCTCACACATAGCGTGCGCTACGAAGACTCTGATTCAGTCTAGTGCCTTCTAGACTGTCTGCCTCAATTACACTAGCGTGCGCTAATGCTCGACGATAGTGTGCGCTACCAGTACTCAATTAGCGTGCGGTAAAAAGAGTATGTAGCGTGCGCTACTCATCACACACAGGCTGCCAACAACGATAATAATGATAGTGTTCTCGACTAGACTCTCAACAGGGTTGGATGACGAATGATAACTGATATACGATATAAACGCCTAACGGTGAAACACAATAAATGAATATGAATGATGAATGATTATTGATGAGTGAAAATTACTGAGTGATGATTATTGAATGATAATAAATGAATTTACAACCGGGTATTACATACTCCCCCCTAAAAAGAGTTTCGTCCTCGAAAATAAGGGTCGAACAATTTGGGATAACTCTCCCGCATACTATACTCGGTTTCCCAAGTAGCCTCTTCGACTCCGTGTCTCGACTACTGAATCTTAACCAAAGGAATCGCCTTGTTCCTCAACTGTTTAATTCGTCGCTCTAAGACTCGTACAGGACGCTCCTCGTACGTATGATCATTCGCGATCTCGATTTCATCGAACTGAAGTATGTGAGTAGGGTCGGCAACATACTTCCGCAACTGAGAGACGTGGAACACGTTATGAATTCAGCTCAAGGCCGGAGGTAAAGCCAATCGATAAGCCAGATCGCCTACACGATCCAAAATCTCAAATGGTCCAATAAATCTCGGACTCAACTTTCCCCGCTTCTCGAAACGGAAGATACCTAGACATGGAGATACCTTGACCAAAACATGGTCACCTGCCTCTAATTCTAATGGTCGACGACGATTATCTGCATATGATTTTTGTCGGCTCTGAGCGGTCAACAAACGACTCCTGATCAAAGCTACCTTCTCGCGGGCGGCTATAAGCATATTGGGCTCAGTGCCGATTGATAAGTCATCCCAACATAAGGGAGATCGAAAACGACGACCGTATAAGGCCTCGTAAGGTGCCATCTTAATCGAAGCATGCCAACTGTTGTTATACGTGAACTCGATCAACGGTAGTTGGACTTCCCAATCATCTTTCCAATCGAGAACACATGCCCTCAGCATGTCCTCTAACGTCCGAATAGTTCTCTCTGATTGTCCGTCGGACTGAGGGTGAAAAGTTGTGCTGAAGTTTAGCTGAGTTCCCATGGCACGATGAACCGATTTCCAAAAATATGACACGAATCGTCTGCAACGATCAGAAACGATACTCTTAGGGGTACCGTGCAATCTCACGGTCTCTTTAATAAATAACTGGGCAAGTCTCTCAGGACTCCATGTATCCTTAATCTCAAGGAAATGAGCTGACTTAGTTAAACGATCCACGATTACCCAAATTGTGTTCATGCCACGACGACTCGTTGGCAAACTTGTGATGAAGTCCATTGAAATATCCTTCCACTTCCACTCCGGAATAGGGAACAGTTTCAGCATACCCGCTGGTCGCTGATGTTCTATCTTGACTTGCTGATAGGTTAAACATCTCGAAACAAATTCTGCGACTTCCCGCTTCATCTTACTCCACCAGTAATTTTGTTTCAAGTCTTTGTACATCTTGCTAGACCCCGGATGGATAGAATAATGGGTAGCATGGGCCTCTCTCAAAATCGAGTTTTTCAACTCATCAGTTGCCGGAACGCATAACCGGTTCTTAAATCGCAAAAGTCCATCCTCGTGGACCACAAATCCAGGGGTTTTCCCCTGTGTCACATCGTCTCGAATGCGCAAAAAAAATGGGTCTGAACCCTACTTCACTCTGATCGCCTCCTCAAGTGGCGTTGAAATCTCTAGCATACAAAGTTGCCCTTGCACTCACTGTAACCAGACCTCTGTAACACCCCCAAAACCGTATGGGAATATTACACGCCGTAGACCCTTTCCACAAGGATCTACCAGGCTAAACATCCATAAACAACCAAATGCTTGCCAGGCCAGGATCAAACAATATAATAATACAGACCGTTAAGGTCACTTACACATAAACGCACAGACCGATGAGGTCACACAACTCTATCAACAGGACTGACTAACAACATTACCCACATAGGGGTCGAAACACAATACAGCGGAAGACTGAATCAACTCTAACAATACAACCAAACTCTACCAACTCTTGACTCTTGATTAGTATCGCAGCTCGTCATCCCCTTGTGCCAATCCTGTGACTGCTCCCCTGAACCTGCATGTACCTGGACGCAGAACAGACATCCACCCCCCGATTACTCGGGGGTTAGTAAAACTCCACTGTTTTACTAGTGCAAGTATAAAATGATATGAAATGCAACAAGTAAATAGCAACTACGTATTTAATACGGAATTCCATTATCAAAATGTTCCCGAGAAGTTTTAGAATTTCGAACTCAAGCAAGAGATATTTGAAAAGGAACACATCATCTCGGGGATTTTTAAAGCATAAATTCTTTTGGACCTCGAGTCCCAATTTACAAAACCTTTTCGTAAACATTAGGGCCTTAGCCCGATTCTCGTTTCAAAGCACACTAGATAATATATCATTATGAGTCCGAGACCCATATTTAAAATGTCACCCAAACAATTACTGCTACACGATCATTGCTCGTACACATCATGTACCGAACTCCAGAGGCCTCGACGGACCTTACCCGGACCACACACACTGTTCGTACACATCATGTACCGAACTCCGGAGGCCTCAACAGACTCTACCGGGCCACAAACATTGTTCGTACACATCATGTACCGAACTCCAGAGGTCTCGTCAGACCCTACCTGGATCACACACCTTGTTCGTACACATCATGTACCGAACTCCATAGGCCTCGTCAGACCCTACCTGGAACACACACCTGGTTCGTACACATCATGTACCGAACTCCAGAGGCCTCGTCAGACCCTACCTGGAACACACACACACATCGACACGACACAACTCATAATCATTAAATATCAAGCCATTCCACATTACACCGAAATGTACAATCAAGTATGTAAACCAAAACAACACAAATATCATGATCATCAAAACAACTCGACAATGACCAACCACGCCCGGCACAAACTTAGATGATTTGCACATCCAACACAATTCCACGATGTTAACTAAGTGAAGGTATTATCGTTACCATCAATTGTTCGTAATAATCAATTCATACGAAGCATATACACGAAAGTAAAACAATGCATCACAACCATAATACGACGTCCCTATTCACAAGACACAATTCGTATAGTAAAATACTTGCCTTAATAACCGCTACCGAATACTCCGAAGAACACGATTCGACCGGGAAGCTCGGACCCCGAAGAAGACAACGAACGGAAGGGTTCCGACTCGAGTTCTTCACAAGAATCTCATCCCTAAGTCATACCAATGATAAATCAACAATTGTACGATGGATAATAATCATACAACGCCCAATCCCCCCTCTAAGACCTTTTGTCGGACACCTTCAAGGCGTCGACTAAGAACTCGACCAAAATAATGAATCGATACGATCCAACCATGGAATAACAAGGAATTCGATATAATACATCTAAATAAACAATAATCCATCAATAATCTAAGTTATTTCGGATTAAACGGACAAATCGAACAAAATCCCCAAAACTAGATTTTAAGAAAACTTGCCTTGATTCGGTCGATCGGAGCAAGTTGTGGAAGGATTAATCGATGTTATGAACTCCAAAACTTCGTGGATTCATAGTATAACAACATGTCTTCGACTTCCCAAAGACTCCAGCCGCGGACAGGAAGGATAGGAAATGAAAATGAGTGAAAAAAGCATTTTCGGCCATATTTATCGCTGCCGGACACGGCGCAAGCCGGCCAGACAGCGCCGTGTGTCTCGGCCGTGTCTCGGCAAGTGCCGATCTGGCCGACCGGCGCAAGACACGGCGCTCGCGGCGCCGTTTGAGGCCGTTTCGCCCGTGTCGGCGGCGACCTCCGAGCGCACAAAATGAAGAACCACAACGACGATCCGAACGACCCCGAAACCCGAATCTGAATACGAATCGAAGATACGGTTACGAAGTACTCGCAAAGACGAATCTAAGAGCTAAGAGAACACACGATTCCGACCACCCAAAGGCTCGAAATTCGACAACCGAAGTAATTACCCCAAACTTTGGGAAATTACGAAAACGGCCCAAAATGTCCGAAAATCAGGATACGTGATCGAATAACCAAACCGAAGTTCACAACACGTCTAATAAAGTTAAACGGACTTACTAGAAACTCGAAACAGTAATTTCGAACGAGATTCACAAGAATCGAACTCGAGTGCGGAAAAGTCGTTAAGAAACACGGAACTCAACAAAACAATACCGAAACGAACTCGGATGACAAAAAGTGCAGAATTAATCATTCTCATAATGATGAGACGGTCCCAGGCGAGTCGTCGAAACGGACTTCTGCCGAAAAAAGAAAATTACCGAAAATCCGAAATTGCGGATACTACATTCTACCCTCCTTAAAAGAAGTTTCGTCCCGAAACTTAAATCAAGTAGGGAGAAGCAATATCCCGCCAGGAAAACTCAACGAGATACACAAGAACCGAAAAAAATCGCGCCTAACGGCGAAACGTTACAAGCAACGCAAAGGAATATACGGCGTGAAAACACGCCCTACGACGACTAACGCAACGCCACCGACTATGTTTCAAAACAACAACGAGTAATTAACAACACATCACATGCACACATTTAATCAAAGAAACGCACGCGACAACAAGTCGCACCCGACCACAACGACTATGCGGTAGAAACAAATATAGTATTATGATAGAATTCACTCCGATTCTCGTCAACAAGAAAATGTCCGACGTCAAGACACAAACAATTCAAGATAACAGAAAACGAGAATACCGGACGTTACATTCTATCCTATTAAAAATAAGTTTCGTCCCGAAACTTAAAATAAAACATCATGGTAAAATACAAACAAAACCAAAAAGTTCACGCAACAAATATCAATTTCTACACGAATTACAACACGAAGTACGATACACAACTACATCACGGGACACCACCGGGCACTCCCCGAGTAGGAACGAAACCCCAATTCCCGAACATCTTGGCAACGGTCTCACAATGCACCGCTCGGTGACCCACTTGGGCACACTCGAAACAGTTGACTAACGGTGAACGACAATTCTTCGCAGTACGAGATCAGGCAACAACAGTCAGACAACCCCGATCGAACAACAACGATCGAACAACAACGATCAAATAACAATGATCGAACAACAATGATCAATAAACAATGATCGAACAACAATGATCGAACAACAACAATCAAATAACAATGATCGAACAATAATGATCAAATAACAATGATCGAACAACAACGATCGAACAACAATGATCGAATGACAACAGTCGAACAATGACTCTGAAGTCCCCACTTCAACTCCAGACATTAAAAGAACTGGTAGAAGGTGAAAGATGTTACTTCCAAACAAGGTTCACAAGAATCGAACCGAACTCGGAAAGGTCACGATGATAAACAGGTCGATCTGAAACAAGGTCACAACCAGTTCGAACGATGACAACTGAGACATCAAACAAGTTCAAAAAGTATCGACGAACACGTGCAAGTCGATAGAATTTAGAAGGAGAAACTGCAGAAGTCAAATATAGTACGGGTATTACATCCGACCTCTTATAAAAGAAATGTCGTCCCCGTAACTCACAACAACAGAAACAAGGTAACAACACAAAAAGCATCTGACAGGAAAATCTCCCATGGATCTCTCAGAGCCGATCCTGATATCTGTGCTGAAGTGCGAACTCCGAAAGTCTTGGTAGCCAATTCGCAAAACTGAATTCGGTGTCCCTCGAGTCCTCACTTGAAACGCGTTACAGACGAGAAAGACAATTTACACGTGTATGCCCCGGCACATCACGGTTGAAACACCTCGGCTCGGCATACCGAAAATACAAATGCTAGATACAATGGGGCAAAACGTCGCAAAACAACATAGCGGAGATGCCAACTCAGCATAACAAGGAATCATAACACATATCATATACAACGATTACCATCGTAAAGTAATACACACACAAACACTACAGCAACGACGGTATCGTTCGACGACTTCGACGGCCCGAACGATAACCAGCACATAATTACAAACATCATGAAACAATCACACATGTGCCCAAACGTACAAACCCAAGCTTCAACAGCTCACACTCGTGCGACAACACGCAAATCACCACGAGGCGACAAATAGTAAATACCAGTTCACACTTCTCACAGAGGGCTAGTACTACAAATACGTGGCAACGCCTCAACATTCATGCCACCAATTCGATCATATTCGAAAGTTAACATCATAACGACAAAGAAAACATCATACATACATTTCCAAATGCAAACGGGAATTGATAGGGTTTTTTTTTAAAAAAAAATAAAAACCCCCTTTTGAAAATAATTTTGGAAATACCGATTGATCTTGAGTATCACCCTTCAAAAAAAGTTCAAACGTGAAACATCGTTATCGAGACTTTGGAAAACTATTTCGCATTCGATAAAATGAGGACACTTTCTTTTCGTGAAAAACTTTCGGAAATATTCGACCCTCGGGTTTAAGTAAAAGTGTTTCTAAAACATTGGAAATATCTCAAAACATTTTGGTCCTCGAGGTAGAAGAATTTTGAAACATATTGTGGCACCTTGGATGTACCACGAGAAAATAATTCATTTTAAAACTACATCTCGAAATTTATTTTCTAAGGTACTCAAGGTTTTCAAAGATAATTCAATGGGCTAGAATGCCCAAAAATTTCAGATAATTACACGGAACATTATAGCGCCATGGGTCCCGCGCCGGAACCCACCAGGCTAAAAACTATTTACAAAACGCCAAAAAGGTCGATGACGGTAATATTTCAAAAACTCACAAAAGCCATTTACGAAATACTAAATACCGTCATAAGAATTTCGCCAAAACGATCAAGGTCATAATGCCAAAAACTCGGTTAAGGGAATCAGTTTTCGAAATAAAACTCAGCCGGTAAAATACCGAAAGCCATTACAAAAGAACTCACGCAGCGGAAAAAGGAATACAGTCCAACATGCACAATCCAATTGAATACATCTCACAGCGTCTAGTTTAAACATACAACAAAACCATTCCTCGGAGTTTCTCACGAACTCAATCGTCGATACCTTATTCGAAACCCAAGAAGGTTCTCAATTTTCACATCATACCACCCCTCACAGTGGTTCAAAGGTAAAACAACAATCGGCCCAGTTTTATACATATACTATATGTCACACGTATTAAATACAACTATATTCACAACACCGTGCAAATAAAATTATGCACCGCAATTAACTCATTTAGAAAAAATCATGATACACAGGTACTTCGCATAAAAGAGGAGACTTACGTCCACAGGCCGCACGGAGATGACGGTCGCCCACGATACTAATCTCATCCGACAACATATCCGACACGTTGTGACTACGCACAACTCAACTTGTCACCTGACGACTCGAACGACAAGACAACACATTACTCGACAAACCACGACTCGACTCGACCGACGGCTAGGTTTCCGCAACCTAAGCTCGATACCATAAATGTAACACCCCCAAAACCGTATGGGAATATTACACGCCGTAGACCCTTTCCACAAGGATCTACCGGGCTAAACATCCATAAACAACCAAATGTTTGCCGGCCGAGTCAAACAATATAATATCTGAGGCAGCTAAGGTCACTTACACATAAACACACAGACCGATGAGGTCACACAACTCTATCAACAGGACTGACTAACAACATTACCCACACAGGGGTCGAAACACAATACAGCGGAAGACTGAATCAACTCTAACAATACAACCAAACTCTACCAACTCTCGACTCTTGATTAGTATCGCAGCTCGTCATCCCCTTGTGCCAATCCTGTGACTGCTCCCCTGAACCTGCATGTACCTGGACGCAGAACAGACATCCACCCCCCGATTACTCGGGGGATAGTAAAACTCCACTGTTTTACTAGTGCAAGTATGAAACGATACGAAATGCAACAAGTAAGTAGCAACTAGGTATTTAATACGGAATTCAATTATCAAAATATTCCCGAGAAGTTTTAGAATTTCGAACTCAAGCAAGAGATATTTGAAAAGGAACACATCATCTCGGGGATTTTTAAAGCATAAATTCTTTTAGACCTCGAGTCCCAATTTACAAAACCTTTTCGTAAACATTAGGGCCTTAGCCCGATTCTCGTTTCAAAGCACACTAGATAATATATCATTATGAGTCCGAGACCCATATTTAAAATGTCACCCAAACAATTACTGCTACACGATCATTGCTCGTACACATCATGTACCGAACTTCGGAGGCCTCGACGGACCTTACCCGGACCACACACTGTTCGTACACATCATGTACCGAACTCCGGAGGCCTCAACGGACCATACCCGGTCACAAACATTGTTCGTACACATCATGTACCGAACTACAGAGGTCTCGTTGTTGGAAGTATGCCCTCGAATGCCACTCAGAGGATGATGAGTGAGGGCATTGTACTTGTAATTATGTAAAGTCACTAATATAAGGCAATGGATGTTTCTTTATTTACTGTTAGTTACTGACATTCTCAACTCGTAAATATACATATAGAAACTAGTCCCTGTATTTGAGAGCAAAACGTTCCACTCCTTATTTGATAAGGGGGTCGGCACTGGAAAGGTTTATAGCTCAAATACTTAATCGTTCGCAAGTCGATGAAACTTGACTGGGCTTTAAGTTTATGTGAAGACTTGTATGACGTGTTCTTTGACATGGAGAGCGCCTGTCGAACGCTAATGGTTAGTGGGAGCACACGTTATAGGTATGCTAATTGGATTAGTATACTCGAACCGACTCACCCTAGATTCGTCACGCGGATTTCACTCCAGGACAGTCAATGACGGAATCAAAAGGTTGTGATAGGTATTCGTGAACCTTCGACTTGAGGATTTAGTAGGGATGTGCTTGTGACGTCAAGATTTTCATTAGAGTAGTTCGACCCTATAAACCGGAAGGCGGGGGTCAACCTCGACGTGCATCTTGATGGGCAAGTATCAGGTCCTACTGAATACCAAGATAGAATTCTTTCTCCTGTTAGTGAACGGGTTATATGTCCTATGCGGTTATTGGCAGATGAGATCATAAGTCTTTGGCCAAAGCATGGAGCTAGTTGTATTAGATACACGACAGCTCGAAGATCTCGATTTGCATTAACGCATGCATAGCGTCAAGTACAGATAGGGTTTGACTGACCGTGACCCTATAACTTGATCGGGACATTTGAAAGAAGGGTTTATACGTATACTGGTATTCACGACAGAATGGTTCTTGAATGATCCCAAACATTCGTTCTCAGTCGGGGTACAGTGTAGGACACCAGGCTAGCTAGGTGGTGCTACTACTCTTTGGTTCCTCCCATTGCTGACTGAGACGGACCTACCGAGTCGCGCAATAGGATTGACGACGGAATGAATAAAGCTAATTCTCTCATTATGAATATTAGATATTGGATATCTAATTTGGGACATTGGATGTCTAAATTGATTTATTGGATAAATTAATTTACGGCCTAATGAATTAAATATATTACTGGGTGATTAATTTAATTCATGAATATAATTATTTCTTGGAGAAATTAATTATGTTATTTTGTATTTGATATGTTTAATTAATTGGATTAATTAAACGACACAAATACATCGGAACGGAATAGGAGTTTATCTGTTTGGATTCTCGGGAGTCCGAAACGAACCGAACTCGTCCGTTTTCTAGCATGGGCCGCCCCCCACTTTTAACCATGTGTGTGTATTGACTTGTCCCCATCATGGTTTTGGAATCTCATGTGTTGAGGGGTCAAGCATCATATACATTATATGGGGGAATCTCACATGTGATATGTTTTGATTTTATGTGGGTTGAATAAGAAGGGGAAGAGGACTTTGATCTTACTCACTCAACTTTTGGAAGCCTCCCTACGTGAGATTGAGAGAGAGAGAGAGAAAAACCATTTTCTCAATTATCTTCATCTTCTTCATTCACTTCTTCTTCATTTTTCTTGGAGAAAAATTGAGAGAAAATCATATAGAGAGAGTAAGATTAAAACACTTAGAGCGTAGTAATCTTTACATATATAGCTTCATCACTTAGCCCTAGCCGTATCCTCGGAGGATAGCAAGGTGATCATCGTTCCGGTTGTTTCTCCGGTGCATGGCAAGTAGAGACGCGGTGCTTTCGGCATTGGATCGTTCAAGAGCTTGGGGAATAGCTCAAGAGAAGGTTATCCATCTAATCAACGGACTACAAGGGTAAGTTTCTATATCTCTTGTGAATTCGTTTTTGGTATTCGTATATACGTAGCTCGATCGATCCTCGTAGGGATTCGGATCGAATTAATTTTCGTTTTACCGCTTCCGCTGGGCCTTTATTTTAGGCACCGAATCCCAACACTCGTCAGACCCTACCTGGATCACACACCTTATTCGTACACATCATGTACCGAACTCCAGAGGCCTCGTCAGACCCTACCTGGAACACACACCTGGTTCGTACACATCATGTACCGAAATCCAGAGGCCTCGTCAGGCCCTACCTGGAACACACACACACATCGACACGACACAACTCATAATCATCAAATGTCAAGCCATTCCACATTACACCGAAATGTACAATCAAGTATGTAAACCAAAACAACATAAATATCATGATCATGAAAACAACTCGACAATGACCAACCACGCCCAGCACAAACTTAGATGATTTGCACATCCAACACAATTCCACGATGTTAACTAAGTGAAGGTATTATCATTACCATCAATTGTTCGTAATAATCAATTCATACGAAGCATATACACGAAAGTAAACCAATGCATCACAACCATAATACGACGTCCCTATTCACAAGACACAATTCGTATAGTAAAATACTTGCCTTAATAACCGCTACAGAATACTCCGAAGAACACGATTCGATCGGGAAGCTCGGACCCCGAAGAAGACAACGAATGGAAGGGTTCCGACTCGAGTTCTTCACAAGAATCTCGTCCCTAAGTCAAACCAATGATAAATCAACAATCGTACGATGGATAATAATCATACAACGCCCAATCCCCCCTCTAAGACCTTTTGTCGGACACCTTCAAGGCGTCGACTAAGAACTCGACCAAAACAACGAATCGATACGATCCAACCATGGAATAACAAGGAATTCGATATAATACATCTAAATAATCAACAATCCATCAATAATCTAAGTTATTTCGGATTAAACGGACAAATCGAACAAAATCCCCAAAACTAGATTTTAAGAAAACTTGCCTTGATTCGGTCGATCGGAGCAAGTTATGGAAGGATTAATCGATGTTATGAACTCTAAAACTTCGTGGATTCATAGTATAACAACATGTCTTCGACTTCCCAAAGACTCCATCCGCGGACAGGAAGGATAGGAAATGAAAATGAGTGAAAAAAACGACTGCTCGGCCATATTTATACGCTAGGACACGGCGCAAAGCGGCCCACCAGCGCCGTGTGTCTCGGCCGTGTCTCGACAGTTGCAGTCTTGGCCGACTGGCGCAGACACAGCGCTTCGGCGCCGTTTGAGGCCGTTTCGCCTGTGTCCGGCCAAGGCCTCCAGGCACAAAATGAAGAACCACAACGACGATCCGAACGACCCCGAAACCCGAACCTGAATACGAATCGAAGATACGGTTACGAAGTACTCGCAAAGACGAATCTAAGAGCTAATAGAACACACGATTCCGACCACACGAAGGCTCGAAATTCGACAACCGAAGTAATTACTCCAAACTTTGGGAAATTACGAAAACGGCCCAAAACGTCCGAAAATCACGATACGTGATCGAATAACCAAACCGAAGTTCACAACACGTCTAACAAAGTTAAACGGACTTACGGGACACACGCAACCGGAAATTCGAACCACAATCACAAGAATCGAACTCGAGTGCGGAAAAGTCGTTAAGAAACACGGAACTCAACAAAACAATACCGAAACGAACTCGGATGACAAAAAGTGCAGAATTAATCATTCTCAGAATGATGAGACGGTCCCAAGCGAGTCGTCGAAACGGACTTCCGCCGAAAAAAAAAATTACCGGAAATCCGAAATTGCGGATATTACAACCTCGATCTCAGGTCTTAGGAATTCCTGCTGAAGTTCTTTTTGAGCAGTCAACCGAGCACGCATTTGCTCCTGAACAGACTTATGGCTCAAGGCGTCGGCGACAACATTCGCCTTACTCGGATGGTATTGTATCTCAATATCATAATCTTTAATCAGATCCAACCACCGTCTCTGTCGCATGTTCAACTCCTTCTGAGTGAATATATACTTCAAACTCTTATGATCGGTGAAAATCTAACAGGTGACACCATAAATATAATAACGCCAAATCTTCAACGCCAATACCACAGCTGCCAGCTCCAGGTCGTGGGTCGGATAATTGACCTTGTAAGGCCTTAGTTGCCGTGAAACATAAGCAATCACCTTCCCATCCTGCATTAATACACATCCAAGACCGTGTCTGGACGCGTCGCTATAAACCACGAATCCTTCCGTCCCTTGCGGTAAAGAAAGGACAGGTGTTGAAATTAAACGTCTCTTGAGTTCCTCAAAACTCTGCTGACACGCATCTGACCACATGTATTTCTTATCCTTCCGCAAAAGGTTAGTCATAGGTTGAGCGATTTTATAAAATCCTTCAACAAATCGCCAGTAATAGCCTGCTAATCCGAGGAAGCTTCGGATTTCCATAACATTCTTCGGAGGTTGCCAATCTCGGATAGCCTCTGTCTTCTCAGGGTCGACACGTATTCCGTCTGATGAAATCACATGTCCGAGAAACGTCACCTCGGACATCCATAACTCATATTTGGAAAATTTTCCATAGAGTTGCTCCCATCTCAACACGTCAAGGACCTGATGAAGGTGAAGTTCGTGCTCCTCTCGGTTACGGGAATAAATTAAAATGTCATCTATGAAAACAACCACGAACTGATCCAAATAGTCAATGAAAACTTGGTTCATTAACTCCATGAATACCGCAGGTGCATTAGTTAACCCAAACGGCATCACTATAGACTCGTAGTGCCTATAGCGTGTTCGAAACTGTTGGGTACGGGGTCGGATATTTGCGCCGTTTGCGGAAGCATAAATATAAGTGCGGAAAATAAAGGACATGAGGATTTATAGAGGTTCGGCTATAAACGAGCCTACGTCCTCTCTCGGTATCTTTTTCTATAGGATCAAGATAAAAACCTCTACGCCTCTCTTCTATCGGTCGAGGTATAACCATTACAATCACGTCTTCTATTGGTCCGTGATAAACCACTCGTACTTGTCTTTGCGTCGGTCCAAGTTAAACCGTTTTTCTTTTCTATCGGACAAGGAATCAACCGCTCTAGCTTTCTATGGGTACTAGATAAACCTCACTTAGATATCGATTGTGATTCTAATAATGCCGGATCCTTGATCCTAATAACACCGAATCCAATCGTATTTTTTCTTTTACCACTCGTGTATAATGTTGAATGTATAAACACTCAAACTAACAATATAAGACCAAAGTTATAACAACAATAATATCGATATGAATAAGTGATCAATGTATCTCTTGCTTGAAGTTGTTGTACTTGAATCAATACCATAGACATGGTATTTATAGGCTCCATCTTCAAACTAGCCGTTAGCTGCTGAACCTTCTTTACGTACGTTATATCCATTCCATTACGTACGTAAGCATCGTTACGTACGTTAACCACCACGGGTTACGTACGTAAGCCTCTTCCAGTTTCAGTCCAGGGAGTTTCGTCATATTGGTTACGTACGTTAGCATATACTCCATTACGTACGTTAAGCCATACGTCAGTGCTGACGTCATGTGTCCGTTGTATGCTTTTCTAACTTTGACTCCTCCAACGTTCACTTGTTTGAACTGCGTTACGTATGTTAATTATCCTTCATTACGTACGTAAGCCTTATAATATTACGTACATTAATCGATCCATGTTACGTACGTTAAGGCTGTCCAGAATGCCTTTTTTGCAACTTTGTTTTCTTCGATTCTTGCTTCGCCTCTTTGTTGTTTTGTTTTGTTTAGGAACTTTAATCATCAAAACATTATTAAATTATGTATGGAACTAAATGTTCCAACAATCTCCCCCTTTTTGATGATTACAAAACAACACTTCGTTAATGGGATTTACCTGCAAAAATATAAATATATGTATATGTGTACAGACCAAAGTTTTCGACTTTGTCCGTTTTGTTAGAATCTTCTCCCATTTCTTTTTCGACTCCTTCTATTCTTTTCTCTTTTTCTTTTCCCAATTTCATTAATTTTTCATCGTCTTTTCGACGTCTCCTCATTTTTGTTCAACTCCTTCGTTTTTCCATTTCTTTTTGTATGCTATCGATTTTCTTCGATTTTCTCCCCCTTTCACGTTTAATCACATTTTCAACTTATTTCTCCATTCTCCTATCTCTCCCCCTTTTTGTATTCATCAAAAAAATGCAATAAAATGCCAAAAAAAAATCCATAAATATGAAATATGCAAAAATAAATGTTTGGGGATCCAACCTATATTGGTTTTTGTTTAGAAACGTAGACGATATTTGAAATGATTGTTCCTTTAGGAACCCAAATTTTATTAATTTTTATCGTCCGTCTCGGGCTTTTGCAACTTGAAATATGATGCCCGATTTTTAAACACTTTTCGCAATGAGGTATCTTGAAATTAACGGATTCGTTTTTCAAACGAGTTTTGAATCCTAACCCCTCTTTATTCAAAGTAAATTTTTGAACACCAAGCATTTGTTCAAATTTCTCGTTTCCACACGAGAATTTCTTTGTCAAAGATTTAAGCTCGGTTTGGATTTTAGCGAGATCATTCTTCAAAATATTTTCATTTTCAATACACTTTGAATGATCGATTTCAACAAATTTTCCCTTTTCGATAATTTTGGAATTTTCAATTTCCAAGGATTTAATTTTAGACTTAAGGGATTTGATTTTATTTAAAGCATTTTGATAGTCCGTATGTAATAATTCGAAAGCTTCAAATAACTCATCTTGAGATGACGTACTTACCCGGCTTTCGACGTCACTTTCGTCGAGTGTACTTCGGGCCATAAGAGCGAGATTTTGATTGAGATCATCAACTTCATCTTCATCGCTCCATGTTGCTTGATTTGTTCCTTCGTGAGTTGCCTCTAAATTGTTCAAAATTTCTTTGGCACTATTACACGAGGAAATTCGGTCGAGATCGTCAGAATTTAAGGCACAATAAAGCATTTGTGTTGCCTTACAATTTTGGTGGTCGTTCTCCCAATCCATATCATCATATTCTTCGAAACTTTTTATAGTCCCGTTGGAATTCATGGGAATTTTTGGACCTAGACATATGATTTTCCAAAGCTCAATATCATAAGCTCGGATGAAGATTGACATCTTCTTTTTCCATTTCATATAATTTGATCCGTCGAAAAATGGAGATTGGTTCGACACAAGATCTTCATTTGGAGCAAATTGGAATGCCATTTGGATCTTCTCCTCGGATGTTAAGCCGCGTATTGGAGTACCGCTCCAATACCAATTTTTGGGTATGGGTTTGGATATTTGCGCGGTTTGCGGAAGCGTAAATATAAGTGCGGAAAATAAAGGACACGAGGATTTATAAAGGTTCGGCTATAAACGAGCCTACGTCCTCTCTCGATATCTTTTTCTATAGGATCAAGATAAAAACCTCTATACCTCTCTTCTATCGGTCGAGGGATAACCGTTACAATCACGTCTTCTATTGGTCCGTGATAAACCACTCGTACTTGTCTTTGCGTCGGTCCAAGTTAAACCGTTTTCCTTTTCTATCGGACAAGAAATCAACCGCTCTAGCTTTCTATAGGTACTAGATAAACCTCACTTAGATATCGATTGTGATTCTAATAATGCCGGATCCTTGATCCTAATAACACCGAATCCAATCGTATCTTTTCTTTTACCACTCGTGTATAATGTTGAATGTATAAACACTCAAACTAACAATATAAGCTCAAAGTTATAACAACAATAATATCGATATGAATAAGTGATCAATGTATCTCTTGCTTGAAGTTGTTGTACTTGAATCAATACCACAGACATGGCATTTATAGGCTCCATCTTCAAACTAGCCGTTAGAACCTTCTTTACGTACGTTATATCCATTCCATTACGTACGTAAAGTGGCGATGATAACGTACGTAATGGAGTATATGCTAACGTACGTAACCAATATGACGAAACTCCCTGGACTGAAACTGGAAGAGGCTTACGTACGTAACCCGTGGTGGTTAACGTACGTAACGATGCTTACGTACGTAATGGAATGGATATAATGTACGTAAAGAAGGTTCAGCAGCTAACGGCTAGTTTGAAGATGGAGCCTATAAATACCATGTCTATGGTATTGATTCAAGTACAACAACTTCAAGCAAGAGATACATTGATCACTTATTCATATCGATATTATTGTTGTTATAACTTTGAGCTTATATTGTTAGTTTGAGTGTTTATATATTCAACATTATACACGAGTGGTAAAAGAAAAGATACGATTGGATTCGGTGTTATTAGGATCAAGGATCCGGCATTATTAGAATCACAATCGATATCTAAGTGAGGTTTATCTAGTACCCATAGAAAGCTAGAGCGGTTGATTCCTTGTCCGATAGAAAAGGAAAACGGTTTAACTTGGACCGACGCAAAGACAAGTACGAGTGGTTTATCGCGGACCAAAAGAAGACGTGATTGTAACGGTTATCCCTCGACCGATAGAAGAGAGGCGTAGAGGTTTTTATCTTGATCCTATAGAAAAAGATACCGAGAGAGGATATAGACTCGTTTATAGCCGAACCTCTATAAATCCTCGTGTCCTTTATTTTCCGCACTTATATTTACGCTTCCGCAAACGGCGCAAAATATCCGACCCCGTACCCAACAGAAATGCCGTCCTTGCGATATCCGACTCTCGAATTCGCAACTGATGATACCCAGATCTTAAATCGATCTTGGAAAATACTGAAGCTCCCTGAAGTTGATCTAAGAGATCATCAATACGGGGTAGGGGATATTTATTCTTGATCGTCACCCTGTTTAGCTCTCGATAATCAATGCACAAGCGAAAAGAACCATCATTCTTATTGAAAAATAACACTGGTGCTCCCCACGGGGACACACTCGGTCTGATATAACCTTTCTCGGTCAACTCCTCCAGTTGATTCTTCAGTTCCTTCATTTCGGTCGGGGCCATACGATACGGTGCTTTCGATATTGGGGACGTATCAGGCTCCAACTCTATCGTGAATTCCATATCTCTCTGTGGAGGCAAACCAGGTAACTCTTCTGGGAATACATCGGCGTATATCCACCAACGTTACTGATGGTTTCTCGGTCTTGGTCATATAGCACCAATAACCAACACACCCCTGATTGAGTAATTTCACTGCTTTCATCATATTAATGACTCTTCCGGAATAGCTGGGGTTACCCCCCTGAAATACACACTCGACTCCATCGTATGATATGATAGTGACCATACGCTTACGGACATTAAGTGTGGCATCATGACGATCCATCCAATCAATACCCAAAATTACATCGTCCTTAGGGAAGTCCACCACAATTAGGTCTGCCAGCCATTCACGGCTCTCAAGCTGAATCGAACAGTTCTTAACTTCACGATCTCCGATAATTCTTCTACCGTCTGGTAAACCAATGACATAGGGTTCACAACTAGTAGCACTACCCAGGTGAAGTCAACTCAGACATGACTCGGAAATGAATGAATGTGATGCGCCAGTATCAAAAAGGGTACACACATGTTGAGATAAAATTTCGAGTGTACCTGAGATCATTCGGGCCTCCGGATCGTCAATCCTCTTCATCTCGTAAATTCGGGGCTTGCCAGTCCCTGAACCGGATGCTCCTGTCTGATAGCTATGAGCTCCGTCTTTGTTTGCTCCCGTCGTTTTAAGCAGCGCGGAATGGCTTTGATTACGAGCAGTACCCTTCGGGTGCGAGATGCCGTCGGAGTAGGTTTGGAGTCCCTTCGGCAGAAATGGGCCTTATGCCCGGTAATCCCACAGTTGTTGCACGTGATAGTCTGCCTCGGACACTTAGTGCTGAAATGACCCTGCTCTCCATAGTTGAAATATGTGATGGCCGAACTGGCTGCTCGGGAATGAGATTCCACAGGTTTAGGCGCCATAGGAGGTCTCTCAGAAAAAGTAGGGCCCTCACGAGGCTTCTGGAAGGTTGCCTGACTGCCTTCGGACTGATTACGATTCTTCGATTTCTTTCCATTTGATGAAGCTTGATGCTTAGCAATTTCTTTGCAGTAAGCTCATAAGTAAGAGCTTCTCGATGTACTCGGCCAGGGTGGTACAATGATGATTAAGCAACTGCATCCGCATACGAGGTTTCAACCTCTTACTGAAATACTTGATCTTATCCGCCTCGGAGTGGATAATAGATGAGGCGAATGGAAGTAGCTTCTGAAACTTCTCGGCGATGGCGAGAACATCTTCTTCCGATAAGGGGTCGGGGCTGAGTAATGTAATATCCGGATTAATTATTGAGTATTTCATATGTATTTGAACCCTGTATTATTCGGATTTGTGATATCGATAATCGAAGTATGATATTTCTCACATTTGTATCCTTGTGCATGATTATAGCAACATGTGAATTTTCTCATGCAGTTACGTGATAACGTACGCTAAGAAGGAAGCTTAACGTACGTTATCCGCCAAAGTTAGCATACGCTACGAATGAAGCGTAGCGTACGTAAAGAGGCTAATAATTGATCTGGGCAGTTAGCACATGCGCCAGCCGGACGATGGGTCCGGATAAGATTCCTGCGGATGAACCTGGACAGTTTTGAAGTCAACGAGAGTTAACGTACGCTAAGGTATGTGTCTAGCGTACTCTAAGGGGTGTTGCTTACGTGCGTAACATGATGGTGTAGCATACGTAATCGAGTACAGAATGAGAATAGTTAACTATCGGTGACGATAACGTACGCTAAGTATACTGGGTAGCGTACGCTAAGCGACTAACATACGTTATGCATGAAGGCTAACGTACGTTAAGGTCAGAAAGTTATAAATAGGACATCACCCCATTTCATTTCATTTCGTTCCTTTTCACTTGGCCATCAACTTATCTCATTCCAGAGAGTTCCCAGCCTCCTTAAACACATATAGAACATCTCTACTTGGTCATTGAAGATTGGAGATTACCAAACTTGATCATTGAAGTAGAGATACATCTTGGATTGTCACACAAGCAACCGGAGTTGGATTCTACCTATTGTCTTGGTGTTTTCTTCATCTTAAGATATGTTAATGTTATCTCCAATATTGGATTCGTATCCTTAAGAATATTATGATCATGCTATCAGGATATTAAGTTCCATGGATTATTTATTCAACCAACATCATGACTAGGAAGTTGAGATGATTATGCTTTAAGTACCTCGGTTAAGAGCATCATAATTTGAATCTTATTAAGATGAACAAGTAAAGGAAGTTTTCTAAGATTGATAATCCAAATTTGGAAGGTGTCTTCGTAGTAATCACGGACTTGGTATTAACATCATTATTGTTAGACGAACCTAGGAGGTTGATCATGGAAGGATTTCTTGTATCTTGTAAAGGTGGATTGTTAAACAATCTTCAAGATGATAGTTTGAATGATATAAGATATTGATATCAACCGTAGGCCTTCCGAATTATGTATGAGAATTTGTAATCAAGATTAGAGTATGACATCATGATGATATACGTGTCCTTGAATTCGAAGATGTTTTAATGCGTAAGATCATTCATAATTATATGAGCATGATAGGTATGAGGATAACGTACGTTAATCACTGAGGATTTCGTACGCTTCATCACAAATCGAAACAGTCATCTGCTCAGTGAGAAACTGTCATATGTGTGTTTAGCGTACGCTAGGCCCTGTGACTTACGTACGCTAGCGGGCAGAATTAACGTACGCTACGTTTGGTATGTAACGTATGTTATATCATCAGACTAGTTAGTTAACTGATCAGAGAAGATACTGTCAATGTATGATTAGCGTACGCTAGACTTCGTAGTTTACGTACGCTAACGAGCATCCTTAACATACGCTATGTTGGATACGTAACGTACATTACGCCGACCAGGCAGGATACGTTTTGTGAACTTTCAGCCGTAGTTTGTATTGTTAGATGTTCGTACGTTAATTATTCGACGTGTGATGGACTCTATATTATTTCCTTTGTTTAAGGTTCGAGTTTTGCAACGTGATTAATCGAAGGGGCGACCTTCAAGTGTTTTTCTATTCTTGGAAGTGTTATTCTTGTCATCGAATCGAGGCAAGTACTTTAATTATTTTACGTATCGATGTTATACATTTTGTCGTGCATATATGTCGTTGTTGTATGTCCACCTCGTGTTGGTCCGACGAGATCATCGGGGGATCTATGCTAGCGTGTGCTGGATCATCATACGGGTTTTTCCACCTCGGGTTGGTTTGACGGAATCATCGGGGGATCTAGACAGTGAACGCTGGATCATCGGAATTACCATGTGTATGTTGTGATATCATGTTGTGATTATCATTTGTGTATGTTATTTATGAGTTTCTCGTAGGAGGAGACTCGTTGGTATTTTGTCATTTATGTTATTTTTATTCCTCGTGAGATGTTGAATAATATGTTGTGGTACTTGTACTAGCATCGTTCTGCTAACCCCTTCGGGGTGAACATTTGTTTATGTTCAGTATCCAGGAGAGCAGGAAAATAACCACTGGAGCTGCATGACGACGAGGGTGCAGAGTGATGTTCCGACCGGGTTCAATTGTCTATTGTTTGTGTTGTTTTTAATAAGTACTCAAGTACGTAGTCATTTGTGATGTTGGATTTGGTGATGTATTAATATTCTTCATTTGGATGTTTGTATTTTTGGTATTGACCCAGAACTGTTGTATTTTATTTCAGTTACTTTCATATGTTGGTATCTGTTATCGTCTTTTCATTTCTTCAGCCTTGTAAATTCTTATGTAAAGGATTTACGGCGCTGTAATATTCCTGAATATATCGGGGGTGTTACAAAATATGGTATCAGAGATAAGATTATGGATATCTTGGCCATTGGGTTAAAATAGGGGTCATATATGTCTTTTGAGGTAACCGGCCATGAATAACATCATTGTACTGCCTACGTCTTCGTGCGAACGGTGGTTGTAAGTTCCTAAACTCTTTCTCGTCCTTTACATGTTATACCTCTTTATACTTGAACATTAGAACGATATTGTTTCCTGTATATTGAGTATTTATACTTACAGTATGTTGAGAGGTGGACGTGGACATGGTCGTGGTCGCGGACGCGGACGAAGGAATGCTGAAAGAGAAGATTCGCCTTCTAATCAGGCCAGCCACAGCTCAAGCGAGCCACAAAGATCTGTTAACAACGAACCAGAACCTGCTGTTCCCGAAATCCTTCGTCAGGTGGTTAACCAGATGACTCAGTTTGCCCAGGTCGTGGACCGAATGCAGGTGGCAGTAGGATTATAAGAGGGAGATAGACAGCAAGGTATCCCAGACATGGGAAATTGAGGCGACCGATGGTTGCAAGAGGTGGCGAAGATGTAACCACCCAAATTCGATGGCTTTTCTGAGACACCAACTTGGGATCATTGGTTAAAAGAACTGGAGAAAATTTTTGTTGGGATTAATTGCCCAGACGAACGGATAGCCTCTATTGCTCAGTACTTTCTGATAGGGGAAGCGTCCGAGTGGTGGAAAGCCATCCGGCCTGTAGATCATGATGCCGACTGGGGGGAATTTAAATTGATGATGGAAGCTCAGTACTGCCCTCGTCCTGTGAGGGAAGCCAAATTTCGGGAATTTTTCTCTGCGCAACCTTCAGATGTGCCAGTATCTCAAGCGATTAAGACGTTTAACCAGCATCTGGCATTTGTTCGACATCTGGTCAGAACCGATGCAGAAATAATGATCCACTTTGATATAAGAATGAAACCAGATATTCAGAGGTACATGTCCTGTTTCGAATGTACCACTCTCCGTTAATATCAGGATAAAGCATAGGCGTATGAAATCAAAGAAGCAGTGATGGAAAAATTTGCAGAATCCAAGAAGCAGTAAGTCTCTTGTAGTTTTACATAACACAAGAGCAGTGGGCCCTGCAAAGCCTAGTCATCCTTTCATTCGTTCAAGAGACCTCCACACCCATCCAAGAGCGGAAAGAACTTCGGAGCAGCATCAGACACGACGGATGTAACAAGAAAGTGCTTTAACTGTACCCAGACGGGGCACTATCGATGAAATTGCCCCCTTCCTACCGTGACTTGTTTTGATTGTGGTCGAGAGGGAAATCGTGCAGTGTTCTATGAAGAGGTTGCAAAATTTTTTAGAGCTCGTACATCACAGCCAACTCAGAAGATATCCAGTATTCAGTAGACGCAGCAGAGTGTTCAACTGCCCCAAAATTTTGGTCGCAGACGAGGCAGAGGACAGTTGGACCGAAAGGGGACATCGAGTGACGGATCCATTCCCCTACATCTGTACGAGATGAGGAGGACAGATTTATCGTGATATCATTGCCGCATCGACATCTTGCTCGCATCCTTTCACAAATGGGCTAGCGTTTTATTCGATACAGGAGCTATACATTCATTTATATCCTTGTCTTGTGTGAACCGTTTGAATATTTCTGGTTTTCATAATTGTGAGCCTTATGTTGTGGGTTTACCGAGTGGAGAGAGGATTGTGGGAAACTTAAAAACCAGAGATTTCCCTGTATCAATTGGAGGCAGAGAGTGGCCCTCAAATATGATTGTGAGAGAAATGCAAGGAGACGACCTGATTCTCGAAGATGATTGGCTTAACCGTTATGAAGCTATCGTAAACTACCGGAAGAGGAATATTTCAATGATAGCTGATGATGGTTCCGAAATACTGTTTGAGGGATGGAGACCAGGAAGCTCAGGAAAGATGATCAAAGCGATGAAAGCTGTCAAACTACTAAAACAGGGTTGTACTGGATACTGGTGCTACACAATGAAGAAGGAAGACGGAAAAGTGGAACTTTCATCCATTCCTATTGTGAATGAATTTCCGGATGTGTTTCCTGACGAATTACCTGGACTACCTCCACGATGGGATGTCGAATTTACCATCGAGCTAGAACCAGGAGCTACACCAATTTCTAAGGCGCCGTATCGTATGGCACCTACTGAGATGTACGAATTGAAGAAGCAACTGGAAGAGTTACTGGACAAAGGCTATATCCAGCCAAGCGTTTCGCCCTGGGGTGCACCAGTTTTTTTCGTCCGGAAGAATGATGGATCGCTTCTATTGTGTATTAACTATCGAGAACTGAATAAGATGATGATCAAGAACAAGTATTCATTGCCACGGATTGATGATTTATTTGACCAGCTGCAAGGAGCAAAAGTATTTTCTAAGATCGAACTGAGGTCAGGATATCATCAGTTGAGGATTAAGGAATTTGATGTTCCAAAATCAGCATTCAGAACTCGCTACGGACACTATGAGTTTGTAGTGATGCTGTTTGGTCTCACTAGCGCACCTGCTGTATTCATGCAATTGATGAACCGAGTGTTCATAGAGTATTTGTACAAATTCGTGGTTGTATTTATTGATGACATTCTGGTTTATTCCAAGAGCCCGGAAGAGCATGCACAACATTTGCGGATCGTTTTAGACTTTTTGAGAAACGAGCAATTGTACGCCAAGCTTTCTAAATCTGAATTCTGGCTAAAGGAAGTAATGTTCCTCGGTCATGTGGTATCAGCAGAAGGAGTCCGAGTAGATCCCCAGAAAATTGAAGCAGATATGGATTGGAAGCCTCCTAAGAACGTGAAAGTAGTCACGAGTTTCTAAGGACTTACTAGGTATTATCGTCGGTTCGTGGAAGGGTTTTCCAAATTTCCCACCCACTTACTCGATTACTTCAAAAGACCCAAAAGTTTGAGTGGAACGAGATGTGCCAGACTAGCTTTGACGAATTGAAGAAGAGATTGACGACGGCACCGATTTAGCACTCCCACAGGGAACTGGAGGATTCATAGTTTACAGTAACGCTTCGAACCAAGGACTCGGGTGTGTATTGATGCATAATGAGAAGGTGATCGCCTATGCATCACGACAGCAAAAGCCTTATTGATTTGGAGCTAGCAGCTGTGGTTTTCGCCTTGAAAATTTGGAGACATTATTTGTACGGGACTCACTGTGAGATCTTTACGGATCACAAGAGTCTCAAATACATCTTCAGTCAGAAGAAGTTAAACATGCGGCAAAGGAGATGGCTGGAACTGATTAAGGACTACGACTTGGAGATTCTTTATCATCTAGGCAAAGCAAACGTGGTGGCTGATGCACTGAGTCGCAAGCCTATTTCTATTCAAATGCTGGAGACTCTCACCTCCCAGACTAGCATTCAACGAGAATTGATTCGTGAAGGAATCGAAATATGGTTGCAAAGAGTACAAGGACAACTTGTGTGTGATGGAAATAACTTCATCGTTAACCGAAGAAATCAAATCTAAGCAATTGGATGATCCTCTGATGATTCGGTTACGCGATGAAGTGAGCAAGGGGAAAGCCCCAGGATTTGTAATTCATGATGATGGAGTCTTAAGATTTCATAGCCGACTTTGTGTAACCGATGTCGATGTTTTGAAACAGACAATTATGAAGGAAGCTCACAGCACGCCCTATTCTATCCACCCGGGCACCAGTAAGATGTATAAGGATCTGAAGCAGAATTTATGGTGGGGCAACATGAAGAAAGATGTAGCGGATTATGTCTCGAAATGTTTAGTTTGTCAGCAGGTTAAGATCGAGCATCAACGACCTGCCGGAATGTTGAAGCCGCTCCCGATTCCTGAATGGAAGTGGGAGGACATATCGATGGACTTTATCACTAATATGCCGAGAACCAAAGGAATGAACATGATTTGGGTAATAGTTGACCGTTTAACCAAATCGGCACATTTTCTAGGCATAAAGGACACGTGGGGACCCGAGAACTTGGCACGAGTATTTATTTCAGAGATAGTCTGATTGCATGGTACGCCGAAGACCATTATTTCTGACCGAGATGGTCGTTTTGTGTCTCATTTTTGGAAAGAAATTCATAAAGCCTTGGGAACCGGATTGAACTTCAGCACAGCTTATCATCCGCAGACAGACGGACAATCCGAGAGGACTATTCAAATGGTGGAAGATATGATGCGGGCTTGTGCCTTAGATTGGTCAACTGATTGGAAAGTTCATCTGCCGTTGATTGAATTCACCTACAATAATAGTTGGCATGCTTCCATTAAGATGGCACCGTTTGAGGCATTATACGGGAGGAGATGCAGATCGCCCCTATGTTGGGACGATTCATCAGACTTGATCGGGACGGAACCGAAATTGATCGTATAGACACGAGAGAAGATAGCCTTGATTCGCAAAATACTGTTGACCGCCCAGAGTCGACAGAAATCTTACGCAGACGTGCGCTGTCGTCCATTAGAGTTCAGTATTGGAGATCACGTGCTTTTAAAGGATTCTCCTACTTGGGGAATCTTTCGTTTCGGGAGAAAGGGAAAGCCGAGTCCAAGATATATCAGACCATTCGAGATTCTTGAGAGAGTTGGAGAGTTGGCATACAGGTTGGCATTACCGTCGTCACTGAGCCATGTACATAACGTCTTCCACGTATCCCAGTTACGGGAGTATATACCAGATCTTAGTCATGTCATTGATATCGGCGAGATCGAAGTCGCTCAGGATGGTACGTTTGAAGAGAGACCGATCAGGATACTCAAGAGTCGAGTTAAACAATTGAGAAACAAACTGATCGCTTTGGTTAAGGTTCAGTGGTCGCACCACGGAGTGGAAGAAGCCACTTGGGAAACGGAAGATAACATGAGGTCCAGATATCCAGAGTTATTTTCGTCTTGAGTTTCGGGACGAAACTCCTTTTTAGAAGGAGAGTATGTAATATCCAGATTAATTATTGAGTATTTCATCTGCATTTGAACCCTGTATTATTCGGATTTGTGATATCGATAACCGAAGTATGATATTTCTCGCATTTGTATCCTTGTGCATGATTATAGCAACATGTGAATTTTCTCATGTAGTTACGTGATAACATACGCTAAGAAGGAAGCTTAACGTACGTTATCCGCCAAAGTTAGCGTACGCTACGAATGAAACGTAGCGTACGTAAAGAGGTTAATAATTGAGCTGGGCGGCTAGCACATGCGCCATCCGGACGATGGGTCCGGATAAGATTCCTGCGGATGAACCTGGACAGTTTTGAAGTCAATGAGTGTTAACGTACGCTAAGATATGTGTCTAGCGTACGCTAAGGGGTGTTGCTTACGTACGTAACCTGATGGTGTAGCGTACGTAATCGAGTACAGAATGAGAACAGTTAACTATCGGTGACGATAGCATAAGCTAAGTATACTGGGTAGCGTACGCTAAGTGACTAACGTACGTTATACATGAAGGCTAACATACATTAAGGTCAGAAAGTTATAAATAGGACATCACCCCATTTCATTTCATTTTAAAAAGGTATGTTAATGCTATCTCCAAGATATTAAGTTCTATGGATGATTTATTCAACCAACATCATGACTAGGAAGTTGAGATGATTATGCTTTAAGTACCTCGGTTAAGAGAATCATAATTTGAATCTTGTTACGATGAACAAGTAAAGGAAGTTTTCTGAGATTGATAATCCAAATTTGGAAGGTGTCTTCGTAGTAATCACGAACTTGGTATTAACATCATTGTTGTTAGACGAACCTAGGAGGTTGATCATGGAAGGATTTGTTGTATCTTGTAAAGGTAGATTGTTAAACAATCTTCAAGATGGTAGTTTGAATGATATAAGATATTGATATCAACCATAGGCCTTCCGAATTATGTATGAGAATTTGTAATCAAGATTGGAGTATGACATCATGATGATATACGTATCCTTGAATTCGAAGATGTTTTAATCCGTAAGATCATTCATAATTGTATGAGCATGATATGTATGAGGATAACGTACGTTAATCACTGAGGATTTCGTACGCTTCATCACATTCGAAACAGTCGTCTGCTCAGTGAGAAACTGTCATATGTGTGTTTAGCGTACGCTAGGCCCTGTGACTTACGTACGCTAGCAGGCCGAATTAATGTACGCCACGTTTGGTACGTAACGTAAGTTATATCATCAGAATAGTTAGTTAACTGATCAAACAAGATACTGTCAATGTATGATTAGCGTATGCTAGACTTCGTAATTTACGTACACTAACGAGCAGCCTTAACGTACGCTACGTTGGATACGTAACGTAAGTTACGCCGACCAGATAGGATATGTTTTGTGAACTTTCAGTCGTAGTTTGGATTGTTAGATGTTCGTATGTTAGTTATTCGATGTGTGATGGACTCTATATTATTTCCTTTGTTTAAGGTTCGAGTTTTGCAATGTGATTAATCGAAGGGGCGTCCGTCGAGTGTTTTGCTATTCGTGGAAGTGTTATTCTTGTCATCGAATCGAGTCAAGTACTTTAATTGTTTTACGTATTGATGTTATACATATTGTCATGCATATATGTCATTGTTGTATGTCCACCTCGTGTTGGTCCGACGGGATCATCGTGGGATCTATGCTAGCGTGCGCTGGATAATCGGACGGGTTTTTCCACCTCGGGTTGGTTTGACGGAATCATCGGGGGATCTAGGCAGTGAACGCTGGATCATCGGAATTACCATGTGTATGTTGTGATATCATGTTGTGATTATCATTTGTGTATGTTATTTATGATTTTCTCGTAGGAGGAGACTCGTTAGTATTTTGTCATTTATGTTATTATTATTCCTCGTGAGATGTTGAATAATATGCTGTGGTACTTGTACTAGCATCGTTGTGCTAAACCCTTCGGGGGTGAATATTTGTTTATGTTCAGGATCCAGGAGAGCAGAAAAACAACCACTGGAGCTGCATGACGACGAGGGTGTAGAGTGATATTCCGGTCGGGTTCAATTGTCTGTTATTTGTGTTGTTTTTAATTAGTACTCGAGTACGTTGTCGTTTGTGATGTTGGATTTGGTGATGTATTAATATTATTCATTTGGATGTTTGTATTTTTGGTATTGACCCAGAACTATTGTATTTTATTTCAGTTACTTCCATATGTTGGTATCTGTCATCGTCTTTTCATTTCTTCAGCCTAGTAAATTCTTATGTAAATGATTTACGGCACTGTAATATTCCTGAATATATTGGGGGTGTTACAAGTAACTCCGATAACTTGGCCTCCCTGAGTGAGGCCGGATAATAACTTCTCATCATGAGAGTCTTGAACTGGTCTCAAGTGCAAGATCCGTCGGTGGGCTTCAAAGATAGCCACCAAGAATGAGCGCTCTTACCCAGATAGTAAGCCGCAACTGAAACTTTGTGTCCCTCACGACACTCCACCATAGCAAATAAATTCTCGAAATTCTCAAGCCAGTGAATAATATCCGCCAGCTCAGATGAGCCCTCAAAAGTAGATGGTCTCTGGCGAGAGATGTTGCCAATTATATTGCTCACACTCCTCTCTTGCCTCTGAGGTGGCGGCAGAGGAGCATGTTGATTCTGAGCGGTTGAGTTCTGAATCATCTCCATCAGACGTGCCATCTGAGTCATCTGGGCCATCATGCCCTACATAAAAGTGAGTGGATCAACCCGAACACCTCTGATTGAGCTGTATCTCGGGTGCGACTTCCTGACGGTGAATGATTATCTCCAGGTGAATGAGTGGCAGCATCGCTACTTGTTGAATTAACATTATTCCTCGCGTTCGCGCGAGTATTCACACGAGCTCCCGGGTTTCGGCCCGCACCGCGGCCTCTTCCCCTGCGTCCTCTGATAGCTCTATCCATACTGAAGTATGGAAACACATGATAATTATAAATTTTGCATGAAAGATCAACTGAGGGGACATGATTATCTGATGAAATTATTGAAATGATCGCCTTGAACAAGTTAACAAGATTAATGATACGATCCACAAGATCAACAACTGAGCCATGAAATTGACTGAGTGATTAATGAGTTAACATAATCGACATGATCAAAATAAAAATGATGATTGAGGATTGTTGACTGATGAATGATGAATGAGTGATTCTTATTGCCAGAAATTATACCATGGCGTCAGAAATCTTACTGTTTCTTTGGTCTGAGGGGCTTGGCGCTTGCACAGGTCACACGTGACGTGAAAGTCCAATGATACTAATCTGATGAACGATGATTTCAATGAGACACAACTCGGAAGGGTAGTATTCAAAACCACGCACCGATACCAACTCTGTAACACCCGGCGGCTATTACAGTGTCGTGGACCCCCAACTGGGACCCACCAGCTGAATAAAAATTAATGAATTAATAATATAACTGTAGTACCAAACCACATTATATTACCAATTACTCCGTGAGGAATTTCAAGTACAACACACCTAGGAATACAAAATACATGTATATTTCATATGAAGATAAAATATACAACACTGAATAAAATGAAAATCCAAACGGAACTGCAGCGGAAAATACACATCAAAGAAACATGAATAAGTGGACAGACTGGGGCCCCTACTAGTATCACTAGGACTCCTCGCCGTAAACGTTTTCTTCCCATAACTTTGCCTTGCCATGACCTAAAAACAACATCCCCAACGGGTTCAGTTACACAGAACAACAACCCTCAAATGTTGAACAAATACAATAATCACATGAATTAGTTATGAAATCAAGTTGAACGATGGGCATCATAGTACGCCACGAATGGGATGTGCAAGTGCACAAGCCTGCCGAGTGCTCGACGTCCCGCATAAACACCCAAAAAAACTTGGCCTAATTAGTCACACAGAGGCACGTTACCGTGTGCACAGTCCAATGTGTCCGGATCCCCGCATAAACACAATGACCTTAATGTGCCCGACTAAAAATTCCACACATATACCACCCGGAACGCAATACAATCCCGGAAGGTCACAAGAACAAAAACGACCACGATGAAGAGCAATGAATAGAAAGTCGACAAGGGTCAAGAATGACTCACCGAGGTGAAGTAATGACGCAATGAGTGATAGCTTCAAATGCAATGATTGGAACCATTGTACCTCGTGAATTGAATGATTAGTTTGATGTTTACAAGTCTCAACATGATTGATGTATGATGAATGAATTGTATGTATGAATGAACAATAACGAAATGAATGATTATCCTTTTAACCGAGAAAGAATTAACTTGCCTCAATACCGGTGATGAAATGTCCTTCCTCGAACAAACGTCCTTAATGGATTTATCGGTCGCTAGAACAACCTTGAATGAGACAAGTACCAACAATTCACTTAATATACGTATCAATTACGATCATAACCAAATCAAGAAGTCGATACAACAAATCCAAACTCATTGGGGCATTTAGACAAACACGTTGCAAACATACTTCTATTGTTTACAACCAACCCCAATTATATCGAAACCAACCTCCAAATGAGTGATTCAATCCAACAAGACATCATCAATACAATCAATAATCCAATAGGAATGCTCCATTCGATATTACAACAACATCTAATCGAAACCCCAAAATTCCAAAGTCCACACTCAAGGTGTTCTTGAACAATTCCCCAAATACTCAACAAAATCCAAAAAATACACCAATAAATCTATATGAACACATGTATCCAAGGTAGATAATCCATATTCAACATATTCTAACATAAAATCAAGCTAACTTGAAGAGATCGGAAGAAAAACACTCAAATCCCGAAATTCTAGATTCAAGAAAAGTTTACCTTGATTTAGTGTAGTGGGAGGATTAAATGTTGATTAATCTGAACTAGGAGCTTAGAGGTGATGCTAGATGATTGCAGCTCGAAGAACTCTTCTCAAAACGCCCACAATTACCTAAATCGCCCGGATGAGAAGGAGGAATGAAGAAAATGACGAAATGAGGTTGAACTGTCCTATTTATACCAACCCCAGCTTAGCGTGCGCTAGCTCCTGCTATTAGCATGCGCTAGCAAGTGTAACGGGTAGACCAGTGAACTCTGCCTGCTGCGTTAGCGTGCGCTACGTACTTGGTAGCATGCGCTAACGTCTTTCTCTTAGCGTGCGCTAACCGGATGTTAACGTGCGCTACCTGATAGTTGGTGCCCAGTAACTTGAGTCCAGAACCTACCGTCCTCTGCCCTGCTCGCCTTAGCGCGTGTTACACATTCTAAGGTAATTGAGGTATTGAATTGGGAGCGCCGAGGACGATACCCATCCGTGAGTCATTGTTGTCGTGTTGGCCGACTCAAGGCAACACACGATCATTCTCGTGAATTCGGTAATCTTGGGATCGTTGCCGTTTGTGATTAATTATGTTTTGGAGGATAGTCTCGGCTAGTGCTCATTATGGGGTAAGTTTGGTGGGGCCTGAACCTTCGCGGTTGTTTCCCCCAACACCTACAACTCAGTAGGTCAACGACCATTGGATGGTTTCATTATGGGTAAGCTTGGGGCTTGAACCTTCGTGGTTGGTTTCCCAACACCTACAACTCAGTAGGTCACGATCATGTTTATGATCTCATTATGGGTAAGTCTGGGGCTTGAACCTTCACGGTTGGTTTCCCAGCACCTGCAATTCAGCAGGTCACGGTCACTGGGTGATCTCATTATGGGTAAGCTTGGGGCTTGAACCTTCGCGGCTGGTTTCCCAACACCTACAACTCAGTAGGTCACGGTCATGCTTATGATCTCATTATGGGTAAGTTTGGGGCTTGAACCTTCGCGGTTGGTTTCCCAACACCTATAATTCAGTAGGTCACGTCCATTGGATGGTCTAATTGTAATACGGCTTCGTGCCGTGGCTTCGGCCCTAATTGTGATACGGCTTCGTGCTGTGGCTTCGGCCCTAATTGTGATACGGCTTCGTGCCGTGGCTTCGGCCCTAATTGTGATACGGCTTCGTGCCGTGGCTTCGGCCCTAATTGTGATACGGCTTCGTGTCGTGGCTTCGGCTCTAATTGTGATACGGCTTCGTGCCGTGGCTTTGGCTCTAATGGTGATACGGCTTCGTGCCGTGGCTTCGGCCCTAATCGAGACAGCTTCGGGCTGTTTTGGCTTCATGTGATTGTGATATTTGACAGCTTCGGCTGAGTGGCTTTCAGGCCTTTGTGATTGTCTTGGTAATTTCATTGGAGCCTTCGGGCATTGTGATTCATAATTAATTCAGTTCTGGTTTGGTTCATGTCGTGTAATTCATTGTGGTACTCTATAATTATGATTCGCCGTTGGGCATTTATGTTCTAACCTGTCGAACAGGTATTAATAGTATGTCGTAGGCATAGTGTTTCACGAATGCTCGATTCTTACATTGGTTTGTGAGCATCTCATATTATTATTATCATTGTACCGTTTCATTCTGCCTTTGGATGCATATCATGTTATACATGTATTCGATGTTCATTATCTGGATGACTTACCCCGTGGGGCGGAACATGTTTTCATGTTTTAGGTGCTTGCGAGGAGAGAGTTGAGACACAGGGGCATGATGATGGCGACGAGGCATTCGAGCGATACTAGTCCGAGTTGTTCATGTTGGTCAGTCAGTTGGAGTGTTCTCCAGTTTGTCAGTCATTGTCATTATGTATTACCCGAGCAGATGCTCGTGGATGTTGTTGTATTTTATTTTTGGCCATGTAGGCCCATCGTTGTCGTTGAAATTCCTTGTCAGAATATTGTGTCGAATATCATGGTAGGGACTATGATTTTACCTTGTTGTTTAATTTAATGTATTTTAGTCATGTTCGCCTGGTGGATCTCCTGGCGTGGGGTCCACGGCACTGTAATAACCCAATAGGATTTGGGGGTGTTACAGCTGGGTAGCCTCCGGCCTTCCAAGATCGACCAAAAACCCGACAACTCCACGGAAACTACGAAAACAATATCACTACGAATCAATAACGCAAAACCGCATCCGAATCAACCCGAAAAACAACAAGGATTCGAGGGTTCTTCAAGGAAATTGGAAATCAATGTTCCGGGTTGGTAAAAATCGATAAACGGGTTACAAAATCCGAAGATCATGGCCAAGATAACAAGAATACCATAACCAATTCAAAAATCACGGATTAAAACGAGGAACCACGAAGAAACCCCCAAAAATATACACAACAAGGGTTCTAGGTAAGGAAATACCTTGATTCGTCGAAGAACACGGATTAAATGTTGATATAATCAACAAGAATCCTCCAAACCACCTTGAAATTAAATGGAAATGACCAAGGGCTCACCTCTTCGTCTCTCCCGATCGCCAGCCGCCGCAAAAAGATGAAAAAAAATGAAGTGGGATCGAGTCTGGCCGATCCAGGCCTATATATGGCCGGACACGTTACGGTCGTAACCGGCAGAGCCTTACGGCCGTAACCCGGTCAACGCGCGCTAGCGTGCGCAATGGTTGGCAGCTTGCGTGCGCAACGATCGCACGTTACGGCCGTAATCGGCATAGCCTTACGGCCGTAACCGAACTCCCAGTGGCCACTGCGTGCATTCTACCGAGACATTACGGACGTAACCGGCCAGCCCTAGCGGCCGTGACAAGCCTTACGGCTGTAACCCGGTAGACCTTACGACCGTAACCGAGCCTTCCCAGGTCAGTCTGTTCCGCAGCCTTACGGCCGTAATCGGCCAGGCCTTACGGCCGTAATCGGCCCAGCCTGCCCTCCGACTGCCCGGTTCGATAATCGACGACGTCTCGATCATGCGAACGCACCGGCTAAGATTCAAAACAGTAACGAACAGTCTACGAAGCTCAACGTACCACAATACAAGCATGCATTCTCAAAGACGCGGACGACAACAGTCCGTTCGGCCGAAGAAAGTCAACGAAATCAGAGTAAAAATCTCGGGTATTACATTTACAATAGATTTCGAACCGTATGTTGTAATAGTTGCTATGTATTATACTGGATTATCGTATTGTGTCTTGTGTTAACTTTTACCGAGTATTGATGATTACCTTCGATATTTGTGCTATTGAAGTGTGTTGATCGATCATTGTTGAGCGTGTGTAAATTAGCTAAGTGCACTATTTCTTACATACGTTAAGTAAGTAACATGAAGATCTTAATGCATGCTATATTTCGTACACTATGTCAAGATCGAGTCAAGAAACTTTCTGCCACATAGGGAGGGGCACTTTCGATGCGTAAGTGGACAAGCAAGCCAACTGGGCTTCCATATGCTAACCTAAGGGTTTAACATACGCTAGCGAGGATCATACAGCCGTAATGAGCATCGTTGTGTACAATCATTTATATCAGATATAGCACACGTAAAGGCCATAACATACTCTATTGCTGACCAATTATGTACGTTAAGATCTCATCAGTTTGTAATATCAGACGTTCTTTCTTCACTTATCAAGTTCCAAAATCATACTCTCTCTCCCAAAATCCTTCTACTTTAGTTCAAAGTGATTTCCAGCCCCTTTATCAGTGTGCTTGTAATGCTAAAGCTTGTTGGAGTTTCTGAAGGATTGAAGTATTGTTTCTTCGTCTGAATTCATAAAATGAAGTAAAATGGCTAACCTTGATTCATGTGCAAGTTTATGTGAAATGGTGATATGATCTTTAGATATGTTTAGAGGGTAGTGCTTTCAATTATGAATTCTTAATTATATGTGTCGTAAGACTTATTATTGGACATATAGAGGGCATACTCGACGAGCCTACCATTGTTATGAGCTTATGAACTTGTTAAACTACCCATTGTTGTTGACTATCGGACGACAAAAATTTACAGTATATTATGTAGAACTTGAATTATTGATATTGATGAATCTATTGAATTGTAAGTTCGTGATGAATCAAATTAGATAATTCTACTTTTAAAGATTGTAGTAAATTGGTTTAACCATAGTAATACAATTTTACTGGAGGGTAATTTGATTGATGAGTTGTTCTAATTAATTATCGTAGTAGTTCGGTGATTGTGGGTAGAATCAAGATGGGTTTTTTCAAAGTTGTTAAATTATTTGTTAGTACGTTATAGATGAATTGATGATTGTAATGTAATTTCATTAGATTCATAATATCTGTCGTTGAAATTGATGCTAGTTGTTGCTTGCTCGTTAATTAGGGGTGTGCATGGTACGGTATGGTACGGTTTTAGGGTAAAACCGATACCGTACCAAATATATTCGGTTTATTATGATTTAATACCATATACATACGGGTTTTTTCGGTTTGGTAGTTCGGTATTTCGGTTTGGTTTATATCGGTACGGTATTTTTTCGGTTTTTCTACTTGATACTTGATAGCATTAATAATACAAAAATACTCGAATAAATTAATTCAACAAGGTACCATAAATAGCTGATCCAAATTAATAGCTAAATAAAAAAAATCACACCAACCTTAAGATAGTAACTAATTTAATGTTCAAGTTTTCATCCAACTATTTTGGAGGATAAAAATAAAAAAAATAAAAAAAAAAGACAAACAAGTGTCTTCAACTTCAATAAATTTGTTATACTTCTATATTCATATGAGTTTGTAACTACTATATATATATGATATATTATCATAAAAATAATAACGGTACGGTACGGTTTTTTTTCCCGGTATTTAAGTCAAATACCATACCGTTACCGAAGTTTCGATTTTATAAAAAATAAAAACCATGTATGTCGGTTTAAGCGGTTTATCGGTTTTTTCGGTACGGTTTTTACAGTGCGGTGCGGTTTTTCGGTTTAATCGATTTTTTTGCACACCTCTATTGTTAATAGTAATTGATATTAGAGGTTATTATGTGATAATAATATTGAGAAATTATGATATTATCGAAGTATGCATGTCGATACTACGATGATCCTTGTCTGTGACTTTGAGAGTTACTAATTATGAATTGTGATGAGTAAGCGTATGTAGATGCTACCATGACCCTGGCTGAGATGTTCGAAGTTATATTGATTTGTGATCATGTTCAGAGTGTGCATGTGGTCGATACTACAATGACCCTTAGCTTATACCTCAGGGGTTATTGGTTATGATTTGTGATACTGTGTGGAGTATGCACGCGTCTTACTACTGTGATCCTTGGTTGAGATCTTAGGAATTGTGATTGAAGGTGCTATTGTCCGGAGTATGCACATGTCGATACTACCGTGATCTTTGGTTGTGATCTTAGGAGTAGTATTTATTGTGATTATTATTTGTAATTGTGATTTTGACGAGTACTCTTGTACCATATATGTGTGGTGATATCATATTGATAGATACTGTTGTCCGACACATGTGGGGCTTGGCATGTCATTTCTTGCCAGGTAATTTTATTAGACATGTGTTAGATATTATAGACAATTCCCGGCCAATCTCGAGAAAGTGTTAGGATAGGTTACATGACATGAATGTTGAATTGGTTTTCTAAATAAAGCGGAAGTGTCGAAAAATATACTTCAAGATATTCGGTGGTATTTCTATTTATATTTAACTGCAAAAACTTTTGGCAAGTATAAGATTTCACTCTTTAAACAGTCCAATGGTTTCCATGTCGAATTCTTTTAGGGGTGTTATAAAAGATGATACGGGAGAGAAATATTCCCAGAGAAAATTTTATTTTACGAAAGATTTTCTTTTATAAATTTCAAGTCATTTGATAGTCCAATACTCCAAGCGACATGTCACTCCAAGCAATCGAGACCCCTACAAGTATGCATCTTAAATGATTATTCTACAATTGAGAATAATTGTGGTTATTATTTATTCCAGCATTGATATACTAGAACTGTGGGCTGAACAAAGTATTGATATACTGAACGAACTAAACTGACAATATAGATTTTGCTGCATTGCATAACTATTGAGATGACACATCGTGGGACCAAAAGCAGCATGAAGATCTACCACAAACCAAATGCTGAAGATAACATCGACGAGAATATGTCACAACGTCCACCTTTGATTGTTGATCGGTCGGATAAAAGTATCTCTTCATGTGGTTATAAACCACACTTTCATCCAGAACCTAGCTGAGGGTATTGAATTATGGATGCCCCAGGTAGATTGGGCTAATCGAGTACCATTCATCTAGATAGACGAGAACACCAGTGATGGTTAGCTCGGTGAGATATTGAAGATGAGCCCACCCAGTTTGATGGAATGTGGGTGAAACATATGTGTATTAACGGATATCTGAAGTGGAAATAGCCTTGGTTGTGGTTGCATGTCTGGAGGGCGTAAAGTGTCGGTAGCCAAAAACAACTTCGTGATATTATAGCCACTTGGTGAAGAGTGAACAAACTAGAAGAAAAAATTGTAAAATGACCCAAATTATCTAGGCTACTGAAGAATGAGTAATATCCTAGACTTAGTGCAGACTGCCCGTGCACATTAATTTTACAATATAGGGCCATAGAACTTGCTGGTGCCGTATAAAACTTAGCTATATATATGCACATGGTACCATCAAAGGACCAACACATCTGTCATATGGGTCAGAGGCTACGAGAAGATGTTCATTGTTACGCTATAGGTTTCTACCGTACTACGCTCAGGACATACTAGGATGTCTTAACAGCATATGCCAGTCCATTGATTAGTATTAATACTGATCATAGATAGAAGAGGCGGAATACCTAATGCCCGACCAAAAGTGATAATATAGCAAATTTATCACCAACTTAGTCATTCAAGTTTGTAGTTTCTCATCAACAAGGGAGATCTCGATAAGATATATTCCATGTTGGGAAATGAGATTGTCATAATTGTGGTCTTCCGGTTCACATAATGTATCATTGTCAAAATATATCAACCAAGTGTTTCACCTAATGTATAAGTGGCCATTATGTCCCATTGTGGTTAACGAGTTGGATCTAAGCCAACATCCATATCTAATCAGAATCAGTAGGTATGGTTCACTCACAAAGCTACTAGTAATTTCTAATTACATATCCTCGTGCAGCAATTGCAACAGACATCCCATAATTACGGACGAGGTAGTGGGTGTAATACCCGAGATTTCTGATATGTATTTGAAACTTGTGATATTGTAATTGTTGTACTTTGATCTGAGTATTATTCTCCGTATTTCATAATCCGATGTTGTTGAGCGTATGATTTCATGTTTGTGATTTAAAAATTGTAATTCTGCGCATGTAGCGCACGCTATCGGCTATGTGTAGCGTACGCTAACATGGAACCATAGCGCACGCTACAGAGGAATATTAGCGCATGCTATACGTGGTCAATTTGATTGAGACGTGTGGTAGCTGAGATCAGGCCGGGGATCTTGGTCGGATTGTGTCAGGATGAACCTGGACGGCTTTCGGGAAAAGCCAAGTCAACGCCTTAGCGCACGCTACAGGCATGTGCATAGCGCGTGCTAAGTGCCGAGTACAGTGAAGTCAGTAGCCGTTAGCGCACGCTACGAGCAGGGACTAGCGCGCGCTAATAACCATTTCCTATAAATAGGACATCATCCTTTTCGTATTTTCAGTCCTTCCTTTTCCCACATCCGAATTCTTATACTTAGAGTATAACTTCCTACATCCTAAACACCTCATATCAACATCCTAGCTCGTGATTGAAGATTGTAGATCATTGAGGATTGGTGTTCGAGCCTTCGACGTTGGATTGCTTCGATTTTCTCCTTGTTCTTCACTACTTTGAGGTAGGTGATTCTTCACCAATATTAGTAGTGTTCTAAAGGACGATTTGATCATGTTTTTATAGTCAGTTATTTCGTTCTAAATCGATCATCATGTGTTAGAAGGATATTTTCGACGTTTCGGCACTTATTCATCGTATGAGCCCTTGAACCTTTTTAGTTTATTGGACTCTTAAGCAGCTTCAAACCAATTTGTGATCCGTAGACGGATATTATCTAATTGTTACGTTTTACACATTGAAATCATGTGTTTTGGAACGTAGGACGAACGGAACTTAGAATATTTCCTTGAAGATCAAGATGAATGATAGTGTAGTAATGATTATACGTATCTTTAAATCTCATAGTCATTTAGTACGTATAGAACTTTCACAAACCTTATTAGCATGATATGCTCGGGGATGACTTGTATTATCACCATAGAATTCATGAGTTCATCACCATTAGATCCAGTTTTCTACCAGTAGTAATCTGCCATGGAAGGTTAGCGCACGCTAACATACGTAAGTTAACGTGCGCTATCGGGGACAAGTTAACGCACGCTACGTTTGGTACGTAACGTACGTTATGATATCAGCCGAGCCGGTGATCGAGAGAACTGTCGATCGTGGCTAGCGTACGCTAGGCTTAGACGATAGCGTACGCTAACAGGCAGGCTTAGCGCACGCTACATAGAGTACGTAGCGCACGCTAAGTGGTTCAGGCAGATTGCATATTTTGAGCTTTTGGGCCGTAGATCGAATTGTTAGGCAATCGTTCGACTTGAGATGATTTGTATATCATTTCTTTTGTTAAGAGGCGGCCTTCGAGTGTGTTGAGATCATTGAAGTATTTCGTTCTTGCCATCTTCGTGGCAAGTATCGTAATGTGTTAAAATTGGTATTTTGAGCATGTTTGTGGTTTATTCATGTTGTTGAACATGGAAATTATTGTTGTTAAATTGTCATGATATTCGTTATCTAGTGTTTGTATGTTCATGTTGATGAACATAATGATTTGGCATATGTGTATGCATGAGTTGTGTTTGTGTACGTTGTACGATCTATGCCGAGGGCGCTGGATCGGATGTCCACCTCGTGTTGGTCCGACGGGATCATCTTGGGATCTAGGCTGAGGGCGCTGGATCATTGGACGGGTTATTTCCACCTCGTGTTGGTCCGACGGGATCATCTTGGGATCTATGCTGAGGGCGCTGGATCATTGGAATACCCTTGCTGTGTTAATGGAATCTTGTGGATTCGCATTGTCGGATTTCGGTAGCGGAAGTCCATGTGGTCTGTCTTGTTATGTATTGTTGATGCATATTCGAATTGTTTAATATGATACTTGTACTAGCATCGTTTTGCTAACCCCTTCGGGGTGGACATTTGTTTTGATGTTCAGGTAGCCGAGGAGCAGGGAAACACGCGTCTGAAGCGTGACGAAGGGGTTCAGTGATGTTTGTCGTTGTTGGTGATTTGTATTCTTGGTTTGATTTCAGTACTCGAGTACGCGTGTCTTATTAATATCATTTCGATATGGTTGTATTAATTAATCGTTGAACCAGTTAAATGGTTTTGTAAACTTAAATTTCCGCAGTATTGATGTCTTATATTTACATTTCATCTAAATTAGCCTTGTAAATCCTTACTTAAAGGGTTTACGGCGCTGTAATTATTCCGAATATCTCGGGGTGTTACAGTGGGCGAGGTGGTGGTGCTGTTTTTGACTCTGTTTCAGCACCGTCTTGAGTATTTTTGAGTTAAGGGCGCCCATCAACTAGAATGCCCCGACAGTTTTAGGTACACTTTGTAACACCCCGAGATATTCGGAATAATTACAGCGCCGTAAACTCTTTAAGTAAGAATTTACAAGGCTAATTTAGAAGAAACGTAAATATAATACAACAGTACTGCAAAAGTTCAAAATACAAAACTGGTTTCAACATATCAAATGAGTTCATTAATACAACCATCTCGAAATAAAAACACACGTACTCGAGTACTGAAAATAATCCAAAAGACAAGTCACAAAAACAATAAACATCACTAAGCCCCTTCGTCGTCACGTCGGTACTGTGGCTGTTTTCCCGCTCCTCGGCTACCTGAACATCAAAACAAATATCCACCCCCGAAGGGGTTAGCAAAACAATGCTAGTACAAGTATCATATTAAACAAATCAGATATGCAACAACAATGCATAACGAAATACACAACACGGACTTCCGCTACCGGAATCCAACAATGCGAATCCACAAGATTCCATTAACACAATATGGGTATTCCAATGATCCAGCGCCCTCAGCATAGATCCCAAGATGATCCCTTCGGACCAACACGAGGTGGAAAAACCCGTCCAATGATCCAGCACCCTCAGCATAGATCCCAAGATGATCCCGTCGGACCAACACGAGGTGGACATCCGAACCAGCGCCCTCAGCATAGATCGCACAACATACATAAACACAACTCATGCATACATATATGCAAAATCGCTATGTCCATAAACATGAACATACAAATACTCGATAACGATTATGATATAATTCAACGAAATAAATCCCATGATTAACAACATGAATAAACCACATGCATGCTCAAAATACCAACATTAACAAATTACGATACTTGCCTTAGAATGGCGATAAGGGTTGTTACTACGAAGAAGAAATCTTCAACCAGCTCGAAGAACTCTCACTCGATCAATCCACCAAAACCCGAACCTTAAACGAATAATAACACCGGTATAACTAACGGTTCCGGATAATCGGTTTAATCATCAAGAACATCAAAAGAGCTTGATATTCTCAAACATGTGAGCTTACTACGCTGCCCTATAACAATTCGGATTTGAATCAACATTAGGATACTAACCCGACAAAAACACGTAGTATCCTACCTAAGATCAAATGTATCCTACGGTCGGATTCCTCAATACATCACCGGATAAATCTTCTTACAATGATTCTAATCATGTTCTTCATGTATCCAAACCAATCAATATATCGAAATTACTCCGTAGAACACCGAAAGAACTTGATTACTAGGTTCACTTTTTAATCATCTTCTTCTTCAAGAAAATATCCTAAGTTCAATCCATTTAATGTCCCAATACGTATAATTCCATTATGTAATACATAAGAACTAGATAAACTCCATAAACTGGCCATAATCGGTTTGTAGCTTCATGATTGTGCTTAGGAGTTCAAACACTACAAGGTTCAAGGTTCTAAACGATGAAGAAGTACCGAAACATAGAAAATATTCTACTAACAACATGATGTCCGACTACGCACGAATTTAACTGACTAGATAATCTCAAAACATGTTCAAAACATTCTTAAGAATACTACTCCAGTTGGTGAAGAACTACCTACCTCAAAATAGTGAAGAACAAGGAGGAATTTGAAGAAATCCAACACCGAAAGCTTGAACACCAATCTCCAATGATCTAAAATCTTCAAACTCGAGCTAGGATGATGATATGAGAGGTTTAGGATGGAGGGAGTGACTCTCTAAGTCTCAAAAATCGAGTTTGAGAAGTGATGAAATCTGAAAAATGAAAAAGGGTGTTGTCCTATATATAGAAAATGGTTATTAGCGCGCGCTACGGCTCTATCCTAGCGTGCGCTAACGGGCTTGCAGTCTACTGTTTCAGCCTGGTCTCGACTTAGCGTACGCTAACGTCCCTTTACGTGCGCTAAGTACATAAATTAGTGTATGCTACCACTCATATAGCGTGCGCTAACGGCCATACGAAGCTCACTGACCTCACTGTACTCAACATTTAGCGTGGGTTATCCTCATACTAGTAGCGTGCGCTAAACAGCGTTGACTCGACTTTTCCAAAAGCCGTCCAGATTCATCCCGACATGTCCCGACCAAAATCCGCGGCTGATCTCACTTACCACCGTGTCTTAATCAAGTTGACTACGTGTAGCGCGCGCTACAACTCATACGTAGCGTGCGCTAGCTAACTCAACTAGCGCGCGCTAATGCTAAGATGTTAGCGTGCGCTACAAGTGCACAAAAAATGCAAGTATGAACAACATGCATGAAATCATATGCTCAACAACACCGGATCATGAAATACGGAGGAAAATACTCAGATCAAAATGAAATAAATACAGTATCACGAGGTTCAAATACACATCAGAAATCTCGGGTATTACACACTTCTAGTATATTCTCAGCCTATAAATGTGTTGTCTCATATGAGTGACATACATTTATTTATATCTAATTATCATGTTAGACATTGAATTTTGTGTGTACGCATTGTGAATATTTTATGATAAAGTACCCGAAGGTAGTAGTTGGGGTAACCAAGAGGTAACATATTGTCCAATCTATACCGATGATAGGGATTAGTTAAAAAACTTGATGAACTTTCTATTACAAAAGTGAGGATATAATTGTGGGCACAGATTGTATGGCTCGTCAAAGAATAGTTATGCGCACTTATCAATTGACGATTATGATGATGGTCTATGATGATACTAATCGTAGGATTGGAGGTCGGGAACACTTCAATGCTAGAGGATCTCTTAGTTTGCTATCACCAGAGATTTTGTGTTCCAAAAAGATGTACTATTGGTGTTATGTTTATAAGAAGAGACATAAGAACTTTCAGCTGTGAACATTCCAAAAATCAATGAGTTTCCAAATGTATTTTTCAATGACATGCCAGGTCTACCGCCACAATGGGAAGTCGATCTCCCTTTTGAGCTTGAACAGTAAACAAGACCAATTTCCAAAGCACCTTACAAGATGGTCCAGGCAGAAATGAAATAATGGAAGTACAACTCCAAGAGTTGTAATAGAAGGGTCTTATTTATCCAAGTACATCACCATGTGGTACATCAGTCCTATTTGCAAAGAAGAAGGATAAAACATTGCAGTTATTGATTATTGGGAACTTAATAAGGTAGCGATCAAGAACCAGTAGCCGCTTTTTTTAATACCCGGTTGTAATTCAGTAATTATCATTCAGTATTTATCATTCAGTAATTGATACTCAGTAATTTTCACTCATTATTAATCAATTATCACTCAGATTCAGTCATGGTATTCATCATTCAGAGTAATTGTATCGTATATCAATCGTCATTCATCACTAATCGGATTGGAGTTTCGTGCCGCGTTTATCATCATTGTCATTTCGTTGAGTATGCGTGAGGAGTAGCGCACGCTACATAATCCTTTTAGCGTCGCTAATTGGGTATAGGTAGCGCACGCTACCACTCGGCCTTTAGCGCACGCTAAGGTTGTCTGGGCCGCACCCGTAAGGTACCGGACTGCAGTGAGATTATTTGTAGCGCACGCTACGAGTGGTAAGTAGCGCGCGCTAACGGGTTGTAGTAGCGCACGCTATATGTGTGGAGTAGCGCGCGCTAGGGACGGATCAGGTTGAGTCCAGTGGCTACTGGACTGCACTGGATTATTTCATAGCGCACGTTATGTGTTGTTGTTAGCGTACGCAACCGATATATTAGCGCACGCTAAACTATGGTTGTAGCGCACGCTATCGAGGTCAGATCGAGGCGCAGTTACGGACTCAAGATCGGGCATCAATATTTCGTTAGCGCACGCTAATAATGGATCTTAGCGCACGCTAGTAGTATGGTCGTAGCGCACGCTACAAAAGGCGCGCGCTACCGTGTTCGGACAGTGGGTACTGGAATACCCAAATTTCCCGTTAGCGCACGCTACGCATTAGGGCTAGCGCACGCTAACCTGGACTGACTATAAATTGGACAGTTTAGTCAGAGTTCGTCATTTATCATCCTAATCTCTTTCTCTCGTCGGTTCTTGGTGATTTGGGCGATTTTGAGGGTATTCTTCAAGGTGTAATCATCAATCATCATCTTCAAGTCTTTGAGTTGGATTATCATCACTTCATCATCTCCAATACATCAAATCAAAGGTATTAATTTCTTGGATCTTGGATTTCGGATTTTTGAGTTTTTCCTTCCGATTTCTTCGTAAGCTTGGATTATCATCTAATATGTTAGATATGGATTATCTACCTTGGATAAATATATTCCTACGGATTTAATGGTTATTTTCGAACTATTTCAAGAACCCTTGGGGTTGACTTTGGTTAATTGGGGATTTTCCGATTGATGTTGTTGTAACCATGAATTATGGATTCCTAATGGATTATTGATGTCATTGAAGTGTTTTGTTAGTTCGAAATACTCATTTTGGTTTGGTTTCGACATATTCGGGTTTGGATAATTCCGAAGTTGTGTGGTTGGTTATGTATTCGTTGGAATGCCTTATGAGTTTGATTATCGTTGTTTCGACCGTTGGGTTAGTCGTGTTTTGTTACTTGATGCGTGTATTGAACGATTGTTGGTAATTATTGTTATTCAAGGTTGTTCGAGCGATCGGTATCTTGGTTAGGACGTTGTTCGTGGACGGACATTCTTCATCGGTATTGAGTAAGTTAATTCTTACTCGGTTAAAAGGATATTCATTCCTTTTGTCGTTGTTCATTCATAATCATAACTCATTCATCATTGTATTAATCGTATCAAAACTCGTCATTGTCAATTAATCACCTCACCATAAGGAACGACGGCCCGATCATTTCATTGAGCTATCATTCATGTCACTATCATTCAATCTTGGTGAGTCATTATTCATTTTCATTGTCACTTTTGTCATATTGTGGCATTCCGGTCATATTGGCGTGCGGTTGGTATGTGTAGGATTTTCATGTCGGGCACATTATAGTCGTGTGTTGGTTGGTGGCCTCACATTGATCGTGCACACGAGTCGATTGCTCGTGAGACCGATTAGGTACAAGACCACGCGTGTTTGATCGTTGGTGGCTTGTGCACGGACACATTTCCATCCCGGACGTAGTGTGGCGCCATTCCTTTGAGCCGCATCGATAGTTGATTCATATAGCATGTTTGATTGCGTATGTTTCAAATGAATAATTCCTAATTTCGGATATATCATGATTGTGTATTTTCAACCCTTGAGGATTGTTGTTCTTTGTAATCGACCCGTTTGGGGATTTTGTTTTTCGTGTCATGGCAAGGCAAACGCACGGAACAAAGATGTTGATGTCGAGGAGTCCTAGTGAAACTACTACGGGGCCCCGATCTTCAGATTATTCATGTTATTGTCCTTTATTTTCCATTGCAGACTTTCATTTGAATACTCCGTTTCATTCAGTGTTGTGTATTTTATCTTCATATAAAATACACTAGTATTCAGTGTTGTCCTGGTGTGTTGTAACTAAACTCCTCATCGGAGTAATTATTGTTGTAATGTAGTTCGGTACTACATTTATCTTGTGTAATTCATTCATTTTCATTTGCCTGGTGGGTCCCAGTTGGGGATCTACGACACTGTAATATCCGCCTAGTTTGGGGTGTTACAGAGTTGGTATCGGAGCGTGGTTTTGAATACTACCCTCCAAGTCATGTCTCATTTGAAATCATCGTCATCGGACTAGTATCATTGGACTTTCGCGTCACGTGTGACCTGTGCAGATGCCGAGCCAATCAGACCGAAAGAACTGTAAGACTTCTAACGCCATGGTATAATTTCTGGCAATAGTCATTCATTCATCATTCATCATTTAACAATCCTCAAATATCATCATTCATTATGATCGGCACGATCATATTAACTCATCAATCACTCAATTCATTTCATTACTCAGTTAATAATCAGGACGATCATGTTAACTCGTTAATTACTCAATTCATTTCATTACTCGGTTGTCAACTGGATGATCATATTATCAATCTTGTTAAGTTATTCAAGATAATCATTTCAAGAATTTCATCGATAATCATGTAACTTCAAGAAATCATTCATATAATCACTAAGTTAGAGCATGTATACTCATTTTCATCATCTCATGACATAATCATAACGTGCTAATCATGCGGGAAATATAATCATTATGCGACCTTCCTACTTCAAGATGGAGAGAGCTATCGGGATGCACGGGAGAGAAGTGCGGCGACCGAAACCCGAGAAATAATCACTCGCCGCCGGAAATCGTGCCAGACTCGGCTCGACCGTAAGATGTTCGGGTTGATCCACTCACTTTTATGCGAGCCATGATGACCCATGTGCGCTTGCTCAATCATCATTGCGCCACTGACCGGATTAATCGAGAGAACTCTCCCGTATGAGAGGGCTACTAAGGAAAGTGAACAACAACCTTCATCTTTCAAAGAAGAAATCAACGGCGTAATCGGTCCAAGGCGGTTGGTCAACCTCCAAGAAACCTCGTGCGGGTCCTACCGCTTCGAAGGCCCTCCTACGGCACCTAATCCTGCGGATCTCGGTCCCGAGCGGCTTCGGCCATCATCTGTTTCAACCGTGGGGCGCCGGCCATTTCAAGATTAGGTGTACGACGCCGTCTATCACATGTCATAATTGTGGGAATTTTGGGCATAAGGCCCGCTTTTGCCGAAAGAACTCCAAGTCGGCTCCGGTGGCATCTCAGCCCCAAGCAACCAGCGTTGAATCGATCGCTTTGTCAACGTCGTTTAAGACAATGGAAGCAAATAGAGTGGGAGCTCGTATTTATCAGATGGGAGCGTCCGGTTCGGGGGCCGGCAGGTCCCGGATTCATGTGATGAAGAGGATCGACGATCCGGTGGCCCGAACGATCTCAGGTATACTCGTAATTTTATTTCAACCCGTGTGTACCTTTTGATACTGGTGCACCGCATTCATTCATTTTCAAGTCATGATTGAATAAACTTAATTTGGATAGTCCTATTGCTTGTGGATCTCATACCATCGGTGTACCTGACGATAGAAGATTTTCGGAAATCATACCAAGGTAAGCTTAATGACCGCAATTGGTCAGTGGACCTAATCGTGGTGAATTTATCTAAGGACGATGTAATATTGAGTGTTAATTAGATGGATTGTCATGATGCCGTTCTCAATGTTCGTTAGCGCATGGTCACTATCATTTTCGTCGTTGGTCGTCGAATGTGTACTTCAGGGAGGTAATCCCCGTTGTCCCAGAAGGATTACTATTATGATGGAAGCAGAGAAATTCCGCAAGCTAGTTGTTCAGTCATTCATTATATCATTTTCATCGATTGGCCTTTCTAAGGCAATCGAGTTATTCAGTCATTCATTGTATCATTTTCATCGATTGGCCTTTCTAAGGCAATCGAGTTATTCAATCATTCATTGTATCATTTTCATCGATTGGCCTTTCTAAGGCAATCGAGCTATTTAATCATTCATTGTATCATTTTCATCGATTGGCCTTTCTAAGGCAATCGAGCTATTCAATCATTCATTGTATCATTTTCATCGATTGGCCTTTCTAAGGCAATCGAGTTATTCAATCATACATTGCATCATTTTCATCGATTGGCATTTCTAAGGCAATCGAGATGTTCAATCATTCATTGTATCACTTTTTATCGATTGACCATTCTCGGGCAATCGAAATGTTCAATCATTCGTGGTATCATTGTCATCGTTTGACGATGTATTCCAGACGAGTTATCTGGTTGCTTTCTCATAGAGTAGTGGAATTCAGGAGTGAGTTGGAGCCGGTACGTCCCATTATCGAAGACACCGTATCGGATGGCCCCGACCAAATGCAGGAGTTGAAGATTCAACTTGAGGATTAGTTCGAGAAAGGTTATCTCCGACCGAGTGTGTTCCCGTGGGGAGCACCAGTGTTATCTGTCAAGGAGAGGTATGGTTCGTTCGTGTGTGTATTATTATCAGGAGTTGAACAGGGTGAGGATCAAGATTAGTATCCTCTATCCCGTATCGACGATCTTTTGGATCAACTTCAGGGAGCTTCAGTATTTTCCAAGATCGACTTCAGATCTGGATATCATCAGTTGCGGATTCGAGAGTCGGATATCACGAGGACGGCTTTTCGAACACGCTATGGTCGTTATGAGTTTGCGGTTATGCCGGTTGGGTTGATTATTGCACCTGCGGTATTCATGGAGTTAATGAATCAGGTTTTCATCGACTTTTGGATCAGTTTTGTTGTTGTCTTCATCGATGACATTTTGATTATTCTCGTGACCGGAGGAACACGAGGTTCATTTTCATCGAGGTTTAGACGTGTTAAGACGAGAGCAACTTTATGGGAAGTTTTCCAAAGGTGAGTCTTTGGACGTCCAAGTGACTTTTCTTGACCTGTAATTTCACCGATGGAGTGCGTGTTGATCCTCGAAGACGAAGGCTATCCAAGATTGGTCACCTCCGAAGAATGTTAAGCAAATCAAGCTTTCTCGGATTAGCCGGCTATTATCGGCGGTTTGTGGAAGGATTTTCTAAAAATTGTTACGTTAATTCATTCATCACTCACTAATCTCATTGTTCACTAATTCATTCATCACTCACCAATCTCATTGTTCACCAATTCATTCATCACTCACCAATCTCATTGTTCACTAATTCATTCATCACTCACCAATCTCATTGTTCACCAATTCATTCATCACTCACCAATCTCATTGTTCACCAATTCATTCATCACTCACCAATATCATTGTTCACCAATTCATTCATCACTCGCTTAATCTCATTGTTCAATTAATTCATTCATCACGAGTCAATCTCATTGTTCGATTAATTTATTAACCATCCATCCATCTCACGCCTTCTTGTTGATCTTGTGAATCAAATTTTTCAATCTTGTGAACTTGTTCAAGGTAATCATTTCAGGAATTTCATCAGATAGGCTTGTCACCTCACTTGATTTTTCATGCGATCTTCTCATATTACGGCGTCATGTCGACGATCGCTTTATTGCATTATTAATGCATCCATTTTGTTAGAGCATGTATGCTCATTGTTATCATTTCATATCGTAATCATAGTGCAATCTTCATACGAGATCTGTAATTATCACGTGACTTTCCTGCCTCGGTATGGAAGGAGTTCCGAGGGACATCGGACTCCGACGTCCAAGAGATCGTTTCTAGTCGTATTCATGCTGGGAGAGCATCTTCATCTCAGACAACGAGTTCGACTGTTGTTTGCTTAAATAGTGATACAACGGGACATTCATCACCGGTGTTGAGCAAGTTAATTCTTGCTCAGTAATAGGATAATCATTCATTTCATCGTCGTTCAATTGTTCGCATAGGTCATTCATCATATATCAATCACGTTAAGACTTATATTTATCAACCAAACATTCACTTCACGGGGAACAATGGTTCCAATAATTTCATTTGAGTTATCACTCATTTCGTTATTAGTTCACCTCGGCGAGTTATTCTTGATCCTTGTCGGATATCTAATCATTTATCATTCATCTTAGTCACCCTCGTTTTGGTAACCTTTCGGGGTCATATTAAGCGGTGAGTTCAGGTTTGGGTCTTCGTCGAATCGTTGGGATCGAGGAGATCGATGGTATGGAGGATATCGATGTTGGGTACATTTGATATATAGCCTTGTCTTTCAGATGATTATATAACTCAATCCGTATTAATGTGTCATGGTTGTGGATCATTTATTGTTGATCTATCTTATAATGATCGTATTTGAGAATCTTGAGATTTTGAGATCGTTTGATGCATTCCTTTTGGTGTCATACCGAGACTTCGTGATATTTTTGGGAAATCGTTCATTGTGATCCGAGACGTCAAGACTTGGGGACTTGGGCGTGCGATTGATTTGGTCCCGAGAACTATTTGGACATTATTGTTGCAGATCGTGATGGATAGTTCATGTCCCGAGTTGTTTACCCTTAGTTTCGAGGACGAAACTCTTTTAAGGGGGGGTGTATGTAATACCCGGTTGTAATTCAGTAATTATCATTCAGTATTTATCATTCAGTAATTGATACTCAGTAATTTTCACTCATTATTAATCAATTGTCACTCAGATTCAGTCATGGTATTCATCATTCAGAGTAATTGTATCGTATATCAATCGTCATTCATCACTAATCGGATTGGAGTTTCGTACCGCTTATCATCATTGTCATTTCGTGCGAAATGCGTGAGGAGTAGCGCACGCTACATAATCCTTTTAGCGTACGCTAATTGGGTATAGGTAGCGCACGCTACCACTCGGCTTTAGCGCACGCTAAGGTTGTCTGCCGCATCCGGAAGGTACCGGATCACAGTGAGATATTTGTAGCGCACGCTACGAGTGGTAAGTAGCGCCGCGCTAACGGGTTGTAGTAGCGCACGCTATATGTGTGAGTAGCGCTAGGACGGATCGTTGAGTCCGGTGGCTACCGGATCGCATCGATTATTTCATAGCGCACGCTATGTGTTGTTGTTAGCGTACGCAACTGAAATAATAGCGCACGCTAAACAAAGCTAGTAGCGCACGCAATCGAGGTCGATCGAGGGCGCAGGCTCGACTCCAGATCGGGCATCAATATTTCGTTAGCGCACGCTAATAATGGATCTTAGCGCACGCTAGTAGTATGGTCGTAGCGCACGCTACAAAAGGCGCGCGCTACCGTGTTCGGACAGTGGGTACTGGAATACCCAAATTTCCCGTTAGCGCACGCTACGCATTAGGGCTAGCGCACGCTAACCTGGACTGACTATAAATTGGACAGTTTAGTCAGAGTTCGTCATTTATCATCCTAATCTCTTTCTCTCGTCGGTTCTTGGTGATTTGGGCAATTTTGAGGGTATTCTTCAAGGTGTAATCATCAATCATCATCTTCAAGTCTTTGAGTTGGATTATCATCACTTCATCATCTCCAATACATCAAATCAAAGGTATTAATTTCTTGGATCTTGGATTTCGGATTTTTGAGTTTTTCCTTCCGATTTCTTCGTGTAAGCTTGGATTATCATCTAATATGTTAGATATGGATTATCTACCTTGGATAAATATATTCCTACGGATTTAATGGTTATTTTCGAACTATTTCAAGAACCCTTGGGGTTGACTTTGGTTAATTGGGGATTTTCGATTGATGTTGTTGTAACCATGAATTATGGATTCCTAATGGATTATTGATGTCATTGAAGTGTTTTGTTAGTTCGAAATACTCATTTTGGTTTGGTTTCGACATATTCGGGTTTGGATAATTCCGAAGTTGTGTGGTTGGTTATGTATTCGTTGGAATGCCTTATGAGTTTGATTATCGTTGTTTCGACCGTTGGGTTAGTCGTGTTTTGTTACTTGATGCGTGTATTGAACGATTGTTGGTAATTATTGTTATTCAAGGTTGTTCGAGCGATCGGTATCTTGGTTAGGACGTTGTTCGTGGACGGACATTCTTCATCGGTATTGAGTAAGTTAATTCTTACTCGGTTAAAAGGATATTCATTCCTTTTGTCGTTGTTCATTCATAATCATAACTCATTCATCATTGTATTAATCGTATCAAAACTCGTCATTGTCAATTAATCACCTCAGTCATAAGGAACGACGGTTCCGATCATTTCATTGAGCTATCATTCATGTCACTATCATTCAATCTTGGTGAGTCATTATTCATTTTCATTGTCACTTTTGTCATATTGTGGCATTCCGGGTCATACTGGCGTGCCGGTTGGTATGTGTAGGTTTTTCATGTCGGGCTGATTTTAGTCGTGTGTTGGTTTGTGGCCTCACATTGGATCGCACACGAGTCGATTGCTCGTGAGACTGATTAGGTACAAGACCACGCGTGTTTGATCGTTGGTGGCTTGTGCACGGACACATTTCCATCCCGGACGTAGTGTGGCGCCATTCCTTTGAGCCGTACTGATAGTTGATTCATATAGCATGTTTGATTGCGTATGTTTCAACAGAATAATTCCTAATTTCAGATATATCATGATTGTGTATTTTCAACCCTTGAGGATTGTTGTTCTTTGTAATCGACCCCGTTTGGGGATTTTGTTTTTCGTGTCATGGCAAGGCAAACGCACGGAACAAAGATGTTGATGTCGAGGAGTCCTAGTGATACTAGTAGGGGCCCCGATCTTCAGCTTATTCATGTTATTGTCCTTTATTTTCCGCTGCAGACTTTCATTTGAATACTCCGTTTCATTCAGTGTTGTGTATTTTATCTTCATATAAAATACACTAGTATTCAGTGTTGTCCTGGTGTGTTGTAACTAAACTCCTCATCGGAGTAATTATTGTTGTAATGTAGTTCGGTACTACATTTATCTTGTGTAATTCATTCATTTTCATTTGCCTGGTGGGTCCCAGTTGGGGATCTACGGCACTGTAATATCCGCCTAGTTTGGGGTGTTACACTTTTGAGGATAAATGATTTGCTAGATCAACTTCCGGGATCCGTTATGTTCTCCTAGATTAACATGGATAAACCGGTCTCAATCGATTGCAAGTGTACGAAGTAGTTGTAGAAAAGGGCAAGCAATGTCGTATTCCACAAAGGTTAATTTAATTATTATACTGAGTACTAGATCCTTGTATTCTCAACTTTATCTAGAAGAACGAAATTTGGATGGGTTTTTAACTAAATAATGAAAAAGAAATTTAATAAAATTGATAGTATTCAAAAGGGTGGAAATCAACACAATAAGATTTATCAAGTTTATACTAAGATTCCAAAACTATGGTTTCTATTAATTGCTGTATTCTCTTAGATAAATTTCTATTGAAGTTCTTTACTTGTTTTTCTTATAAGAAGTTCACTCAAATTGTTTATATGGCTCCTCTCAAAATTGCATAAATATGTAGATTAAATTACACAAATTGACATCTCCATCTAATATATGCAATTCAACTCCTTGAAACCCTAGATCAAAATCTTTCATAATTTACTACCAGTTTTTCAATCCTGTAATTAAATTGCGTCAAATAATTGAGACCTAATATTACCCTCATCTCTCGAATTATGAGTAATATTTATTAAGCATGTAAATATATTGACCAATTCCTAAACATAAAATAAGGTCAACTATTTAAATAAAGAATTCAAGAAGAACATTCAATATCAATAGATCATCAAAAACCTTATGCAATTCATGTACTCGTGAGTCTTGGAATAAAAGATATAAATTGACATGATAACAAAATACTATCTCCATTTCATATTAATTGATTTTTTTTTGTTTTAGGTTGGACTTTGACAATAATATAATTCTATATATATAATGATAACAATAGTAAAAAAAAAATATTTTATCAAAATATTCTTTAATGTGAATCTAACAATATAATTTTTGTATATTTTATGATTATTTCTATGAGATAATCTATGGTCAAAATTCAACTTAAAAAGGTCAAAACATCAATTAATATGAAACAAAAGGAGTGATACGTGGACATATTTTTGGTCCACGACAAGATGAAATAAGAACATTAAAGATAGCCTTTAGCCCAGCGGTACCCAGGTGTACTGGAGGTGCCCCCAATCGAATGATTGTGGGTTCAAGTCCCGTTGTGGACATAAGGTGTAGATTTAGGAGTAGGATTTAGAGTGTATATGTGTGTTCAACCGTTTAAAAAAAACTAAAGATATCATGAGGAAAAAATAAAACACGGATTTAGATAAATCTCTCGATCTGTCTTCAATCTTCATTGTGGATACTCTGATCGTCTTGAAGCACCTCAAGGGTGTTTCTAACCCTTGGGAATGACGTAGGCAGAACAATGATAAATAATACTCCTCTCGGGACCTTAAAAATATATATATATATATATATATATATATATATATATATCCTTTCGTATGATTCCTGATATCAAAATCTCATAAATTGCCATAACAGGGCCGTCGACCGACATGGGTCGTGTCAATATATGACACGGTCGTGTCCTACTATTCTCAAAACACAAAAACCCACTGGGAAGTGATACGGTGAGGCACATAGCCGTGTATTCGACCATGTCACTTGACACTGGCCGTGTCCTGGCCCGTGTTCAGCCTATTTGGACCGTTTCTTTCCTTTTCTCGCTCGGTTATCACGCTCTTGATTGTTTCCTTAGCATTTTTGGTTGGGACACCTACTTTCGCTGATAATGACCTTCAAATGCCTCAGTATTGCCCTGAAATCATATAAAAACAATCAAGGATAATCGAGTCCAACTAAATCAAGAACTAATACAAATAATGTAATTTTAACACATCTGCATATAATTAAACTCGAAAACACACCTAAAATATGTGTAAAAATTACTACCTCCGTCCCGCCCAAAGATTTACATTTCTATCAAAAAGTAGTCCCTTTAGTAAGTTTACATATATCACTTTTTACAATCAAATCAAACAATCACTTTTTACTTTTTAATCTCTACAACTCATTCATCATCAATACTTTTTACTTTTTAACCTTCACCACACATTCAATTATCATTACTTATACCAATCATTACCTAAAATACACCAAATATACACCCTCTGTCAACCTTTGGCTGGGACAGAGGAAGTACATGTTAACATCCATTGGCTGAAAACTGTCATGGATCGGTTGTCCATGCTTGTCGGTATTCAGTTGCGGTTGTTGGACTATACGACGCTGCAACAGTACAACTTGTTGGATTAGCAAACAAAATCATCCTTAAGAGGTGTTTGGTTGCTCATAGTTATATTCATCCTTGTAACGTTATTTCGACAACAAGTAGCTTCGATTTTCGGGTCAACAAGTTCGAGATCAATCCTTGAGGATCTAGTTTTGTTCATGCACTACATGCAACAAATAACTTAAGTCGATATGAAAAACATATGCGATAAATAAATTAATAAATAAAAACTTTTAAACTAAAACTTAGATATTTATCACAGTATCCCAGGATGTTCCCGAGCCAGTCTCCCCCAAGGGCAGGAAAAACTTGTTCACAGGAATTCCAACCACTGATTCGCAAATTACAAGGCATCATAGTAGGGAGGGAGCTGAGAGTATCGTATTTACATGAAACTAATAACTCAATGGTGTGCAACTATTAACGTCTCTTTTCTTTTCCTTTTCCGCCGCCTAGTGCGGCGGCCCTCCTTTAATTTATCAGTGCCTTATGGCAGAAAAAACAGCGCCTCGTGGGCCGGCTCCCAACCCAACACTAGAGGAATGTGATATCAACAATAAAATATTGATATCGGCGCTGGCAGCCAGCAGCATGGCGATCTCGCGAATCATGGCCGGATTGGATTTGAAGAATCACTGCAGGGACTCTCGCAAGCGCAGTAGTTGAGGATATTTAAGAACCCTGAGCGATACACATCTCGCGATTTAACTCAGAAGTAGATCATACGGATCGTTATCTCACGACTAATCGTCAGTGTTCTAACCCTGTATAAAAAAAAAAAAATACCCCCACTAAGAAACCATCCGCGGTGGAAAGCGGTCTGAGAAAAAATATTGTCCCCAAAAATCGATCTCATCTGGGGAGACGAATATTTCTCTTAAAAATATCTCAACCTCTCCATTTTCGAGCGGTCAACAGCTGTCTTCCCAGAATAATAAATTGGCCTCACCCTTCATAACAGCTGGTCTCCCTTCTTTTGGAGATAACACCAAATCGGCGGGCGGCGTCTTGGCGAACCGTCGGGCTTCCTCTCTCCCTTCTTCACCGAAAGCTTCGCCGGAATTTGGAACCTTCAAATCCTCCCCTAAAATATTACTCTCCCTCAAAACACCTCTAAACTCTTGTTTCTAACCCCCCGCATGTCAATCGGGACCTAAAAATCGTTGGCGATCTGAAAGCGGACCAGGTAAATCGCGAATCTGATGTAATCGCGTGTGGTAAGAACAAAAAAAATACAGGTATCTCTCGATGATTTCCCATCACCGTCTGAATCGGCAGAGGCGGCGGATCTTGGGGCGGAAACCATTATCCATGCGGGTGGAGATTCCAACCCTTCTCCAAACATGTCGACCAAAGGCACTTTGCCCACTCAAGGTACTTCAGAGGTGAAACTGAACTCTGGAGCCAAAGGAGATGGGATTTCCTCCGTCTTCCTGGCGAAATATGGTGACGGGTTTCACATTGATGGCCTCCAGTCGGAAGCGGACCCAAATCCGGTGGTTAAATCTTATGCAGCGGCTATTTCCGGTGGTGCTGGATCCCTCCAAGGTTCTTTCGGCTCTGTTGACCGATCGGGAACTGTTCCAACGGTTCACTTTTCTAAACCCGAATGCGAGAAGGCATCCGAAGCTTTTAGGTGGTCGGTGGTGGGTAAGTTTTCATATGGCAAGCCGATGAACGAGGTAATTCGAACTAATCTCAATAATCTCCGGTGGTTAAATCTTATGCAGCGGCTATTTCCGGTGGTGCTGGATCCCTCCAAGGTTCTTTCGGCTCTGTTGACCGATTGGGAACTGTTCCAACGGTTCACTTTTCTAAACCCGAATGCGAGAAGGCATCCGAAGCTTTTAGGTGGTCGGTGGTGGGTAAGTTTTCATATGGCAAGCCGACGAACGAGGTAATTCGAACTAATCTCAATAATCTCGGGTATAAACCATGTAAAGTGCAATACTTAAACCTTCGTCATGTTTTAATCACTTGCTTCAACGAAGAACATTTTGCTAAACTCCGTATTCAACCCGAAATTGCCATCTCTGGCCTCCCGATGAGGGTTCTTAAATGGACTTCGGATTTTGATTTTGAAAAACGAACCACCGGTGGCCTCGGTTTGGCTTAAAGCCTTTGACCTCCCCATCCAGTGGTTTGACGTCTGTAGTCTTAAAACTATTGCGAGCGTTTTTGGTGAATTTGTTATGGCGAACGAAGCTACGTTATCTAAATCTCGTCTTAATTATGCTCGTTTTTGTGTTGATATGAATCTTGAAACAATCCCTGTCGAAAAATTTAATATTATGTGTGATGGGAAATCTGTAGATGTTAATGTGCAATTCGAGCGGCTGCCGAAATACTGTCATTTTTGTCACCATATTGGTCATGTGGAAGTGGACTGTTACATTAAAAACCATAAACTTCGTCCGAACTTTGTGGAAGAAAATAAAAGGTTTTTGGATAAAAATTCTAAAATAAATTATGTGGTCAAGGACAATAGAACTGGTGAGCAACCAACTGTTAATTTTTCAATAGCTACGGGCACTGCATCCCCCCGTGGCTGCCTTCCCCCGAAGAATAATAATCACTTGTCAAAAAACATAGTTTTGATTGATGGTCCTTCGGTCCAACAAAAGGGTGACGATACTACTATCTTGACATCCCCCAAAACTGATTCCTCTCATGCTGTGCAGAATAAGGTTGACACAAATAAGGATGGTATATCTAACAACCCCTTTCAGGCCCTAAATCAGATTGATGGTGAAGAACTCATTATATTAGACACGTTTGGACTTTTGATTGACCCTGTTGTGCAAGATGACGACCCGACCCCCCCTCTGGCTGAAAAGCCAGGCATGCCTGGGAGAGATTCACTCTCCCATGATCTTGCCCTGGCCCAGCCGGAGGAAGCCTCTAAGAAATTGGATTGTAATCCCCTCCCCAAGACTGAAGGAGTGGCCAAAGACATCCCTGAGTGCTCCAACAAGAAACTAAAGGAAGTCGAGTACAGCGACCTTTCCAGGGACACTGACTCGGCTTCGTCTAAGTCTTGTGGAGACACTGAGTCTGACTTGGACACCCCGGAAGTCAGCCCTAACATTTGCTCTGATGATGGTATAGGTACAGACGGCCACAATACTTTAGCGCTGGCCCTTCCGCCCCCCTTTCCCCAAATCCCCGCGGAGTTCGAAAAAAGAACGTCGTCGTCTTCGAGATATCGAATATGGGCGTCAGCTGGAAAGGGAAGCCCAAGCTCGCTCGGGATTTCACGTCCCGATTGACGTCTCCAACACGGAGCGCAGGCGGAGTGCTCGGATTCAAAAACCCCCTAACGTTTCCAATGATTAACACCCTCGTTTGGAATATTACGGGGGTGGGTAAGAAAGATTCTAAACGTAATGTGAAAAACCTTTGTCGGGACCACCAAGTGAATATTTTAGCCCTTATCACGCCGAAAATCTCACTTGATTCGGCCTATTTTTATAGATATCTGGGTTTTGCGAAAGCTGCGTCCAACCGTAGTAACCATATCTGGGTATTCCTTGACCATCAACAGACGTTTCAAATTCTTAAAAACACTTATCACTTACTCCACATTAAAGTCACTTCAAATTCTGCTCCTATCCCCTATTATTTAACCATTATATATGGGAAAAATACTAGGGTTGAAAGGAGGGCTCTTTGGGATGACCTTCTTGCGGTTAGTAATGATCAGGGCCACCGGATGGTGGGGGGCGATTGTAATATTGTCTTACGCCCCTTTGAAAAAAAAGGTGGAGCTTCCCCTATCCTTTCGGAGATGGAAGACTTCCATGACGCGCTTCTGGATTGTAATCTTGTTGATTTTGGCTTTGTTGGGACGCCTTTTACTTGGTACAGTAACTTCATTTGGCAAAGGCTTGATAGAATTTTACATTCTACAGATTGGTTTGATACCTTCCCAGATTCGAGTGTGAAACATCTATCTCGCCTTCATCCGGATCACATCGTGATTTTGTGTAGTGCTGGTAACAATATTTTTAAACCGAGACCTTCTTTCCATTTTCAAAATATGTGGGTCAAGCACACTAATTTCTTTAAAGTTGTTAAGGATTACTGGGAGGTCCCGGTGCATTCGTCCGGGATGTTTAAACTCCTCAATAAACTCACTAGGATTGAACTCACTCTTAAAGACTGGAATAAAACTCATTTTGGTGACATTTTTTCTAAAGTTTTCAAAGCCAGGGAGCTTGTCTCGGAGGCCGAACTTAATTTTGTAACAACCCTTCTGATAGCAACCATAAAACAGAGCCAATCTTAATCTTACGATGGCTATGGAAGAAGAGTTTTGGAAACAAAAAACTAATTTAAAATGGTGTCTTGAAGGGGAGAGGAATACCAAATTTTTTCACGATCTGGTCAAATCTAAAAGAAGCAAAAGTCGTATTTTTTAAATCATGGATAACGTCCAAATCACCGATCCCGTTGGTATCAATAATTCTGCTGTTAATTATTTTTCTAATATGTTTAAATGTAATATTGGTAACCCGGTGACTATTAGACCGAACATTATCCCCTGGCTTATTAATTCTGATGATAACGATATTTTATGCGCGATGCTTGATGTGGATGAAATTAAATGTGTTGTGTTTAGTATCGACCCGGGTAGTGTGGCGGGGTCGGATGGTTTCAATCCTTTATTTTTCCAGAAATGTTGGGACGTTATTGCGCAGGATGTGTATGAGGCAGTGTGGGATTTTTTCTCCGGAAACCCCATGCCCAAATCTTTTTCGTGTACTTCTATATCCCTTATCCCCAAATGCTCCCCCCCCTCGCGTGGAAAGATTTTAGGCCTTTTAGCCTTGCTTACAAAATTATTTCAAAAATTCTTAGTTCCAGGCTGGGTCGCTTTCTCCCTAAAATTCTCAGCCGAGCTCAATCGGGCTTTGTGCAGGGCCGTCTTATAACGGACAACATTTTAACGGCTCACGAAGTCTGTCATGATATTACTAGATTCGACTCGAACATTTTGATCAAATTGGACATGGAAAATGCTTATGATAGGCTCAATTGGAATTTTCTTTTTAATGTTCTTAAAGCCTTTGGTTTTTCGGAGGGGTGGACCGACATGATCTATCGTTGCATTTCTAATTGCTGGTTTTCGATTCCAGTTAATGGGAACTCCGTGGGCTTTTTCAATTCTGACAGGGGCATCAGATAAGGCGACCCCTTATCTCCCCTTCTTTTTGTGGTTGCTTCGGATTATTTATCTAGACTCTTGGATAAAACTTTTTACGCCCACCCCGATATGTTTTTCAAAATTAGGAAGAATGCAAGGATTTCGCATTTGGCCTATGCCGATGATGTGTTGATCTTTGCTAATGCTTCCTACAACAACCTCCTCATTCTCAACAACTGTCTGGACCACTACACCACGAGCTCTGGTCAAAAAATCAATAATTCCAAAAGTTCCTTTATTTTTGCCAAGCCTAACAACCCGCTGCTTCGTATGGTGAAACAAACGACTGGATTTTCTCAAATGAACCTCCCATTTAGTTATTTGGGGGTCCCCCTGTGGAAAGGGAAGCAAACTTTTGTCATGTATAGTGACCTTATATCCAAAACGTGTTCCAAATTCCAGTCGTGGAACTACCTCTTACTAACCTCGGGTGGCCGACTTGAGCTTATTAAAACCACCCTGAGATCGATCCCGTTCTATTGTCTCCAAGTGCTTAAACCCCCCAAAAATGTTATCACTTTTTTCGAAAGGCTTTTCAACAAATTTTTGTGGGGTACTAATGACAATAGAAAGAGACTCCATTGGGGTCTTGGCTTAAGCTTTGTTACCCCAAGGAGGAAGGTGGCCTCGTATGTAGGGGCTTGAAGGACATTATTAAAGCTTTCGAGATTAAGCTTTGGTGGCGGTTTCGTACCTCCCATAATATCTGGTCCCAATTTATGATGAATAAATATTGTAAACGGCTTCACCCGATGGTGGTTAAAACCAACCCGTTTGACTCTCCTACTTGGAAAAATATTTGTGACATTCATCACGTAGCTGATAAATGGATTTTTTGGACAATTGGGAATGGTGATATTTCGTTTTGGCATGGTAATTGGTGTGATTTCAGCCCGTTATACCAATGGGCCTCCAATCCTCGATCTAAGGCCTCCATCTCTCAATTTTGGACTCCTCACGGGTGGGATCGGGCAAAATTACTCTCCGCGGTTTCTCCGGAACTTAGAGACTATGTTATGTCCTTTCCCACCCATGGGGAGGTTGCCCGGATGACCGTAAAGCTTTTTGGAAACTCAACTCCCACGGGGGTTTTTATTTTAAAAGCGCGTGGGAGGCGATTCGGCAACGCAACGATCCTCATAATATTTTAAAATTTTGCTGGAATCCTATTCTTACGCCGACCATGTCTTTCTTCATGGTTAGGCTTCTTAAAAAATGGATCCCAACCCCGGATGGCCTTAGATCCAGGGGCATTATTACCAACATGTCTTGTTTTTGCTGTGGAGGTGTGGAGGACCTCCCCCACCTTTTTCTCATTGGGCCGGTTGCTTCGTCAGTCTGGGCTAATTTTTGCACCGTTGTGGGGATCCCTTATTTACAAACCAACTCTATCAATTTAGTTCTTTCAAATTGGTTTAATAAGGCATCCGGTGACATCCACATTTTGCGTATCATCCTGGTCCTCATCTTATGGTTTATTTGGTGTTCTAGGAACGACATGCGGATCAAGAAGATTCCGTTCACGGCTCAATGCGTGTGTGACCGCATTTGGCAATTCTTGTTCATGATCAAAGGCCATAGGAGCCTTAAACCTCGGGCGTGGCTCGGCACTCCCGCGCTTACCGACATCTTGGGTCTCTTTGTGTGCCCTTGTAACTTTATCAATAATGTGAGTGACTGAACTGAATATCTCTGAGAATGTGTCGGATACGCATAAGAGTGTGACGAACCTGCCAAGAGCCCCGATGACCAGATGATAGCAGGGTCACCACAGCAGCAGCATCACGCTCAATCCAAACATGTCTCGATCTCTGGGAAGTTAGAATCAATCCAATCGCCAACGCTTGGACCTCAGCATCAAAACTCGAAGAGGCCTGAAAAGAGGAATGGAAAGCAAGAAGGAGCTCTCCGTGGTGATCTCTAATCAGACCTCCCCCACCCGTAATCTGTGTGTCTTTATCGAACGAACCATCCGTGTTCAGCTTGATCCAAGGGGTCTCGGGTCGAAGGCAAACCACCGGGACGGGGCGACGAGTCTGAGCGGGGGAAGATGTAGCTCGCTGGAACGATCAGGCGGCGAGCAACCCGCCCAGAACTCAGATGAAATAAGCCCCGCAGAAGCCAATAAAGCAACATGGCGCTCCACCTGCACAATAACATGAGACGAAAGAAAAGTAACTGCCTTATGCTTTGCATTATTCCTTTCTGTCCAGATGAACCAAAGGATCAGACAAGGAATAATGAAAGTCGCGTGCCTAAAGTGTGTGCCGTGTGGGAAAAAACTCAGGAGCTCAAAGATATTCTGAGTATGGGGTAGGGATAAATGTGTCCATGCGCCAAAATACTCCCACACGTCACGAGCCACATCATTCTCCAAGAAAAGGTGGGCAATGGTCTCGGTATGGTAGGTCTGGGTAAGGGTATGCGAGCAGCACAAACATCTAGAAGCCAGTGAAACGCCCCTCCTCTGTAGAATGTCATCGGTGGGTCGCCGTGGCTTGAGAAGTCGCCTACTAAACACCGTAGTGGTCGGGTGGCAAGTGCATCCAGATGGCCCCGTAAACAAGATTAGCCTGACCCCTCACCCTGATGTGAGACCAAGCCGACGACAATGAGAACGCACCCGAAGAGGTAAGAGTCCAGCACATACTATCCGAATCCTCCTCGGCGATGGGAATCGCGGAGATCTCCTGGATGAACTGAGGGGTAAATCCTAGCTCCTCTCCAACAATAGACTTCAATCTACCCATGTCTCACGTCCCATCAACCCATAACTCATGAATCTCAAGATGGGGTCTACCAATAACCTGATGAAAAGAAGAAATAGGCCTACCCCCAATCCAAATATCGTCCCAAAAGCTGACCTCCCCGCAGCCACGACCAAGAGTCCAGCGGATGAACTCCTGAGCCTCAATACCCACTCGGAGGAGACGACGCCAAGGGTGGCTGGCACGAGCTTTAAGAGCGGTACGCATAGGCGTATAAAGGCAAGAAAGCGGCCATGAGCATAAACTGCGCCAACAGAGTCGTGCACGCGCGAAGGCGCCTACAGAGCTTATAACTAAAAGCTCTCGTCATATCCGAAAGGCTCAACCCCGAGGCCTCCTCGAGACCGGACGACAACCGCCGCCAACGGACCCGGTCGTCTTCCTCTTCTGACCAACAAAGACCCGTAAGTATCTCGCAATGATCTGCTCGAGCTCCTGGATAATGTACTGTGGAGGGTCCAACACCTGAAGCAGGTGTAGAGGAATCGTGCAGAGAGTGCTCTTAATAAGAGCCAAGCGTCCCCCAAAAGCAAGGTGGCGATGGGACCAACCAGAGATCCTATCCAACATCCGTTGCTTCACCCCAGCAAAGAGCTCTTGTCTCATAAAGCCTTTGTAAAGGGGCACACCAAGATAGGTGATGGGGAGATCGCCCTGGCGAAAACCAGTAAGATCGTGAACTCTCTGATGCTAACGAGGCGCATGCTTAGGAGCAAGAATAAAAATGCTTTTCTGGATACTAACCATTTGGCCCGAAGCCATAGAGTAGTGATCCAGGAGACACATAAGATCAACGAGACCATCATCCACAGCCCGTGTGAATATAATGAAGTCATCGGCGTAGGATAGGTGCGAGACGGAGAAAGGTCGTCCAACCGTCCTATACCTCATCAAAGGATGGTCTCGAATGAATCGGTCCAAGCAGCACATGGCCAATGAAGAATACAAGTCTAGAAACTTTCGTCTCTATAGCCCGTCGGATCTATTCGGGCAGATTCGTAGTATGATTAGGCTGGACAAAATCGAGTCCTCGTATGTTAGATTCAAGTAGGCCGCTCGTTGGGTCGAGTTTCATCTAATTTTAATTGTGTGTAGGGCGTGTAGAGGGGCTCGTCCTCCCTCAAACTTTTTGGGCGTGTAGTGGGTCGTCCCCCACATGTCTGATCCATTTAATAAATTTCGTTTTTTAAAAAAAAAAAACTATTATGATTCTAATATTTGGATTTAATATTTAAAAGGTTTGAATTTTCAAAGGTTTGATTCAATTCATAAAACAAATAAATTATAATATAACTAAGCAAAGTAAATGTTATTACTAATCACGAGGAGCTAAAGTGTAAACTAATCAATGAAGAATATGAGATTCAAGAATTTTTGTTCCTTCAATTCAATTTAATTCAAGTCTTGCAATTAATTAGCTAATCAATTTAACCTTAATATCTTAGGAGAAATAGCGTATGTGTTGATTTTACAATATCAATCACGTATTGTGACATGACAATAGCAATTATCTCAAACTCATCGCCGTCTCATGATATTTTCCATATAAATGAAAAAACCTATGATGTTGACGGTTTTGGAATTTCGTTCTATTTCTCCTTCATATGAAGGTTGCGACAGGAAGGGCATCCGGCGTAAAACTTTGCCACTTTGTTATTTGCATGAGTTATGGTGTTAACTAATTTTAGACAATTAAACGACACTATAATCTTCATGCCACCGACCCCAACATAGTTGGGATTAAGGTGCTGTTGATGATGATGATGATCTTAGGAGAAATAGCGAATCTATCTTAACTCTTCATTTTTATAAAAAAACAAGTTAAGGCATGAATAAATCAACAAAATCAATTATTGTAGATCTAAATTATGAATAATAATCGTATTAACTCCTTAAATTTAATTCCCATTAATTACAAATTTCTACTAACCGCATTGATCTAGTATTGATTTTTATTTTGAGTTCATCCAACCTTATGATCTATCAATGTTTCTCAATCATCAGTTAATATTCATGTGCATAAAACGTCGGTCGAAAAATTCATACACCAAAATTCAAATCAATAAATCCAATTACTAATAGTGAGAAGGAAGAATTGATTAATTGCAAAACAAGAATCAAATTAAAGTATTTGCAAATCCAGAATCTAGAATCTAGTGGTGCATCAGCGTGTATATATATATATATACATATATATATATATATATATATATATATATATATATAAACTCTGTTTTTCAGAAGAGAGCTGAGCACATCATCACCTTCAGTAGTGGGGGGCACAACACGCAAATTGACTACCTTCTTTTGCGCAGTCGGGATGCTAGGGCGTGCGTGGACTGCAAGGTGTTCCGGAGCGAGGCATGTGCTTCTCAACACCGGCTGCTGGCTATGGATTTATCCATGAGATGTCGTGTTGTTAGCAGGGTTAGAGAAACTAGACCTAGGATTCTCTGGAAGGATCTGAAGGGTGAGAAGGCGACAGTATTCAAGGAGTCTCTGACCCGCGAAGGAGGTTTTTTGCGTGCAGGCGATGCTAACCTTATGTGGACCAGCATGGCCAATGCTATTAGGAGAGTGGGCGAGAAGGTGGTAGGGATTTCTTCAGGCAGGTCTAGTGGACCTAGGGAGGCTTGGTGGTGGAATGAGGAGGTCCAAAACAAGGTTAAGGCAAAACAAGCGCTATTTAAGGAGCTTTTGTCGGTTAGTGATGGGGAGGAGAGAATCTTGAAGATTGTAGCGTACAAGGTGGCGAAAAGAGAGGCTAAGAAGGCAGTGGCTAAGGCTAAATGTGAGGCTTACGAAGAGATGTACAAGCGCCTAGACACCAAAGAAGGAGCGAATGCTATTTTTAAACTAGCGAAAGCTAGGGAAAGAGGGCGGCGCGACCTGGGTCCCGTTAAGTTTATTAAGGATGATTTGGGTCAAGTGTTAGTAAACGATGTGGCTATTAAGGAGCGGTGGAATAGGTATTTTTTCGAACTTTTCAATGAGGCTAGAGGTAGTGACTCGGTGGTGCAAGGAGTTAGTCTATCTCCTGCTCGTTCGTTTAGTTCCTGTGAGAGTATCAGCAAGGAGGAAGTAAAGGGTGCCCTAATGAAAATGGGTAGACCTAAGGTCAGAGTCTTGATCGATCCCTATTGAGGTGTGGCTATATCTGGGGGAAGTCGGAGTTCAGTGGCTAGCAGAGCTGTTCAACATCCTCCTCAAAGACTCTAAGATGCCGACAGAGTGGAGGCATAGTATTGTCGTGCCTTTTTTCAGGAACAAAGGCGATGCTCAGAGTTGTAGTAACTATAGGGGTATTAAACTCCTCAGTCATACTATGAAACTTTGGGAAAGAGTGGTGGAATGCAGGGTTAGAAGAGAAGTTGAGATCTCAGAGAACCAATTTGGCTTCATGTCGGGGAGGTCCACGACCGAGGCCATTCATCTCGTCAGACGCCTTATGGAGAAGTTTAGAGAGCGGCGTAAGGACCTCCATATGGTGTTCATAGATCTAGAGAAGGCCTATGATAGCATTCCGCGCGATGTTATTTGGAGGAGCCTAGTAGAGAGGAGGGTGTCGTTGTCGTTCGTTAGGGCGATCCAAGACATGTACTCCCAAGCTAGGACGTGCGTTAGGACCCCAGTTGGTGACACCCAATATTTTCCGGTTGAGATAGGGCTACACCAGGGGCGGCGCTAAGTCCTCTTCTCTTCGCTCTAATCCTTTACGTCATTTCGCGAGGGATTCAAGATGGCATCCCGTGGTGCATGCTTTTTGCTGACGAAATTGTATTAGTGGCGGAGTCGAGGAGGGAGGTGAACTCGAAGTTGGAGCTTTGGAGGGCTAAGTTAGAATCCCAGGGCTTGCGTGTGAGCCGGTCTAAGACCGAGTATCTCTGGTGTAACTTTAGTGGTGAGGCCAACGAGGAAGATGTTGAGGTAATGATTGCGGATCAGATCGTACCCCGTATGGATAAGTTCAAGTATTTGGGTTCGATCGTTCAGAAGGAAGGTGAGTGTGAAGATGATGTCACACATCGCATCAAGGCGGGGTGGCTAAGGTGGAGAGCAGCGACAGGGGTCCTGTGCGAATAGAAAGTCCCTCTAAAGTTGAAGGGTAAATTCTATAGAGCGGCAATCCGACCTGCAATGTTGTATGGCTCCGAATGTTGGGCGATGAAGAAGTCGCTTGAGAGCAAGTTGGAAGTCGCTGAAATGAGAATGTTACGTTTGTCGTGTGGTCGCACAATGTTAGATAGAATTGCGAACGGGGTTTTCAGGAACGCTACTGAAGTGGCGCCATTTCAAAAAAGCTAGGGAAGGGAGATTGAGATGGTTTGGCCACGTCCGCAGGAGGCGTGCTTCGCTCCGGTGAGGAGGGTCGAGAGTTTAATGGTTGTCGGGAGAGGAGGAGAGGCATCAAGAGGACGTGGGAGGAGCAATCGAGATTAGATTTGAAGGCCTTAAACCTTTCCGAGACCATGATTGTTGATAGGTGCGCTGGAGGCGCGGATCGTAGTTGTGGATTCTTTTGTAGGAGCGGCAGATTTGAGAGCCTCGGGGTCAGTTGTCTCGGTTAGCTTTGACCTAGAGCATTGCATTTTTACATTTATCAGTATATTTTATCCTATTGTCTTTGCGTGTGGTGTATTTTTGACAGAGCCGTGCGCAGAGCCAACCTCTCTTTGTTAGAGCGGCGTTCATCGGGAGTGAAGTAGCCAAATTCCGCTTAGGTAAGTCCCATGGATCAAGCCATGGGCTCTGTATGGTCTCGACCTTTTCGAATCATATGTTTTCCTTTGTATTTATCACACAAGATTCTGTGTGCACTAAGTGGGGGTCTTCACTAAATGACCTCCCTACCGTAATAAGTAGGGGCATGGTCTGCGTACATCTTATCCTCCCCAGACCATGCTCTGAGCGGGATATACTGAGTATGTTTGGTTTGGTTTGGTTTATGGTGAGAATGATTTTTAATATTTAACTCACCTTCTATATATGTATATATACACACCGCGTGAGGTTGTGTTATTGATATATCATTTTTTGTTAATAACACATTTGGGGTCTATTTTTATTATTTTTATCTAATTTTTAATTTTATAAATTAATAAAACGTATTTGAAAAAGTATTAACAAAATAAGGTGGGTTAATAACACAAGCCTATATATAATGTGTCGAGATATTTGGATAAACTCAGAGCTCTTCTAAATTGAAGAGATTACCTTCTTAATGCAGGTTCGGAATTTTTATATGAAAGCGACGCAGTTCGATTAATTCTTTCTGAATTAATACTTATCGAGAAGCAATTGAAGTCTTGATGGATGGATACATTAATCTATAATATATAAAAATTCAGTCCTATCATTTACGTGGAGATTTAATGACTTCAATTTCATGTTTAAAATCTTAACTAAGAAATTATTGTTAGTCTTAATAAAAGTTAAATTTTTTTAAGTTGTGTTTTGAATTTGCATGAGGGCAACTGAATAGGCACCAATCGGCACCTCTTTCACATTCTTTAACTCCTCCATTAACCAACTAAAATAATCTTAACTAAGAAATTGATGTTAGTCTTAATAAAAGTTAAGTTTTCTAAAAGTTGTGGTTTGGATTTGAATGAGGGCAACTGAACAGGTCACAATCGGCACCTCTTTCACCTTCTTTAATTCCTTCATTAACCAAGTAAATTTTTAGACTTAAATTTGTGTAGTTGAGCATTAAAATTAGTCTTTTCATATAACCACACAACCTAAACTTAATTAAGAGAAAGTGACTATATATAGACCTTCGTCATTGCATCCAAAATGAGTGTATATTCAGCCCCTATGGATGTCATTTGCCGGTATGTTAGGAGTGTAGGGTGCAACAAAGAACATGCTCAAGATACTTGAATTTTCTATCATCAACCAAAGGTAATGTATTTGTCCTATAAGTTGCATGTATCACTTCAATCTTTGACACATAACACACTCACATAAATGTCACCCTCAAGTTCACACTAAATCTAAATATATCTTTTGTTTACAGCGGGACATAAAATAGAAGTAGCATTATGGGAGAATTACGGAATGAAGTATTACAAAAGAATTTCCATTAACATGGCACTTCCGTCATTGTGTTGGCTTAAATGAACGCCAAACATTTCAACAGTATTCAATGTAGAAATTTGCTTATGTATTTTTATCCTTCAGAAGTTAACATTTTCTCGCTTAAAAGTTAAACAAAATTAACTACTTTGGTTTTTCTTTTGAGGTTTATCTTTGCCTTTCATTATATACATCAACACTTATCATTGATAATGATGATGATAATGAAATACCATGCTTAGAAAAATAAAAATTGAGCCATCAAATAAAATGTATATAACGTAGGCATGCCATTTATACCTTCTAATGAGTAATGACAATGTACGTAACTCATCTAGATACATGGATAGTTTTGTTTTAATATCCGCCTTAATTACCAATGAATGAACTTATTTATGAAAAGAAAATGAAAGATTAGCAAAAAAACATATCACAAGAATTACTTGGGTTACTTGGGATTGAGATTATTAGTTTTAAATACTACAATTAAAACTAAGAATTTATTGTTTTTATTTGAGTACTCGAGGGAAGGAGATGATGCTTACAAATATGTGATGATATGCGTTAATGAGTGATACATAAGCACGACTTCGTTTGATGTCGTACATCATATTGTAGCAAGCCAAAAAGTCTTATGCATCATATGTACAAAATAATGTAATGGAAATTGCAATAATTTTTCATTGTGCCACTCAAAACGTGTTTTTGCAACTGAACAAATATGAACAGCAAATATAACGGTTAACATTTATATGCATGAGCTACAAATGTCTACTTATTCGATGATGAATACCTGAAAATTGTTGTTGATTTATTAAATTTTTGTTTCAACTAATTGGAAGTTTGTTGTATATTTGAAAGGTTATTATGCTTAATATTGTATGCGTGTAAGAAATAGATGTTTAACAGATGAAAATAAGTTTAGTATGAATTTGCATCATAATTTTAGTTTGTCTTTTTAATATAAGAATAGTTGTTTTGAAATTTAATTCACAAACATTAAGAAATGTTGGTTTAATTTTATTTTGAAGCACGATTTGTTGATTCTTAGTGCGAATTCAAATACGTATCATTGTATGCATAATAAGTGTTTGATCATTTTAGATAATTGTGGTTGGTGGTTTGACTTATAGATCTCAATATGATATCCTTGTTGGTATAAAATTGGATATTTGCGACGTTTGTGCAGAAGCGTAAATAAATTGCGGAAAATAAATCACACAAGAATTTATAGAGGTTCGGCTATTAACGAAGCCTACGTCCTCTCTCGATATATCTTTTTCTATAGGAATAAGATCAAAACCTCTACGCCTCTCTTCTATCGGTTGAGGGATTACCGTTACAATCACGTCTTCTATTGGTCGTGATAAACCACTCGTACTTGTCTTTTCGTCGGTCCAAGTTAAATCGTTTTCCTTTTCGTAGGACAAGGAATCAACCTCTCTAGCTTTCTATCGGTACTAGATAAACCTCACGAAGATAGCGATTGCGATTCTAATAATGCCGGATTCTTGATCCTAATAACACCAAATCCAATCGTATCTTTTCTTTTACCTCTCGTGTATAATGTTGAATGTATAAACACTCAAACTAACAATATAAGTTCAATATTGCAACAACAATAATATCAATATGAATAAGTGATCAATGTATCTCTTGCTTGAAGTTGTTGTATGGAATAATACCAAAGATGTGGTATTTATAGCTTTCATCCACCAAACTAGCCGTTAGTCTGTTTTGACTAATTAGCGTGCGCTAGGCTTTCTCTTTAGCGTGCGCTAGTCTATTCCAGTTTCAGTCCAGTAGCTTCGTTTCTCCTTTAGCGTACGTTATGAACTTTGTGTTACGTACGTTGTCTGACCAACTTAGCGTACGTTAACCATGATTGAGTAGCGTGCGTTAACGTAATATATTCGTTGCCTTCACTTGTCAAACTATCCGTTTGATACTTGACTTTCCGCCGAATCTTTTCAACGTTCAGATTGACTTGATTCAAACTGATATTTAGCGTGCGCTAAATATAATCTCTTGCGTGCGCTGATATTGACTTCATTGCGTACGTCATTCTGTGTTTGAATATCTTCACAACTGTAATATGGACTCGATAGCGTGCGTTAGGTATAAGGTGTAGCGTGCGCTATCCTCATCAGATGACTTCACTTCAGTTAACTTCAAACTTGGCTGATATGCAGATGACTTCCCGTTAGCGTGCGCTAGCCTATGATGTTTTGCGTGCGCTAATACTGTCCAGATTGCAACTTTTTGCGTCTTCGTCGTTTTGCTTCGCCTTTATGTTGTTTTGTTTTGTTTAGCAACTTAATCATCAAAACATAATTTATTAATATGTGAAATAAATATTCCAACAATCCTACTGTATTTGATACTGACCCAATGCTTGAAATCAACCTCATTTATATCTACATATCGACCCATGGATGTACAGCCGAATAAGCTAGATATGATAGTTCAATGCGCTGGCTTCTATAAATGCAGACAAACTTATACTTTACAAGTGTGATCTTTTAAAGAAAACCAATGGATAAACTTTTTCAGTTGTAAACACGTATCATATGCAAAAATTGAGTTACTGATATAAATAAAAGTTTGATTTGTTAACGGCAAATAAGACTTGTGCATCGTACGGGTCAGAATGACTCATAATAATAAAGGAAAGCTACAAACTGTTCATTTGATTTATAGATTTATCCTGTGATTTCTTGTTAGCTAGGCCCACATTATTTGCCCGAACACGAGTAAAACAATAAGTGTGGGGATATTATTGGGGATTTTCTACCATCTGGTCGGGGAAAATTGGCCATACTTTAGGTCGGAATTTAAATACCATTGATTTATTAATAAATTAATCTATACCGTTAATTTAATTATAATCATTAAATTTTTTTTACATATTAAAATAATAATTTACAAATATATGCTTTAGTTAATTTAACATCAACTACAATTTTAAAATAATTAATTTCTCTCATTAATTATCATTTTAAAATACTGTAAATACTTACAAGCACTAATTACTTCAACTACATCAATTAAAATAGTTAAACAATTCCACAAAACAAAACGATTAGAACATCTCACTAGGGTTCTTCGTCTTCATCCCATGCTTTGGTTCTGCTTCCGTGTGCTCATATATCGATCGGGCCTGGCTTTGATAGCATCACTCAGTCCGAAACCGTCTCTCATCTCTTCTCCAACCGATTCTGAAAGAAATAACCTGTGTTCGACTAAAGGGCCATCGTAATGCGTGTATAAAGGTAGAGATCTATCGGATTGAAGGGGGATCTCGCCCATGAAAAAGAATCGAGGTCGCTCAAAAAGCAGGTGTTTGATTGATCCCGGTATGCTGCAGAGCCCGAAGGGAGTCATGGACTCTGATCGCCCTATCAACACAGAAGGGAGTCATGTTCTCATCTCCAGGGAAAGGTAAATATTTTAACTAATCCAATTATCATTGATAGGAGCATGTAGAATTGCGACTAAAATTTTCTTTTAGATTAATGTTGCACAACTAATTTATTTTGACATTTTTTTAAAAGGAATTTATTTTGACATTTTATTGCAGCATCAAGTATGGAATTGACCTTCTACAAGGCAACCGAGATGATAACTTGAAATCTCTCAAGGTATGGTGTTTGTATCTTAAAACTTATGGTAAAATGAACAGTTGCAATCTAATTTTTTTGCATAAAGTAGTATTAGAAACCGACATTTATGTTTCAGGATGTGGTTATTGATAATGATTATGAAAAGAAGCTCCTTGCTGAAGTCAGTCCACCCGGTGCCTTTGGAGTCACGTTCATTGATATCGGAACACTTGAGAAAGTGAAACAAACCCTAGAAGAGTTAGTGATGATTCCTCTTCGAAGACCAGAGTTGTTTGACAAAGGACAACTTAGAAAAGTAAGTGCATTGTGCTTAAAGCATATAAAAAATAGATTCAGTTTTCACGATATAAACATGTTCTAACTGTCTAATTGTCCCTAGTCGTGCAAGAGGATACTGTTGTTTGGGCCTCCAGGGAGCGGTAAAACAATGCTTGCAAAAGCTGTGGCAACAGAGTCAGGAGCCAATTTTATCAAATAGAGTGATTTACATTTCCCAGGTTTTATTAGAGTATAATTAGAATTGCATTTTAGAATCTAATTTAAACTGGTTATATTAGAATTGCATTTAAGAATCTAATTTCAAGATATACTTTAGGAGATAGCTTTGGCACCGGCAGAGAGGAGGCCATTGCCATCATTGCGTAGGAGTTCAGACCTTCGGTGCCTTCAGATGGATGACTTTAGACTGGCATGCAAAGAGGTGTGTATAAAACTTGTAAGTCCAAATTAGAAAGATACATGTTCGTATTTTTTAAATACGGATCCGTGTTTTTGTGACATCACTAACTCAATGTTGGAGTTCTTTTGTGATTAGGAGACGAAACTCAATGTGTACTTCTTTTAATTATCCCCATACACTTTGATGATTGAGTGCTGATTGAAATATGTTCCTATATTGTAGATATTTTTCCCTCTGGGTAAGATAAGTGTGATGATCTACGGTTGTCTGGCATCGATAATATTCTGTGGATACATCATATACGACACTGATAATCTGATCAAACGATATATATATGATCAGTATATCTGGGCGGCTGTTGCCTTGTGTTTAGACGTCATCAAACTGTTCCTTGCATTGTTGAACATTTTCAGAGTTGCTGATACATAGAGTATGTAAGTTACATTTTTTTTTGGCAATCTCAACCTAACTTTCCAGACTTGTCAGAATTTGGTCACTTATTTGGTATTTGTAATCCTTTTTCTTTATCATTTTTATCTTTTATTTTGAAGAAAAAGCAAGTTTCATAGAAAAATTTTAGATTCTTGTACCAAAAATGTTGCTTTTCAAAATACATAAATAAAATAACGAGTGGTTCTGGTGGAGTAATTGGGGTACTCACTACTCAGTTCATGGTTTCGGATGCATCAAGTTAGAATATTTATATCTACACAACTTGGTTTAAGTTTATCGTATATAATTTGAGAATTTGCTGAGAATAATTGTAACATCGAGTTCAGGTGCTTGAAGACGAGTTTGGGTCAAGGACCCTTAAATATCTTTCATCAGAACCCTAAATATATTTGGAATGACTTTCAAGTATGAATATGAAGAATTTCTTGAGATTTTCGGAGATTGCCAAATTACCTGAGAAGTTTTGAATACGTTCTCTAAACTCTCTTCATTGTATTCAAAATATTTCAACTTTGATTTAGTCGAATCATTTGACTAACTTAATAACTTCTCAAGATTTTTAAAGAGTATTTATGATGGTTGGGTTGTGTATTGTTATGTGAAGTGTATGTGAGATGTTTGCACTGTCAGTGAATATCAAGTCGTGCTGTTGTTGCTAAAATATCAACCTCGTGCTGCATTGTCAGTGAATATCGACCTGTTCGATCGATCTGTTGTTGCCTGGTATTTTGAAGTATAAGCGGTATATTTAAATTCACACCAGCAAATTCCTTTCAGGACTGTAAATGTCTTATATGTTCAGGTTGTTTTTTCCTTCTGCAGTATTATTTTTTTCCTTCAGGATTGCTTTTTGCCTATTTATTTTTTCTTAGATGATCTTGAAAGAAAGGTGTTTGAATGGTCTGATATCCAAAAAAATAGAGAAAATATCTGATCTTTTTCATGGATTTGAAAAGATCCAGAGTGGGACAAATTCGACAGTTTAAGCCTCACTGAATCTGAGTCTGTCTCATCGAGTAATGTTTGCTTTGATGCCGAGAATTCAATACATGAAGGTATACTTTAGTGCAAAAGGTCAAATAGGTATATCACCAAAATTCTTAATATTTTTGGATAATTATCAAAATTACCCCAAAAGTTAGTCTAATTACAAGAAATACCAAAGTAACTCCTCAAATGCTTGCAATTACCTCCCTTGTGATGGGGTATTTGTCATTTTGAAAGACAAGTGTTTTTTTGTTTTTGGCAATTAAAACTAAAGCTATGGGTGATTTTTCTAATCAATCCTTCTTTATTTCAGTTTTATTTCTTTAGGTTTTCAAATCTTGATTAGTAATATGAATACTTTATATTCCTGCAATATTTTCAGAACAACGAGGAGATATTTTTCTTGATGATCAAAGAAGAATGGAAAGATGAAGCTGAAAGTGAAGATGGATTCTTAAATGCGTAGGTGTCCCGCTTCTCAGTGTAAAGTTAAAGCTTCTCAAAAGTGATTCTCCGGGGATGATCCTGGCAGGCTGTTCCTGATGGATATCTGTCGGAGAGTTTAGCTAATATTTTACAGTATCCCCATGTTCATCGTTGAGCATTCGTGTACATTGCAAGACATTTATATGTGCCTTTATGTGTTGAGGCTGTCGCAAACTGCACCTCTTGCAATACACATAATTCGGCTAATGTACTTAGCCAATCTAAAAATTCTGGTTGGTTTTCGGTCTTTTGTTTGTGGAAATTCGTCATCCGGTCCGGTTTTGGGTTTTGGATCTGGTCGGCCGTTCTAACAGGAAACCTAATTGTATTTTCTCTATGTTCTCTTGTGTGCTATTTGTAAAATATTTCATGGTGACCTTTCAATTTAAATCTTTTTCTGGTTTAACTTTTTACTAAGTGATCTAAAAAAATAAAAAAGTGAAGAATGCATTGTTTTGTAATAAAATATTAATCTGCTAAATCAATAAATTGAGCCTAAAACTCGGAGAAAATTGTTGTAATTGATCCAAATGGATGAAATTTCGATTAATAATTCAATTCGTAACTGATCTAAACTAATTTGGTAACAGAGATTGCTTCAAAAACTTGAGTGTTAGTATGAGCCTACTTGTTCAACCGGAAACCACCTTTTGTTATTTGCTAATTGAAAATGTGACACCGTTAAAATCAATATAAAAATTCGGAGACCATAATCACAATATATTAGGAAGAGGGCTGTAAAATTGAGTGGTAAATTGACAATCAGAAATCTTCTCATAACAATTAATAAATAAATAACCCACTACAGATAATATAATTATTGTCATAAAAAATAAAAATTAAGAGATAAACTTTATCCAAGTTGAAAACTAATCATCTATGATATATTCCTAACAACTCAATCTAATAACTATCCCATGCAACACGGTTGGACCGGTGGGTGTATAACTTCATGGCAAGTCGTCGTCTAGCTGAGTCAGATTCTACCTGAAAATAGAAGAAAAACAAATAAGGATGCAATTAATATGTATTTTTTCGGAAGAACGAAATCAATAGGTTTTGTAATACATTCATTTTTACCTTTGTTAATTTTTTATTCACATCTTCATCGAACATCATTATTAAGCACACGTACAAGCCACAATCACACTTGAAGTTGAACGCGTGATTTAATGTAGACAATAAGATAACATAAATACACATACAAACGTGTTGATGCTACAAAGTGATCCAACTTATTCTTCAACTTACCCATTTTCTTGGTTGGGAACCCATGTCGGGTAATGACTGAAATCAAAGATTTCATCTTGTATGACTGAAATCAAAGATTTCATGAGCATGGATTAGAACAACTGATACAACATATCTTTATAGCAACATACAACTTCTAATGCATTCTCATGTGTTAAAAATTAAGATAATGGTTTGAAATTATATTCTTACTTTAATATAATAATTTACTAACTTATTTTATATTTTCTCAATAAACTTGTGTACTATGTGTATCAAAATTTTTAAATGACAGTCATTTCACATACAGTAGAACCTCTATAATTTAATACTCGATAAATTAATAACCTCGATAAAATTAATAATTTGTCTGGTTCCAACTTGGGACCAGTACAAAATTGGACCCCAATCGATAAAATAATAAAATAATTTTTTTTTTGAAATCCCAATGTAAATATATTGGTCCCAGCGAAACTATAAATTAATAATTACTAAAATATTCCAAAATTCTAGAATTGTCTAGTAAAAAATGAATCTATAGTCACTTATTTTTTTGTGAACTTCAAATCTATATTGAGTATCTTAAAATCTCCCAATTACACTTAAGAGTTGAGGCACTGTATTCTCGTATTGCAACAAAAAGTTGTGAAGAGTTGTTGCCGCTTGCAATGCTTCTTTCCGAGTGACCGGTTCCAAAGATACTGAATCATCATCAACTTCATCATCAACCGAATTTTGAACGGTATCCGCGATAATTTGTGAGTTGCTCACGAATATAAGCCAACTCTTTAAATTAATAATTTATTAATTTATCGATATAATAATATCTCGCTAAATTAATAAAATATCCCGGTCCCAACATTATTAATTTATAGCGATTTTACTGTAAAAGCATGAACACGTTTTCTTATTCACATATCCCAAATCAATCACAAATATTAAAGCATATAAATAAATGAAGATATCTACAAAAACTAGGTACTGTTTTCAATCTATGTTTGGATATCAATGAATATAACTTTTTTTCATTATTGTAATTTTTTTGTGGAGATGGTATGAAAGTTTGTTATTTTCTCATTATTTTTTATTGCATTTAGGTGGAAAACTAAAATGCATATGCACACATCTCCCCTAACATGTCATTATAAACTAAAATTCATAAACATTCCAGGCCATTCTTTTTCATCCGAAAAAAATTCCTAGCTCATGAAGGAAATCCAATATCAGGAATGTCAAATCACATAAAAGACATTGCAGGTTCCAAATCAATAATAACTTTTCTACATATTATTCTAAATCGGTAACTAAAAAATATGCAACTAAAACGTACCATATTCTGAGTCTGAATTTGGATCATCATGGAGAGAAGACATGTTTGTTTGAGAAAGAGAATTCATTTGACAATGAACATCCGGTTAGCAGATCAACGAATAGAGATAGCCAGGAGAAGACGAATGAGGTCGACCGATCGTGCTTCTAAATCACATTTAAAACTAGCATCTACAACAATGGCCAATCAATTAACGCAAACAAGATTGACAAGGTATATATGGTATTTAGATCACAACCTAACATTAGGTCAATAGGGATATACATGGTATTTAGATCCCAACGTAACTTTTGAGTAATTACCACATCTAGAGTTGTTCCTGCTGCTCCGACCATTTTTTCTAGACTCAAATTTGAAGAAAATAAATTAATACTTAACAACCATAATGAAACAATAACAAAGAAAACAACAACATCAATAGCCCTCATAGCACCTACAGATATTCTGACAATATTATTTCTATCACAAGAACACTTATAGTTGAAATACATAACAGAACATACAATAAAGAAAATGATTTCAAATCAATTAGAGTAAATTTCAAATAAAAGCATGAACTTGTTCCTTGGATTGAACCTTCTCACGAGCAGACAAAAACTTGGGTCAACTTCTCTGACAAAGCCTTTTGCCCAGAGAGTCTTATGGCATGTGTTATCAAAACAAAGCTATTTAACTTACTCAAGAACTAAGAAACAGAGTTCTACATCTTCTGAATGCATTTTATGTCCCTGACTTTCCGCGAATTAAATTCTTTGCATTCCCACCGTGGTAATCATTAACCATATGTGCAACGTGAATACTGATGTCCCTTCTCTTCTGGAGTCGATAGACTGAGGTTATGCTAATAATATTACAAGCAATGTTGATCACAATAACGATAAAATCAGCTATTTCCACACTCCTCATAAGTGTTCTAATGACCAAGTAACTGTTCAATATATCAATGATAAGAAAGTCCCAAGATTCATAGCTTCCAGAAGAAAGTTCAAAGTTGGCTTTAGAACTAGTGTATACAGCACTTCCTCACGAATTCAGTTTTCCTAGGTATGTAAATGCACACATCGGGATATATTTTTTCAGAATTCTACAACATAATAAATGCAGCAAGAATCATACCTCTTTGAGGGGCTTGGACCCGCTACTGAGGGTTCATCGAGGGGCACAACCACTGAGTATTGAAATGCAATTTGTTATTTTGGGCGTCTTCTTTGGGATGTCTTCCGGTTTCCTGTCTTACACCGAGGCTGTCACCCTTGGTTGGAGCACCTTTAAAAAAATAATTATCCTTTCTCCGGAACAGGAGGGAACTTTAGCTTCGTACCAGCTTCGAATCACAGGTAAGAGGCGACTCGTTAGCACGTAACCCTTCCCATACCGGTGGTGAATTGAAATATATTGTCCACTTCGGTGACTCCAACCGCGGAAAGATGAAGGCTTTCACCTCATTTTCAGGGAGAGCTAATGCTAATAGCTTCCGGGATGACGAAAAGATGAAATTTCTTTTTTGGGGCCGGAGTTTCTCGATACGACATCCGGGAGGGGCCTGATCGATAAGTCGGCAACAGAGAAAAATATTGCGAAGAGATCTGGGGAGAAGGGGAGAAGAAGGGGAGTAGGGTAGGAGATGTTTTCCTTTTACGTTTTTTATTTCCTTTTATCTTTTTAACTTTAATTATTTAAATAAATTATATTAGATGATAAATAGGGGTATATATGGTATTTAAACTCCGACCTAATGTTAGGCCAATTTTCCCCGACCTGACGGTAGAAAAGCCCATATTATTGGGTATATTATGTCGGTGTTTTAATAATAATAATAATTATTATGTCGGTGTTTTAATTATTTTATTATTATTGTTATTATTATTATATATGTATTTTTTATGAGTTTTGTTTGTGGATGTCTTATTTTGTCATGTTTTTGCATTATTTCATTTCGGCAAAGTTTACTACTTATAACATAATTTTATTAAAATTATTAATCATATTTTCATTCTATTTTTATTATAGGACTGGCGTCGATCCTAAAATTGTTGAGCCGAAATTCATATATAGGGAATGTCTGGAGTCCTTAAGGCAATGTCCTTTTGGGATGAAATCTTAACTCGAGAACCAAGCTCAGTAAGCGCAGACCTGTTACCCAAACATGAGACCAATGGACAAATATGTCATGCTGAAAAGGTTACCCCTGGATTGGAGGTGAAGCAGAGTCCCTAGGAATACTCAGGACCAGGGACAATCCTCATCTCCCATAGAGAAGTAAAAATGAATGCATACGTACAGACTCGGTACATCACCAACATTAACAAACATATATCACCGTGCCTATACTCGTCAGATAGACGGGTGTCATCCCTTGCGTCACCAAATAAGGCTGACCTCTTAATAACAACACATGCCATCACCACCGGCGCCCCTGAACATGGCAGTACCTAGTGCTAAAAATGTCCCTATACAGCATGCCAAGACGTACTACCAGGCACCACATACCGCTACACAACAAAGTGATACGCGCCACCTAACCTCAGCTGCCTATCACGCACCTTAATGTTTATCCCAAATCTAGACTACACGTGGCTCAGCACTATCCTCACTGTGCGCTGTTGGACTAGCATTAGTCAGCCTTTCACTCGAAATATCAAGTAAAATGGGCTGCTAAGAAAATAGGCACAGCACTTGGGAACTTTAAGTGTATTGCACAAGAAAGTTACAAGTACAATGATGGATGCTCTCATTTAGATGCTTTGTGTGTTGATGAAGTTGTTTGCATGTGAGCCTCCCTCATATACTCCTCCTACAAGTCTAGGACCTTCCTACTTCCACCTCCTCAATTGGAGGCTCCTAGACTTCTCTGTACAATCTTAAATCTACTAGCATATTTTCATACATTTACAAGCCTTTAGAACCAATCTAGAATATTCCACAAGTCTTCAAGTACTTTATCCTTCTAGGAGGTTACCTAGAAGGTTCCACACCTTTCGGGACGTCTGACCCCTCCGGCCTGTCCTAGCCCATCCTCGGCCCGCACTGGTTTGGGCCCTTCTACATACTCTCAAATCTTTCCGCAAGGTTCTGGACCAAAATGGTCCTTCTCTAGAAGCTTCCTGGTTTAGAATCCGCATCACTGAACTCTTCAGTCTTTCAATATCCACTACCCCCCCAAGCGAATATTTCTTTAAGCCTATTATAGAGGGAGGGTGCCTCTTGTGTTCTTCGTGTGCGTCTCGCGCGCTTGTCAGTCGACTTCGCTCGTTCCTTCTCGCGCATGGTCGCTTCATCTCGCCATCTTGTACCGTTGGGTGCCTATCTCAACGTAGTGTGCCCGACTAGTCTCTCGGGTGGTTTTCAGCATGCCGCCCTGCTCGTCCATGCTCGCCCACAAGGCATGATGCCCTATGCAGCCAAGCCGCACAAGTGTTCCATCGAACAATGCAGGTTGTCCCAATATGATCGTGTTGATTTCCCACGTCTCGGTTGGGAATCCCATTGCCTCGTCCCTCGATTGGCCATGTTTTTCCTCGGCAAGTTAGTGTGTCGGCCCATCCGACCACGACGCCCGGTAGGCTGAACCTCCATATTCAGCCCGATGCACTTGCATTCGTCCCGCTTGTACTCGCCCATGTCCTCCGTTGGCACTCCTTGTGGGCCACTCCGCATAATCGGCTCGGCATTACTTTCGGGGCGTGACATTCTCCCCCGCCTAATTCGTCGATGTATTAGTTCCTCGATGAACATCATGCATCCAAGGTGATGTGTCGGCATGTTGGGTAGATTCCTTTGATAGCGAATGGTCGACATGGTTTGCACGTTTGAAGGCTCGGTGGTTAAGATGATTACTTATGGCTCGTCCTCGTCGTACACGTAGAGTACACTCAATCTTGGCACTAGGTTAGCATTGTTCTTCTCCATGAACTCCATTCCCAGTATAATGCCCCAATCGTCCATTGTTGTCATCTTAAATTGCACGTGTGTTTCCCATGTGCCAAGTTTCAGTCGCACCGCATTTGCGACTTCCGTGACCCGAATAGTTTTGGCGTTGTTAGACTTCATCCAGCACTGCGCTGGTATGACTAGAACTCCTAACCTCCACGCCTCGGCCTCATTGATGTAGTTGTTGGGATTCGGTGCCTAAATCGAAGGCCCAGCGTAAGCGGTAAAACGAAAATTAATTCGATCTGAATCCCTACGAGGATCGATCGAGCTACGTATATACGAATATATAAACGAAAACACAAGAGATGTAAGAAACTCACCCTTGTAGTCCGTTGATTAAATGGATTCCTTCTATTGAGCTATTCCCCAAGCTTTACTTGTATATCCCTACGATCCAACGTGCTCCAAGCCCTTGGATGATCCAACGTCGAAAATACAACGCCTCTACTTGCCACGCGCCGGAGAAACGAACGGGATGACGATCACCCGATTAACCTTAAAGGTTACGGCTAGAACCAAGTGATGGAAGCTTTTGATTTGTGATTACAATACTCTAAGTGTATACTCACTTTCTCTCTTTAATTTCTTGATTTTTCTCCAAGAATCACCAAGAACACATGAAGAAGAAGACTATGAGAAAAAGTTTTTTCTCTCTCTCTTGAACTCTATATCATGGATGAATACTCTCTTTTTGGAGGGTGAGTTTGTCTTCTCTTTTATTCTTCATGCCAATAAAGCAAATCACATGAAATCACCTTTTCCATATAAAAAAAAAGATTCCATGTCCCCTTATATAAAACAATTCATGATTTAAAATCATGAAGTATTCCACCACATTAGGTGGAAGACAATGGGAAGACAGCCATCTAGAAGGGAATCGAAGAGTTCGGTTCGTTCCGGACTCCCGTGAGTCCAAACAAATAAATTTCGATTCTGTTCCGATGTATTTATATCAATTAATTAATCCAATTAATTAATCATATCAAATACAAAATAACATAATTAATTTCTCCAATAAATAATTATATTTATGAATTAAATTAATCACCCAGTAATTTATTTAATTCATTAGGCCGTAAATCAATTTATCCAATAAATCAATTTAGACATCCAATGTCCCAAAAATTAGATATCCAATATCTAATATTCATAATGAGAGAATAAGCTTGATTCATTCCGTCGTCAATCCTATTGCACGACTCGGTAGGTCCGTCTCAGTCAGCAATGGGAGGAACTAAAGAGTAGTATCACCACCTAGCCAGCCTGGCGGCCTACACTGTACCCCAACTGAGAACGAATGATTGGGATCATTCAAGAACCATTCTGTCGTGAATACCAGTATACGTATAAACCCTTCTTTCAAATGTCCCGATCAAGTTATAGGGTCACGGTCAGTCAAACCCTATCTTGTATTTGATGTTATGCATACGTTAATGCAAATCGAGATCATCGATCTCTCGTGTATCTAATACAACTAGCTCCAATGCTTTGACCAACTGCTACTTTGCCCGTCAAGACACACGTCGCGGTTGACCCCTACCTCCCGGTTTACAAGGTCGAACTACTCTAATGAAAATCTTGACGTCACAAGCACATCCCTACTAAATCCTCAAGTCGAAGGTTCACGAATACCTATCACAATCTTTCGATTCCGTCATTGACTGTCCCGGAGTGAAATCCGTGTGACGAATCGAGGGAGAGTCGGTTCGAGTATACTAATCCAATTAGCATACCTACAACGTGTACTCCCAGTAACCATTAGCGTTCGACAGGCTCTCCATGTCAAAGAGCACGTCATACAAGTCTTCACATAAACTTAACGCCCAGTCAAGTTTCATCGACTTGCGAAAGTATTTGAGCTATAAACCTTTCCAGTGCCGACCCCCTTATGCAATAAGGAGTGAAACGTTTTTCTATATGTATATTTACGAGTTAGGAATGCCAGTAACTACCAGTAAATAAAGAAACATTCATTGCCTTATATTAATGATTTACATAATAACAAGTACAATATCCTCACTCAACATCCTCTGAGTGGCATTCGAGGACATACTCCCAACAATCTTCCACTTGCACTCAATGCCACACACTATGGTATCTAATACCCATGTTCTCCAGATTACGCTCCAAGCTAATTTGAGAATGTGGCTTGGTCAGTGGATCAGCGACGTAGTCGGCTGACTCTACTCTATGCAGCATAATGTATCTATTTACGAACAAATTCTCTTACGAGATGATACTCTCTCTCAATATGTTTTGTACTATTATGAAACCTTAGCTCCTAGTCCTGTGCTACCGCTCTGGCAGCGCAGCACAAGGTGTCATGTGAAGTTTACCCAATAACTTCTTAATTCTTCCCTTGGAGGCCTCTGAGGCCACTTTATACTCAGCCTAATAGGTGGAACCAGCAGTCGCGCTATACTTGGCATTATGCCAAGATACTGCTCCTCCATTAAGAGTAAATATAGCCAGAAGTAGACATAGAATCGTCTTTCTGTCCTTGGAGGTCCAATACAGTGAATCCCATCACATTCAATTCTCCACCGCCATATATAAAGAACCAGATCTCTAGTCCTTCTAAAGTACTTGAGAAAGTTCTTTACGGCGGTCTAATGTTCCTAAACTGGGTTAGCCCGAAACCTACTTACCACGCTCCCAGCATGCGCAATGTTAGGTCTCGTACACAATAAAGTATATATAAGGCTACCCAAATTCCGAAGCATATGGTATATTACTCATTTCCTTTCGTTGTTCCTCACCCAGAGGACACATCTTCTAGGAGAGGTTTATTCCATGTCGCATCGGTAGGAACCCTCTTTTAGAGTAACCTATCTTAAATCGCTTTAAGATTTTATCTATATAGAGGGCTTGTGAAAAACTTATCATTCTCTTCGATCTATCCCAGTAGAGTCGAAACACAAGAATATAGGTTTCTTCTCCCAAGTCCTTCATGGAGAAATTACTCGAAAGCCAAGCTTTCATAGAACTGAGCATTCCCACATCATTTCCTATCAGTAGAATGTCATCTACATATAGTACTAAGAATGTGATCTTGCTCCCACTAACCCTCTTGTATACACAAGGTTCCTCTTCATTTTGCACGAAGTCAAACTCTTTGACTGTCTCGTCAAAACGAAGGTTCCAACTACATGAAGACTGCTATAGTCCATTTCATGGAGTCTACATCCACCATTGCTAGGTCATTGGTCGCGGGTCGGTCTCTTGTTTATCACCTGGAACCTCATGGAAACCCAGTTCCTCCAAATGCATAAAACTATACCTCTCAGGTAATTGAGACACCCTACTAGACATACGAGGTGGTTGTACTTGTGTTACAGAAGGTTCGGTTCCAATTTCTTGCATAGGTGTTTCCTGAGGAGTTTCATTGTATTCTTCCAAAGAAATATTTCTACCTGCTCCGCCTTCCTGATGTAACACCCCCAAATCCTATTGGGTTATTACAGTGCCGTGGACCCCACGCCAGGAGATCCACCAGGCGAACATGACTAAAATACATTAAATTAAACAACAAGGGAAAATCATAGTCCCTACCATGATATCCGACACAAAATTCTGATAAGGAATTTCAACGACAAAAGTGGCCTACATGGCCAAAATGAAATACAACAGCATCCACGAACATCTGTTCGGGTAATACAACACGACAACAACTGACAAGACTGGAGTACACTCCAAGTCGACCAACAATGAACAACTCGGACTAGTATCGCTCGTATGCCTCGCCGCCATCGTCATGCCCGTGCCTCAACTCTCTCCTCGCAAGCACCTAAAACATGAAAACATGTTCCGCCCCACGGTCGATCATCCAGATAATGAACATCAAATACATGTATAACATGATATGCATCCAAAGCGAGAATGAAACGGTATAATGATGATAATAATACGAGATGCTCACAAACCAAGGTAAGAACCGAGCATTCGTGAAATACTATGCCCACGGCATACTATTAATACCTGCTCGACGTGTTAGAACATAAGTGCCCAACGGCGAATCATAATCACGAGAATACCACAATGAATTACACGACATGAACCAAACCGTAACATGATTAAATATGAATCACAATGCCGGAGGCTCAATGAAATTAACAAGACAATCACAAGGCCTAAAACCACTCGGCAAAGCGCCAAATATCACAATCACATGAAGCCAAACACCAAGGCTTATTGATTAGGGCGAAGCCACGGCACGGCGAATCACAATTAGGGCCGGCCACGGCATGAAAGCCGTATCACAATTAGGGCGAAGCCACGGCATGAAAGCCGTATCACAATTAGGGCGAAGCCACGCATGAAAGCCGTATCACAATTAGGGATGGTATCTTTGTCTTGAGTCGGCCGACCATCCTCGGCAGCCCCAACTCAACACCTCGATTGCCTTAGAACGGCTAACCGATGACAATGATGCAAAGGATGATTCCATGAATGCTTGAGCGCTTGATTTCCTTATAATGGCTAATCGATATGAACGATATGATGAATGATTGAATACCTTGATTGCCTTAGAACGGTCAATCGATACAATGATATAGTGAATGATTGAATATTTCGATTTACTGCGACGGCAATTCGATAACAATGATATGAAGGATGCCTCGGTACCTTTAATCGGTTACCGATTTACGAAGGTGAGAAATGAATAAGCCAATGCCTTTAATCGGCGTGTACAGCTTTTAATGACAATCCAAAAAGGAATAACAATAAATATTTGGCAAAATTGCCGAAAGGTATCGTATCGAACGATCTCTTAATATCAATGAATTCATGAAGAGACTAAGTCTCGGAATGATACAACACATTTATACACATATATGATGACATTAATCTCATTGACTAGTACAAGTATAAAACTTGCCTCAAACCGAAGGCGAGAAGGTACTTCCACGATCAACGTCCTTAATGAAATTATCGGCCGCTCGAACAACCTTGAACAACATAAATACCAACAATTCTCTTAATACACGAATCAAGCATGATCACAACCAACTCAAAAGTCGATACAACAATACTCGAAACTCATTGGGGCATTAAAACAAACGCGTTGTAAACAATCTCCAATTGTTTACACCCAAAACTCAATTACATCCGAAACCAACTTCCAATGAATGATTCAAACCCACAAAACCCCATGAATACTATCAATAATCCAAAATGAATATCCGAACACGTGATTATAACGACAATTAATCGAAAACCCCCAATTTCAACTCGATATTCAAAGTGTTCTTGAATAATCCCTCAATAATCCAATGAATCCTTATATAAACTCATAATCATATACATGTCCCTTCATATAACATGATTATAACGTCCAAAACATCATATCTCAACATAGAATCGAAATCCAAGGTGTTGAAGAATATTACCTTTGAAGATCCAAGTACTTTAATCCGAAGAACACGCGTTAAATTGATTATCCTGGCTTCACGATCGAAAGGAGATGAAGAAAATCAAACACCCAAATGATTTGTGAAGGAAAAACCCTCCCTCAAGCTTCCTCTCTTGGTTGAAGGTGAAGAAAATGGAGAGAAAATGGTGAAATCTTTGAAAAAACGAATTTAAGGAGTTGATCGCCTGCCGGACACGGCCGTGCCGATCGGCACGGTCGTGTCGCATGGCCGGCGGTGGCGGCGAGGACTCGACCGCATCGCTTGACACGGTCGCGCGCGCGAGGGCCTTCCGATAGTGACCCGTCCGACGGCCGACTCGGCATGACTCGACCGTGTCTGCAACACGGTCGGGCGTGTCAGCGATCGCTTCGCTTAACGGAAGAGTTCGACTCGGCCGTGCTGCGACACGGTCGGGTCCTGAGGCGAACTTCGGCATTTTCCGGACGAGTACGGCACGGGCCGTGTCGGACGACACGGCCGAGTTCGTTCGGCAGTGATCGGCCAATAACTGAAAAAATGAGCGGTTGAGCTAAAACGACCATAACTCTCTCGTCCGGACTCCGATTGACTCACCGTTTGAACCATTGTAAAGCTAACTCGATGCTCTATAATATTGCAAAGATTTAGAATTTTTGAAGTTACCAAAAATTAATGGTGATCTAACAAAGTCGAACTCATATGAGGAAAGTTGAAACAAGGAACAATAACGATACACAACTCGAAGTTTTTCCGAACGGTGAACACGGTGAATGAATATGATTGATGAATGATTATAAATGAGTGAAAATCCACTGAGTGACAATCACCGAATGAAATTACTGAATGATAATGATCAATTACAACCGGTATTACATACACCCTTAAAAGAGTTTCGTCCTCGAAACTCGTGGTAACAACTCGGGATATGAACTATCCATCAAGATCTGAAAACAATAATGCACATCTAGTCCTCGGGACCAAATCAATCGCACGCCCAAGTCCCCAAGACTTGACGTCTCGAATCTCAGTGAATGATTTCCCAAATTATCAAAAAATCTTGAGCACAACGCCGAAGGGGTGAACTCCCAACAGTTGACCCAAATCTCAAGATTCTCAAATATGATCATAATAAAATAGATCAAGAATAAATGATCCACAGTCACGATACATTACTACGGATTGAGTTACACAGTCATCCAAAAACAAGGTTACATCTCAAATGTAGTCAACATCGTTATCCTTCCATGTCATCGATCTCCTCTATCTCAACGATTTAAGGTATATCCGCAGATGAACTCGCCGTATGATCTCAGAAGGTCACGAGAATGAAAGTGACTAAAATGAATGATGAATGATAATTGACTATAAATCCGACCAGGATTAAGAATGGCTCACCAAGGTGAATTAATAACGTCATGAGTGATAGTTCAAGTGAAATTATTGGAACCGTTGTTCCTCGTGAATTAAATGATTAATTTCATGATGACAAGTCTCAACATGATTGATATATGATGAATGACTTAAGTGAATGAATGAACGACAATGAAATGAATGATTATCCTATTACCGAACAAGAATTAACTTGCTCAAAACCGGTGATGGATGTCATATTGTATCACAGTTAAAGTAAACAACAGTCGAACTCGTCTGCCGAGATGAAGATGCTCTTCCAAAGACGAAGACGACTAGAAAACGATCCCTTGGACGTCGGAGTCCGATGTTCCTCTCGATGCCTCTTTCCATACCGAGGCAGAAAGTCACGTGATAATTACGGATCTCGTATGAAGATCGCATTATGATTATGAGACGGAATGATAACAATGAGCATACACGCTCTAACACAATGAATGCATTAATAATGCGGTAAAATGATCGTCCACATGACACCGAATATGATGAGATCGCATGAAAGATCAAATGAGGTAACATGATTACTCGATGAAATTCTGAAATGATTACCTTGAACAAGTTAACAAGGTTGAAAATTCAATCCACAAGATCAACAATGAACAATGAGATGGATGGATGATTAATGAATTGGTGAGCAATGAGTGAGTGATGAATGAACTAACTAAGCAATGAGATTGAATAAGTGATTAATGATTAATGAGTAATGAGATAGGAGTGAAGAATGAATTAATTGAGTAATGAGATTGTGAGTGATGAATGAATTAATTGAGCAATGAGATTGATCGGGTGATGAATGAATTAATCAATAATGAGATTGAGTGAGTCTTGAATGAATTACTTGAGTAATGAGATTGGTGAGTGATGAATGAATTAATCGAGCGATGAGATTAATCGAGTGATTAATGAATTAATCGAACAATGAGATTAATCGAGTGATGAATGAATTGATCAACAATGAGATTGGTGAGTGATTAATGAATTAATCGAACAATGAGATTGACTAAGTGATGAAGGAATTAACTGAGTGATGAATGAATTAACTGAGCAATGATATCGACTGGGTGATGAATGAATTAACCGAGTGATGAATGAATTAACCGAGTGATGAATGAATTAATTGAGTGATGAATGAATTAAATGAGTGATGAATGATATTGACTGAGTGATGAATGAATTAACAGAGTGATGAATGAATTATCCGAGTAATGATATTGGTGAGTGATGAACGAATTAACTGAGTGATGAATGATATTGACTGAGTGATGAATGAATTAATTGAACGATGAGATTAACAGAGTGATGAATGAATTAACATGATCGACAAGATCAAAATGGTGATTGAGGATTATTAACTGGTGAATGAGTTGATCCTTAGCACTTACACAGGTCATACGAAGCTTCGAGGTCTCGCGATACTAGTCTTCACTGACGACGACTCGATGAATGAATGACTCGTGCAGTCGCACTAATATTACGACTCACAAAACCTGACTGACTAGATTGTCATAACCTCACAATCCCACTACTACCGCGACGGTAGGACCACATAACTCACATCTCAGGGTATTACACAACCCAAAGCTCTGATACCATTTTTGTAACACCCCCAAATCCTATTGGGTTATTACAGTGCCGTGGACCCCACGCCAGGAGATCCACCAGGCGAACATGACTAAAATACATTAAATTAAACAACAAGGGAAAATCATAGTCCCTACCATGATATCCGACACAAAATTCCGATAAGGAATTTCAACGACAAAAGTGGCCTACATGGCCAAAATGAAATACAACAGCATCCACGAACATCTGCTCGTAATACAACACGACAACAATCGACAAGACTGAGTACACTCCAACCGATCGACCAACAATGAACAACTCGGACTAGTATCTCTCGTATGCCTCGTCGCCATCGTCTTGCCCCTTTGCCTCAACTCTCTCCTCGCAAGCACCTAATACATGAAAACATGTTCCGCCACCACGGGGTCAGTCATCCAGATAATGAACATCAAATACATGTATAACATGATATGCATCCAAAGCGTAATGAAACGGTATAATGATGATAATAATACGAGATGCTCACAAACCAAGGTAAGAACCGAGCATTCGTGAAATACTATGCCCACGGCATACTATTAATACCTGCTCGACGAGTTAGAACATAAGTGCCCAACGGCGAATCATAATCACGAGAATACCACAATGAATTACACGACATGAACCAAACCGTAACATGATTAAATATGAATCACAATGCCCGGAGGATCAATTGAAATTAACAAGTCAATCACAAGGCCTAAAATCCACTCACCAAATCACAAATATCACAATCACATGAAGCCGAAACAAATTCAAGTCATATTGATTAGGGCTGAAGCCACGGCACGAAGCCGTATCACAATTAGGGCCGAAGCCACGGCATGAAAGCCGTATCACAATTAGGGCCGAAGCCACGGCATGAAAGCCGTATCACAATTAGGGTCGAAGCCACGGCATGAAAGCCGTATCACAATTAGGGCCGAAGCCACGGCATGAAAGCCGTATCACAATTAGGGATGGTATGCTGTCTTGAGTCGGCCAGCACCATCCTCGACAGTCCCAACTCAACACCTCGATTGCCTTAGAACGGCTAACCGATGACAATGATGCAGCGGATGATTCCATGAATGCTTGAGCGCTTCGATTTCCTTATAATGGCTAATCGATATGAACGATATGATGAATGATTGAATACCTCGATTGCCTTAGAACGGTCAATCGATACAATGATATAGTGAATGATTGAATATTTCGATTTGCCTGCGAACGACAATTCGATAACAATGATATGAAGGATGCCTCGGTACCTTTAATCGGTTACCGACGACGAAGGTGAGAAATGAATAAGCCAATGCCTTTAATCGGCGTGTACAGTTTTAATGACAATCCAAAAAGGAATAACAATAAATATTTGGCAAAATTGCCGAAAGGTATCGTATCGAACGATCTCTTAATATCAATGAATTCATGAAGAGACTAAGTCTCGGAATGATACAACACATTTATACACATATATGATGACATTAATCTCATTGACTAGTACAAGTATAAAACTTGCCTCAAACCGAAGGCGAGAAGGTACTTCCACGATCAACGTCCTTAATGAAATTATCGGCCGCTCGAACAACCTTGAACAACATAAATACCAACAATTCTCTTAATACACGAATCAAACATGATCACAACCAACTCAAAAGTCGATACAACAATACTCAAACTCATTGGGGCATTAAAACAACGCGTTGTAAACAATCTCCAATTGTTTACACCCAAAACTCAATTACATCCGAAACCAACTTCCAATGAATGATTCAAACCCACAAAACCCCATGAATACTATCAATAATCCAAAATGAATATCCGAACACGTGATTATAACGACAATTAATCGAAAACCCCCAATTTCAACTCGATATTCAAAGTGTTCTTGAATAATCCCTCAATAATCCAATGAATCCTTATATAAACTCATAATCATATACATGTCCCTTCATATAACATGATTATAACGTCCAAAACATCATATCTCAACATAGAATCGAAATCCAAGGTGTTGAAGAATATTACCTTTGAAGATCCAAGTACTTTAATCCGAAGAACACGCGTTAAATTGATTATCCGGGCTTCACGATCGAAAGGAGATGAAGAAAATCAAACACCCAAATGATTTGTGAAGGAAAAACCCTCCCTCAAGCTTCCTCTCTCGGTTGAAGGTGAAGAAAATGGAGAGAAAATGGCTGAAATGCTGAAAAAAAACGAATTTAAGGAGTTGACTGCCCTGCCGGACACGGCCCGTGCCGATCGGCACGGTCGTGTCGCACAGCTGGCCGACAGGGACTCGACCGTGTCCTGCTTGACACGGTCGCGGCGCGGAGGGCCTTCCGATAGTGACCCGTCCGACAGCGACTCGGCATGACTCGACCGTGTCCTGCAACACGGTCGGGCGTGTCGGCAGTCGCTTCTGGCTTAACCGGAAGAGTTCGACTCGGCCGTGCCAGACGACACGGTCGGGTCCTGAGGCAGACACTTCGGCATTTTCCGGACGAGTACGGCACGGGCCGTGTCGGACGACACGGCCGAGTTCGTTCGGCAGTGATCGGCCAATAACTGAAAAAATGAGCGGTTGAGCTAAAACGACCATAACTCTCTCGTCCGGACTCCGATTGACTCACCGTTTGAACCATTGGAAAGCTAACTCGATGCTCTATAATATTGCAAAGATTTAGAATTTTTGGAGTTACCAAAAATTAATGGTGATCTAACAAAGTCGAACTCATATGAGGAAAGTTGAAACAATGAACAATAACGATACACAACTCGAAGTTTTTCCGAACGGTGAACACGGTGAATGAATATGATTGATGAATGATTATAAATGAGTGAAAATCCACTGAGTGACAATCACCGAATGAAATTACTGAATGATAATGACTGAATTACAACCGGGTATTACACCTGAATGAACTCATCTTCCAGGAAGTTTGCATGGAAAGCAACAACGATCTTTCGATCTTTAGGGCATGTAGAATAGATAACCCATCGCCTCAGATGGGAATCCAATGAAACATCTCCTCACGGACCTCGCTTCCTATTTTGTCCACCTTAGTCTCCTTGACATAGGCGGGACATCCCCAAATCCTAATGTGATTAAGACTTGCACTACACCATATATGGCTTTCAACAACATTTTTTTTGATGTTACAAGCAAAAGTGTAGCCTTAGATGCCTTAAAATTGGTCAAATTTGATTTAAGGCTACACATTTTTCTAACGTTATTATTGATATAAATTAGTGTTACCGTAGACCAAATTGAATATCTACGCTAACACAAAATTTGGTGTAGCCGTTGCTATTTAGAAAAAGTGTAACTAAACACTAAAAGAAATAGGCGGACTTGCTAAAATATTTTAGGCGGTCCAAATAAATTATTTTCAACTATAACGACCTAATTTTTTTAAGGTGTTTTATGAATCGTCCTAATCGGAGGGAGTAATGTAAGAGAGATGAGCATTAAATAAGAGGAAATATTGGTACTTTGATCATTAAATTGGAGAAATAATTATCTTTCTTAAAAAATGTGAATAGTCAAAAAGCGTGAGCTATTTTGAACCAGATGGAGTAATTATTTATTTTAGCTCCTTTTCTATATGAACATATCTAGCTAATTATTATGTTATCATTAGAAATATATCATTTCTTTGATTAGGGAGATGACGGCTCATGATTTCTACACGAGTAAGGAACCGGTTCATGATTGGAAAGCCCAATCCCCAACTACTAAATTGTCTGACAACACTAGTAGAATAAACATCACAGACTTCGGTACAATTTACTTCAGTTATGTATATTAGTGAAGTAAAAAATAAAAAAACAACTTCGCTTTCAATTTACTGAAGTAAAACACCCACGTAGACTTCAGTAAATGGTATCATACGAAAAAGCAAAAACTAGTTGGGAATTTTAAGATACAAAGACTTCACTAATTTGATAATTAATGAAGTTAATAGTGTGAAATTTTATTTTTTATCAGAATATTTTTACAAAAGCGAAGTGTATGTGTTTTGACCGGGAATTAATATTTTCAACTTCAAATTTTTTCATTTAACTCCTAAAAACACAAGTAAAATATTACCATTATTAATTTATGTTGTGTATTATATTTTCTATTATCAAGAGTTTATAATTTACGAAAAGATACTGTTAATAATTTATGTTATGTATTAAATTTTAAACAGATTTTAGAAAAAATAAAGTTCCTAACGATGCTTCTGCTGAATTAGTTCCTAAACCCTAGCTATTTATTTACCAACCCTCCTAATTCGTGAGTTTGGGTTCCCTGATCTGATCATGGAGGGTTGGGACCCGACAACGAAGTCGACTCTGACCCAGATCCCATTGCTCTCGGTGAAAGCGGGGCCGCGCGACGGAGACGCGTGGATGCAACGCCTGAAGGAAGAATACAAGGCGCTGATCGCCTACACCTCAATGAACAAATCCAACGACAACGACTGGTTCCAGATATCCACGGCCAATACGGAGGGGACGCGATGGACCGGCAAATGTTGGTATGTTTACAATTTGCTGAAATACGAGTTCGATTTACAGTTCGATATATCCGTTACTTATCCTGCTACGGCACCGGAGCTTGAGCTGCCTCAGCTCGATGGGAAAACGCAGAAGATGTATAGAGGAGGGAAGATATGCTTGACGGTGCATTTCAAGCCGCTATGGGCTAAAAACAGTCCTAGGTTTGGCATAGCACATGCCCTTTGTTTGGGCCTGGCACCGTGGCTTGCAGCAGAAATTCCTGTTCTGGTTGATTCTGGCATGATTAAGCACAAAGATGATGCAGCAACATCCAGCGAATCTTCTTGACTCTCCTCTTGTAGAGACTGAAAGAATAATGTCTTTGTTTCTTTTCTTATACTTTTGGAAATCTTAAATTTGTTGTAGGAAATTAACCTTATGTATTAAGCTTGGAGCAGAAACTCATAGATCTTTACTTTTCTGGAAGTGTGCGTAATTCGCTGTATGTCTATATATAGTGAAGTCTCTTGCACCATCGGTTCGAACATGTGCGCTTCTTTTATGTCCTGATTCGACAAATGGTGGAAAATTTGCTGGCGTTGCATTACATTGTCATCATATCGTAAGTTTTGGTTCAATGCTAGGGACTGTAATCCTTCACCAATTTGTTTCTTGATTCTGCCCTTTGTAATCAAGAATGCATGGATCAGTAACATTGTATTTTGTTGTCAAAAAAAAAAACCCTAGCTATTTATTTTTGTCTTAATTCACTTTTCTTTTTATATCGTTTTTTCCCTCTTGTATTTAATTGTTTTGCTCTCATGTACTTAAGATTTGCGATTCATTTATGTTTGTGGCATGGGAAAAAGAGAGAAGAACGTTTTCTAGCACGAATAACATAAGTTACTTCCACATTTTAAAATTCTATGTGTGTGTATGCGTGGGTGTGTGTATATATTCGAATAGCATACATATGAGACAATGTTGGTGATTTTTTTTCCGTGTTTAAATTTTATAGGACTTGGAGAGTATGAGCAAGATATCACAGGAGATTGAGGAAGAAGCAGGTGCGCTTCGAAATGCAGGCAAGGTTGAGAAAGAGATGGGTGCACCTCAAGGTTCATTTATATACTCTCCATTTGTTAAATTTTGAAAGACTTGATTTGACATAGTTTGAAATTGGGAGCTATATTTTTGTTCGGTTTATTATTAAATGAGTAATCTTTGTATTTGTTGCAAGAATTCAAATAGTGGAAGGTTTGCTATTACTTGGCAGTTGGCAGACATATATTGAAATAGGTTAATTATTTAAATGCAGGGATTCTACCTAATCAAGATTTGTTTCATTTCGTTAACACGGTCTTGTTGTGACACGGTTTTTTTTTTTCCATTGGTGTTAAAATCTATAAACGGTGGTGTTGTATTAGTATTAGCATTTGCAAGATACCTCATTCTTGACATTCTTTGGGTGTGAAACAAATGTTTCAGTACCCACGCATTCCACATTTTGCCTGTAAACTTTACAATGATGTAAAATTCCTTCATCGTCTTCACTGTTCAGTTATTCTGCTTTATTTGTTCCAATTCTTCCTTCATTTTCACAAACTTATTTCCTGTGTTTATATTGGAAATTGTACAGATCAAGTCACATAAAGATCTTGTGCACTTTGAAACTCCTTATGTCGTCAAGCTGCATCGCGTGGCAAGACTTGCGCATATTGGCAGCAATAATTTTTAATCCTAACCATATTGTATGTATTGAAGACGATTTGTTTTGCCTTTTATGAAATTGTATATACATTTCAATTTGCTTCCTTTGATTGCATGCATCACTACTATTTTAAGTCCTTTCTATTACGTTCGTGCAACAGATATGTGATGTGCAGATTTTTTCAATCATGAGGTTTATTTATATGCCTTTTGGTTGTTCTGGCACTGTTTTTACAGTGGATTCAGTATATTGTGCGTCTCGAGTATGTCTAAATCATGATACTGTTGACTACACCATAAGCAAGGAATTTTTTAAGGAGTCTAGTCATTTATCTTACATGTTGAATCCTGGAGCCCTTTTTTTTTACCTTGTTATTTGTTTGGTCATTCTCGATGAGAATGAATCATTATTTCACTTTGTAGCTATTTTATTGTTGTGCAGAATAATAAGAGCTCCGCATCGACCATGTCAAGTCAAGATCCAAATGATGACCATCCACCAAAAGTCACAAACGGGGTAATTAATGTTGACTTATCCGATATTCCGATTGGTAGTTGGTGGTTTATAACTTTTTTCACCCCTTTTTCACTTTCCTAATAATCGACACAGCTTGAAGAAAAAGGTTGAAATTCTAAAGAACGCGAGGGACTATTCTTTCTTATCCGATGATTTGTTGTGTATGAGGAAGTGTCGTATTTTTATGATTGTTAGCATGAATAGGCTCTTGTGGTTTTGGTGTCCTTTTTCTTATTTCTATTATCTATATATTGGCGCTGAGGAGACCACCACCCAAACTCCGCACTCGTCATACTTCAAATGACCAAAAGCCAAAGGCAATACCTAAGAGGCACTCCATGATGAAGATTCTCGATGGTGAAAATCCTATTAATATGATCGACAAATGTTTGGGTAAAAATTAGCTCTTTTTTTTGCCGCATTAACGATTTTATGCCTTCCTTAACGAGAAAAAGAAAATGGTCAATGCCGCATGTTATGTTCCAGAATTTCGCTTTCTTTTTACCCATTCATATTGCCTGTAAGTTTCGAGTAATATGTATTCTTCGGTATACTAAGCAATTTATGCTACCTTGTGTAAATGCTGAGGGAGTCTATGTTACCTTATGCAGAAAAGGTTTAACATTGATTTTGCAGTTTATCTTACCCTATACTTTATCATCTCTTCCTTGTGAAATTCAACTATCTCCTTCTTAACATAATGTGACATATTCTCATTCTTCTTACCAGTGAGTGTATATATATAGTCAAGAAGAGTATATTACAGAGCAACCAAAATCGAAGTCTTCAGCATCACCATCCGTTCAAGTTGCTGATCAGTACGTGGCGGAACTAACTACTAAGATCAGGGCTCAACTCGAGAAATGATGAAAAAAAGAATCCAGATTTGAACTTAAAGATTGATGACTCTCAGAAATCAGTCGAGGAGTCCTATGGCGGTGACAATGTCACTCCTTGACTGATCTCATCATTTTATATTATGCTAGCTAAGTGACTCAAGTAGTTTTGTTATATTTGTGGATTGCGATCGCTATTATGGATTGAATATTAGGAGTCATGTATTTTGGATGTTGTTATGGTTGACATTGTTTTAATGGTATTGACTGTTTTATGGTAATATTTATTTTCCAATATAACATTTTGCTTTTTAGCATGAAAAATGTTGGTAAAAATCTGCAAAAATGTAGCCATAGACTATAATTTATAATTTTTTCTGTTGGCAAAATATAAAAATTGTGTTGGCAAAGATTAAAATTGTGTTGGCAAAAGTTAGAACTGTTCATATATAAGTGTAGCCATAGTGTTAAAGTTGTTGGTAAAGATGTCAAAATGTTTCACAATTTAATGTTACATTAGACCTCATGAGTGTTGGCATAGGTTTACGGCTACACAAATCTTGGTGTCACTAAAAATATAAAAGTGTGGCCTTAAGTCTACAGCAACACAAAATCTAGTGTAGCCAGAGACAATAAAAGTGTTGGCATAGGGGTCTATTGCTACACTTTTTTAACATGTTACCAAAAAAAAAAGTGTTACCTTAGACCCCTATGGTTGCGGCCGTTTTTGTAACACTTTCGAATTCGGTCAAAGTGTAGCCATAGCTTGTTTTTCTACCTTCAGCAACACTTTTTGGACTTTTGAACACAGTTTTTCAGGTGTTGCTGAAACCCATATATGGTGTAGTGTTGGTTTCCTTCCCTCCCACATCTCATGTGGAGTTTTAGGAACGGATTTGGAAGGACATCTGTTCAAGATATATGTAGCAGTCAGGAGTGTATACCCCACAGGCAAATCGGTAAGTCAGTATAGCCTAACATGGAACGGACCATGTCCAACAAGGTCTGGTTCCTTCTTTCTGACACACCATTTAACTGAGGAGTGCATGAAGGTGTTTGTTGTGATACTATTCCATGTTCCTTCAGGAACTTGTCAAACTCCATACTCATATCCTCGCCACCTCGATCCGACCGAAGTGATTTGATATGATTTCCAGTTTGTTTCTCGACTAGGGCCTTAAATTCCTGGAATTTCTCAAAGGCCTCGGCACTACACCATATATGACTTTCAACAACATTTTTTTTATGTTACAAGCAAAAGTGTTGCCTTAGATGCCTTAAAATTGGTCAAATTTGATTTAAGGCTACACATTTTTCTAACGTTATTATTGATATAAATTAGTGTTACCATAGACTAAATTAAGCATCTACGCTAACACAAAATTTGGTGTAGCCGTTGTTACTTAAAAAAAGTGTAACTAAACACTAAAAGAAATAGGCGGGCTTACTTAAATATTTTAGGCGGTCCAAATCAATTATTTTCAACTGCAACGACCCGATTTTTCTAAGGTATTTTATGAATATATTTTTTTTATAATAAGGAAAAGTTGTAGAAATTTCAAGTCATTACGAAACATACATTTTCTAATATTTTTTGCGGAATTTAAAATGATTTCAAATCTCCAAGACAACCGTAAAATACAACAGCGTAAAATAATTGTTGAAAATAAGGTTAATTGTTTTATATTAACTTGAGCGGAATTTAAAAGAAATACATAACATTAAATATATTTATCATATGTCGGTCTGCTCTGCAAGCCGTTCTCTTCATTCCGAATTACAAAGGTAAAATTTGACTGAGGTGAAACTGGAAGAATTAGAAACTTAGGGACTAAAATTAAAATCTAGGTAAAATGATGGATATAAATCCCTATCCCGATGAGAAGTCTGCCCACGGTTTACGGCCCGCCGGTTCCGGTTTAAGGCCCGCATGTTCACTGTTTGTAGGAGGGTGAACCTTAAATGGCCCATGTACACTATACACGGTTCAGGGCCGGGTTTAAAAACCGGCAGTTTTGGGCCGGGTCAAACCCGCCGGTTCCGGTCAGCCCGCCATCTACTGCAATATATAGTGTGTTTTTTCTTCACCCTAATTGGCCACAAGACCCATGTACAAACCCTACATCATTTCTCTCTCGCTCTCTTTCCCCAATCTCTCCGACTCTTACGCCGCACCCACTATCTCTCTCTCCTCACATCTCTTTCACGACAGGCATCCTATGGCACCATTCTCCTCCTTTCTCTTCAGCTTGAGACACCTCGCGTACATAGAACAAGAATCAACTAACCCAAAATAAAATTCCAAATTCTAGATCCTAAAAAAAATATGATAATCCCCTTCCCTCTCTTCGAATCCGGCGAAAAGAAACGGCGTCGCTTGGCCAGAGATTGGTGCGTTTCACTGTGGAGTGAAGTAATTAGTTCTTTTTTTTTTTAATTTCTATGCTACAATTCGTCTATTTCTTAAAGAATCCACAACAAAAAATTATGTACTTTTTAGTTCATTTTTTCCCTATTGAATGATTTGTTAATTTATTCTAAAGTCATTTTTCACTATTATTATCTCTCTCTCTCTCTCTCTCTCGATATGTTTAGCTGGTCCCATGCAAATGGATCTAACTTTTTGAAACAAAATGCAGTTTTTCATGTCTAAATGACATCTTTCTTTCTACATGGTTTGGCCCTTTTATTGGTCCACTTTATACTTATTATCCATTGAAGAGTTTAATAGAATTTGCTTGACGTGAAAATTCTTGCTCTGCAAGTAACTTGTGATAATGGTTCAATTTGTAATCTTAATCTAATATCACCTAACTCTTGCGATCATAATAGTGTCACTTCATACTACCAATTTATTGAAGAAATGGCAAACCGTGCAGGTAGATGTTGTCTGGAAATATCTCATCCTGCCAAATTGTCGTTTTTATCATTCTTGCTTCTATTATATTTCCGCATTGGAACTTTGCTGTTTTTGGCGTTTTGCAGGAAAGTAAGTCCATTGGTTCTAAAGTAAACTGGGGTGTGAGGTTCAGGAACCTAAATGATGTTAGTGGTCCATTGTAAAAATTAACAATTTTTATGCTTGAAAATTCCTTTCGGTAACTCTTACTATGATCTCAGACTCGGCATTTTCTCATGCACCTGTGCAAGGAGGTTGCACTTAGGTTGCAGGGATGTGGAGTGCATGGGCGGGCTTTTACTTTGAAGGTGTTTGCTCAGTTTCTCTCATAGTGGAACGATTTTTATTTTGAACACACCATTGGTGCAACATATTACTATATTTCGTACCTAAACTCATATGTCCTCCTGTTACTTTTTAAGTGACTGCTCAATATTTATTACAGATAAAGAAGAAAAGAAGTTATGAGGGAGAGACAGTAAAGTATATGGGCTGTGGAGACTGCGAGAATCTATGCCATACAATAATGGTAATGTAGAACTTACCATCAATTTTGACATATTGTGGATTTATGGGAACCATGAAGCTATTCTTGTAGCTAAGAGCATACTAATAACAGATTCCGATGGCTACGGATGATGAGGATGTGATTGAATGGTTGGCTACTCAGCTACCTGGGCATTTCCATATAGGTATTCAGTTGGGCTTTATTACTTGAAATTTGTATAGATAAATTAATGTATTGTTAAATTCTCCTAAAATGAATAAGGTCGAGTCTTTATCGTCGACAACTGCATCGAAAAATGCAGTTATCATGTCTGTGAAAATATGTGCTTTATTACTTGAAATTTGTATAGATAAATTAATGTATTGTTAAATGCTCCTAAGATGAGTTTTTTATTTTCTTATACAGATGATATATATATATATATATGACTATCTTCTCTGAATATGAGTCTATATGTGTATCATGTATCCGTCCTGGATTAAAGCTTATATGTTGATTTTATTTTTTTACTTTTTTGAACTTTGATTAGTGCTAGAAGCTGTGTTGTATGAACTTTGCGGGCAGGATGATTGGAATTGGAGTTGGTTTTGTTGTGAATTTGATTTTGTTGCTGACATTTTATGTTTAATTTATCATTTGGGTCAGCTCAAGGCTAAAATTGCGAAGCTAAGGACCCAACTGTTGGAGCCCCCAAAATTATGGACTATTTTGCTTTTTTTTCTTCTCCCTGTGGTGAAAAAGTATCAGTCATATCTTTGTTTAATTTGCATGGGTTTGAATTTTGAGCAAAAGTTTCTATGTATTACTATGCCCCATATGCAAGTCGATATTATATACTGTAGTTAACTGTTGATTCGTTTGGTGACTAGTAATAATGGTCCACAAACTGGACAGCATAGCAGTGGAGGCTGGGAACTTCCTTCAACTGAGGGAGATAATGCGGGCTCTTCTCAAATACAACAACATACTCTACAACTGAGAGTGCGAGAAAAGAAGTCGGAGACGCAAAACATGCTGCTCGACGTAGACCATGAGGCAACTAGAGATGTCGTTTTGGGGGGACTGAGATGATGAAATTTTGCTAAGTGACTCAAGTAGTTTTGTTGTATTTATCGATTGCGATGGTAACTTATTCTTAGCTATTAAATAGTATTGTTGAATGGCATTTTAAGTTAGATTTTGGATGTTGGGTTATGTAAGTATATTTAGCTGTTTGATTATGGATTGAATATTTGGTAGTCATGTATTTTGGATGTTATGGTTGACAGTGTTTTAATGGTATTGACTGTTTTATTGTAATATCTATTTTTCAATATAATATGTTGTTTTTTACCATGTAAAATGTTGGTAAAAACCTGCAAAAATATAGCATAGACTCTAATTTATAATTCTTCCAGTTGGCAAAATATAGAAATTGTGTTGGCAAAGATTAAAAGTGTGTTGGCAAAAGTTAGAACTGTTCATATATAAGTGTAGCCATAGTGTTAAAGTTGTTAGTAAAGATGTCAAAGTGTTTCACAATTTAATGTTACATTAGATCTCATGAGTGTTAGCATAGGTCTATAGATACACAAATATTTGTGTCACTAAATATATAAAAAGTGTAGCCTTAAGTCTACAGCAACACAAAATCTAGTGTAGGCAAAGACAAGAAAAGTGTTGTCATAGGGGTCTATTGTTACACTTTTTTCTCATGTTACCAAAACCAAGAAAAGTGTTACCTTAGACCCCTATGGTTGCGGCTGTTTTTGTAACACTTTCAAATTTGGTCAAACTGTAGCCGTATCCTGTTTTTTTGCCTTCAGCAACACTTTTTGGAGTTTTGAACACATTTTTTCAGGTGTTGCTGAAACCCATATATGGTGTAGTGCGGGTTTACGTTTCATTTAGTATACATAACCATACCTAGTATGATCATCTGTAAACGTAATGAAATACTGATATTCGTCACGTGCTGTTTCCAAAGCACCACAAACGCAGGTATGGATTAATCCCAGTTTATCAGCGGCTCTTTCAAAAGTTCCTGTGAAGGGGGACTTAGTCAGTTTGCCTTTAAGGCAAGATTCACAAGTAGGAAAGGGATCCGATCCCAATGGACCCATAAGTCCATCTTTTTCCATTTTGTGAACCTTGGTCTGACCAACATGACCAAGTCTAAGATGCCATTTCAAAACTTGATTGGTTTTATCCCTACCACGCTTCCTAGTCATAGTATTCACAATGATTTTGTTAGTGAGGATTAGATGATACAATCCATTTAACAATGTAGTAGTGCCCACGAGTTTATTTCTAAAATAAATTTTGCAGGAACCATCACCAATGAAAAATGAAAAGGCTTTTCCGATCCATGACCAGAATGGATACAATGTTTTTATGCCCCTTGGGCAAAACAAGTACATCTTCGAAAAACAAAGCCGGATTCTAAATCCAAAAAGAAGTGATCCTATGTCGTTTGCCTTGACACTATGCCCGCTTCCGACAGTGACCATCACTTCCCCAGCTCCAAGCTTCCTACTTTGTTCCAGATCCTGATTCACGGTACAAATATGTGAACTAGCACCAGAATCCAGTATCCAAGAAGTAGAAAATACAGTAGCAGAACAATTCGTTTCCAAAACTAAAAGTTCTGTACCTGAAGCGCCATAAAGAATCAGACAGTCCCTTGCCTAGTGGCCCAGCTCACCGCACTTGAGACATGCGTCATTCTTCTTCTTGTTCTTAGGAACCATCGGGGCCTTGCCATTACACTTGAAGTCCTTGACTTGTGGTCCCGTTTGCTTCTTGGTCTTTTTCTTCTTGTTCTTAGACCTCCGAGGTCCAAAAGAAATCACAAGAGAAGACTCCTTCATCCGCGGAGTCTTCATATGAGACTGAGCGGTCACGAGTTTGTTCATTAGCCCAACTAAGTTACATGCAATCTCATTGCAGTTGAAGTTCGCAACAAACTGTGAGAAGGAATCAGGGAGAGATTGTAGGATAAGGTCGGTTTGAAGAGAAGTATCCATCTTAAAATCAAGAGCCTCAAATCTCTCGATCATGGATATTATTTTGAGGACGTGGTCCCCAACCTTCTCATCTTCCTTCATCCTTGCACCGAACAGTTTCTTGGATATCTCATATCTAGCAGTTCGACTATGCTCACCATAAAGCTCGGTTAAGTGAGATAGAATCTGCCTAGCAGAAGTCATTTTCTCATGAGCTCTCTCAAGCTAATTATACATAGAAGCCATCATGTAAGCACGAACTTTTACGTCATCCTTAACCCACTTTTCGTGGTTTTCAATCTCTTCCTGATTGGCTCTTGTCCGCACCAGAGGCGCCGGAATATCCGTCTCCAAGACATATCCCAGTGCCTCTATACTGAGGACTATCATCAGATTGCGGAGCCAATCCACAAAGTTAGGTCCGTTCAAGGTATTCTTTTCGAGTAGAATTGCGAGTGGATTCATTGTCATATTGAGAGTTATGTCTGCATTAAGTATGATAGATTAATTACTGACTCGTTTAATTATGATCTGAGTATAGAATTAAGGTCTTTTCTATTCTTGTTACCCAGCTCCCACTATTTTTATCGGAATAACGCACTCCCATGTGAAATCCGGAAGTATCGTCGCTCTACTTCATAGTGGTGATCGTGTTCTTTATAAATCTTAATAGAGGGCAACCGAACAGGTTTCTAGTCTATTAATTTTCATAAAGTGGTGTCCAACACCAACCCATCTAATGGATGATACGATCTTCTTTTTCCCCTTGTTCACTCCCCTCAACCTATATGATTTATATGGTTTGTGAACAAGTTAAGTTTATACGATCGACGCAAATCAGTTTCACAATTGAATCTTATCCGGCAACCTATCAGGTTTCTAGGGATAAAATTTTATCCAACCGAAGGAATCCTCCGTCCTCCCCGAACGACTACCCCGATAACTCGGAAGCATAGCACATCCGGTTTGGATTTCAATTTCCTGAAAGCTCGATGGAGGGAAGGAAAACCTTGAAACCTTATAAGCTTAATAATTTGTCGTGGGAGAATTTTCGTGATTAATGTTACACTTTGCACATTAATTCATTTAAGCGCGTTTGTGGCATTCATATAATATGAAACAACCATTCACAACCTAGTTGCAACCAACATGTGGTTCATGGACCGTTCCTAGAAAACAAAAACTCTGTAATCTAATTACAATTCTTCATCTTGAATCTTCGTCTTCTCGAAATAGATCTTCCTCCGGTTTTCGTCATTACATATAAATTTTACATTGAAAATTGCATCCTAGATACAAATATTTCTAGTAAAATAAATAGGCTCAAAACGGCCTTTACAACCCAATCGAATAAAACGAACGATTCAAAAATTAAGTCCACGAACCACATCCCCATTCAAAAGCATTCATCCAATAAATAATATATAAATGGAAATCGTAGAGATACATTGATCCAATCAACAATACGAACCGATCCAATCGATTCATTCAATACGAATTAATCCAAAATTTAAACAACCATCAATTTTAACTTGTTCCGGATGATAAAATATTTCATTAAATTAATTCCCCTAAGATTAAAATTACCATAATTAAATCTTAGTCAAATTAAATCCAATTTAATTTGTGGGAAATTAATTATCGAACGAAATATAAAAAATAGAGTCGAAAAACACGGCCGACCGCCGCCAAATAAGTCGCCTACAGTCGCCGAAAGGCCTAAGTGACCGGCAGGGACCGAGACTATGCCCGACACAGGCTGCCGAGCACTTCCGGCACAAACTGTCGAGCCTGGCCGATCACAGGCCCAGATCGCGATCCGGTGCCTGGGACCGCGAGGCAGCACCCGGCCAGCACCAGGCTGTCGGGTCTGATTACGTTTTTAGCTCGTTTTTCGCCCCGATTCCAAAACTAATATTTTTCTAATATTTATATTACACTTTAAATCAGTTTTTCAAAATAAAAATAGATTTACATTGTAACATAAAATCATGAAAAAATAATTTTTGGATGAACAATAGAAAATCAACGATTAATACGATTATGATTCCAAATCATATACCATCTAATCAAGCATTCCAAATGTCAATATCGTGTATGCGATCGCAAGACCTACGCTCCGATACCACTGTTGGGATTCGGTGCCTAAATCGAAGGCCCAGCGGAAGCGGTAAAACGAAAATTAATTCGATCCGAATCCCTACGAGGATCGATCGAGCTACCGTATATACGAATATATAAACGAAAACACAAGAGATGTAAGATACTCACCCTTGTAGTCCGTTTATTAAATGGATTCCTTCTCTTGAGCTATTCCCCAAGCTTTACTTGTATATCCCTACGATCCAACGTGCTCCAATCCCTTGGATGATCCAACATTGAAAATACAACGCCTCTACTTGACATGCGCCAGAGAAACGAACGGGATGACGATCACCCGATTAACCTCCAAGGTTACGGCTATAACCAAGTGATGGAAGCTTTTGATTTGTGATTACAACACTCTAAGTGTATACTCACTTTCTCTCTTTAATTTCTTGATTTTTCTCCAAGAATCACCAAGAACACATGAAGAAGAAGAAGACTATGAGAAAAAGTTTTTTCTCTCTCTTGAACTCTATCTCACGGATGAATACTCTCGTTTTAGAGGGTGAGTTATTCTTCTCTTTTATTCTTCATGCCAATCAAGCAAATCACATGAAATCACCTTTTCCAAATAAAAAAAGAGATTCCATGTCCCCTTAGATAAAACAATTCATGATTTAAAATCTGAAGTCTTCCACCACATTAGGTGGAAGACAAGGGGAAGGCAGCCATCTAGAAGGGAATCGAAGAGTTCGGTTCGTTCCGGACTCCCGTGAGTCCCAACAGATAAACTCCGATTCCGTTCCGATGTATTTATATCAATTAATTAATCCACTTAATTAATCATATAAAATACAAAATAACATAATTAATTTCTCCAAGAAATAATTATATTTATGAATTAAATTAATCACCCAGTAATTTATTTAATTCATTAGGTCGTAAATCAATTTATCCAATAAATCAATTTAGACATCCAATGTCCCAAAAATTAGATATCCAATATCTAATATTCATAATGAGAGAATAAGCTTGATTCATTCCGTCGTCAATCCTATTGCGCGACTCGGTAGGTCCGTCTCAGTCAGCAATGGGAGTAGGGGTGAGAATCGGGACATCCCGAGGTCCCGGTCCCGAGTCCCGATTGTCCCGGTCCCGAAATGGACCAATTTAGTGGTCCCGGTCCCGGTCCCGATCGGGACTTCGGGAGTCCTGATTCCCGAATTGGGATAAATTTAAGTCCCGATCCCGATCCCGATCTCGAGGATAATTTTTCAGAATGTCCCGAATGTCCCGAAATGTCCCGAAATGTCCCAAAATGTCCCGAAATTAAAATTTGCAATCGGGACTTCGGGAGTCCCAATCGGGATTTCGGGACTCCCGAGTCCCAAAATTAACAAAGTTTAAGGTCCCGGTCCCGGTCCCGAAAAATTCGGGACTCGGGGTCCCGTTTCCCGTCGGGACTCGGGATTTCCCGACGGGAAATTCTCAGTCCTAAATGGGAGGAACCAAAGAGTAGTATCACCACCTAGCCAGCCTGGCGGCCTACACTGTACCCCAACTGAGAACGAATGATTGGGATCATTCAAGAACCATTCTGTCGTGAATACCAATATACGTATAAATCCTTTTTTTCAAATGTCCCGATCAAGTTATAGGGTCACGGTCACTCAAACCCTATCTTGTACTTGATGCTATGCATACGTTAATGCAAATCGAGATCATCGAGCTCTCGTGTATCCAATACAACTAGCTCCAATGCTTTGGCCAAAGACTTTTGATTTCTTCTGCCAATAACCGCATAGGAGATATAACCCGCTCACTAACGGGAGAAAGAATTCTATCTTCGTATTCAGTAGGACCTGCTACTTGTCCGTCAAGACGCACATCGAGGTTGACCCCCACCTTCCGATTTACAGGATCGAACTACTCTAATGAAAATCTTGACGTCAAAAGCACATCCCTACTAAATCCTCAAGCCGAAGGTTCACGAATACCTATCACAACCTTTCGATTCCGTCATTGACTGTCCCAGAGTGAAATCCGTGTGATGAATCGAGGGTGAGTCGGTTCGAGTATACTAATCCAATTAGCATACCTATAATGTGTGCTCCCACTAACCATTAGCGTTCGACAGGCACTCTTCATGTCAAAGAACACGTCATACAAGTCTTCACATAAACTTAACGCCCAGTTAAGTTTCATCTACTTGCGAACGATTAAGTATTTGATCTATAAACATTTCCAGTGCCGACCCCCTTATGCAATAAGGAGTGGAACGTTTTGCTCTCAAATACACTGACTAGTTTCTATATGTATATTTACGAGTTAGGAATGCCAATAACTACCAGTAAATAAAGAAACATTCATTGCCTTATATTAATGATTTACATAATAACAAGTACCATGCCCTCACTCAACATCCTCTGAGTGGCATTTGAGGGCATACTCCCAACAGTAGTTGTGTAGGGCCGTCGTGTCGACCAATGCTTTGATCGGCTCACCGTTGATGTGTCCTTTCGCAAATAACAAGTTGTTGCCTTGCGGGCATTCCCTATGTGATGCCGTCTCCACGGTTGAGTTAAGTTGCTGGAGTGCCCCAATATGTTGCCTCATGTTCTTCGGAATCGCAGATGTCCCTTCCGTCATGGCACTCAACGTTCCCAGTGTGGGATAGTCCCTCATGTGGTGTGCCCCTTGCACACATAGCACCTGTCTGGTCGTGTAGGTGCGCACGCCCCTGTGCTCGCCCGAGTCGGCTGGCTTACCCGTGCCTCCGACGTAACCTATTCTCGAACTTTGGCATTTATACAACTGAGAAGATGTTGATGCTCCCGAGTCTCTCCTGCCTTTGGCATGATAGGTCTGGAATCTATTAGGGTTATCTCTCGATGTGTGACTACTCCTTTATTGCTCCATCAATGACTCCACCGCTATGATGGCTTCATCGAGGGATTATACCCCCTGGCGCTGCACTTCTTGCTGAGCACAATTCTGCAACTCGTCAATGAAAAAGTACAGTAATACCTCTCGGGTTATACCTAGGATTTGGAATGTAAGTGATGTGAACTCCTTGACATAGTCGCGGATGGTTGACTTGTGCTTCAATGTTCCGCAACTTTTTCCAAGCCTCAAAGGGAGCATTTGACGGATAAATAATCCTCTTGAGCTCCACGGCAAATTGTTCCCATGTCTCGATCCGTCGACCGGCCTTCTCCAGTTCTCCATATCGACGGCGCCACCACAACGTCGTATCGTCGGCATGATACATCATTCTTTGCCGAACTTTTACTTGGTCATCCTCGATTCCAGCTCCTTCGAAATGTAATTCCATACGCTAGGGTAGAGCACCGGGTCAGACCCTGCCCAGAATGGACCAAAAGATAAAGGGTTGGACTTTATCGACCACAACCCAGACCTGTTTGGAATGGGTCCAACCGAGACCGGACCCGGTAAAACCGGGTCGGTCCGGGCTGGACCGGTTCTAGCCCTGTTAACTCTTTGACTTGGTTAAAAAAATTCTTGTTGCATATTAAGTTTCATGTCATTGCATCTGAAATGCTTTCTTGTCTATATACTCCTGCAACATTCCAAGAAAGTACACTTATCAATCCTAATATCTTCATTTGGTCACCAAACTCCCAAATTCAATAATATTTTAGGATAAACACACTTAATTAGAATCATGTGCAATCATATTCGAGCCTCATCAATCATCATTATTTCATCACCACCTAGGGTAAATTAAAATATAAAAATATTTTTTTATGCATTTTGATTTTTACCAGGCTGTTCTGGACTGGACCGAAATTTTTTGGGTTTTGATCCGGTCTGGTCCAGAACCCGAATTTTATAAAAATGCAGACCCGAGACCCGGACTTGATTAATTGGTCCGGTCCGGATCCATTCTGGGTCTGGTCCGGGTAAAAAATGGGTTTGGTCCATTTGTGCTCAGCCCTACCATACGCACACGAAATCTTCAAGTATTTGGGCATCATGTTCGCCCTTGAACTCCTTCGATTTCGGTACCTCAACATTTGGCCTGACTCCAAGCATGGTCCCGGCCGGGCCACCCCTTGTGACTGCGACCTGGTATTTGGCCAAATATGACGTTAATTTGTCGCACAGCTTCATAACTTGTTAGCGGATCTCCGCAAGTGATCCATAAGCCGGTTCTCAAGCGCTGGCATGTCCACTTGTAGCGCGCTCTGTTCTTCCTTCAGAGTGTCGAACTCATTCAGCGCTTGCCTCTCCAGTATCATCGAGCTATCGAAGGCGTCGATACGTTCCCCCATGTTGATGATAATAGTTTGGAGTCCTTCCTCTGCAGGCACATTTCTCGACACTGGTTTGTCATCGACAAGAGTTTATGCCTGGACCTTACTCTTGCCCCTCTTTGCCTTCTCGTCAGACTCGGTGGCCTCTCGACCTCTTTCGTCCTCAACGCCCGCATCCACGGCATGTACTTATTCTACCTCCTTAGTGCCTGACTTTCCCTTGTCACCTGCCATGATCCCGTCCATTAGCGCCGACCCTCCGAGCTGTCGAGTACACCTCGTGTGTTGCTAATCTGGCTCTGATACCACTTGTCACTCACCTAGATGTTTATCCCGAATCTAGGCTACATGCGGCCTAGCACTGTCCTCACTGCGTGTTGTTGGAGCAGCACTAGTCAGCCTTTCCCTTGAAATATCAAGTGAAATGGGAACGTAAGAAAGTAGGCACAACACTTGGGAAAACCTTGTGTATTGCACAAGAAAGTTACAAGTATAATGATGGATGTTGTCACTTAGATGCTTTGGGGGTTGAGGGGTTGTTTCCAAATGAGCCTCCCTCATTCCCTTTTATACTCCTCATACAACTCTAGGACCTTCTTACTTCCACCTCCTCAATTTGAGGCTTCTAGACTTCTCTATATAATCTTAAACCTACAAACATATTCTAGACAATTCCATACATTCACAAGCCTTTAGAACCTATGTAGAATATTCCACAAGTCTTCAAGTACTTTATCCTTCTAGGAGGTTCTCTAGAAGGTTCTATTTTTTCGGGACGTCCGACCCGTCCAGCCCGTCCCATCCTCGGCCCGCACTGGTCCGAGCACTTCTACATAGTCCCGAACCTTTCTACTGTTGGGATTCGGTAATTAAAATCGAATTACGCAGCGGAAAATAAACCGGTCCAACCGGATAAAACCAAACCCCAAAAACGGACCGATCAAGCATCATATAAACGAATATAAATAACGAGGAAGAGAATCAAAGAATACTTACCCTCGTAGTCCTTTGATGATATAATCTTCGAAGGTGAAACCCGAACAAACTTTCTCCGGTTACCGACACGAACACGAATCCAATTCGTTGTAGCTTGTTGAATGATCCAACACCGAAATTGCCGAATGTCTCTACGTTATTACGCGTCGGATATTGATCGGAAAAATAAAATATCAATTCGTTCTCAAAGAACACGGCTAGGAATTGATACGGTATTTTTCTTCTCTTCTCTTCTTCCTTTTCTTTCTCTCAAAGATGAACAAAGAAAAGAAAATAATTTTTTTTTTTCTCTCCCTTCCCTTGAACTCACGGCTGAATTTTTGAAGTGTGTTTGTTTGTTGTTCAAAGTCATCACATAATGTGAAGATATATACATTATATAATGGGGATGATATCAAAATGATGAGATATGAAATCTCATCCTTTTGTCTTCAACCCATTAAATAATTAAACACACAACACACACTACATGGAAGGAAGGGAAGAAAATGAGGGGGGGGGCCCACTAGATTTTAGGTGAGAAAACGAGCCGAGCCACTCGGTTCATGTACCGGACGTTCGCGTGGCTAGTCCGTTAAATACACTTCGTTTTATCCCAAATGTATTTATACTTAATTAATTAATCCAATTAATTAATTTTATCAAATACAAAATTATAATAATATATTTCCAAGAAATAATTATTTATGAATTAAATTAATTACCCAGTAATTAATTTCAATTCACTAGACCGCATGATTTATCAAATAAATCAAATTAGATATCTAATATCCAATATTAATGAAGAGATAATAAATACATATTTATCCATCAAATATCCTTGTGCGCGACTCGTAGGTCCGTCTTAGTCGGCAATGGGAGGAACCAAGGAGTACGGGTAACACTTAGCCGATCTAGTGCTTCGTCATCAGTAACCCAACTAAGAACGAATGATCGGATCATTCCAAAACCATTATGTCGTGAATACCGTATACGTATAAACCCTTCAATCATATGTCCGGCCAAGTATTAGGGTCACGGAAAAGTCAAACCCTACGTAACTTGACACTATGCTTTCGTTAATGCAACCGAGATCGTCAAGCTCTCGTGTATCAAATACAACTAGCTCTAAATGCTTTGGCCAAAGACTTATAATCTCATTTGCCATTAACCGCATAGGACATTTACCTGCTCACTTACGGGAGAAAGAATTCTATATTGGTATTCGTAGATCGCTACTTGCCCACTAAGTTGCATTTCGAGGTTGACCCCACCCACCGGCGATTGGATCGAACTACTCTAATGACTAACTTAATGTCACAAGCACATCTCCTACCAAACCTCAAGTCAAAGGTCCACGTATACCTATCACAACCTTTCGATCCAGTCATTGACAATCCCCGAGTGATATCCATGTGACCGAATCGAGGTGAGTCGTGTTCGAGTATACTAATCTCACTAGCATACCTATAACGTGTGCTCCCACTAACCCTTAGTGAATACCGCACTCTACATGTCAAAGTACACATTATACAAGTCTTGTCTAAACTTATTGCCCGCTTAAGTTTTATCGACTTGCGACGAGTTAAGCATTCGAGCTCTAAACACTTCAGTGCTTATCTCCTTATCTCCATAAGGAGTAGAATGTTTGCTCTCAAATGCAAGGACTATTATTCTATATATCAAATCACAATGCCGTTGATATACAATAATATAGAAATAATTATTGCCTTGTTAAATTTTCATAATTACAATACATATGCTCTCACTCTCTCATCCTCGAGTGGCATTCGAGGGCATATCTCTAACAATCTCCCACTTGCACTCAATGCCACAAACTATGGTATCTAATACCCATACTCTCAGTGTCTCTCTAAGACCTTCTCGAGATAGTGGCTTGGTAAGCGGATCAAGAACGTTATTTCTTTGTGTCTACTCTCTGCAGATAACATTTCCTTCCGAACCATTTCTCTCACAAAATGATATTTTCTCGCAATATGTTTGGTATTGTGGTGAGCCCTAGGCTCCTTAGCTCGTGCAACAGCTCCGTCGTTGTCACAAAACAGCGTCACGGGCTTCTCCGCATTAGGAACCACTTGAAGTTCCTCGGTGAACTTCTTAATCCAAAGCTTCTTTAGCGACCTCCGTGCACTGGTATTCGCTTGACATGTAGAGATAGCAATCGAACTTTGCTTGGCACTTCTCAAGAAACTGCCCCACCATTCGGAGTGAAAATATACCCTGATGTGGACATCTGAGCATCCATGTCCCCCGAAAAATCCGAGTCTGTATAGCCCATCACTCTAATTTCTCCACCGCCGTATGTAAGAACCAAGTCTTTAGTCCTCCTTAGGTACTTAAGAATGTTATTTACTGACGATCAATGTTCTGCCTGGATTTGGATCAAACCGACTTACTACGCTCACGGCATAGGCAATGTCCGGTCTAGTGCAAATCATAGCATACATGAGGCTACCTCTGCCAAGCATAGGGCACCTTACTCATTTCCTTTCTGTCTTCCTCACTTTGAGGACACATCTCTAAGGAAAGTTTTGCACCATGTTGCATAGGAAGGAACCCTCTTTTAGAATCTTCCATCCTAAATCGCTTCAGATCTTTTCTATATAGAGGGCTTGGGAAAGACCTAACATTCTTTTCGCTCTATCCCGGTAGAGACGAATACCTGAATATAGGTAGCTTCTCCCAAGTCTTTCATTGAGAACTCTTTAGAAAGCCAAGCTTTCACGTAATCGAGCATTCCTACGTCATTTCCTATAAGTAGAATGTCATCTACATATAGTATTAAGAACGCAATTTTGCTCCCACTAACCTTCTTGTAAATACGGGGCTCCTCTTCGTTTTGGACAAAATCAAACTCTTTGACTGCCTCGTTAAAACGAAGATTCCAACTCCGTGAAGCTTGCTTGATCCATAAATAACGCTGAAGTTTGCATACTTTATGAATATTGGTTTGAGATATGAATCCCTTAGTCATTCCATGTAAATCTCCTCCTCGAGGAATCCATTTAGGAATGCCGTTTTCACATCCATTTGCCATATTTCATAATCTAAGTGGGTCGCTATGGCAAGCATCATGCGAATAGACTTAATCATAGCTACAGTGAGAAGGTCTCAAGTAATCGATTCCTTCTCTTTGGGAATAACCCTTTGCCACAAGCCCGGCCTTATAGGTATCAACCTTGCCATCTCCATCGCCTTTCTTTTATAGATCCATTTGTTTCCAATGGGCACTATGCCTTTAGGACGATCTACTAAAGTCCAGGACACGATTAGCATGCATTGAGTCTATCTCAGCTTCCATAGCTTCTTGCCACTTGGTGGAGTCAACATCTACCATCGCTTGGTCGTATGTAGAAGGATCATTCTCTTGACTACTTTTTGTCATCTCATGGACACCCAGTTCCTCTTGATGCAGATAGCCATACCTCTCAGGTAATTGAGAAATTCTACTAGACTTGCGATGTTGTGTTTGTATTTCAGAAGGTTGGGTTCTAATATCTTGCATAGGTGTCTCATTTGGTGTTTCTTTTATTTCTTCTAAAGAAATATTTCTACCTGCCCCTCCTTCCTGAATAAACTGATCTTCCAGGAAGTGTGCTTGTATAGCAACGATGATCCTATGATCTTCGTGCATGTAGAATAGATATCCCATGGAATCCCCTGGATATCCTATGAAACGACCTTTCACAGACCTAGTTTCCAATTTCTCTACTTTAGTCTTCTTGACATAAGCAGGGCATCCCCAAATCCTAATGTGATTAAGACTTGGTTTCCTACCTCTCCACATCTCGTGGGAGTCTTAGGAAACGGTTTGGAAGGACATCTGCTCAAGATATGCACAGCTGATAAGGAGCGCGTAACCCCACGTATAAATCGGTAGATCGGTATAGTTAAGCATGGAGCGAACCATGTCCAACAAGGTTCGGTTCCTTCTTTCGATACACCATTTAATTGTGGAGTAGCCGGAGGAGTGAATTGTGACACTATTCCTAGTTCCTTTAAGAACTCATCAAATTCGGTACTCATGTACTCACCACCCCTCGACCGAAGAGTCTTAACACGGTTACTGCTTGATTTTCAACTAGGGCTTTAAATTCCTTGAATTTATCAAAAGCTTGACTTATGTTTCATTAAGTACGAATCCATACAGTATGGTCATCGGTGAATGTAATGAAATATCAAAGCCGCCTCGTGCCACTTCAAAGGGCCATGACGCGTCGGTATGGATTAATCAAGTTTTTCAAGACTCTTTCAAAAGTCCCCGCGAAGGGTAACTTAGTCATTTTGCCTTGAAGGCAAGATTCACAAGTTGGATAGGGATCTGATCCCAATGGACCCGTAAGCCCATCTTTCTCCATTTTATGAACCTTGGTCTGACCGATATGACCAAGTCTAAGATGCCACTTAAGTGCTTGGTTCGTTTCATCCCTACCACGCTTCCTAGTTATAGTGTTCACAGTTGTTTTATTCTTTAGATTTAAATGGTATAAACCATTTAATAATGTAGAAGTACCAACCAATTTATTTCTAAAATAAATACGACAGGACCCATCTCCAATAAAGAAGTGAAATCCCTTTCGGTCCATGACCGGAATTGATACAATATTTTTGTGCCCCTTGGGCAAAACAAGTACATCATCTAAAGTAAGAATAAAACCAGATTCTAAATCCAACATAAGGGATCCGATATCAGAAGCCTCGACACTATGCCCACTTCCGACGGTGACCATCACCTCCCCTGAATCCAGCTTCCTACTTCGTTCCAGATCCTGATTCATTGTACAAATGTGAGAACTCGCACCGGAATCAAGTATCCAAGAAGTAGAATATACAGTTACAGAACAATTTGTTTCTAAAACCAGTAGTTCCGTACCTGAAGGCGCATTACGGTCAAGCTTTGGACAGTACCTCTTCCAGTGGCCTAGCTCACCGCAGTTGAGGCATACATCCGTTTTCTTGGCCCCCTTGCTCTTTTGAACCATTGGGGCCTTGCCCTTTCCCTTGTCGATCTTGGCTATTGGACCTAACTGCTTCTTGTTCTTTTTCTTCTTATTCTTGGACTTCCAAGTCCCGGAAGAAATCACAAGTGCAGCTTCCTTTCCCTTTGTCTTCATCTCGAGATCAAGGCGGTCGTCGCTTGTTCATTAGCCCAGCTAAGTTACATGCAATCTCATTGCAGTTGAAGTTCATGACAAATTGTGAAAAGGAGTCGAAGTACCTGAGGATAAGGTCAGTTTGGAGAGATGCATGCATCCGAAAATCAAGAGCTTCTAATCTCTCAATCATCGAGATCATCTTGAGGACATGGTCCCCAACCCTCTCTCCTTCCTTCATCCGGCGCCGAATAATTGCTTCGATATCTCATATCTAGCGGTTCGGCTATGCTCTCCATAGAGCTCGGCCAGTGCGATAAGATGGCTCTCGAAGACGTCATCTTTTCATGGGCACGTTGAAGCTCATTGGTCATTGAGCCTAACATGTACCCTCGCACTCTTATGTCGTCTTTTACCCATTTCTCATGGGCATCGACATCTTCCGATTGGCTCGGGTTCTTGTAGGAGCTACGGGATGTCCGCCTCAAGACGTATCCCCAAGATTTCCATAGTTAGGACAATCCTCAAGTTCCGGCATCACATAGTTCGGACGATCAGACGTTCTTTTCAAGTAGTATAGCGAGTGGGTTCATTGTCATATTGAGAGTTTTGCTAGCTGAGAGAATAATTAAGATTCGTTAGTGATTATTTAATTATGATCCGAGTAAAGAATTTAAGGACTTTCTTTATTCATAACTCGGCTCCCACTATTTTATCGGTATTTACACACTCCCATGTTAAATCCTAAGTCTTGGGTGACTTCATAGTGGTGATCGATTTCTTTACAAAGTTTAATAGAGGGCAACCCATACGGTATCTATTCTATTATTCTTTATAAAGTGGTGTCTAATACCAACCCATCTAATGGATGATTCGATCTTCTTTTACCCCTAGTTCACTTGCCCTCAACCCATTCGGTTTCTATGGCTCGCTGAACTATCTAAGTTTAAACCATCAACTCCTATTATTCTGACAATTGAATCTTGCCCGGCAACCCATACGGTTTATAGGGGTTTGATTTGTCACAACCAAAGGCATCTAATGCACTCTAGGAATTTATCAACTTACCCCAAAAATATTACCCCGACATACTCGGAAGAATAATATTCCGGTTTAGATTTCAATTTTCCATGAGTTTGACGGAGGGTAGGAAACCTCGTAACCTTTATAACTTAGTGTTTGTAAGTGGGAGTATTAACGCGAATATACGTTACACTTTGCACATTAATCCGTTTATAAGCGCGGTTTGTCGGTTTGTTTGTTTGTCATACAATATGAAAACATACACAACCTAAAACTAACAACATGCAGTTCATGGACCGTTCCTAGAACAAAAACATCGTAATCTAATTACATGTCTTCGGTCTTGAATCTTCGTCTTCTCGAGCGAATCTTCCTCCGGTCTTCGTCATTACATATAAATTTTACATTTGAAAAATTGCATCCTATACAAATTTTCTAGTAAAATAAATAGGCTCAAAACGGCCTTTACAACCCAATCGAACAAAACAAACGATTCAAAACTAGGTCCATGAACTACATCCCCATTCAAAATTAATGCAACAATTACATTAAAATAAATGGCAATAATAATTAATCTAAAATTGATCTAATCAATAAAAATTAATCCAACAATTAGAATTAATCCAATTAATTCACTTAACCGTTAATTTTAATTTGCTCCGGACAAAATAAATATTTCATTAAATTAATTCCCTTAAAATAAAATTACCATAATTATATTTTAGTCAAATTAAATCCAATTTAATTTGCGGAAAATTAATTTACCGAACGAAATATAAAAACGGAGTCGGAAAACACAAGGCCCGGGCCAAGCCCGCGGCCCGACAGGGGCTGCCCAGCCCAGCCCAGCCCAGCCCAGCCCAGCCCAGCCCAGCCAGCCCAGCCCAGCCCAGCCCAGCCAGCCCAGCCCAGCCCAGTCCAGCAGTCCCGGCAGCCCCGAGCTGCCGGGTCCGGTCAATTTTCCGGCTCATTTTTTTTTTTTTTGTCCCGAATCCAAAAATAATATTTTTCTAATTTTTATATTACACAAATAAATCAGTTTTTCAAAAGAAAAATAGATTTATATTGTAACATAAAATCATGAAAAATAATTTTTAGATGAACAATTAAACATCAACAATTAAAATTTTTATGATACTAAATCATAAAAAAAAAATCAAGCATTCCAAATGCAAATATCGAATATACGATCGCATAGACCTTGCTCCGATACCACTGTTGGGATTCGGTAATTAAAATCGAATGCAACGGCGGAAAATAAACCGGTCCAACCGGATAAACCAAACCCCAAAAACGGACCGATCAAGCATCATATAAACGAATATAAATAACGAGGAAGAGAATCAAAGAATACTTACCCTCGTAGTCCTTTGATGATATAATCTTGAAGGTGAAACCGAACAAACTTTCTCCGATTCTGAAACCACGAACACGAATCCAATTCGTTGTAGCTTGTTGAATGATCCAACACGAAATTGCGAATGTCTCTACGTTATTACGCGTCGGATATTGATCGGAAAAATAAAATATCAATTCGTTCTCAAAGAACACGGCTAGGAATTGATACGGTATTTTCTTCTCTTCTCTTCTTCCTTTTCTTTCTCTCAAAGATGAACAAAGAAAAGAAAATAATTTTTTTTTCTCTCCCTTCCCTTGAACTCACGGCTGAATTTTTGAAGTGTGTTTGTTTGTTGTTCAAAGTCATCACATAATGTGAAGATATATACATTATATAATGGGGATGATATCAAAATGATGAGATATGAAATCTCATCCTTTTGTCTTCAACCCATTAAATAATTAAACACACAACACACACTACATGGAAGGAAGGGAAGAAAATGGGGGGGCCCACTAGATTTTAGGTGAGAAAACGAGCCGAGCCACTTGGTTCATGTATAGGACGCTCATGGCTAATTCAGTTAAATACACTTCGTTTTATCCCAAATGTATTTATACTTAATTAATTAATCCAATTAATTAATTTTATCAAATACAAAATTATAATAATATATTTCCAAGAAATAATTATTTATGAATTAAATTAATTACCCAAGAATTAATTTCAATTCACTAGACCGCATGATTTATCAAATAAATCAAATTAGATATCTAATATCCAATATTAATGAAGAGATAATAAATACATATTTATCCATCAAATATCCTTGTGCGCGACTCGTAGGTCCGTCTTAGTCGGAATGGGAGGAACCAAGGAGTACGGTAACACTTAGCGCCTAGTGCTTCGCATCAGAACCCAACTAAGAACGAATGATCGGATCATTCCAAAACCATTATGTCGTGAATACCGTATACGTATAAACCCTTCAATCATATGTCCCGGTCAAGTATTAGGGTCACGGAAAAGTCAAACCCACCGTAACTTGACACTATGCTTTGTTAATGCAACCGAGATCGTCAAGCTCTCGTGTATCAAATACAACTAGCTCTAAATGCTTTGGCCAAAGACTTATAATCTCATTTGCCATTAACCGCATAGACATTTACTCGCTCACTTACAGAGAAAGAATTTATATTGGTATTCGAGAGATCGCTACTTGCCCACTAAGTTGCATTTCGAGGTTGACCCCACCCACCGCGATTGGATCGAACTACTCTAATGACTAACTTAATGTCACAAGCACATCTCCTATCAAAACCTCAAGTCAAAGGTCCACGTATACCTATCACAACCTTTCGATCCAGTCATTGACAATCCCCGAGTGATATCCATGTGACCGAATCGAGGTGAGTCGTGTTCGAGTATACTAATCTCACTAGCATACCTATAACGTGTGCTCCCACTAACCCTTAGTGAATACCGGCACTCTACATGTCAAAGTACACATTATACAAGTCTTGTCTAAACTTATTGCCCAGTTAAGTTTTATCGACTTGCGAACGAGTTAAGCATTCGAGCTCTAAACACTTCCAGTGCTTATCTCCTTATCTCCATAAGGAGTAGAATGTTTGCTCTCAAATGCAAGGACTATTATTCTATATATCAAATCACAATGCCAGTGATATACAATAATATAGAAATAATTATTGCCTTGTTAAATTTTCATAATTACAATACATATGCTCTCACTCTCTCATCCTCTGAGTGGCATTCGAGGGCATATCTCTAACATCTACAAGGTTCTGGACCACAATGGTCAGTCACTAAAAGCTTTCTGGTTTTGAACCCGCATCAGTGGACTCTTGAGCCTTTCAATATCCACTGCCCCGCAAACAAATATTTCTGTAAGCCTATTATAGGGGGAGTGTGTAGAGGTGTTCAACGGTTCGGTTTAACAGGACGAACCGCCAGTTTTGAATCATTGACCGCAGCTCGGTTAACCAATTGACTGTGGTTCGGTTCGAAACTGGAACTGTCAATTGATTTAAGACGGTTTGGTTCCGGTTCGGCATTTTGAGGAATCGCGAACCGGCGGTTCAACATTCGGTTTACAAAAAAAAAAAATCAAAATTTGAATTTTCAAAGTTTCGGGAGGAAAATCCAAATTCTGTATTTCAAATTTGAATTACACTGTGGCCGTTGCTCCGAAAAACCGCCAGTTCAAACCGGAAACCGGCGATTCACAACGGTCACAACCATTTTTTTATTTATTTTTTATTTTTAATATACTTTAACACCTATAAATATCACTCTCTCACCCTCTATTTTTCTCACACCAACTATAATTATCTATCTATTTCTTTCTACTCTCTCAAGTATTACTTTCTTTCATATTAATTGAAAAAAGATGTCAAGTGGCCAATTCAACCGGGAAAAGGGAAGGGCCATCACCGGCATTCCTCGACGAGGAAGAGTGGTACTCCTACTCATACTCCGAGTTCTACTTCCATTCCAAGTCCGAATTTTGGAGATTATGTTCCCGAAGAATTGACCGAGGAACAAATCAACCAAATGTTTGAAGCCTCAATATCGATTCATAATATCGAATATGATGAAGATGATGAGCAACCAATAAAAATGAAACAAAAAAATCGTCCGAGCTCAAATCTCCATTATTTGCGGTGCACAAAAATTGGACGACGTTGCCTCCGGTCTCGGTCATTTCTTGGCCAAGTGCAATAATTGCGAGAAATCTTACATGTTTAAAAAAGGAGGTTATGGGCCATATACAAAGACAACGTATCAGCAAAGTTGGCATGGAGTCTAATCAAACCTAACTCCAAGGCACGGCGACGTCGGCTAATGCCACCAATCAAGGTACTAGTTTTTTATTTAAATTTAGTCCACTTACCGCTAGAAAAGAATTAGCTACATTTGTTTGTGGTATATCTCTTCCTTTTAACTTTGCCGATGACCAAATGTATGAAAATTTTACTCAACTAAGTTTTAACATATAAAAATTTCACGCTCTACCGTAACTCGTGATGTTAGAAAAACTACTAGCGAGGCAAAATTAATTTTAGCTAATATATTTTTAAAACTAGATCATAAAGTTTGTATATGCTCCGATGTTTGGGGTGATCATTGGCAACAAAATTCATATATGTGAATTACTTGTATTTTGATTGATGATTCTTGGACTATGCAAAACGTCTTATTGGTTTTAGAGAGTCTAACACCGCAATTACCGCCCAAAATATTTCGCTTAAAATTCATACAATTTGATCTCAATATAATTTAGTACAAAAAGTTTTTCAATTTCTTTTAACAATGCTAGCTCCAATAGAGCTAATTTAGAATCACTTATTCAAGTATGTGGGCCATCTATTGATGGTAAATTTTTTCATGTTAGGTGCATTTGTCATGTTCTTAATTTATGTGTTCCAGATAGTTTAGTTGTTTTACAAGAAGCATATACTCCTATTCGTGAAGGAATAATGTATTTAATTAGACATTCTCTTCTTGGTAAAAAATGGAGGAGATATTGTCTAAAACATAATATGCATCCACATTTTTTTTCAAAAGATGTGCCAAATCATTGGAATTCTACTTACAATTTGCTAAATGATAGTTATCAATATCGTATTGCATCGTGCAATTTTTATAATGAATAACAAGTACTCGTTTGCTTATTGCCAAGTCAATGGGACAAGTGCTCCAGTTTAATGGTATTTTAAAAAAAAAAAATTAAAGAGGCAACTGAGTCTTTGTCCAGTGTTTATTGTCCCACTTCTACACTTGTTGTTGAATATTTTATTAAAACTGTACTTGTATTAAAGTCTTTAATTAAAGTTCCCGATTTATTTGACCGTATAAAAGAAATGAGAGATAAATGGATAAAATATTTCACCAACATTCCTACGGTTTTTTGGTTGCTAAACTTTTATATCCTCAAGTTAGAGAAGAATGTTTGCTAAAATTACTTACACTTTACTACAATGCTTTATTTCCTATACCTATTCCTAATTTTATTTCTCCAAATCCGACTATGTTCAAAGTGCAAAAACTTCTTTATCTGATCTTTATCGTGAACATGCTTGTCGTTATAATGGTAGTCTTGGTCTTGATACGGGTTCTTCTTCTCCTGTTCACATTTCTTCTAGTAGTAGTATATCTTCTTTTGGTTTTGCTATTCGGATATTGGTGAGTGGAATGCCTATCAAGAAGATTTATCACGAAAACAAACAAGGAACCACAGTAATGCATATCAAGAACTTGAAAAATCTTTAACTACTTTTGATTTGGGAGCTTTAGAACATGGACCGGATGGTAATAATAATCTTCTTAAGTGGCGGGCGAAAAGGTCCACAATCTTTCCGGTAGTTGCCACGATTGCAAAGAAAATACTAGTTGTCCCCGCCTCAACAGTTTCTGTTGAACAAGCCTTCACTGTGGGAGGATACATTATGGATGAACGACGATCTCGATTGACGCCTTAAAATCTTGAAGCTCAAGCATTAATGAATGATTGGGTGAAGGCCGGTTACGCCAACAAGAACCAAATTATAATGAACAAGAAGACAGCGACACATATGATACCGGATCTAGCAATGATTCGGTTGACTAGGATGATTGAATCATCTCCTCTCCGTGTCCGCTCTCTAAGGTAAGTATAAGGTAAGTGAACTACGAGGACTTTGATTCCTAAGGTAAGTGAACTACGAAGACAACTTAATCCAAATATTCAAAGTTGAAATTCTTGATTTTAACTTTAGATATTTGAATTGAGCTCAAGTCCATTTTTTCCCCATTTCCCCCCAAATTTTAAAACGAACTACGAGGACCTTGATTTTGATTCCTAAATTCTAAAGTTACGGATATCGAATACATAGACGCTTAATTCAAATATTTAAATTAAAATTTCAATATTAAATATTTGAATTAAGCTCAAGACCAATTTTTAGCCCATATTTTCTATTTGAAATGTTAAAAATTCAATTAAATTAAAAAAAATTGTGAACCGCCGGTTCACAGTTCAAAACCGAACCGTGAATCGTCATAAGAGGGTTCGGTTCCGGTTCTAATTTTCGGCCAACCGGAACCACCGGTTGGTGAACTGATGGTTCAAAAAATCGGCGATTTTGAACTGTTGAGCACCTCTAGGAGGGCGACTCTTGTGTGCTTCGCGGGCGCCCCGCCTCATCTCGTCATTTTGCACCGTTGGGCGCCTATCTCCACGTAGTGTGCCCAACTTGTCCCGCAAATGGTTTTCAGCACGCCGCCCTGCTCGGCCACAAGGCATGCTGTCCCGTGCAGCCATGCCACACGAGTGTTCCGTCGAACAAAGCAGGTTATCCCAGTACGACTCCCACGTCTCGGTCAGGAATCCCGTTGCCTCGTCCATCGGTTGGCCATGTCTCTTGGCCATGTTGCTCCTTCGGTAAGTTAGCATGTCAGCCCATCCGACCACGCCGCTCGGTAGGCTCAACCTCATATTCAGCCCGATGCACTTGCGTTCGTCCCACTTGTACTCGTCCATGTCCTATGTTGGCACACCATGCGGGCCACTCCGCACAATCGTCCTGACGTTACTTCAGGGCGTGACAGGCCGCTATAGAGCACTAAGCCCTACGCCAAGATGTGTTACCTAGTGACCAGCTCAGAAGATCACGCCATATGTCGTCAAAAATCTCGCCTATAAATAGGCCATTATCTGATTGGAAACAACACATTACATACTTTCTTGTTTTAATTTCTGATCAAGAAACACTCTTCACTATATTTTTATATTTTTGTAATTTTAAACATTCAAATGATATTATTATTCTAACCCTATTCTGAAAATAAATTAAGTTTGTACGATTCTACTAGACACCAAGACCTGCTGCAACTATGGATTCATGTGGCTTAACCCGACGAAACCTAATCCGAATGTAGCAATTTGTGCACTGATTGGAGGACCATTCTTAAACCTGATACATATATAAACTCAGGGAACAAAACTATGTAAGGAGACTACTTACCGCAATGCGCTCTTGTCAGTACCATTTCTAGGCTAATGACCACTTCTCCCACTAGCTCTCTGTAAGTATGGAGTGTACATAATATCCATTGCCAACCCCAACTACTAGTCTAAGATCCTTCTTCTAATCTAGTGGTAACTATGTTTACTTTACAAAGTAGTAACTTAATTCTTGATAGTTGAAGCACTGCACTTCAACTCATGCACTTGGTTCGCAGCTTGAAGTTCTAACGAGGTCAAGCTTATTATACGTTTTTCTACTAGTAGTACTTCACAGTAGGGGGAGATGGATGCAAATTTTCCATATATCATCATATTTCCAGAAGACATTATACAACCAATAAAAAGGAAACTGGCACAACAAATGTGTTAAGCATGTAACAGAATATTCATAATGTAGGCAGAGATCTATATTATGTTGGTGCAACGAACAAATGAAGCTGCAGCTTAGGGTCGGGCACTGGAAAAATCTTATAACAAGAACTTTTGGAATGCCATTGGCATCTTTGATTGGTGCTGAACGAGTTTGGAGATAAAAATGACAGTCATACACTTCGAGTCCCAGAACAACATACAACAAAGGTGATGATGGACATAGTGCAAGCCTTTACATCCCATCACAATCAGAAGCAATTACAACAAGATAAAAATAGTACGTACTAGTAGTAAATACTTGTGATACACCTGCTCCAACGGGTTGTGCTGGCAAAGGGTTTGTGGGATGAGTTGAGGAAGATAGGCAGGCAAGTGTGTCAAAGTATGGGTTAAGCAAAGCATGCGATATCAGAGTTAAATGTTGGAAGAATTGAGGGCCATGACTTTGCACTGCTCGTTCATGGCTACAAGTTGGGCCTCTTTCTTGTCCAATAGAGCACTCAGCCTCACATTCTCTTCCATCAGTTTCTGCACTTCTCCTTCCTTCTGCACTTTCTCGCTCTCCAACTGTGACGTTTTAGCTACAAGCCTGCTTCAATCCAAACAAACAAATAATTAATTTTCATTGTTAAGGAAATAAAGATCTCAAGACAGTCTGAGGATGGTAAAGAATACATATTAACAGATGTACAGGGTTAGAGAGGGTGGGAGGGAGGGAGGGAGGGAGGGAGGGAGAGAGAGAAAATGAGTAGGATTTTTTCAGAAAAAAGAAAGAATAGTAGAAGTATTTTTAAAAAAACAAGCACCGGAATAAAAAAGAAACAGCCAATAATAATTGGTCGAATGACAGTTTAAATCTAATAGTTTTGGACTTGAAGACATCAAGTTTTTTATCTGGTAATAACAGCTGTTTCAAGCATCCTCAAAATCTAGCTGTCAACCTAACACCAGAAATCGGAAAATATTTTTTAATGAACACGGACGTAGTGAAAAGAAACAGAGAATAATAATTGGTCAAATGGCAAATTATATCTGAGTTTTTCGGACTTAAAAGCCATATATGTTAGCTAATAGGCAATGGCTGCTGTTTCAAGCATCTTCAAACACTAGCAGCCAACTTAAAGTACCAGCGCCCCCCTCCCCCCAACCCCCGAAAAAAATTAAAAATATGGTCCATTTTTGGGGGGTGGAAAATCTCCAATCAGCCTCGAACTCCCAATCTACAGTATACTCCCATGGTTAATAATGTTACTGATATAACAAAAAAATTGCGCATTTGTAATACATTGATACTTAATAGCAGTAAACAGCATACGATCCTACTTATTTTTACTTCTGAGCAACTGCACCTGGATATGGCTTCTTAAGCTATATATACAGTTGCATGATAATATAAAGTGCCTATAAGTTCATCCACATAAAGTGCGACACACCAGGAATGTCTTACACGAGTATAAGGAGGATAAATTCCAAGAACTTAACCGATATCCAGCATATTAATGGAGAAGTCAGAGTATTGCAGAAAACAGGTACAATTTTCACGAGCAACGTTTGAAATGACTTTACATTACACCCAAAAATAATGACTGCTCTCTTTGACTGAAATAATCTACAATTAGCCATATATTTGACTTTATCATCTGCATTATATGCTTGTACACTGCTCAATCAACAGCTATCAGAGGTGCTAAAAAATTCTCCTATGATCTGAGTTCATGTGATTTAGATTTGACAATTTTCTTTTGGTTAACATGCAAACACTGAATTCATAGTTTCCTACCAATAACATCAAGAAACATTGATACCTAGGAAGCACCGACACTGGTACTCGAACGGGTATGGTTCCAAGTGCCGCAATATATGAGACACGGGTACGTGTGATTGAACCAAGGCTCAGGAAAGATCTCAGAAAACCAATTTGGATTTGAGCATGGAGATCGACATGGAAGCAATTTATCTTATCAGACAAATGATGGAACACTATCGAGAAAAAAGAAAGATCCACATATTAGTTTTTATTGATTTAGCGAAGGCATATGATATAATACCAAGGGAAGTACTTTGATGGGCCTTGACAAAGAAGGGCGTATCTCATAAATATATTGACCTCATAGAGGACACGTATGAGAGAACTAGTATAAGTGTACGAACTAGTGTTCTGGAGTGCATTAAGGATCTGCTCTTAGTCATTTTCTCTTTGACATAGTCTTGGACGAGCTAAAAAGGTCAATTCAAGACGATATTTTTTGGTGTAAGATGTTCACAGATGATATTGTGTTGATTGATGAGACGAAGGTTGGAGTTCAAAGGAAGTTGGAAGGACACTTTGGAAACTAGAGGCTTCGCAGAAGTAAGATTGAATATTTGGACTGTAGGCATAACAAAGACAGAGGTGGGGATAATCGCTTTTCATGGGAAAGTTGTTGAAGGTAGTGTTTCAAAAAACGTCAAACTCGTAGTCAACTCGAGGCAGACGCCCGGCGAGTTAAGACTTACGAGTCTGTTGTGTTTTTTAAAACGACCGAATTTTTTGGCTGAGGCGGACGAGTCGACTCGCTCACAAGTCAACTCGCATGAGCGGCTGAGTCTCCTTGACTAGGTCTTTTCAGTTTTTTTTATTTTAATAAATTTTAAACTTTAATAAAAGCCCACTGAGAAGCATCGTTTTATTCTCTCAAAGTCCTCTCTAGCCTCGCCCTGACGCACAATCTCCCTCTTTCATTATCTTTGATAAGAATCTCCCATCGGAGGCGTCTCTCTCTATCACCAGGTACGTGGCTTAGTTTTTTGTTTCTTGATCAAAAATTAAAACAAGATTCAAAACCATGTGAACATGTACCTGCAGATGTGAGAAACGAAATGAAAGATTTCTTAAAAAAAATCGGAGAATTCAAAGATTGTCAGAGAGCGACGATATGACGAAATGGTTGATAGTGGTGCTTATTATATAATAGACATGCATCACTAGGCATAGGAGGGTCAAGTACATGAAGTATTCCTTCGAGGAGGGTTGGGGGACCTATGGATCGTTTTGTAAGTAACATTGGCGAAGATGATGCAGAAGACAAGAGCAACCAAACTAATGTAAAGGAAGACCGAAATTGTTGTGCTTTAGATGTTGGGAAGTTCTTTTTTGAAACAGGCATTCTTTTTAATGTTGCAAGTATCTCCTTATTGTGAAAATGGCGTTCTTTTTTGGAAATGGCATACCGTCAGATATTCGAGGAAAAAGTTTGATTAATTTTCTTGTTAACAACTCGTACGGGACAGTGTTTCTGAAACCCATTGATGCATCCGATGGAATTAAAAATACAAACTTATTTTTAAACTACTTGATTGAGTTGTGGGAAGTAGCAGAAGACATTGTAATTAAAGTCTTCACAGATAATGCACCTAATTACAATGTGGCGACGGATAAACTAATGTGTTAACGGCCGCGCTTGTCGTGGATGACGTACGCCGCTCATTGCATTGACTTGATGTTGGAAAAAATTGGTGACTTGCCCTAACACAAAAATGCTTCGTTAAAAGCAAAGCAGGTAATCACTAGTCTCTTCACATTTATGCACGTTATTATGTAGTTAATTTATGCGCTTGTGATTTTGTTTTGTTGTGTCCCTACCCCAAGCTACTGAATTGTTAAACTTTTGAATATTTTATCATTATAGGTGAATAAATTTATTTACAAAGGGTTTTGGCGTTGATGAGGAAACACACAGGTAGAGGGTTTCTTCCCCCGGCCGCTACTCGAGTCGCTACTGCTTACTTAACATTGCAATGCATGCAAAACTTGAGGCAACCCTTGGAGGCAATGTTCACATCTGTTGAATGGTCCATGTGCTCTTGGGCTAAAAAAGAAGAGGGAAAGTCCGTAAAAAAATTATCTTTAATCGTGGTTTTTGGTCAAGTATGGGATACGCAATTAAAACCACACAACCTCTTTTGGGAGTGTTGAGGATGACAAACTCTGAGAAGATGCCTGGAATGGGTTTTTTGTACGGTGCAATGGATAGGGCCAAGGGAAAGAGCAAAAAAATTGGACGGAGAAGAGGGGGCTTACAAAGAATTATGGAGTATCATTAATGACAAATGGGATTTTCAAATGCATCGCCATTTGCACGCTACCGCTTATTTTCTAAATCCAGAATTTCAATTTGATGAAGGTTTTTCTAACCATGTAGAGGTGAAGGTGGGATTGTATGCATGCTTCGACAAACTAATTCCTAATGTTCGTGATAGAGAGAAGCCGATCTACATTTGGATTTTTTTCGAAAGATAAAGGGTTTATTTGGGTGTCACCTAGCAAAATCATCTTGTAAGAAGCGCACCCCAGTAAATTAACGTAATATTTGTGCACATAAATTTTCACACTTTAATTAAAGTAACTTAATATAATGTATCCGACTGGTGGATTCAAGTCGGAGATGAGACTCCAGAATTAACAAGTGTTGTGGTGAAGGTTTTATGCCTTACTTGTTCTTCATTAGTATGTGAACGTATAATCAGGTAACTGAAAGCAATTAGCTACCTTATTTACTTTTAAATTTTCTACTTAATAGCTAATAAAGTGTTAATTGTAAATTAAATAAATTAATGTGTCAGATACATACAAAGAAAAGAAATCAACTAACAACAACAAAGCTTAACGACTTGGTCTACATCATGTATAACAAGAAATTGAAAGATAGGTATTTGAAAAGGAAGGCACTTAAGGAAGAAGAAGACTCGTTTGACCAAATACCATCGGATGATGAGTGGGTTGCTGATGACAGTGGTTTATGATTTCAAGAAAGTGTAACATGTGTTGATAATGAAATTAATGATGGGGAAGATGAAGTTTCAAGGGAACCCTGAACCGGGCCCAGTAAGCGCGGGCCTGTAACCCAAGCGGGGGACAATGAGGCGAACAGGTCATGCTAGAAAACTTACCTCTAGATCGGGGGTGAGGTCGAGCCTCTTGGGGGGTACTAAGGACAGGGGACGATCCCCCTCGTGTGCGTATGTGGGAAAAAAAAAAGATAAAGTTTCAAGGGAGTGGAAGTACACAACAAGATCAAAGAGAAAAAAGAAAGAGAGCATAATCACAATTGCGGAATAGGAGTAAAGGTTTATTCTCTCCTCTTTTTGATTGAGTAATATAAATATATAATCTACTTACTAGAAAAATTATATACTAATTTATAAACTTGTTCATTTTATTATGCAGAAAGGGAAGAGATTGTTGGATGAAGAACATGAATGTTAGGATCTTGGTTCGGAAGAGGAGGATGATAGGGCGATTAGATATGATGACGGCTCCATGAATGATGCTCTTCCTAATCACCTCATTTCTAAGTCAATCCTTTTTTGTATGGTTACACATCTTATGTAGTATACACATCTCTGTCACATTCATCTTTTAAATGGCACTGTTTTTCCGCCCAACACTCCGATGTATATAACATGCATGCTTAATTGCCATGCAGTGGAATATATCCTTAAGTCTAGCAACCCTGTGGCACTCTTCCACTTCAACCAATCCGCCTTAATTCCAACATCACCATCTATCTCTCCATTCTTTTGGATAATTGATCCAAGATAACGAAAAAATCGAAACCAATATTTTAAAATACGCGACTCGTATTCGAGGTGAGGCGTACGCCTCGAGGCAGAGGCACGAAGCTGCATATGAGCTCCGCCTATCATCCCGAAACCGATGGGCATACGGAGTTTGAATCTTTGTGCTGAGACTTAACGTCATTGCTTTAATTCGGAGAGGCCAAAGGGTTGAGGTAAATGGCTTGCTTCGGCAGAATATTGTTATACCACGAGCTTTTACTCTGGAACAGAGACCACTCCTTTTGAGGAAGTGTATGGTCGGCCTCCTCCTGCTCTGGTTCCGTGCCTACCAGGTGAGATTCGAACACAGTTGTTGGCCAATTCTTTGAGGAAAAGAAAAGATTTTGGGGATCGGAGAGCGCATTTGGTACGGGCGCAACGGCGCATGATGCGGGAGGCGAATAAGCAACATCGCCATCTTAAATTTGTTGTGGGTGATAAGATATATTTGAAATTCGGGAACCCGCGATTGGCTCCAAAGTTCATTGGGCCGTTTGATGTTGAGTGGATAGGGGCTGTGGCGTACAGCCTGAAGCTTCCAAATGGATCTCGCATTCACCCTATTTTCCATGTGTCGCTGCTCAAAAAGTCTGTTGGGAATGCGACTGTTTCACCTTCGTTACCCGAGGATCTGCTGGCCGCTCGATCCACCTTTTCTGCCGGCGGAAGTATTGGGTCGATGCCAGTTACAGCGTGTTAACGGATCCGTGGACCAGGTGCGGGTCAAGTGGCACGGGTGCAGTGAGGAGGACAGTTCGTGGGTTGATGTTGCATACATTTGCGGTCAATTTCCGGAGTTCAGCCTTGAGGACAAGGCTGTTTCACCCGTGGGGCAGTTGATAGACCTCTGATGATAGTTTATAAGAGATATGCGAAGAAGGATTAAGATTTGAAGTTTATTATTTATTATTAAGACTTGCAGTTTATCATTTATTATTCAGTCGATTTGAATTATCAATTATTGTTATTTCCTTCAATTATTTATTTAGTTAAAAAGCGGGCTTTGTGCATGGGCCTGGATTGAGAGTTCGTGGGTTGATGTTGCATACATTTGCGGTCAATTTCCGGAGTTCAGCCTTGAGGACAAGGCTGTTCCACCCGTGGGGCAGTTGATAGACCTCTGATGATAGTTTATAAGAGATATGCGAAGAAGGATTAAGATTTGAAGTTTATTATTTATTATTAAGACTTGCAGTTTATCATTTATTATTCAGTCGATTTGAATTATCAATTATTGTTATTTCCTTCAATTATTTATTTAGTTAAAAAGCGGGCTTTGTGCATGGGCCTGGATTGAGTTATGTGGACACTATTTATTGTCTAGGGATTATGACCTAGATTTTTATCGAGAAATAATATTGAGTTGGTTGCAGCTTGTGGCAGAGAACGTGTTCTATGGGTCCTCTTTGAGGAATTGTTTGTTAATATTTTTGTCGCCTAATTCTTTACTGTATCAGAGTGGAAGAACATAAAACAGTTACCAGTTACCACTACAAATATGAAATGTAGAAGTAAATGATAAACGGAATCACTGCTCATCATGACCACAAACAACTAATAAGATTCAAGCATTAAAATGACTAAATTAAATCGTTCAATGTTGTAAGGACATGACTAAAATAACAACATACTGACCGTTCAAAGTGTCGTTCGATCGTCTGAAATTGCTTTTCTGATGAAACAAGTGTTTCCCTTACACTAATCAAAGTACTCACATAAGCTTTCAAGGATTCAAAGTCACGCTTAACACGAGAAAGCTCCTGTTCGTTCTCAGCAGCTCGTTGCCTTTGTCTAGACGTTTCGTCAACCAAATCTTCAACCCTCTGTCTCATTTCATTCAAAATACAATTAGTTCCCGTCGCAAACTCTTCCATCTCCTCTAATTTTATGGACATGTTCTCAATTTGAACAACCTTCTTTTTAATTTCTTCGTGCCCTACTGTTACCATTTCTCTCTGAATAGCAGTTTCAGATTCTGCCATGATAACCCTCTTGACAAGAGTTTCCATTACATCAGTAACCATTTGAACACTTTTAAGTAATTCACTAGTATAAACCCCATCATGTTCATCAAGCAAACCATCCTGACCACCAAGTGCAGTCCATGTATCCTCATCACCACTGTCAAAAGAAGAAATCTCTACATTTGTCATCCATCTTGACAACGGTACACCATTTTTATCAACAAGGCCTATACCATCTAAATGTCTGATACCACAAGATGTATGGGCCAAATCAGGAACCGCCATGATTTGGGCTTTTGACTTCAAGTATGTTAATAAAGTAGCAGAAGTTTTAACTCTACGCCAAAGAACGTCTAATTCCTTCTTTGAATTCTCCTCTGACCCTTCTACACAGGCCTTTACCTCTTTGAGTTTCTCATGCAAATTATCCACTTGTGAACGGCTTCGGTCCATATCTTGCTGCCAGTTTACCAGTGTTTGGTTCAACTGCAACTTCAAAATTGGTGACAAATCTTTCTCTTCAGCCATTACCTAAAATGAATTTGGGAAAGGACTGGTAAAGGTACCAAGCAATGTGTTTTTCTATACCAATCTCCATCAGAACCATAAAAACATGAAGACAAATCCTTCTACTGTTCTAAAATGTACAAGATGAAAAGGGTTTTTCAAACAATTCATGAGTGCCAGCTCTTCATAACCTTAATAGTGATGGAAGTTGATATGGGTCGAGAAAAAAAAAAAAAAGCTTACGAAGTGGAAAGAATTGTAGATAATTCACCACAAGGTTGCAACTCGATCATACAGCACAATAATCACAAAGCACACAGATAAGGAAATGAAATATCCGATAAAAGGTACTAAAACATGTATTATAAGAAACAAAGTTTTTGAGTTCAAGGTCACAAAGAATCCTAAACGATATGGAACCGAACAATGGGGTACCAGGCTACCAGCATTCTCAAGGTTTTCCAGAATGGAAACGAGTGCTCAAAATGAGAATCACAAAGAACCAGCTATAATTGATATGTTTTACACTTTTTTAATGTTCTTCATCGACAAACAAATAAGTCACAGTTCCGCGGTCACCTAATTTGCAACTTAACGATGGCTCTCCTACGGTACAGTGCGCCACCTAAGACACTCTAGAAATACCTAAATCACAAGTGAATTTAAATAGTCTACGATCTCTGCATCTTTTCTTCATAATCCTTTCGCTTTAATCAATTTTAGAGGACAAGGATACAGAAAAAAAGAAGGATGCGAAATTGTAGTTACAAGTAAAGACGATTTAGTTATCTTTTTCAACGAAGAGATGGAGTTTTGAGAAATTGAGACACAATACCTAGGAATAAAGGGAGAAATAGCTCGCGGAGGATCTACTCTCGACCGGAAACAGCGAGCGATGGGAAGAAGGGAAGTTCACGTAAGAAAACAAGGGTTGCGTTTCATCGGAACCTACGGTTGGTTGGAAAGGCTATTTGAGTTTTGGTAAATTTTATTTTTAATTTTGAGGTTTTAATTTTTGGGGGAATGGTCGATGACCAACTGCAAATACTAAATGGAAAAATGAGTTCCAGAGCCTTTATAGATATATAATTTTTGTTTAAATAGCTCTTTTGATTAAAATAAAAATATAAAATAAAAAGAGAAAATATATTAATATTTTAAATAATATTTTTATCCTTAATATAATAACGAGATTGAAATCGTTATTGTATACACATAATGATGTTATTACACGTAAAAAAATTAAAAATAATTTTGAATTGTCTTAGGTTATGAACTTTCAAAGTTGTTAGGGTGTATACATAACGATATTAAAATCGTTACTGATACAAATGTTAAAAATAATTTTGAACTATCTTAGGATTCGAACCTTGCACCTAAAAATTAATTTTGAGCTTGACAACTTAACCAATACCACCAAGAATCTTATACGTACTAACTTATCTCTAACAATAATATATTGCAATAATAATAATAATAATAATAAAATATACTACAACAATATTAATAACATATCTCCAATAATAATAATTATTATAATATGACAATAATAATGATATTAATAATATATACTACTATAACAATAACAACAATAATAGTTATAACATATGCTACAACAATAATAATAATAATAATAATAATAATAATAATAATAATAATAATAATATGAACCACAATAATAATACATACGGTAATAATAATAATTTTAAATTAATTACAGATTTTGCATTTTCTCCTCAAAAGCAAGATTTTTGAAATAAGATTTATTAAGTTATCATAAATAAATAGAAATATTTATTTATTATATGTGTATATATATATACACACACATATATATATATATATATATATATTTATATATATATATAAGTTATGACGTTACAAAATAGAACTAAAAAATGCTTAAATTAAGTTTGAAAGAATATAGTCATAATGACTTATATATCGTCCTGGCAATAATGGAGCAAATATCACAACATGGTGTATATCGTTATAGTGAAGACTATACGAACTCAATATTGTTCCAGTTTAAATTCTGATTATAATAGGATACATATCCTGTCTTCCTATAAAGTACGAGGTGTATTTCGTTATGAGTCAAATTGATGATTTAATCATTCATTGCCATTCGACATGACTACTACATGTGCATACATACAAGAAAAATATCATACAAGGTGATTCAAAGATTTTTGAAAATGGACGAATTTAAAGATAGACATGATTGATCATTTTTTTTATTTTTAAAAATTATTTATTATTTTTTCCGAAGACTCTGGTTTGTAATTTCTAGAATAATTTCTATGACTTTATATTAATAGAATGTATTCGGTTGATTTCAGGTATTTGTGAATGTGAGGCAAATTATGCACTAATTATGTTTGAAATTTAACTTAGAGATTTTTCCTTAGACCTCAAGCTACGGTTTATTGTTGTGTTACAAATATTCGTTTATCTCTTTTATTAAAGAGTACTTTGATTTTTTAGTAGACTCCAAAATTAGTTTTATTTACTAAGTGATATTTCATTGTATTTTAAATTAATTACAGATTTTGCACATTCTTCTCAAAAGCGAGGTTTTTGAAATAAGATTTATTAAATTATCATAAATATGACACGCTTTTAGTGTAACTACGCAAGTGCACGATATCGTATCAAGTAGTAAAGTGGACTTTTTGATTCCGGTTTATCGATCCCACAAGGAAGTTTGGTTATAATTTGAATGATACACTATTAGTCTATTTTTATAGATACTTAAGATGAGTGAAACACACAATTAAAAAGTTTGGTTTAATAATTGCAAAGAAATTGCAATAATAGTTCTAATATTATAAGGAAATAAAAATATAGTAATAATAATAGATTTATTAAACGATAAATTGAAATAGTTGGGATTACAAACTTAGTTCGTCATTAGTTATAAAAGATGTATAGGAGATCATAAGATGAATTTACTTATTATGTTGTGTAGATTCGATTTTTCTTAAAAAGACGGTTTCTCTTTCGAACTATAAAACGCCCTTACATATCAATCAATCCACTATATTTCTATGTTGATTGGCTTCAATACATAGCATTAGGATTTATGAAAATAACTCAAAGAATCATCTAAGGACTAGAGGTATATTTCTATCCCCTAGAACAACTTAGAGTGAAGATCATTTGATCTAATCAAACATATTTTCTTTCGAAACATATGAAGACCATAAATATCTTCATTAATTGGCCAAATAAATAAAGATTGTTAAAACAATAAAAATCACACACAATAATAAGTAATTCATAATAGATCTTTTTATACAAACATAAATAATATGACTAACCTTGTTTATAATCCCAACTTAAGGAACTTAGCCCATAAAGGGTTTATTACACATATTACAAGCTTTGGTGGTCATTTTTAGTTGAATCAAGAGAAAGAATTGATCCTAACTCCCTTAGTAGATAAAGGAGATAGAAGCAATAAACTCTCTGAACAACATATAATATACCACACTTACAAAGATCACTCAAGAACACAAGTGTGTTCTTCACACAAAAAGAAAAGTTTACAAAAAAATGGAAAATTATAAGATGAATGATGAATGATGAAGGATTTAAGGGGTCTATTTATACACCTAAAGTCATCTAATAGCTCCAAAACTCCAGCATTATTACATTAGAGAGGATCAATGCCAGCCATCCTCTCAATAATACACAAAAAGTATAAAAAATTAGAGAAATCATAACAATCTGTCAAGAGTTACGACCGTAACATTCGTGAGTTACTACAGAATAAGGGTGACTTACTACAGAATCTAATGTTACGGCCAGAACTTGGCTTCGTAAATTTGTTCACCGGTTGCTTTGAAAGTTACGTTTCAGCACTTTCTGACTTTGCTTTTGCCCTGCATCTTCTTCTGATGATAACTTTTGATATATAACTCGATTTTGAATCCTAAAGACCGCCGAATTCGTCTCGGAAAGCCCTACAACATGAATATATCAAAATTCAATAAAGAGAATATTTATTAAACATGTTGTTTCTTGAGTAATTCAGTTATTTAATCCGATCATCATCCGATAAAAATAAAATTATTAAAACTAATAAATTAAAAGCAAAAAACGAGTAGACTAGCTCAATTATGGGTGAATTTTATCGATACAAACCATGGATAAGTCTACAAAACTGACACGTATCACACCCCCAAACTTGAATTCTTGCTAGTCCCGAGCAAGACTCTTTATTATTCATGCTCCAAAAATAAAAATAAGAAAAATTAATACACATATAAATTAAAATATAAAAAGAGAAAAGGAGATCAAAATGCCATTAATAAACAACAACCAGCTTTATACAGTAGATAGAAATGAATCAAGATTCAAAATAAATCTACTAATGTTTTTGAAGTTAAAACACGGTTTTTATTTTGTAATTCCAAAATCAAGGTTTTCCCCCCAAAAAGTTGATTATTTCTTTCCCACTCGTGATACACACGACTCCCTTTAATGGTTGCTCTCGATCACTCGTTTATTTTTCGACTCAATATGAAGAAGAATTTCATTGGCGTCATCAAATATTGTGATTTTTCACGAAATTGAGTGTATTGAAATCCAGCCGCTAATTAATTCAAATCTGCTCATAAACTAAATCCCTTTTAGTGATAGCTTTCACACCGTTATTTGCTAACGTGTAGCTCTTTTCATTAACACAATTTCTATCTCATTTTTTTTAAAAAGGTGATAGCTTTCACACCGTTATTTGCTAACGTGTATCTCTTTTCACCAATTTTTCTGAGACGACAGCTACGCACCAACAATGGTTAGTCCTTTATTCTTCGCAAAATTTTTAGAATCCCCAAAATTAAGCAGCTGTTGCTGCTCACCACTTCTCCTTTTTGTCATTTATATTTTTTTAGGTGATAGCTTTCACACCGTTATTTGCTAACGTGTAGCTCTTTTCACCAATGACTCCTTTTTTAGGGAATAGAATTTTTACAGAAAATTATTTTTTTAGTTAAGCATGAAAAATCAAAAACTCCACAAATTAAGTAAATTTCAGTTCTATTTTTCATCAACCAATTTATTCTTCTTTTCTCAAGGTAACGAATGACTCGATTTTATATGATAACTACAAGGCTTGGAAAGAGAGATTAAGGCTCAAAAATTTTGGAATATACAATTTTTTTTTACCGGTTAAAACGATTTTAGAAGCTTGTATATAGCTAACTTATTGGTGTTATGGCCAGATCTAGAAATCTCACAAATCAAAATACTAAATATATATATATATATCAAGAAATATATATTCACTAAACCTAATCAATGCCAAATAATAAAAACACACCACACAATACACTAATCAAAACATACCACAATCAAAATAAACATCATAGTTCAAAAACCACAAAATAAACACACAAGCACGAAAACACCCCCAAACTTGAAAATAAAACTGTCCTCAGTTTTTAAAAATAAAATAAAATAAAAAGCAATGCAGAAAAAAAAAAAAGAATACTCCCTGTTAAGAAAGTTAATGTTTGAGCTAACGCCTTTTAGAATCTGCAAGAGAATAAATATACGAGGCACACAACAAAAGAAAATAAAATATACTCGGAAGTATAACACAATTTTTAAGATGCGCATCAAGAAAGTCTGAAGAGTCGCCTTACGCTGCCATCAATGCTATTATAAAAAAAAAACACAATAAAAATTACAGTAATAAAATAACAATACATAAATCGCGAATAGATGCGCGTCAAGAGATCAAGAAGAAACTCCTTAAGCTGCCACCATTTAGCACGATTATTACACACCACAGAAAGTAAAAATACAAGAGGTCCGACATGGGTTATCAAAGGGATAGGAATGAATCCACTTTTCATTTTCTCACGGTAAAATCTTCTACCCAGACAATTTTAGCTAGAGCTGGATCTGGTTGAGGAACAAATTCATTGAGTTTTTTGATTAGTTCTTTTGGTGTTGTTGCAACGACTATGATTCGTTTAGCACGCTCGGAAATAAAACCCTTTTCAGCAGAGTAGTCGATGAAAGATAGTAAACCATCAAAGAAACCATTGACATTAAGCAGACATATTGATTTTTGATGAACATTTAGTAGGCTCTGATAACCACATGAAAAAGTTCCTCAAGGGTGCCAAAACCACCGGGAAGGGTGATAAAGGCGCCAGAATTATTCATCATGTGAGTTATGCGATCTTGCATATTTACAGATCTAAACTCATCTCCAATAGTTGACCCGGTGATTTTACTTTCAGCCAGAGGTTTTGGGATTATTTCCAGCACTCTTACTCCTTCCATATAAGCAGAAGCAGCAGCTCGCCCCATTAATCCTAGACTTCCTCCTCCGTAAACTACATGAATGCATTTTTCTCCTAAGGTACGACCCAAGTTGTGGGTTGCTTCAGTAAAGCATGCCTCTTTTCCATAACTAGCTCCACCAAAAATGCAGACTGTGCTAAATTTTTTTGTTGAAGATGATGACTCCATTTTTGAAAAGAAATTATTTAGAGAGAAACAGAGAAAAGTGCAAGTTTGAGGGATGAATGAAAGAAACAAGCACAAAGTTTATTTATAGAAGAAAAAGAAGGTAAACATTGTTTAACAAGTTTGTGATTGCGTTGATTGCGCTTCAACTACTCAATAGAATAATGAAAGCATTTATCGCGTATCACATTTTTTATTCAGAAAATCTCAGCACTCGACAAAAATAAAAAATACTTACGCGTATGTACAGTAGTTGTGATTGTGGCTCACATCTTCCTCTGATTTTACGTTCAGAAACGGCCTAAACGCCTTCTATGAGTCGGGGAGAAGCTTCCCATCCAATTTTCTTACAAATTGGCAAACAGGGTCTTTTAACGTCAGATTCCCAAGATGTTGTTCATATTCTGGTTTGAATTTATTCCACAAACATTGAATTCCGTAATACACAAGTCCACTAGGATGTGTGTCAAGAGAAATTTCGATATTATCTAAATTCTCCTTATTTAGACCATCATTAATGAACTGAATTTTATCTTCTCTGTTTGTAGATGGAATTCCTAAAGATCGACATTTTACATTACAGTTCCATCTAGCATATTTATAGCAAACAGCTAGCATCTTTGCTCGTCGTTTCTTGGCATATGAACTTTTTCCTATCCCTGGTAAAAATCTAGTCGGTGTTTCTGTGAATTCACCTTCTATTCTTACTTTGGCTTCAATTATGAATCTTATGTCAAAAGGTATGCTTTTATTCATAAGCAACCTCATCCTTTCAAGTCTTGTCTAATAAATCTTTAAAATGACATTTTTGCTTAGAAAGGGAAATCTTTTTCGATTTTAAACAAAGTTTCTTCCATGATAAAAATAAAAAAAAATAAAAAGACAATGAAAATAATTGAAGAAAATATATACAAATATCAGTTGTTGTGGGAAACTGAAAAATCCGACTTTAATAGTCACGGAGTACCGTTATCCGCCACTTGACCGGACAAACACAATTGAGTACTAAGTTACAACGTCGAGAAATTTGTACTTATAAAAATAGTTTACAATGTAAGATTTCAAATATAACTTATACTTCCCCGGCAACGGTGCCAAAAACTTGACACGCTTTTAGTGTAACTATCGCAAGTGCACGATATCGTATCAAGTAGTAAAGTGGACTTTTTGAGTCCGGTTTATCGATCCCACAAGGAAGTTTGGTTATAATTTGAATGATACACTATTAGTCTATTTTTATAGATACTTAAGATGAGTGAAACATACAATTAAAAAGTTTGGTTTAATGATTGCAAAGAAATTGCAATAATAGTTCTAATATTATAAGGAAATAAAAATATAGTAATAATAATAGATTTATTAAACGATAAATTGAAATAGTTGGGATTACAAACTTAGTTCGTCATTAGTTATAAAAGATGTATAGGAGATCATAAGATGAATTTACTTATTATGTTGTGTAGATTCGATTTTCCTTAAAAAGACGGTTTCTCTTTCGAACTATAAAACGCCCCTTACATATTGAATCAATCCACTATATTTCTATGTTGATTGGCTTCAATACATAGCATTAGGATTTATGAAAATAACTCAAAGAATCATCTAAAGACTAGAGGTATATTTCTATCCCCTAGAACAACTTAGAGTGAAGATCATTTGATCTAATCAAACATATTTTCTTTCGAAACATATGAAGACCATAAATGTAATATCCGCATTTTTCTTTCCCTCGTATTTTTATTTTTGATGTATTTCTCGGTCGTAGTGACCCTCGTGTATCTTACAGTGTATCTTTTCCGTCATCTATTGATCTGATTCTCGTTATTGTTATACGGAACCGCTGTTTCGGGGTTGCCGTGTATCCATTCTATGTTTCGATGCGTCTTGAGATGTTCCGTTTAACGTCTCGTTCATATTCCGGTGTTTTGGACCGTTTATATTTGGTACCTAGCGCACGCTATCATTTCTGCATAGCGCACGCTAGGGGTCACTTAGTAGCGCACGCTATGACTGCTTTGTAGCGCGCGCTAGAGGGCAAGCCCTGGGAGTGGCAGTACTGATTCCAGCCCTCTGGACTGGTGGATTAGCGTACGCTATGTATGCTAGCGCACGCTAATGTTGGGAGTTAGCGCACGCTGAGATGCCCGGTAGCGTGCGCTAGTGTGGATGTCCAGTACTGGGCAGTTTGCCACTAGACTCTACTGATGCCCAGGTAGCGCACGCTATTGGTCGATAGCGCGCGCTACCGATATACTTTAGCGCACGCTACGTTTGGTCGATAGCGCGCGCTAACCGGATCAGGTGTGTTCTGGACAGTTGCTTCTGGACTCGGCTGATGTCCAGGTAGCGCACGCTATTGGTCGATAGCGCGCGCTACCGAGAGGTTGTTAGCGCACGCTACGTTTGGAGTAGCGCACGCTAACGGCCAGAAACCTGGCTACTGGACTGGAGTTTGTTTCGTTAGCGCACGCTAACTTTGAGGATTAGCGCGCGCTAACACTCCCTGGCTATATAAACCAGGGGGTTGACCGAGATGAGCGTATTATCTTCATTTCTTCCTTCTCTCCGCGGCTAAGGCGATCCCGGGCGATTTTCTTGGCGATTTCTTCCTCCAATCATTTTATCCAACATCTTCCTTGAGTTCTTGGTGTATTATAACAACATCAACGCGGATCTTCCATCCTAATCCAAGGTAAGATCTCTTAGAACCCTACTTTTGGATAAATTGGGGATTTTGGGATTTTCGTCCGATTCATTCCGTTTTGTTGGTGGATTCATGATGAATATGATTAACCTTGATAGTATTCTTAGTTTCCCTATGGATTCATGATATATTTCGTGGTTTTTACGGAATCGAGAGGGTTTGGTCGTGGTCCTCCCTCGTTGTTATTTATGTACGAATATACATGAATCGTAGGCGGGTTTTCGGGTGTATTCCATTTCCGTATTCGTCTAGCGTTGGTTGTGACTATGTTCTTCGAATCGTTAGGTTCGGTCCCGTTGATTCCTAGCGTTCGTCGGTGACTATCCTTTCCATTCGTTACGTCATCAATTATTCAAGGCAAGTATTTTTGGAAACCTTTATGCTTAACGTGGAATGGTAATGTATTTTGTGTGTGATTTGCTCACCTCGTGTTGGTCCGACGGGATCAAGGAGGGAATCCAAAGGGTTGAGTCTTGGATTCATGAGTTTGTTTAGCTAGCCAGCTCGGGAGGGTCCTTAGAGGCCTCGGGCGGGATCTATGATATTACTCTGTTCCCAAGGCGATGCACGTGCGTGTTTTGTTCTATAATGTAGCCAACTCGAGAGGGTCCTTAGAGGCCTCGGGCGGGATCTATGATATTACTCTGTTCCCAAGGCAAATTGTTTGACTGTTTGTTTCCGGAAAAGACATGTCTGGTTTTGGCTTTTGAAATTGATTTTGGTGCATATACTATGAAATGTGTAAGCGATTGGTTTGCCTTGATTACTTGTACTAGCGTAATTGCTAACCCCTTTGGGGATCCGTTTTGGGGAAATTCGTATTATGGATTTCAGGTTATGATTATCCAGACGAGCGAGCACCAGGACAGTACGAGGATTTGGCCAGGGTCGTTGACATGTGCATTTGGGTCTTCTTATTTCTTTTGTCCATTTCAATATGGTTGTTCCCACAGTTTTAAACTTATAGATTGTACTCGCGAGTACTTAGGCTTTTCGTTTCAAACTCCGTATTGTATTATTTTAAATTGTCACATTGTTGGTTGATGCTTATTTCGCCGGTTGCTCCGGGCGTATCCTTATATGTCATATTATTTAAATGTGTATCCTCACTAACCAAGATGGTTAGTCGAGTGGAGTTTTCTTGTTGTAGTCTGGTGGGTCCCATGTAGGGGCCTACGGCGCTGTAATATATTCCGAATATCTCGGGGTGTTACAGAAAATGGTATCGGAGCCCTAGGTTTATGGATACCTAGGCTTGTCGGTTATTTGGGTCTAGTCGTATTTTGTTTTGCACATTGTCACACCGCTGCCGGCATCTCAGTACTTCCAGTGCTCGTAAGTTTCCTTACTCGATTCTTTACTTTCTTGTATCGTATTTCCGTTTCTTGAACTGTGGTTATTCTCCCTCTTTTGATTATCATCGTAGTTACTTTTTCCTCCCTTACTCATCCTCGATATACTTCTGTTATCTCTTAACACCAGTATGGATGCCAGAGGAAACCGTGGTCGTGGTCGTGGACGCGGCCGAGGACGTGGGGCAGCCGGTGGGGCGGCCACGTCGCATTCTTCGGGAGCCGGCAGTACCGGCGACCGTCACAGTCATGCTTCTTCTCAGGAGCGCGCCGATCTTGGTATTGCGGCTGTTATGCAGCAAATGGTTAACCAAATGGCGGCGATAGCTCAAGTGGTTCAAAACCCCGATCAGGCTCATGCTAATCGGGGCGGAGCAGACCGTTGACTCCAAGATGTCATCAAGATGCATCCTCCTCAGTTTTCGGGAGCATTAGACCCGATCGGGTGAGAGGGGTGGATCAAGGAGATATCTAAGGTCTTCGTTGCCACCAACTGTCCCGAGGACCGTAAGGTCCCTATCGCCCAGTACTTTCTCACTGGGGACGCTATGGATTGGTGGGAGGCCATGGGGCCCAAAGATCATGTTGCTTCGTGGGCCGAATTTCAGGAGTTGATGGAGACTGAATATTGCCCTTGGCCGGTCAGACAGGCTCGAGTGCATGCTTTCTATTATGCTCAACCACGGGATATTCCCGTATCTCAAGCTATTGCCGATTTTAACAAGGAGTTGGGTTATGTGAAGACCCAAGTTGTCGAAGAGAGCGACAAAATTTTCCATTTTTCCAGGAGGATGAAACTGTCCATTCGGGACTATATGTCTGGACTCGTCTGCACTACTTTGAAGGATTATCAGAGTAGGGCCCTCGCTTATGATATGTCGGTGACGGATAGTGATGTGGCTCGTGAGAGCAAGAAGCAGAAGTCGGTCGGAAATTTTTCTAGTCCCAAGAGTGGAGGCCAGCAGAAATCTCAGGCTGCAAATATTTCTACGGGCAGTTCGGCTCGTTTCTCTGGAAGCTTTCGGGGTGCCGCCGGAACCTCCGTTCGTGAACCCACATGCTTTAACTGTGGTGTGCAGGGTCATAGGAACCGGCAGTGTCCTCGTTCGAAGTTTACTTGTCATACTTGTGGACAGTTGGGCCACAAGGCCCTCTTTTGTGATCAGATCAGACAGCTTCACGGCACCCATTCTTCTCACCCAACACCTATGGAGCCGAGTGTGAACCAGGGCTCATTTGCTCCGCCGCCTCCGCCGAGTGCCGGCCGAGGTAGGGGTCGGGGTCAGCCCGCTAGGGGAGGAGCTTCCAGTGTCGGCTCTGCCCAGCCGCGTATCTACGAGATGAGGAGGGCCGATGACCCAAGAAACATCGTGGCGACAGGTACCGTTCATATCCATTCTCATCCTGTCGGTGTGCTTTTTGATTCGGGTGCTACACATTCATTCATTTCTCTAGAGTGTGTACGCCGTTTGAGTCTCGACTGCTTGTCACCCTGCGAGCCTTTCGTCGTTAAACTTCCTAGCGGTGATAGAATTGTCGGTGATCGAGAGGTCCGAGACTGCTCTGTGTTTATTTGTGAGAGAGCTTGGCTCTCTAATCTTATTGTCGTTAATATTGAGGGTGAGGATTTGATTCTCGGGGATGATTGGATCGAGCGGCATGGCGCAATCATGAACTACCGCACGAGAATCATCACTATGTTAGCCGAGGACGGCACCGAACACTCTATCGCAGGGCGAAAGAGGGGAAACCAGAAGTTCGTTATTAATGCCTTGAAGGCGATGAGTCTCCTGCGAAAGGGGTGTTCTGGTTATTGGTGCTATGCCTTGAAGGCGGAGGATGGTGGAGTCGAGCTTTCATCGATTCCAGTCGTTAGTGAGTTTCCTGATGTATTTCCTGACGAGTTACCGGGATTGTCACCGGATCGTGAGGTTGAGTTTGCTATAGAGTTAGAGCCGGGTGCGGCTCAGATTTCGAAGGCGCCGTATCGCATGGCACCTTCAGAGATGTCTGAGTTGAAGAAGCAGTTGAGTGAGCTTCTTGAGACGGGGTATGTTCGACCGAGCGCCTCGCCTTGGGGCGCACCGGTCCTGTTTGTGCAGAAGAAGGATGGTTCACTACGTTTGTTTATCGACTATCGTGAACTGAACAAGGTGACCATCAAGAACAAGTATCCTTTGCCGAGAATTGATGACTTGTTTGACCAGTTGCAGGGAGCTGCGGTATTCTCGAAGATTGATTTGAAATCGGGGTACTATCAGCTTCGGGTGAGAGAGTCCGACGTGCCGAAAACAGCTTTTCGGACGAGATACAGACATTATGAGTTCGTAGTTATGCCTTTCGGGTTAACTAATGCGCCGACGGTGTTCATGTAGTTGATGAACAAAGTCTTTATCGAGTATTTGGATAAGTGTGTCTTCGTCTTCATTGATGATATTCTTATTTATTCGAGGAACGAGGAAGAGCATGCCCATCATTTGCGGGTAGTGTTAGACATTTTGAGGACCGAGCAACTCTATGCAAAGTTCTCGAAATGTGAGTTCTGGCTGAAAGAAGTGATGTTTTTAGGTCACGTGATTTCAGCCGAGGGGGTTCGTGTGGATCCGCAGAAGATTGAGGCAGTGTTAGATTGGGCACCGCCCAAGAATGTGAAAGAGATCCGTAGTTTCTTGGGATTGGCTGGCTACTATCGTAGGTTCGTCGAGGGTTTCTCGAAACTAGCTCGGCCACTTACACAGTTGCTCCAGAAATCCGAGAAGTTCGTCTGGACCGACGAGAGGCAGTCGAGTTTTGAGGAGCTGAAGAAGCGTTTGACTTCAGCCCCGGTTTTGGCATTGCCATGTGGCAACGAGGGTTTCGCCGTTTATAGCGATGCTTCGGGTCAGGGTCTTGGGTGCATATTGATGCAGCACGGCAAGACCATTGCCTATGCGTCGAGACAGTTGAGGCCGTATGAGCTTAACTACCCTACTCACGATTTGGAGTTAGCGGCAGTTGTCTTTACGCTCAAGATTTGGCGTCACTATCTTTTCGGCTCTGCATATCAGATTTTTACCGATCATAAAAGTCTGAAATACATACTTACTCAGCGGGAGTTGAATATGAGACAGAGAAGGTGGCTAGAGCTGTTTAAGGATTATGACCTCGAAATCCTTTATCATCCGGGCAAGGCGAACGTCGTGGCCGATGCCTTGAGTCAGAAACCGATTGCGTTGCGAACGCTTGAGGTCCTTACGTCTCAGTCTGAGCTTCGGCGGGCTTTGATCGAGTTAGATGTTGAGGTATTGTTGCCTGGAGCTGTCGGGCAACTTTGTGCTTTAGAGATTTCGTCGTCTTTGATCGATGAAATTAAGCTGAAGCAATTAGAGGATCCGATGATTACTCAAATCTGAGAGAACGTTCTTAAGGTAAAGTCTCCTGGATTTGTGATTCACGAGGATGGTGTTTTGAGATTTCAGAGTCGGCTTTGTGTGCCGAACGACTCAGAGTTGAGACAGAGTATTTTGCGTGAGGCCCATGCTACACCTTATTCCGTTCACCCTGGTTCGAGTAAGATGTACAAGGACCTGAGGAGGAACTTCTGGTGGAATGATATGAAGGAGGAGGTCGCACAGTTTGTAGCGAGATGTGTGACTTGTCAGCAGGTCAAAATCGAGCATCAGCGACCGGCTGGGTTATTGCAGTCACTTCCCGTTCCGAAATGGAAATGGGAAGACATATCGATGGATTTCGTTACGAGTTTGCCGAGATCGAGGTCGGGCATGAATATGGTATGGGTGATTGTTGATCGTCTGACCAAGTCGGCACATTTTCTGGGCATCAAGGACACTTGGGGCCCGGAGAAGTTAGCTCGTGTGTTTATCGCGCAGATTGTGAGGCTTCACGGTACTCCGAAGTCTATTGTTTCGGATCGTGATGGCCGTTTCGTATCGCACTTTTGGCATGCGGTGCATAAGGCGTTGGGTACCCGTTTGCATTTGAGTACCTCTTTTCATCCCCAGTAAGATGGACAGTCGGAACGCACTATCCAGACGTTCGAGGATATGTTGCGTGCGTGCGCTCTCGATTGGAGCAGCGACTGGGAGGAGCATTTGCCATTGATCGAATTCACGTACAACAATAGTTGGCACGCGTCGATTTGGATGGCACCGTACGAGGCACTTTATGGGCGGCGATGTCGATCACCGATTTGTTGGAATGAGGCGTCCGATTTGGTCGGGACCGAGCCGGATGTCGTTTTAGAGACGAGGCGGAAGATAGAATTAATTCGGGAACGAATGTTGACGGCCCAAAGTCGACAGAAGTCATATGCCGATGTCCGTTGTTGGCCTTTAGAATTCGAGGTGGGAGACCACGTTTTGCTGAAGGTGTCGCCGACGAGAGGAGTTTTCCGTTTCGGGAAGAAGGGGAAGTTGAGTCCGAGATTTATTGGACCCTTCGAGATTCTCGAGCGAGTCGGTGGGTTAGCATACCGTTTGGCGTTACCCCCGGCCCTGAGTCATGTTCATAGCGTTTTTCATGTTTCCCAGTTGAGGAAATATGTCCCGGATCCTAGACACATCATCGATTATGGTTAGATTGATGTCGCCGAGGATATTACCTTCGAGGAGCGTCCCTTGAAGATTTTGGAGCATCGCGAGAAACGACTGAGGCATAAGACCATCCCTTTGGTCAAAGTGCAGTGGTCGAAACATGGTGTCGAGGAGGCGACTTGGGAAACCGAGGATAGCATGCGTGCTAGATACCCCGAGTTGTTTGTCTCTTAAGTTTTGGGACGAAACTTGTTTTTAGAGGGGTAGAATGTAATATCCGCATTTTTCTTTCCCTCGTATTTTTATTTTTGATGTATTTCTCGGTCGTAGTGACCCTCGTGTATCTTACAGTGTATCTTTTCCGTCATCTATTGATCTGATTCTCGTTATTGTTATACGGAACATTGCCGGGTTGCCGTGTATCCATTCTATGTTTCGATGCGTCTTGAGATGTTCCGTTTAACGTCTCGTTCATATTTCGGTGTTTTGGACCGTTTATATTTCGTACCTAGCGCACGCTATCTTTTCTGCATAGCGCACGCTAGGGGTCACTTAGTAGCGCACGCTACGACTACTTCGTAGCGCGCGCTAGAGGGCAAGCCCTGGGAGTGGCAGTACTGATTCCAGCCCTCTGGACTGGTGGATTAGCGTACGCTATGTATGCTAGCGCACGCTAATGTTGGGAGTTAGCGCACGCTGAGATGCCCGGTAGCGTGCGCTAGTGTGGATGTCCAGTACTGGGCAGTTTGCCACTGGACTCTACTGATGCCCAGGTAGCGCACACTATTGGTCGATAGCGCGCGCTACCGATATACTTTAGCGCACGCTACGTTTGGTCGATAGCGCGCGCTAACCGGATCAGGTGTGTTCAGGACAGTTACTTCTGGACTCGGCTGATGTCCAGGTAGCGCACGCTATTGGTCGATAGCGCGCGCTACCGAGAGGTTGTTAGCGCACACTACGTTTGGAGTAGCGCACGCTAACGGCCAGAAACCTGGCTACTGGACTGGAGTTTGTTTCGTTAGCGCACGCTAACTTTGAGGATTAGCGCGCGCTAACACTCCCTGGCTATATAAACCAGGGGGTTGACCGAGATGAGCGTATTATCTTCATTTCTTCCTTCTCTCCGCAGCTAAGGCGATCCCGGGCGATTTTCTTGGCGATTTCTTCCTCCAATCATCTTATTCAACATCTTCCTTGAGTTCTTGGTGTATTATAACAACATCAACGCGGATTTTCCATCCTAATCCAAGGTAAGATCTCTTAGAACCCTACTTTTGGATAAATTGGGGATTTTGGGATTTTCGTCCGATTCATTCCGTTTTGTTGGTGGATTCATGATGAATATGATTAACCTTGATAGTATTCTTAGTTTCCCTATGGATTCATGGTATATTTCGTGGTTTTTACGGAATCGAGAGGGTTTGGTCGTGGTCCGCCCTCGTTGTTATTTATGTACGAATATACATGAATCGTAGGCGGGTTTTCGGGTGTATTCCATTTCCGTATTCGTCTAGCGTTGGTTGTGACTATGTTCTTCGAATCGTTAGGTTCGGTCCCGTTGATTCCTAGCGTTCGTCGGTGACTATCCTTTCCATTCGTTACGTCATCAATTATTCAAGGCAAGTATTTTTGGAAACCTTTATGCTTAATGTGGAATGGTAATGTATTTGTGTGTGATTTGCTCACCTCGTGTTGGTCCGACGGGATCAAGGAGGGAATCCAAAGGGTTGAGTCCTGGATTCATGAGTTTGTTTAGCTAGCCAGCTCGGGAGGGTCCTTAGAGGCCTCGGGCGGGATCTATGATATTACTCTATTCCCAAGGCGATGCACGTGCGTGTTTTGTTCTATAATGTAGCCAACTCGGGAGGGTCCTTAGAGGCCTCGGGCGGGATCTATGATATTACTCTGTTCCCAAGGCAAATTGTTTGACTGTTTGTTTCCGGAAAAGACATGTCTGGTTTTGGCTTTTGAAATTGATTTTGGTGCATATACTATGAAATGTGTAAGCGATTGGTTTGCCTTGATTACTTGTACTAGCGTAATTGCTAACCCCTTTGGGGACCCGTTTTGGGGAAATTCGTATTATGGATTTCAGGTTATGATTATCTAGACGAGCGAGCACCAGGACAGTACGAGGATGTTGGCCAGGGTCGTTGACATGTGCATTTGGGTCTTCTTATTTCTTTTGTCCATTTCGATATGGTTGTTCCCACAGTTTTAAACTTATAGATTGTACTCGCGAGTACTTAGGCTTTTCGTTTCAAACTCCGTATTGTATTATTTTAAATTGTCACATTGTTGGTTGATGCTTATTTCGCCGGTTGCTCCGGGTGTATCCTTATATGTCATATTATTTAAATGTGTATCCTCGCTAACCAAGATGGTAAGTCGAGTGGAGTTTTCTTGTTGTAGCCTGGTGGGTCCCATGTAGGGGCCTACAGCGCTGTAATATATTCCGAATATCTCGGGGTGTTACAGAAAATGGTATCGGAGCGCGCTGATCTTGGTATTGCGGCTGTTATGCAGCAAATGGTTAACCAAATGGCGGCGATAGCTCAAGTGGTTCAAAACCCCGATCAGGCTCATGCTAATCGGGGCGGAGCAGACCGTTGGCTCCAAGATGTCATCAAGATGCATCCTCCTCAGTTTTCGGGAGCATCAGACCCGATCGGCTGGGAGGGGTGGATCAAGGAGATATCTAAGGTCTTCGTTGCCACCAACTGTCCCGAGGACCGTAAGGTCCCTATCGCCCAGTACTTTCTCACTGGGGACGCTATGGATTGGTGGGAGGCCATGGGGCCCAAAGATCATGTTGCTTCGTGGGCCGAATTTCAGGAGTTGATGGAGACTGAATATTGCCCGTGGCCGGTCAGACAGGCTCGAGTGCATGCTTTCTATGATGCTCAACCACGGGATATTCCCGTATCTCAAGCTATTGCCGATTTTAATAAGGAGTTGGGTTATGTGAAGACCCAAGTTGTCGAAAAGAGCGACAAAATTTTCCATTTTTCCAGGAGGATGAAACTGTCCATTCGGGACTATATGTCTGGACTCGTCTGCACTACTTTGAAGGATTATCAGAGTAGGGCCCTCGCTTATGATATGTCGGTGACGGCTAGTGATGTGGCTCGTGAGAGCAAGAAGCAGAAGTCGGTCGGAAATTTTTCTAGTCCCAAGAGTGGAGGCCAGCAGAAATCTCAGGCTGCAAATATTTCTACGGGCGGTTCGGCTCGTTTCTCTGGAAGCTTTCGGGGTGCCTCCGGAACCTCCGTTCGTGAACCCACATGCTTTAACTGTGGTGTGCAGGGTCATAGGAACCGGCAGTGTCCTCGTTCGAAGTTTACTTGTCATACTTGTGGACAGTTGGGCCACAAGGCCCTCTTTTGTGATCAGATCAGACAGCTTCGCGGCGCCCGTTCTTCTCACCCAACACCTATGGAGCCGAGTGTGAACCAGGGCTCATTTGCTCCGCCGCCTCCGCCGAGTGCCGGCCGAGGTAGGGGTCGGGGTCAGCCCGCTAGGGGAGGAGCTTCCAGTGTCGGCTCTGCCCAGCCGCGTATCTACGAGATGAGGAGGGCCGATGACCCAGCAGCTACTGTGGCGACAGGTACCGTTCATATCCATTCTCATCATGTCGGTGTGCTTTTTGATTCAGGTGCTACGCATTCATTCATTTCTCTAGAGTGTGTACGCCGTTTGAGTCTCGACTGCTTGTCACCTTGCGAGCCTTTCGTCGTTAAACTTCCTAGCGGTGATAGAATTGTCGGTGATCGAGAGGTCCGAGACTGCTCTGTGTTTATTTGCGAGAGAGCTTGGCTCTCTAATCTTATTGTCGTTAATATTGAGGGTGAGGATTTGATTCTCGGGGATGATTGGCTCGAGCGGCATGGCGCAATCATGAACTACCGCACGAGAATCATCACTATGTTAGCCGAGGACGGCACCGAACACTCTTTCGCAGGGCGAAAGAGGGGAAACCAGAAGTTCGTTATTAATGCCTTGAAGGCGATGAGTCTCCTGCGAAAGGGGTGTTCTGGTTATTGGTGCTATGCCTTGAAGGCGGAGGATGGTGGAGTCGAGCTTTCGTCGATTCCAGTCGTTAGTGAGTTTCCTGATGTATTTCCTGACGAGTTACTGGGATTGTCACCGGATCGTGAGGTTGAGTTTGCTATAGAGTTAGATCCGGGTGCGACTCCGATTTCGAAGGCGCCGTATCGCATGGCACCTTCAGAGATGTCTGAGTTGAAGAAGCAGTTGAGTGAGCTTCTTGAGACGGGGTATGTTCGACTGAGCGCCTCGCCTTGGGGCGCACCGGTCCTGTTTGTGCGGAAGAAGGATGGTTCACTACGTTTGTGTATCGACTATCGCGAACTGAACAAGGTGACCATCAAGAACAAGTATCCTTTGCCGAGAATTGATGACTTGTTTGACCAGTTGCAGGGAGCTGTGGTATTCTCGAAGATTGATTTGAAATCGGGGTACTATCAGCTTCGGGTGAGAGAGTCCGACGTGCCGAAAACAGCTTTTCGGACGAGATACGGACATTATGAGTTCGTAGTTATGCCTTTCGGGTTAACTAATGCGCCGACGGTGTTCATGCAGTTGATGAACAAAGTCTTTATCGAGTATTTGGATAAGTGTGTCGTCGTCTTCATTGATGATATTCTTATTTATTCGAGGAGCGAGGAAGTGCATGCCCATCATTTGCGGGTAGTGTTAGACATTTTGAGGACCGAGCAACTCTATGCAAAGTTCTCGAAATGTGAGTTCTGGCTGAAAGAAGTGATGTTTTTAGGTCACGTGATTTCAGCCGAGGGGGTTCGTGTGGATCCGCAGAAGATTGAGGCAGTGTTAGATTGGGCACCGCCCAAGAATGTGAAAGAGATCCGTAGTTTCTTGGGATTGGCTGGCTACTATCGTAGGTTCGTCGAGGGTTTCTCGAAACTAGCTCGGCCACTTACACAGTTGCTCCGTAAATCAGAAGTTCGTCTGGACCGACGAGAGGCAGTCGAGTTTTGAGGAGCTGAAGAAGCGTTTGACTTCAGCCCCGGTTTTGGCATTGCCATGTGGCAACGAGGGTTTCGCCGTTTATAGCGATGCTTCGGGTCAGGGTCTTGGGTGCATATTGATGCAGCACGGCAAGACCATTGCCTATGCGTCGAGACAGTTGAGGCCGTATGAGCTTAACTACCCTACTCACGATTTGGAGTTAGCGGCAGTTGTCTTTGCGCTCAAGATTTGGCGTCACTATCTTTTCGGCTCTGCATGTCAGATTTTTACCGATCATAAAAGTCTGAAATGCATACTTACTCAGCGGGAGTTGAATATGAGGCAGAGAAGGTGGCTAGAGCTGATTAAGGATTATGACCTCGAAATCCTTTATCATCCGGGCAAGGCGAACGTCGTGGCCGATGCCTTGAGTCGGAAACCGATTGCGTTGCGAACACTTGAGGTCCTTATGTCTCAGTCTGAGCTTCGGCGGGCTTTGATCGAGTTAGATGTTGAGGTATTGTTGCCTGGAGCTGTCGGGCAACTTTGTGCTTTAGAGATTTCGTCGTCTTTGATCGATGAAATTAAGCTGAAGCAATTAGAGGATCCGATGATTACTCAAATCCGAGAGAACGTTCTTAAGGGAAAGTCTCCTGGATTTGTGATTCACGAGGATGGTGTTTTGAGATTTCAGAGTCGGCTTTGTGTGCCGAACGACTTAGAATTGAGACAGAGTATTTTGCATGAGGCCCATGCTACACCTTATTCCGTTCACCCTGGTTCGAGTAAGATGTACAAGGACCTGAGGAGGAACTTCTGGTGGAATGATATGAAGGAGGAGGTCGCACAGTTTGTAGCGAGATGTGTGACTTGTCAGCAGGTCAAAATCGAGCATCAGCGACCGGCTGGGTTATTGCAGTCACTTCGCTCCGAATGGAAATGGGAAGACATATCGATGGATTTCGTTACGAGTTTGCCGAGATCGAGGTCGGGCATGAATATGGTATGGGTGATTGTTGATCGTCTGACCAAGTCGGCACATTTTCTGGGCATCAAGGACACTTGGGGCCCGGAGAAGTTAGCTCGTGTGTTTATCGCGCAGATTGTGAGGCTTCACGGTACTCCGAAGTCTATTGTTTCGGATCGTGATGGCCGTTCAGATCGCACTTTTGGCAAAGTGCATAAGGCGTTGGGTACCCGTTTGCATTTGAGTACCTCTTTTCATCCCCCGATGGGATACCGGAACGCACTATCCAGACGTTCGAGGATATGTTGCGTGCGTGCGCTCTCGATTGGAGCAGCGACTGGGAGGAGCATTTGCCATTGATCGAATTCACATACAACAATAGTTGGCACGCGTCGATTCGGATGGCACCGTACGAGGCACTTTATGGGCGGCGATGTCGATCACCGATTTGTTGGAATGAGGCGTCCGATTTGGTCGGGACCGAGCCGGATGTCGTTTTAGAGACGAGGCGGAAGATAGAATTAATTCGGGAACGAATGTTGACGGCCCAAAGTCGATAGAAGTCATATGCCGATGTCCGTCGTCGACCTTTAGAATTCGAGGTGGGAGACCACGTTTTGCTGAAGGTGTCGCCGACGAGAGGAGTTTTCCATTTCGGGAAGAAGGGGAAGTTGAGTCCGAGATTTATTGGACCCTTCGAGATTCTCGAGCGAGTCGGTGGGTTAGCATACCGTTTGGCGTTACCCCCGGCCCTGAGTCATGTTCATAGCGTTTTTCATGTTTCCCAGTTGAGGAAATATGTCCCGGATCCTAGACACATCATCGATTATGGTGAGATTGATGTCGCCGAGGATATTACCTTCGAGGAGCGTCCCTTGACGATTTTGGAGCATCGCGAGAAACGAGTGAGGCATAAGACCATCCCTTTGGTCAAAGTGCAGTGGTCGAAACATGGTGTCGAGGAGGCGACTTGGGAAACCGAGGATAGCATGCGTGCTAGATACCCCGAGTTGTTTGTCTCTTAAGTTTCGGGACGAAACTTGTTTTTAGCGGGGTAGAATGTAATATCCGCATTTTTCTTTCCCTCGTATTTTTATTTTTGATGTATTTCTCGGTCGTAGTGACCCTCGTGTATCTTACAGTGTATCTTTTCCGTCATCTATTGATTTGATTCTCGTTATTGTTATACGGAACCGCTGTTTCGGGGTTGCCGTGTATCCATTCTATGTTTCGATGCGTCTTGAGATGTTCCGTTTAACGTCTCGTTCATATTCCGGTGTTTTGGACCGTTTATATTTCGTACCTAGCGCACGCTATCTTTTCTGCATAGGGCACGCTAGGGGTCACTTAGTAGTGCACGCTACGACTGCTTCGTAGCGCGCGCTAGAGGGCAAGCCCTGGGAGTGGCAGTACTGATTCCAGCCCTCTGGACTGGTGGATTAGCGTACGCTATGTATGCTAGCGCACGCTAATGTTGGGAGTTAGCGCACGCTGAGATGCCCGGTAGCGTGCGCTAGTGTGGATGTCCAGTACTGGGCAGTTTGCCACTAGACTCTACTGATGCCCAGGTAGCGCACGCTATTGGTCGATAGCGCGCGCTACCGATATACTTTAGCGCATGCTACGTTTGGTCGATAACGCGCGCTAACCGGATCAGGTGTGTTCTGGACAGTTGCTTCTGGACTCGGCTGATGTCCAGGTAGCGCACGCTATTGGTCGATAGCGCGCGCTACCGAGAGGTTGTTAGCGCATGCTACGTTTGGAGTAGGGCACGCTAACGGCCAGAAACCTGGCTACTGGACTGAAGTTTGTTTCGTTAGCGCACTCTAACTTTGAGGATTAGCGCGCGCTAACACTCCCTGGCTATATAAACCAGGGGGTTGACCGAGATGAGCGTATTATCTTCATTTCTTCCTTCTCTCCGCGGCTAAGGCGATCCCGGGCGATTTTCTTGGCGATTTCTTCCTCCAATCATCTTATCCAACATCTTCCTTGAGTTCTTGGTGTATTATAACAACATCAACGCGGATCTTCCATCCTAATCCAAGGTAAGATCTCTTAGAACCCTACTTTTGGATAAATTAGGGATTTTGGGATTTTCGTCCGATTCATTCCGTTTTGTTGGTGGATTCATGATGAATATGATTAACCTTGATAGTATTCTTAGTTTCCCTATGGATTCATGGTATATTTCGTGGTTTTTACGGAATCGAGAGGGTTTGGTCGTGGTCCGCCCTCGTTGTTATTTATGTACGAATATACATGAATCGTAGGCGGGTTTTCGGGTGTATTCCATTTCCGTATTCGTCTAGCGTTGGTTGTGATTATGTTCTTCGAATCGTTAGGTTCGGTCCCGTTGATTCCTAGCGTTCGTCGGTGACTATCCTTTCCGTTCGTTACGTCATCAATTATTCAAGACAAGTATTTTTGGAAACCTTTATGCTTAACGTGGAATGGTAATGTATTTTGTGTGTGATTTGCTCACCTCGTGTTGGTCCGACGGGATCAAGGAGGGAATCCAAAGGGTTGAGTCCTGGATTCATGAGTTTGTTTAGCTAGCCAGCTCGGGAGGGTCCTTAGAGGCCTCGGGCGGGATCTATGATATTACTCTGTTCCCAAGGCGATGCACGTGTGTGTTTTGTTCTATAATGTAGCCAGCTCGGGAGGGTCCTTAGAGGCCTCGGGCGGGATCTATGATATTACTCTGTTCCCAAGGCAAATTGTTTGACTGTTTGTTTCCGGAAAAGACATGTCTGGTTTTGGCTTTTGAAATTGATTTTGGTGCATATACTATGAAATGTGTAAGCGATTGGTTTGTCTTGATTACTTGTACTAGCGTAATTGCTAACCCCTTTGGGGACCCGTTTTGGGGAAATTCCTATTATGGATTTCAGGTTATGATTATCCAGACGAGCGAGCACCGGGACAGTACGAGGATTTGGCCAGGGTCGTTGACATGTGCATTTGGGTCTTCTTATTTCTTTTGTCCATTTCGATATGGTTGTTCCCACAGTTTTAAACTTATAGATTGTACTCGCGAGTACTTAGGCTTTTCGTTTCAAACTCCGTATTGTATTATTTTAAATTGTCACATTGTTGGTTGATGCTTATTTCGCCGGTTGCTCCGGGCGTATCCTTATATGTCATATTATTTAAATGTGTATCCTCGCTAACCAAGATGGTTAGTCGAGTGGAGTTTTCTTGTTGTAGCCTGGTGGGTCCCATGTAGGGGCCTACGGCGCTGTAATATATTCCGAATATCTCGGGGTGTTACAATAAATATCTTCATTAATTGGCCAAATAAATAAAGATTGTTAAAACAATGAAAATCACACACAATAATAAGTAATTCATAATAGATCTTTTTATACAAACATAAATAACATGACTAACCTTGTTTATAATCCCAACTTAAGGAACTTAGCCCATAAAGGGTTTATTACACATATTACAAGCTTTGGTGGTCATTTTTAGTTGAATCAAGAGAAAGAATTGATCCTAACTCCCTTAGTAGATAAAGGAGATAGAAGCAATAAACTCTCTGAACAACATATACTATACCACACTTACAAAGATCACTCAAGAACACAAGTGTGTTCTTCACACAAAAAGAAAAGTTTACAAAAAATGGAAAATTATAAGATGAATGATGAATGATGAGGATCTAAGGGGTCTATTTATACACCTAAAGTCATCTAATAGCTCCAAAACTCTAGCATTATTACATTAGATCGGATCAATGCCAGCCATCCCCTCAATAATACACAAAAAGTATAAAAAATTAGACAAATCATAACAATCTGTCAAGAGTTACGGCCGTAACATTCTGTGAGTTACTACGTAACAAAGTGACTTACGGCCGTAACTCCCGAATGTTACGGCCGTAACTCGCTTCGTAAATTTGTTCACCGGTTGCTTTGAAAGTTACGTTTTCAGCCCAATTTCTCGGACTTTGCGTTTTGCCCCAGATCTTCTTCGATGATAACTTTTGATATATAACTCGATTTGGAATCCTAAAGACCGCCGAATTCGTCCTTGAAAGCCCTACAACATGAATATATCAAAATTCAATAAAGAGAATATTTATTAAACATGTTGTTTCTTGAGTAATTCAGTTATTTAATCCGATCATCATCCGATAAAAATAAAATTATTAAAACTAATAAATTAAAAGCAAAAAACGAGTAGACTAGCTCAATTATGGGTGAATTTTATCGATACAAACCATGGATAAGTCTACAAAACTGACACTTATCAAAATACGTGAAAATTTAATCTGTTATGTATCATAACCAACTGGAACCAATTATCTATCTTCTACAATACAACTTCTACAATGGTAGATTATCGATCATGTCTATCTTTAATTTCATCTATTTTCAAATGTACTAGAACCATCTTGTATGATATTTTTTTATCCATATATACACTTAGGACTCATTTCGGATGACAACCGACGATTGAATTATCAATTTCAGCCGTAACGAAATTCATATCGTGTTCTATATGAAGACATGATATGTAACTCGTTATAATTATATTTTATTCTGAAACGATATTGGATTCGTAAAATTTATTCTAAAATGATATACAACACGTTATCATCAATGTTGTTTTTTTACAAAACGATGGCCAAATTATTATTTTAGTTAACAAACAATTTGTAGCTCGTGATAGATAAATTTTGACTGGAACGATCTCGAGTTTTTATAATTTATAAAGAAACGATATAGATATCATTATGTAATATATCTACAAGGGAGCAAAGCGAACTTGAGGCCATTATATGTTTATAGAAACGATTTGTAAATCGTTTCAGTTATGCTTTCAATTAACACGATCCGGAATTCGTTATTTAAAGACTGTAACGATTTATGATACATAAACAACTTGGAAGTCGTTATAACGACTTAGACATCGTTGTTAGAATTCATGCATACGTTGGCATTATTATAAATATAATGTAACGATTTTAAATTCATTATATCAATAGAATAACGATTTAGAAATCGTGCCCAGAAACACATTAAGAATATTTTAGTAATTGAATAAATTATATAATCTATTATTTAAAAAAAGGGCTACATAAACAAAAACATACATTGAGGTCTTTTTAAACAAAATTTTTGTTTGACTAGGCCATTTAAACCAAGAAGTCATACTAAATTTGCTAAACGGATAACTTATTTGACATCTCGCATCCACATTCATATTCGCTGTAAAAAGATATAAAAAGCAACGAAAATTCTTTTTGAAACTAGTTTTGCGTGTCGTTTTTCGTATTAAATCACACATTCTTGCTATTTATGAGTTTAATTAGTTAGATTACAACTAAAAAGGTGTGAAAGATATAGGATTTTAGTATTGGGGTTCTATTAATCCAAAATCGTGGAAGTTTGTGGTGTTTTATGCCTGAATCATGAACCTAATTACATACTTGTAGAGTGAAATTTTATTGTTGCATGTAGTTGTCATGACTTCATTTCAATCAACAAGTGTAGTTTTCTCGAACGTTATTTAATGGATGCTACTAAATTCACCGGAATTTTTTTTAGTCAATTAGTCAATACATTAGGAGTACAACTACCCTTTTGCTGTCAAATTCATTAATTAAAATTAGTCAATATGTTGGAATGAGAAGCTGTTGGAATTGTTGTTTCTCATATAAAAAAATCCAAAAAGCTATTATCAATTTATTATTATTTTGAAAATTACAAATTTTAAATAATACCTTCCTAACTACTCTAACATATGTAATTGTACTATATAAATTGGCTAATTTTGATTTTTAAAGACAATTAACTTCTACCAATCTAAAATATCAGTTTTACACTTATTAAAATTTCTCCAAGTATAACTCATTCAACGTTACAAGGTAATTAGTAACTAGTGCTATATTGTATTTTTGAAAGTTTTATTGAGTGTTGGGCTTTTGAATTTTTTACTGTTATTAATTAATTTGATATTTTAATATTACAGATGATTTTTTTTTATATTACATATGATTTTTTTATTATTATTGCAGGAACCTTTTTGAGTTGAGACAAGAAGATGTCATTTTTTGGTGATAACAACTCAAATGGAAGCGCAAAATTTTTTACGTATACGTCGCCATTTTTCACTAATCAAGTAAAACAATCATATAATATAAGTATTTTTATCTTTTTATTATTATTATTATAAATATATATAAATATATATACTTTTATTTTCTTAAATATTTTACAAGTGGATATTTTCATTAACAAAAACAAATTTAATTTTAGGTATTTAAATCTCGTGAAGACATAAAAGGTTGGGCGCAAAATAAGGCACGCTCTCTTGGTTACGTCATTGTAACTCAAAAATCATACACAAACGAAAGTGGTTTTTTCTATGAAGTCACGCTTATGTGTGATCATGGTGGTGAATATAAAGTGAAGGGAACAAGTAAAAACTCTGCTACCAAAAAGATTAATTGTCCATTCCAGTTGGTAGGAAAGTATTCAAGTATATATGATGGTTGGTTGATGAGTGTGATAAGTGATAAACATAATCATCCTCCTGCACATCATATGGAGGGGCATCCATATGCCAGGCGAGTGTTTAAAGATGAATATCGATTGGTTGAAGATATGACAAAGAAGAATGTGCCGCCGCGTGACATTCTATCAATATTAAAGTCGCAAAATGAAAATAATGTGTCAATACTTAAAGACATATATAACGCACGATATAAAATTCGCAAGGCCTTACAAGTCGGGAAAAGTACGATGCAGGTAAAACATTACACATCTTTTTTTTCTATATATTTTGACTTTTTTTTTTCAAATAGTCAAAATGTAATTTAATTATGAAAATTTGAATGCAGGTTCTTATGTCCCTTTTACATTCCAATGGTTATGTTCACGACTTTTCTACAAATGATGTTACGAACGAGCTCGAAGCTTTATTTTTTGTTCATCCGACATCTTTTAAGATATGGCGTGCATTCTCACATGTGTTGATGATAGATGCTACGTACAAGACGAACAAGTATAAGATGCCTTTTGTTGTGATTGTTGGCGTAACTTCTACAAGAAAGATATTTTGCATAGCTTTTGCCTTTATAAGTGAAGAAAAGACGGACACCTACAAGTGGGTGTTAGAGTGTTTAAAGTTGACACTAGATGAGTGCATGCTTCCACGTGTTATAATTACTGACAGAGAGTTGGTTCTCATGAAAGCATGCGGAAAAGTTTTTCCGAATGCTACTCGATTACTTTGTAAATGACACATTAGCCAAAATATTTTGAAGAATTACAGGCCAACAATCAAGACGCAACGTGATTGGGACTCTTTTCTTTCGGCGTGGAAGTTACTAGAAGATTCTTCGACGTGGATGTCATACATGGAGAACTACAAGCAACTTCAATTAGTATTGAGAAAATATCCACGTAGTTTTTTAGATTTCACATCTAATATATTTTTTTAATATTTTATTTAATACTATTTTTTACATCAAATAATTATATTTTAATTTTATTTAACTTTTCAGGTGTTTTAAGTTATGTGGACGAACAATGGCTGAATAATTATAAAGAAAGGTTTGTGTCTGCATGGAGTGACCAATCTCTCAACTTTGGCAATCGCACAACCAACAGAGTTGAGAGCCAACACGCCAAGGTTAAAAGTACTTGAAATCCAAAAAATATTCATTAGATCAATTTGTGGGATATATCAATCAAATCGTGCAGTCCCAGGTTACCGCAATAAATGAAAGCTTTGAAAGAAGTAGAATTTATCGTTATCATCAACATAACATATCATGTTTCAACTTATTACGAGGTTTTGTTTCAAATGAGGCTCTTGATATGATTTTAGGAGAATTACATCGATTGAGTGATCTTGAGTTAAACTACTCAACATGTGGTTGTCAACTTCGTAAGAGTTGTGGGCTACCATGTGCTTGCGTACTTTCAGCATACTTAAATACGGGTCAGTTTATTTAACTAAAATTGCTTGATTATTTTTTGGAGGTCTTGGTTGTAATACCCGGTTGTAATTCATTCATTTTCATTCAGTAATTATCAGTCTGTAATCGCCACTCAGTAATTCTCACTCATTAATAATCACTCATCATTCATGAATCACTCATTTGCATCCAATGTTGGCATGTTGTAATCGTATATCAGTTACCGATCGTCATGTCATCTCCGTTTAGAGATCGACGGGAGCATTATTATTTTCATCATGATTGGTAGTCGTACTGGGAGCATCATCCGTGGCTTGTGTTAGACCTGTTCATTTTCACATTCGTTTGTTATGTCGGATCATTCATCAGTCGTATCGTGGAATCGGAGTTATCGGAATTTTTTCAAACTTGGCCAGCATCGAGTTACGGCCGTAAGGACTTTGGGTTACGGCCGTAACAAGGGTTCGTGTTTCAGGCCATTTGAACGAAAGGGACTTACGGCCGTAAGGTCCTGTGGTACGGCCGTAAGTTGAGCAGTGCACGGCCGTAAGGTCGATTACGGCCAGACGCTGGCCCAAAGCAGTTACCGAGACATTTTCGGCCGAAGGTGAGTTACGGCCGTAAGGATGGTGAGATACGGCCGTAAGTAGTGTTCGTAAGTTTTGGGTGATGTCGACCAGGGTGACTTACGGCCGTAAGGGTTGCGGCATACGGCCGTAAGTCGAGGCAGGTACGGCCGTATGAGTTGGGCCGATTCTGGCCAGACGCGGCAGTGTGGTGCCCGGCCGCTGACGAAGAGGGCTTACGCCCGTAAGATTTGGCCGATACGGCCGTATCATCCGAAAGTTACGGCCGTAAGGTGTGCGGTTACGGCCGTAAGGGTGTCGGCGTATATTTTTGACGAAGGCGGTTACGCCCGTAACTCAGATCGATTACGGCCGTAAGGTCGCCGGCAGCTTCGACGAAGCCGAGTTACGGCCGTCTGAGTTGGCGATTACGGCCGTAAGGCCGGTGACTTTGAGAGGTCCGTCCGTAAGAGGGCCGAGTTACGGCCGTAACTTCCGGCAGATTTAATGACTTGGCCGGGTCATTTCACTTCACTTTTTCATTTTTTCCTTCTTCATCCGAGAGAGAGGGTTGAGAGAGAGATTTCATCATCATCAATCACTTGAGTGTGTAATCTTCATCATCTTCAGTTCCTTGGGAAGCTTGGATACTCGTTATTACTCGTGTTCATCGGATCGAAGTGGTTGGATCTTCAAGAGGTAATTTCTTTAACACCTTGGATTTCGATTTTGTGTTGAGATATGATGTTTTGGACGTTATAATCATGTTTTATGAAGGGATATGTATATGATTATAAGTTTGTATAAGGATTCATTGGATTATTGAGGGATTTATTCTAGAACACTTTGAATATCAAGTTGGATTCGGGGATTTCCGATTAATAGTTGTGATAATCACGTTTTTGGATATTCTTAACGGAGTATTGATCGTATTGGAGATGTTTTATTGATTTGAAGCACTTCTTGGGGATTTGAGATTGGTATTGTTGAGGTTTAGTTGTAATCAATCGAAGTTGGACTCAAAGTGTTCGATATAATGCCCCTATGAACTTGGTTTAATCGTATCGACGCCTTGAGTTCGTTATATTCGTGTTTAATTCGTTATTGATCGGATTGTTGGTAATTGGATTGAATTAAGGTTGTTCGAGCGACCGGTATCTTGGTTAGGACGTTGTTCGTGGACGGACATTCATCATCGGTATTGTGTAAGTTAATTCTTACTCGGTTAAAAGGATATTCATTCCTTTTGTCGTTGTTCATTCATAATCATAACTCATTCATCATTGTATTAATCGTATCAAAACTCGTCATTGTCAATTCATCACCTCGCTTATAAGGAACGACGGTTCCGATCATTTCATTGAGCTATCATTCATTTCACCATCATTAAATCTTGGTGAGTCATCGCTCATTTTCGTTGTCACTTTTGTCATATTGTGGCATTCCGGGTCATACTGGCGTGCCGGTTGGTATGTGTAGGATTTTCATGTCGGGCACATTATGGTCGTGTGTTGGTTGTTGGCCTCACATTGGATTGTGCACACGAGTCGATTGCTCGTGAGACTGATTAGGTACAAGACCACGCGTGTTTGATCGTTGGTGGCTTGTGCACGGACACATTTCCATCCCGGACGTAGTGTGGCGCCATTCCTTTGAGCCGTACTGATAGTCGATTTATATAGCATGTTTGATTGCGTATGTTCGACAGGATAACTCATAATTTCAGATATATCTTGATTGTGTATTTTCAACCCTTGAGGATTGTTGTTCTCAGATAATCGACTTCGTTTGGGGATATTGTTTTTCAGGTCATGGCAAGGCAAAGGCGCAGGGAGAGCACGTTGACGGCGGAGAGTCCCAGTGATACTAGAAGGGGCTCCAATCCTTTCAGTCATTTATTCAGTCATTTATGTTTTCTTTATTATTCCGCTGCAGACATTCCTTTCAAATACTTATTCATTCAGTGTCGTGTATTTTATCGTCACATAAGATACACAAGTATTCTATATTATCCTGGGTGTGTTGTATGAAACTCCTAATCGGAGTAATTGATGTTATAATGTGGTTCGGTACTACATTTACCCTGTGTAATTCATCCTTTTTCATTCGCCTGGTGGGTCCCAGTTGGGGGTCCACGGCACTGTAATATCCGCCTGGTTTGGGGTGTTACAGAGTTGGTATCGGAGCGGTTTGAATACTACCCTCCAAGTCATGTCTCATTTGAAATCATCGTCATCGGACTAGTATCATTGGACTTTCGCGTCACGTGTGACCTGTGCAAATGCCGAGCCAATCAGACCAAGAATTGTAAGATTTCTAATGCCATGGTATAATTTCTGGCATTAATCATTCATTCATAATTCATCAGTTAACGATCCTCATTCATCAAATTCAATTGTGATCAAGTCGATAATGTTAACTCATTAATCACTCAATTCATTTCATTACTCAGTTGTTGATCTTGAAGATCATATCATCAATCTTGTTAAATTGTTCAAGATAATCATTTCAGTAATTTTATCAGATAATCATGTCACGTCAATTAATCATTCATGTAATCACTGTATGTGAGCGCGTATGCTCATTTTCATCATTTCATAATGTAATCATAATGTGATACTCATGCGAAATATATAATCATCATATGACTTTCCACTTCAGTATGGAGAGGGCTGGCAGAGGACGTGGAGGACGAGGCCGTGGAGCGGGCCGAATCCCGAGAACTCGTGCGAATACCCGCAAATGCCAGAATAATGCTAACTCATCGAGCAAAATGCCGCCACTCACTCACCTCGACGCGATCATTCATCGTCAGTGAGTCGACTGACACGGCTCGGTCGAGGGTGTTCGGTCGACCCACTCGCATTTATGCAGTGGCATGATGGCCCAAATGACCAGATGGCTCGGTTGATGGAGACGATGCATAACTCCGTCAATCAAAATCAGCAGCTCCTCCGCCGCCGCCTCGAGGCAAGAGAGGGGTGTAAGCAATATCATCGGGCCGATATCTCGCCAATGACCACCTACTTTTGAGGGCTCATCCGAGCCGGCGGATATTGTTCACCGGCTTGAGCATTTTGAGAAGTTATTTGCTATGGTGGATTGCCCCGAAGGGCATAAAGTTTCGATTGCGCTTACTATCTCGGTAAGAGCGCTCATTCATGGTGGTTATCGTTGAGACCCACAGACGGAACATGTACTTGGGATCTTCAAGACTCTCATGATGGAGAGGTACTATCCGGCCCCACTCGGGAGGCCAAGTTGTCGGAATTACTCACTCCCGACCTTTCGGCGGATGATGACGTTCTCGCCATCGCCGAAAAATTTCGTGAACTTCTTCCGTCGCCTCATCTATCATTCGCTCTAAGCGGACAAGATCAAGTATTTCAAAGAAGAGGTCAAACCCCGTATGAGACTTCGCTGCTTAATCATAATCGTGCCACTGCCGAGTTCATTGAGAAGGCTCTTACTTACGAGCTTACGGCTAAGGAAATTGCTAAGCAAAGAACCTTCGCTAGCAAGAAGTCCAAGAACCGTAATCGCCCGACGGTAGTCGTGCCACTTTCAAGAAACCGCGGCGGGCTCTACTTTTTCCGAGCGACCTCCTGGCGTCTAAACCCGGAATCTCGGCCGCGAGCGGCCTCGGCCATCACTTGTTTCAACTGTGAAGAACAGGTCATTTCAGCACCAAGTGTCCGGCGATCATCACGTGCCACAATCCGTGGGATTGCCGGGCATAGGGCCCGTTTTGCCGTAGGGACTCTAAACCCACTCCGGCGTCATCTCAAGCCCTGTGTCATTTAGGGGTGCGTAATCAAAGCCACTCACTCGGCTGCTCAAGACGACAGAGCTAAAGGCGGAGCCAAGAGCTATCGATGGGAGCATCCGGTTCGGGCCTAAGCCCCGAATTTATGAGATGAAGAAGACCGATGATCCCGAGGCCGGATGATCTCGTGTACACTCGATATTCTATCTCAACTCGTGTGCACTCTTTTTGATACCGGTGCATCTCATTCATTCATTTCCGAGTCATGTTTGAGTAGACTACGCCTGGGTAGTGCTACTAGTTGTGAGCCATATGTCATTGGCCTACCCGATGGTAGACGCATTATCGTGAACCGTGAGATTCGTAATTGTCCGATCTGGCCATGGTCGTGTATGGCCGGACCTAATCGTAGTAGATTTACCGAGGACGACATCATCTTGGGTATTGATTGGATGGATCGTCATGATGCCATCATTAGTGTCCAAGGCGTTTGGTCACTATCATTTCGCATTTATGGAGTTGAATATGTGTTTCAGGAGGTAATCCTACTGCTCGCAAAGTCATTAATTTGATGAAAGCAAGAAGATTAATCAATCGGGGATGTGTCGGTTATTGGTGCTTTATGGCCAAAACCGAGAGGTCACTGAATGTTAACGGATATTCCGGTGGTGAGGGAATATGCCGATGTTTTTCCGCACGAGTTACTCGGTTTGCCTCCACAGAGGGATGTGGAATTCACGATTGAGTTGGAGCCCTGTACGCCCCCGATATCGAAGGCACCGTGACCGATGGCCCCGACCGAAATGCAGAATTAAAGAACCAACTTGAGGAGTTGTTCGAGAAAGGTTATATCCGACCGAAAGTGCGCCCCGTGGGGAGCACCGGTGTTGTTTGTCAAGAAGAAGGATGGTTCATTCCGCTTATGTATTGATTATCGGGAGTTGAACAGGTGACGATCAAGAATAAGTATCCCTTACCCCGTATTGACGATCTCTTAGATCAACTTCAGGAGCTTCAGATTTTCCAAGATCGACTTAAGATCTGGATATCACCAGCTGCGGATTCGAGAGTCGGATATCGCGAGGACGGCGTTTCGAACACGCTATGGTCATTATGAGTTCGTAGTTATGCCGCTCGGGCTAACTAATGCACTGCGGTATTCATGGAATTGATGAATCGGGTTTTCATCGACTTTTGGATCAGTTTGTTGTTGTCTTCATCGACGATATTTTGATTTATTCTCGTAACCGAGAGGATCACGAGGTTCATCTTCATCGTGTTCTCGACGTGTTGAGACGAGAGCAACCGCTTGGAAAGTTTTCCAAATGTGAGTTCCGGATGTCCGAAGTGACTTTTCTCGGACATGTAATCTCATCGACGGAGTTCGTGTCGACCTCGTAAGACGGAGGCTATTCGAGATTGGTTACCTCCGAAGAATGTTAAGGAAATCCGAGTTTCCTCGGACTAGCGGGTTATTATCGGCGATTTGTGGAGGGATTTTCCAAAATTGCTCAACCATTGACGAACCTTTGCGAAAGGATAAGAAATACACGTGGTCCGACACGTGTCACAGAGTTTTGAGGAACTCAAGAGTCGGTTAATGTCAAGACTGTACTTTCCTTGCCGCAGGGACTAAGGATTTGTGGTCTATAGTGATGCGTCCGGACAGGTCTCGGATGTGTGCTCATGCGTAACGGGAAAGTTATTGCCTATGCTTCACGGCAATTGCGGCCTTACGAGGTTAATTATCCGACCCACGACTGGAGTTAGCAAAAGTGGTGTTCGCTTTGAAGATTTGGCGTCATTATCTTTATGGCGTTACTGCCGATATTCACCGATCATAAGAGCTTAAAGTATATATTTACTCGTAGGAGTTAAATATGCGCCAGAGACGGTGGTTGGAATTAATCAAAGATTATGATATCGAGATCCTTTACCACCCGGCAAGGCGAATGTTGTCGCCGATGCCTTGAGTCGTAAGTCCGTTCGGGAGCATGCTTGCCCGTTTAAGCTCGAAGGAGCTTCAAGAGAACTCCTTAGACCCGAGATCGAGGTCCGGCTTCACGAGTTCGGGGACAAACTTTGTATGTTAGAGATTTCATCATCTCTTGAGGATGCAATCCGAGAGAATCGTGGTTCGACCCATCATTGTTGCGCATCCGAGAGGATGTGGCTCAGGGAAAGCCCTCGGATTCGTGGTCCACGAGGATGGACTTTTGAGATTTAAGAATCGGTTGTGCGTATCGCGGATGACGAGTTGAAAACTCGATTTTGAGAGAAGCTCATGCTACCCCTTATTCTGCTCATCCGGATCCAAGAAGATGTACAAGGACTTGAAACAATTACCGGTGGAGTAATATGAAGCGAGAAGTCGCACTGCTTTGAGATGCTTAACTCACAACAAGTTAAGATTGAACATCGGCATCAAGTGGTATGTCAAACCTCTTCCTATTCCCGAGTGGAAGTGGGAAGACATTTCTATGGATTTCATCACGAGTTTGCCGACGAGTCGTCAGGCATGAACACGATCCGGTGATCGTGGACCGCCTAACAAAATCAGCTCATTTCCTTGAGATCAAGGATACGTGGGGTCCCGAGAGACTGGCTCGATTGTTCATCAAGGAGATAGTGAGACCGCACGACTCCTAAGAGTATCGTTTCCGATCGTGACGGACGATTTGTGTCTCATTTTTGGAAATCGATTCATCGTGCTATGGGAACTCACCAATCTCAAGATCGCCTTCCATCCTCAAACCGACGGCAATCCGAGAGGACTATTCAGACACTAGAGGACATGTTGAGGGCATGCGTCCTCGATTGGAAGGACGATTGGGAAGCCCAACTACCATTGATCGAGTTCACGTATAATAATAGCCGGCATGCTTCCATTAAGATGGCACCTTACGAGGCCTTGTACGGCCGTCGTTGTCGGTCTCCTTTGTGTTGGGATGACTTGTCCGAATCAATCGGCACCGAGCCCGATATGCTTATAGCCGCCGGGAGAAGGTAGCTTTAATCGTGAGTCGTATGTTGATGCTCGTAGTCGGCGTAAATTTATGCGTATAATCGTCTGCCGACCACTAGAGTTCGAGACGGTGACCACGTTTTGGTCAAGGTATCCCCGAGTCGAGGTATTTTCCGCTTTGGGAAGAGGGGAAAGTTGAGTCCGAGATTCATCGACCGCTTGAGATTTTGGATCGAGTGGGCGAGTTAGCTTATCGATTGGCTTTACCTCCGGCGTTGAGCCGAATTCATAATGTGTTTCATGTCTCGCAGATTGCGGAAGTATGTTGCCGACCCGAGTCACATACTCCAGCTGACGAAATCGAGATCGCCGACGATCATTCATATGAGGAACGCCCTATTCGAGTTCTAGAGCGGCGAATCAAACAGCTTGAGGAATAAGACGATTCCTTTGGTTAAAATTCAAGGGTCTAGACACGGAGTCGAAGAGGCTACTTGGGAAACCGAGGATAGTATGCGGGAGAGTTATCCCGAGTTGTTTGACCCTTAGTTTCGGGACGAAACTCTTTTAAGGGGGTATGTAATACCCTTGTAATTCATTCATTTTCATTCGAATTATCGATCGTAATCGCCACTCAAGAATTCTCACTCATTAATAATCACTCATCATTCATGAATCACTCATTTGCATCCAATGTTGGCATGTTGTAATCGTATATCAGTTACCGATCGTCATGTCATCTCCGTTTAGAGATCGACGGGAGCATTATTATTTTCATCATGATTGGTAGTCGATCTTGGAGCATCATCCGTGGCTTGTGTTAGACTGTTCATTTTCACATTCGCTTGTTATGTCGGATCATTCATCACCGTATCGTGGAATCGGAGTTATCGAATTTTTCAAACTTGGCCAAAGATCGAGTTACGGCCGTAAGGACTTTGGGTTACGGCCGTAACAAGGGTTCGTGTTTCGTGCCATTTGAACGAAAGGGACTTACGGCCGTAAGGTCCCGTGGTACGGCCGTAAGTTGAGCAGTGCACGGCCGTAAGGTCGGCGATTACGGCCGTGACGCTGCCCAAAGCTACCGAGACATTTTCGGCCGAAGGTGAGTTACGGCCGTAAGGATGGTGAGATACGGCCGTAAGTAGTGTTCGTAAGTTTTGGGTGATGTCGACCGGGGTGACTTACGGCCGTAAGGGTTGCGGCATACGGCCGTAAGTCGAGGCGTGTACGGCCGCATTTAGTTGGCCGACGGCCAGACGCGGCAGTGTGGTGCCCGGCCGCTGACGAAGAGGGCTTACGCCCGTAAGATTTGGCCGGATACGGCCGTATCATCCGAGTTACGGCCGTAAGGTGTGCGGTTACGGCCGTAAGGGTGTCGACAGATATTTTTGACGAAGGCGGGTTACGCCCGTAACTCAGGATCGGTTACGGCCGTAAGCCAGGCTTGAATGACGAAGCCGAGTTACGGCCGCATTTAGTTGGCCGTTACGGCCGTAAGGCCGTTGACTTGGAGAGTTACGGCCGTAAGAGGGCCGAGTTACGGCCGTAACTTCCTAAGCATTTAATGACTTGGCCGGGTCATTTCACTTCACTTTTTCATTTTTTCCTTCTTCATCCGAGAGAGAGGGTTGAGAGAGAGATTTCATCATCATCAATCACTTGAGTGTGTAATCTTCATCATCTTCAGTTCCTTGGGAAGCTTGGATACTCGTTATTACTCGTGTTCATCGGATCGAAGTGGTTGGATCTTCAAGAGGTAATTTCTTTAACACCTGGATTTCGATTTTGTGTTGAGATATGATGTTTGGACGTTATAATCATGTTTTATGAAGGGATATGTATATGATTATAAGTTTGTATAAGGATTCATTGGATTATTGAGGGATTTATTCTAGAACACTTTGAATATCAAGTCGATTCGGGATTTCCGATTAATAGTTGTGATAATCACGTTTTGGATATTCTTAACGGAGTATTGATCGTATTGGAGATGTTTTATTGATTTGAAGCACTTCTTGGGGATTTGAGATTGGTATTGTTGAGGTTTAGTTGTAATCAATCGAAGTTGGACTCAAAGTGTTCGATATAATGCCCCTATGAACTTGGTTTAATCGTATCGACGTCTTGAGTTCGTTATATTCGTGTTTAATTCGTTATTGATCGGATTGTTGGTAATTGGATTGAATTAAGGTTGTTCGAGCGACCGGTATCTTGGTTAGACGTTGTTCGTGGACGGACATTCATCATCGGTATTGTGTAAGTTAATTCTTACTCGGTTAAAAGGATATTCATTCCTTTTGTCGTTGTTCATTCATAATCATAACTCATTCATCATTGTATTAATCGTATCAAAACTCGTCATTGTCAATTCATCACCTCGCTTATAAGGAACGACGGTTCCGATCATTTCATTGAGCTATCATTCATTTCACCATCATTAAATCTTGGTGAGTCATCGCTCATTTTCGTTGTCACTTTTGTCATATTGTGGCATTCCGGTCATATCAAGCGTGCGGTTGGTATGTGTAGATTTTCATGTCGGGCACATTATGGTCGTGTGTTGGTTGTTGGCCTCACATTGATCGCACACGAGTCGATTGCTCGTGAGACCGATTAGGTACAAGACCACGCGTGTTTGATCGTTGGTGGCTTGTGCACGGACACATTTCCATCCCTGACGTAGTGTGGCGCCATTCCTTTGAGCCGCATCGATAGTCGATTTATATAGCATGTTTGATTGCGTATGTTCGACAGATAACTCATAATTTCGATATATCTTGATTGTGTATTTTCAACCCTTGAGGATTGTTGTTCAGATAATCGACCCGTTTGGGGATATTGTTTTTAGTCATGGCAAGGCAAAGCGCGAGGAGAGCACGTTGACGGCGGAGAGTCCCAGTGATACTAGAAGGGGCCCCAATCCTTTCAGTCATTTATTCAGTCATTTATGTTTTCTTTATTATTCCGCTGCAGACATTCCTTTCAAATACTCATTCATTCAGTGTCGTGTATTTTATCGTCACATAAGATACACAAGTATTCTATATTATCCTGGGTGTGTTGTATGAAACTCCTAATCGGAGTAATTGATGTTATAATGTGGTTCGGTACTACATTTACCCTGTGTAATTCATCCTTTTTCATTCGCCTGGTGGGTCCCAGTTGGGGGTCCACGGCACTGTAATATCCGCCTGGTTTGGGGTGTTACATTGGTTTTTCAGAAACTTTAAAATAATTTTTATTTTATTTTTGCAGGTGAGGATATTCCTTTGGATTCAATTGATATCTTTTGGAGGACACTAGATGTTTCATGGTCAACACCCTTGGAACATGAAGATATTCAATGTGACGATGAACTGCACATTTTCAAAGAAAAATTCAACAAGCAGTCCAACGCTGGAAAAAAGAGTTTCTTAAGAAAGCTAGGCGATATAATCAATCCAAGCACAAATCTTATTAGAGAACCCATAGTTAAAAAAAATCAAGATCCTGGTAAAAGTAGTTATTCAACCAGATTTTTTGAAATAGACTTGAATTTTGAACCGACAAATATTGAAACGGCGAGACATAGTTCATACTCGAACAATGAAACATGCGCACGCGACTTGTTCCCAGATTTAAATGAAGAACCCACGAGACACAGTTCATATGTGACCAATCATTTGCCAGACATGGTTTATCTACGGTAACAAGCGATTCAGAAAGATTTTTGAAACAACTTCCACAAAAATTTCTGTCCTTATCTTACAGGTTTACAAGATGTCAGAGGCGACGGAAATTGCGGATTTTGATCAGTTGTTGTCGCTCTTGGTCTATCTGAGGATCAGTGGCCTCGAATAAGGTTAGACTTGGTGTGGGAGTTAGATGCTAACCAGCAAAACTACAAGTGTATATTTGGAACGACAGGTTATAAAAAAATCTATAAAACCGTATAATTAGCTGGAAAATAGATGGAAATGCCAAACACGGGATTGATTATTGCTTCTGCATACAATAGAGTTGTTATAAGTCTAACTAATGGAGGAAACGTCGGAGGCTATACTACGACTTTCCCGCTTTGGTCCAGTCCACCACAATAAGAGCCACATGGGACAATCGTCATTGCAAATGTGAATGGTAACCATTATATTAAAGCAGCATTACACGAAGGTTGCCCTTTTCCGATGACTCATCCACTTTGGAGGACATATAAAAGTGACATTGCGTATGGATGGGAAGACCCATATGTTAGTCGTCAGGAAGAGTTTCGTGAATATTATTATCGTATTCCTGAATTTTTTGACCTATCGAAGTAATTATGTAACGTTCTATTTATTGTAATTCTAGTTTATTTATCAATGAATGGGAAGACCCATATGTTAGTCGTCAGGAAGAGTTTCGTGAATATTATTATCGTATTCCTGAATTTTTTGACCTATCGAAGTAATTATGTAACGTTCTATTTATTGTAATTCTAGTTTATTTATTAAGGAATATTTTAATATTTGCTTACTTTTTTATATATGTATATGTAATTAAAAAATTAAAAACATAATTAATGATTACTTAATTATGAAAGAGAAGTACGAGACATAATGATTACATAATGATATGAAAATTTTAATAAAAAAGGACAAAAAACGTAATGATTATACTTGTTGGGTTTAATGGGTTGCTAAAGGAAAAAAACATAATGACTACACTTGGTTGGTTTAGTGAATTGCTTGGTACATTTAGCCTCACCCCATGTGTTGGCCACTAGGTATATAGAATACAGCTTAGAAAGATTTTAGCAACAAGCTGTACTATTTCAGATTAGAGTGCGTAGCGGAAGTCTTGAAACAGTCCGTTGCTGTAAATACAGCAACTGAGCTAATCTCCTGTTTGCTTGGTGCGTACAAGATTTTTGGAGTATACTTAAACAAATCAAAATAATGAAAACAGTAAATGCAGAAGGTAATTAACACAGTAATTAAAGTGGTTCAAGGTAAACCCCTCTACGTCCACTGGTCCTTCACACAGGAGTAAAACGTTTTATTATAAACACTACGTACACAACTACGTATCTATAATCAAACCTGTCCACGTATCGTTCACACAGATTGATACAAAGACCGTAGCTTTCAACCGTTCACACAAATTGGTCAAAGCTAACTCTTGACTTGCTTCTTCCCACACAGTTCCAAAGCTTCATCCTATTCGTCCCACACAGGTCAGAATAACTTCTTTAGTTCACACAGAATTAGGTTTTTACTTGAAGGTAAAAAGTAAAGTAATCAGGTTAGAATAACAGCTTGACTATGAAGATATTGAGCTGATGATGGCTGTTCTTGATTGACTGAGTATATTTCTTCTTTTCAGATATGAGTGATACTGGAAGAAATATACTTTGCTCTTATAAGCTTGATCTGATGATAATGAATATTCAGTCGATAGATCGTTCGCGTATTGCTTGTAGGTTTGTATATCTTGGATGAACTGATCTTCAAACTCTGGGGTATATATATATCCTCTGAATAAATCCGTTGGAAATAGATCTGTTGAGCCTATAGTCCGTTTCAACATGTTGATTGTTTTGAATAAAACATGATCCGATTTTTGCTCCTTGATTGAAGATCTGTGTCGGCTAGTATTTAAATAGTTTATCCTTTCAGTATTTAAATACTTCTTTTCAACCAGTAGTTTGACTTTAGCAAATAAAGCAGATTCCATTTCAACGGTCTCCAGTCCTGTTGGATAAGTGTTTGAAGGACTCTACAATTACAGTTTGTATGATGTATCCAACATGTTGCTTTTACAATGCTGTAGTTGTAGGTTCCACGCTGTAGGCTATCCTTAGCGCTGCTGTATAAGTATTTCAGGACAGCTTCCATACTTGGTATCATACCGACTGATGAGCTTCTTGCTGTATGATGGCACTGTATACTTTTGCTGTATTTAGGAGGAGGCACTTGACATCTTTCTGTACTTCAGGACGACAGCTTGTTGTATGTTGGCACTTCGATACAGGGTTGTATATCCCAATAATTTCGATTGTCTTCGGGACACCTACTCGCTGCATGTTGACACTTTATCAAAAATTCGATACAGGGTTTGTTTATCCCAACAATTTTGATCGTGTTCGGGACAGCTACTCGCTGTATGTTGGCACTTTATCAAAACTTCAATACAGGGTTTGTTTATCCCAACAATTTTGATCGTCTTCGGGATAGCTACTCGCTGTATGTTGGCACTTTATCAAAACTTCGATACAGGGTTTGTTTATCCCAACAATTTCCCCCTTTTTGATAATTGCCAAATCTTCTTGATGATGCCAAAACCATGATGCCAAAACCTTTGAAACATCTTAGTTTCAAGAGGCTTTCTTTTTGATCTTCTGTCAAATGATCTGTCCTTCAGCAAATTAAAGAAATGTGAACTGCTTGCAGGCAAGTTCTAAAAAGGTAGTATCTGACAGCAAAGTATTTTTACAACTTAAACTTATGATTGGCGCGCAGGCACAATCTTACAGTGTAATCTAGTTGAATACAACTTAACCTATAAACTGTTCGCAGATAGGTTCTTACAGCTTATATACTTAACAAGTTTTCATACTTGTTTGATTTCAGTTAACAAATATAGTTTCATAATCACACCGTAACACAGTAGATTACGAGTTGTAATCTTTCAAGATAAAATTAGATTTTATTGATAAAGAGCGAAGATTACAAGGTTGGGCAAAAATAAAGATACATAATTTTTGCTGTTTCTAAAATAAGATGCAGGAAGGATCCTCCAAGCTAACTCCTGTAGTTAGCATGTCTCTAAGGCCTTCTTGGATCATTCTCGGTTCCCCTCCACCAGTTTTGCAGGGCATCCTTGTTTCGATTTAAATAGATTGCTCTTCCTTCAGCCGATTTGTCGAAAACAAGGATCCAATCTTTAGGGTGGGTAACCAGATAACCTTTCCTGTGATTAGATTTCATTTGAAGCTGTAGGGGGAGCTTTCCTTCGTCCAACCTCTTTGCAAATTCCTCAGCAGCTTCCTTCAGTGTTTTATAGTTGTTAAATATGGGGGATTCCCTGATGAGAACAATGAAGTATCTCAACAGTTCGTTTTTCCTCCAATCTTTTATCTCATCGGCTGTGGGCTGTCGGTTTGACGGGATATTTATCACTGCGGCTTCTGTACAAGGTTTTTCCAAGGAAATTTTGGATCGTGGAATTCAGGGCGAGAACCCTGTATCCTAACGGAATGGGAAGGAGCTGACAGTCGAGTAATTGCAGTAGCAATGATGTCTCCTAAAATAGCTTCAAATTCCTTTTCTTGCTCCAGTCTCAGTTGTCTAGCAGCATCCCTTGACTCTTCCCCCTTTTTGCTTCATCAAGGTATGAGACTTTTTCATCTAAGCGCTCCAGGATTTTCATGGCGTTGTCCTGTTTTGTCTCCAGACTTGAGAATTTTTCCACCAAGGATCGAAGCACCACCGACATATCATCAATCTTCTGATCATGGCCTCAAAGGTGGGATCCTGTTTCCTGTAGAGCAGATGTAGTATTGGATTCCGAGATGCGTAACTTGGCCTGTTCTTCCTTCAAGATCTGTTCCTGTCGCTGTTGGAGTTGGTAGAGAGCTTGCTTCAATACGGTGGGCAAGATGCGGAAGGCTTCTTCCACTTTGGATACTTCACGCTTGACACCAGTCACTTCGTCTATAGCTATCTCGTGCAACCAGTTTATTTCTTTCTCAACAGTGTGCAGGGCATTTATAGCGTCCTGTTTGAAAACTGTTTGGCGGCCAAAAGCATGCAGTTGCTCGTTCTTTTCTATGGTTCTGAGAGAGTCGGGCTTTGCTAAATCTTCAGCTCCATTAAGCTGTCGTAAATCCACATGGGTGCATGACTCAAGTGGTCTATCCTCAGGTAAGAAACCGTCATCGGATTCCACAGATGGAGATACGCGGGCATCAGTTGCTGTTGCTGCTGTTGGTTGTTCGGCCTCGGTGAAAGGGGAACTGATTCCTCCTGTTCCGGAATGGTTTCAGTAGATATGGGTACAGGAGGGACTGAATCCTCCTGTTGTCTCTCAGCTTCCGCCTGCTCCGACAGAGGGACTGATTCCTCATGCAGGATGGCGCGGGCTTGGTTGTCTGGTTGGGCGGCGACAGGCTCGGATGCCTGTTGTGAAACTATTGGTTCTTCCGCGACAGGAAGGACTGATTCCTCACTGTCTTGAACAGTTCCTTGCTGTTGGCTTGAGGTCCCTTCACCTTGTTGCTATTGTATTCTGGAGAATTCTTGTTCCCTTGCTTCCTCACGACTCATCCTTAGACCAGCCGGAAAGGCATCGTCATTGTTGTCTGAGTCATGGTCTAATTTGGGAGTGATAGGAATTGTTTCTTCAGACACAAATTTTACTTTTTTTCGAGCATTAGCTTTGTCCATGAAGTAGCTTGAGATTAGCTCTTTGCAAAATACAGTGTCCCATTGGATTAGGACTTCAATAGGAGAATCTGTCATCTCCAGAACAAATTTTTCTTCTTCTCTCCATTCGCTCTAGTTGTACAAAGTTTCGTACAGAGCTACCCTGTATGATTTCCATTGAACGAAGCGATCGTAGGCCTGTTCAATTTGCACTGATAATAGAGTATTGTTAATGATCAGGAGAGGATTTGCGTTCAGTATGTGGGTCTGCTGTATGCAAGGGTTCCTCTACAGGCGTGGGAGCATGTATCAGAGATAGATTCCGAACAGGGGATGGGACCCTGTCAGGAGATGGATCCTTTACGGGTGTGGGTTCCCGTGCAGGAGATGTGGATGTTGGCTCCAAGGGGCAGCCGTCTCGCCAAAGACTTCAACGTTGGCAAATAATTGTGCATCCGTCGTCGCTGCCAATGGCTTGGGATCTACTATCTGGACAGTAACAGTTATTTCTTCTGCAGGGGTTGCGCCCTGGGGTGTCGATACAGTGGATTTCGCCTTCGCCTTAATTTGGGAAAGCCTTTGTAGCTTCCTTTTCGGCTTCTCACTAGAAAGGGGAGTCTTGCTGTGAGATCTCTTCCTTTTCCTCGAGGGCTCCTCGCTTCCGTACTTCGAGATTATGTCCCTTGGATCAGCGGAAAGGGGCAAAGTTCAGACAAATGGCCTCTATGCAATCATATGTGCTTTGTTGAAGACGGAGGGCCTGGTTTCTCCAATATATTTTCGTTGATTGATTTTCTTTGCTTCCTTTGCTTGCGAAACACCGCACTTGGTCAGAATATTATTAAGAATGAAACCAAAGCACTTCTTCTGAGAGGCAGGTTTAGAGACTTCTTCCTGCAAACTTTTGAGAACAATCTGGCACCAGTTAACCTTTTCACCAGACATGATGGCGACTATCATTCTGAACCTCAGATTGGTGCACATCTCGAACGCACTAGTCCTATTTTCAATCACACGACAACAGAAATCGTGTAAATAAACAAATGGAAGGCAAAAACATTTCTTCTGACATGAAGTATAAACAGTCTCGATCGATGCTGAACTAGTGAATAGTCCATAGTATTTGGTTAGGACTTCTTGGGACCCAAAGGTCTCAAGTTCCTCCATGGACAAGCCATCAGCAGAGAGCCTGTACAAGTTCTTCAGCAAATCTTGGTCAACACGGATCTCGATTCCGCGAATGGTGGCAGTGATGTCAGCAACGTTTCCTCCTTGTGCAAGAGAGAGGAAATGAACAGCCGTGTTGAGATAAAATTCCTCAACCATTTTCACGTCGTAGCGCTCAGCAGTGTGGCTACCAAGGCGATAGAGGCCTTGTTGAAGAATCCTTGAAACGACCATCTCCATGGATTCAACATCGTCTCTTTCAGCGTGAACACGTTCAACAACCACAGATATGGCAAAGATACGTCCGTCAATGATGGTGGCGGTCTTCTTGCTGTTTGCTCAAAAGACTCGTTCAATTTGCAGAAAGCGTAAATAGTCAAAAGGGGCAAGAACAATCCTTTTATAGTGGGTGGTGGGAAGATTAGGGTTTCCAGACAGTGAGCGGTCATATTTAAGGGATAAGAATCGTCGTTTTTGAATGAACGTACAAGATGAATTAAGCATAACTGGTACATCTTATCCATCCGAATTTAAAATGTTAACCGGTCCCACATCTTACATTTCGACTTCCCTTATTGCCCGAAACGGCGGTGTGAAATTATTAAATAATTTGAAAGATCGCAACATTTGATATAAAATAGTCTAGATGTCGTGTAAAGCATTAAATGCAAAAGACATTTGATTTAAAACAAGGCACGTGGACTCAAAGCCATTTTAAAATGAATAGAATATAAGTATAATATTAATTGAATTTCCATAGTGTGTGTTGTATCCGCGAAAATACAGCGTTCCCCCTTAAAAGGTACATACGGGATTCAATTCTTACAACAATTATTGGAATAATACTGTATTCATGGGTCATACTGTATTCCCCCTTAATTATTGCACACGTCAGCTGTAGGATAATCTCATGTCTTTCTATTCCTATAGTGCTGTCGGATTGTCTAAGTTTACAGATAATTAATGGTGGATACTGTATTCTTGGGTTTTACAGCATTCCCCCTCAATTGTTGAGTAAAAGCATTAAAAACTTACAGGGAGTCGGGCTGTAGCAATCCCAATTCTTGTCGAAGCATACATAATCTGGCTGTACTGAGAGGCTTGGTAAAGATGTCGTCTAACTGAATATCTGTATGAACTTTCTCGAGCCGAACATCCTTGTTCTCAAAATGATTTCTAATGAAGTGATGCTTCATATGAATATGCTTCGTACGCGAGTGCAATACAGGATTATGCATTATTGCAATTGCACTCGTTCTATCGCACATGATCGATGTTTCCTTGACAGTGATTCCATAATCTGACAGCTGTTGTTGCATCCAAAGGATCTGCATACAACAACTACAGCGGCATAGCATTCTGATTCTGCCATGGAAAGAGAGTTTGCCAATTACTTCTTACTAAACCAAGATACAAGTCTAGGTCCAAGAAAGTGACAAGTTCCACTTGTACTCTTCCTATCTAGCTTGCAGCCTCCGAGATCCGAGTCGTTGTAGCCAACCAAATCGAATCCGCCTTCTTTAGGATACCATAATCCTACATCGACTGTTCCTTTGACGTACTTCAGGATTCGTTTGGCTGTTGTGAAGTGTGATTCTTTAGGTGCTACTTGATATCGAGCACACACTCCTACAGCAAACTAGATATCGGGCCTGCTAGCTGTTAGGTACAGAAGTGAGCCAATAAGCTTCCTGTAGAGTGATTGATCAACCGGCTTTCCAGCTTCGTCAGCACTGATTTGCACGGAAGTGCTCATGTGGGTTGACGATGATTTGGAGTCATTCATCCAAAATTTGTTGAGAAGCTCTTTGCTTTAATTTTCCTGGTTGATGAAGATTCATATAGGCAATTGCTTAACCTGCAATCCTAGGAAATAACTAAGTTCTCCCATCATTCTCATTTCAAATTTACTTTGCATGAGATGAGAAAACCTTTGACATAGAGCAAGGTTAGTTAAACCAAATATAATATCATCTACATATATTTGAACCATCATGAGGTCATCACCTTCCTATATTTTAAATAGGGTTTGTCCACAACACATTTCTCGAATCCATTATTGGTTAGGTACAGGTACAGGGTTTCATACCATGCTCTAGGGGCTTGCTTAAGTCCATATAGTGCTTTCCGTAGCCTGTGTACAAGGTCTCCACCTTCTGTGTTGACAAACCCTGGTGGTTGTTCAACATAGACTTCTTCGGCAAGGTCTCCATTCAAGAATGCGCTCTTGACGTCTATTTGATACACAATGAAGCTCTTATGGGCGGCAAAGGCTAGAAATATCCTAATGGCTTCTAGTCTGGCTACAGGGGCAAATGTTTCATCGTAGTCTATGCCTTCTTCCTGTCTGTATCCTTGTGCGACTAGACGGGATTTATTTCTAATAACAAGTCCATTCGAATCCTTCTTTTTTCTAAATACCCTTTTTGTTCCAATTACGGCTTGATGCTCAGGTCTGGGTACTAGATACCATACATTGTTTCTTTCGAAACCATTAAGCTCTTCTTCCATAGATGAAATCCAGTGAGAACTGCTTAGGGCTTCTATGGTAGAAATAGGTTCGGATTGAGCTAAAAATACAGCGATAGTGCACATATTAAGCCTTCTAAGTTCAGCTAGAGACTTCCATACAGAAAATGGAGATATCTCAGATTCTGGTTCTTCTTGCGCACACAGTACATTTCCTTGTGTACTCTGTATTCTTCTACGGGTAGATATACCAGCATCAATGTTTCCTATGATCAACTCATGTGGGTGATCTCTTAACCATCTTCTGTCGGGTTCTAATTCGGCGTCCCGTACTGTATCTAGAGTTGATGTAGTTTTAGCTTCAGTTTGTACAGCATCAGCTTCATCTACTTCTGTTCTAACAGCTGCGGGGTTGATTTCTAAGTCAATGACAGGCTCTATAGGAGTTGGAGGATCATCAATGGTGAGTTGTTGGATATTTTGAGTAACATCTTCTATTCCTGTAGGATCATGGTGAGGTTCGTCGAGCACAATATGTACTGATTCCTCGATTGTCAGCTTTCTTTTATTAAAGATCTTGTAAGCTTTGCTGACAGAGGAATATCTCACAAATATCCCTTCATCCGATTTCTCATCGAAGGTTCTAAGTTGATCTTTCCCATTGTTCAAAACATAACACCGGCATCCAAATATGTGAAAGTACAAAACTAATGGACTTTTGTTGTTCCATACCTCGTATGCTGTTTTGTTGTGGTGTTTGTTGATGATACAGCGGTTTTGTATATAGCACGCTGTATTGGTGGCTTCGCCACTGTGGCAACTTGCTTGCGGCAATCATGTTCCTTGTTGCTTATTTAAGCGTCCTGTTCTTTCGCTCGACAACACTATTTTGTTGAGGTGTACGGGTAGCTGAGTATTCGTGCTGTATTCCATTTTCCAAACAGTATTGCTCTATAAAGCGGTTAGTAAATTCAGTACCTCTATCGGAATGAATGGACATGATACTCAACCCTTTCTCATATTGAAACTTTCTCAAGTGCTCGGGCAGCTTTGATGTTGTTTCATTCTTCTTGCTTAGGAAGATTGTCCAAGCATACCTGGAAAAATCATCGACAATAACGAGATAGTATTTCTTACCTCCCAAACTTACCAGGTCTACAAGACCATATAGATCCATATGTAGCATTTCCAGAACTCTGTGAGTGGAAAGGTAGGATTTGCTTTTCAAGGTGGTCTTGATTTGCTTGCCTTTCTGACAAGGTCCACAGATGCTGTCTTTTTGGAATGACACATTTGGCAAACCTTTGACCATTTCCTGTCTAGAGAGCTTGTTGATCGTCTTGAAGTTGATATTAGACATCCTCTTATGCCATAGCCAGCATAAATCTGCAGTGCCTTTGGCAACAAAACAGGGAGTTGTGGAGCTCGTAGGCATCCAGTCAGTAATATACATATTACCTGATCTGCTTCCTGTGAGCACAACTTCTTTGGTCAGAATATTCTTGACTCTACAGTGATCAATATAGAATTTCACCGAGAACTGTTTGTCACAGAACTGGCTAATACTAAGTAGATTATACTGTAAGCCTTTAACATAAGCTACATCGGTGACTTTGAATTTTTCTACCAGCAGGGTTCCCTTCCCTCCTGTTCTTCCTTTTGGTTTATCACCGAAGCGCACTTTTGGACCGCGACCTTCTACGTAATCTGACAACTTGCTTTTGTCTCCTGTCATGTGCCGAGAACATCCGCTGTCGAAGTACTAGATGTATTTCTCTAAGATGTCCTGTAGGCAAAGGAATTAAGTCGATTTAGATCCCTTTTGACTGTTGGGTCCATGGATGTTAGTGCCTTTAGGTACTTTTCCTGACAACAATTGGTTTACTGTAGGTTACTTTAGGTACATTCTTGCGGTATCTACGTGGGCCAGGTATGTAGTCGCTATAACCATGATAATTATTATGCATGTAAAATTCAGGGTAATTATTATTAATCCAGTACGAATGCTGTCTTGGAGGTGGATCCATTTTCTTCGGCCTTACAGCTTGCCTTATGGGTCTCTAGTTGGATTCCCAAAGCTGTTGCTGATACTATGCGGTGACCTGCTTTCGCAATGGATAACGGGGCTCCTATATCCAATATCTAGGCGCGCTGTACTATTGGAAGTACTGTTGTGCGGGCCTTTGATATTTGGGTACAACCTTCTTTATGAACGGCTGCTGGCGCTTTTGATATGCTCATGGAGCATGCTGTTGGTTATGCCTTATAGGTCTGAATGGCTGAGGATTCCGCTGTCTGGAATATGACTATGGTGGCGGAATGACAGCCTTTGCTGTTCGCGGTGCAACAGGTACCTTCACAGGACTCGGGATTTCTTCCGATACAGGAATGGGTTCCACACCCCTGACGAACACAGTACTAGTTTTCCCTTTATTGGAAAATGAGCTGTATCCTAAGCCACTTTTATCATGAGTATATTGCCCAGTGCTTAGAATTTATTCCATCCTTTTAGATGATTTCTCGAAAGATTTCAAGATGGTCTCAAGTTCTCCTTCTCGCTTTTCGAGAGTTTTTATTTTGTCTTGGAGCAGAACAAAATCATTTGTCTTGCTTTCACTGTGAGACTTAGCCTCATTTAGTTCGTGAGCAAGTTGATGATTGCACTCCATGAGTTTTTCGTGTTCGACTTTGCTGTTTTCACAATCAACAGACATATTTTCGTAATTTACTTTCAGCAAATCATTTTCTTCTTTCAGCTCTAGGTTAGAAATTTGGAGTTGTATGTTTTCATTTTTCAATGTCTCATGGGCATTTTGAATGATTTTGAATTCATTCATCATATTTTCAAAGGTATAAGATACATTTACATGTGGAATTACGGTTGAGCTTACCTCATCATCGCTATCTTCGTCTTCCGGTATGTCTTTGGCCATAAAGCACATATATACTTTATCTTCGAATTCATCATCGGGCAAGTCACAGTCAGTAACTACCTGAAGACATTCTTCGGACTTTGTTGGTGCGGGGGAGGCTTCTGATTCGTAAATTAGGGCATTGAGCTTATTTTTCCAAGCACGTCTTCTTTCATCTTTTTCTTGTTGCCCGGCTTCCGGCAACTTTTGAACTCGAGGGTGAGGACATTTATTTGCATAATGTCCTGGTTTCCTGCAATTGTAACACATGTTAGCGTCACCAGAGGAAGTTTCGGTACTTACCTTGTAAACAGGCTTGGGCCTGTAGGGAGTCTTTCCCGACTGCTTGATGAATTTATTGAACTTATGCATGAGGAGCACCATTTCATCTTGTGACAGGATACCGTCGTCGCTGTCAGCATTCTTATGGGTAGGCTTTGATGTGCTAGGCATGCTATGTCTTCTATTGGATACAGCGGCTAGTGCTGTAGTCCTTGCAGGAGATTCTTCAGCTTTCTCTCTTCTGTCAATATCATACTCAAAAGCTTTGAGGTCAGAGAAGAGATCAAAAGTAGATAAGATTGCATGACATACGCATAGTTGTGGTCTTAATGTCCCATCGGGCAGGGAGAGATCTGAAAATTTTTAGGTTCTTCTCCTTTTGGGTATAAATCTTGCCTAATGCTTCAAGTTCACCGACAATGCCAATGAATCTGAGGTCAAGTTCCTCAAGAGTTTCAGTTGGTTTCATTTCAAAAGATTCAAATTATTGAGTCAATTTTGAAATTTTGTTTTCTTTTGATAGCTCAATTCCCTCACAAATCATCTTGAGTTTTTCCCAGATATCCTTGGTTGTTTTAAAACTCTTTACCTTCGAGAACGTGCCTTTGTCAAGAGTGACAAATAATGCATTCTTAGCCACATTGTCGAGGTTGGCGCGTTTGCAATCATCTGTGGTCCATTGTTCGCGCTCTTTCTTGAGCATCTCGGCATGAGCTTAGCCTTCAATCCTTGCAGCCGTATTTACCTTCATGATCTTTATGGGGCCTTCTTGGATGACATAGATCATCTCTTCATGCATGGCGGCAAGGTGAGCCTCCATCCTAATTCTCCAGTCATCAAACTCGTTAGCATAAAACATTGATACCTTATTAATTAGTGAGGTATCCATGTTAAGATTAGGAAGGATAAAGAAGTTTTAAAAAATAAAGTGATTTAAGGATCTGATTCGGTTAAAAATACGACTGATTCTTTTTAGAATCAACCGCTCCGATACCACTTGTTGGCCACTAAGTATACAGAATACAGCTTGGAAAGATTTTAGCAACAAGCTGTAATATTTCAGATTAGAGTGCTAGCGGAAGTCTTGAAATAATGAGTTGCTGTAAATACAACTGGCTAATCTCCTGTTTGCTTGGTGCGTATAGGGTTTTTGGAGTATACTTAAACAAATCACAATAATGAAAACAGTAAATGCAGAAGGTAATTAACACAGTAATTAAAGTGGTTCGAGGTAAACCCCTCTACGTCCACTGGTCCTCTACACAGGAGTAAAACGTTTTATTATAAATACTGCGTACACAAATAAGTGTCTATAATCAATCCTATCCTCGTATCGATTGATACAAAGACTGTAACTTTCAACCGTTCACACATATTGGTCAAAGCTAACTCTTGACTTGCTTCTTCACACACACTTCCAAAGCTTCATCCTACGCATCCCACACAGGTCAGAATAGCTTCTTTAGTTCACACAGAACTAGGTTTTTACTTGAAGGTAAAAAGTAAAGTAACCAGGTTAGAATAACAGCTTGACTATGAAGATATTGAGTTGATGATGGTTGTTCTTGATTGACTGAGTATATTTCTTCTTTTCAGATATGAGTGATACTGGAAGAAATATAATTTGCTCTTGTAAGCTTGATCTGATGATAATGAATATTCAGTCGATAGATCATTCACGTATTGCTTGTAAGTTTGTATATCTTGGATGAACTGATCTTCAAACTCTGGGTTATATATATATCTTCTAAATAGATCCGTTGGAAATAGATCGATTGAGCATATAGTCCGTTTCAACGTGTTGATTGTTTTGAATAAAACATGATCCGGTTTTTGCTCCTTGATTGAAGATCTGTGTCGGCTAGTATTTAAATAGTTTATCGTGTCAGTATTTAAATACTTCTTTTCAACCAGTAGTTTGACTTTAGCGAATAAAGCAGATTCCGTTTCAAAGTCTTCAGTCCTGTTGGATAAGTGTTTGAAGGACTCAACACTTACAGTTTGTATTGTAACTCCCCGATTTTCGAGCATGCATCTATTTTATAATTTATAGAAAGCGCATGAATGATTTTAAATGTCCAACAATTTATTTACAAATTTTATTCTATTTATTAAATAAGGTCCAAATTTTTCCTTATTCGCATATCATGATTGTAGTTTACGCTCCAGGCTCGAGCCCAAGTTCCAGTATTATTATAACCCAATGATGTTTATTTCTATAAATAGCCCGAGTCAAATTTTTAAACAATATTAATTGTTACCAAATGTTTTACAAGATAAATAATAATATTATTTATTATTATTATTACTATTATTAATATTATCCCTATTATTTATTATTAGTAGTAGTAATATTAATATTATTATTTAATTTAGCCTAATTACTTTGGATCACTTTAATTTTTATTCATGTGGCCCAAGCCCTTCTCCTAGACCCATTAGCTATACCCTAAACCTAATAATTTACAGTATAAATACTGTATAATACAGTCAGAATACAGAATATACAAACATATTTCTCCTCTGCCTCCAGCCGTTCCTATCTTGAATTCTCACGTTCTGCAATTTCTCATCTTCCCAACAAAGGTAAATTCTTCAGAACATCATCCTTATTTTTCTGTACTTATTTTGCTTCACAAATTTAATTTGTAAAAAAAACAGAAATCAATCCAAACCCCAAATCCAAATTCCGCCAGAAACAAACCCGATGACAAAACCCGATCATCTTCAACACACGGATATATATTTTTCTTCTTCTTCCGCATGCTGCTTCCGCAAATCGAGGTAGAAATTCTACAATTTTGTTTTTTGTTCTTTGGCAAATCTACATTTCTTGAACACCCTTTAACTCAAATCACGTGAACAAACAATGCACTAAGCTCGTATATCCGAAACCCAAACTCGGACAGGATCCGAACTCAGTACAAAGACCTAACCTGAATCAAAAATCACAAACGAAATTTCCAGCCCTAAATCCCATCGGCCCTACAACCCACACCCGAGCTCCGATGTGAGAGCCGGCCATAGCCTTTCACCATCGCCGCCGCCACTTGGACCTCCCCTCCTTCACGCGAGCCACCAGTCGGAACCACGCGAAACATCAATATTTGCCATCGCCGGACCACACCTTGGCAGCGACCTACTGCCGAACTGCGAAGCCGACGAATTTTCTTTTTTCTTTTCATCCGTCGTGGCCTTTCGTTGTGTGTGTGTGTGTGTGAGAGAGGAGAGCAGAGAGTGAGAGAGGGAGCGGGCGAGAGACGAGAGGTAGAAGATGTGAGGGTGAGAATGAGGAATAATTCGGCCGACACCTGTGTTAATAGGGTATTTATACCCCCTAATTTCCTAGGGTTATTAAATTGAGTCCCCCTTGTTTCCAGACATTTCGATTCAACCCCAGATTATTTTTTTTAGCCTTTTAATTTCAGCCCATTCAGTCTTAATTCCCTCAAATTAACCCCAACCTATTTATAATTATTCCAATTTCAGTCCTTGCATTTTCTCAATTCTTTTAATTTGATCTCAGCCAATATTTAATATTTAAAATCAGACCCCTTTTTACTCAATTATAAATTCAATAATTTATATTAATTTATTTCGAGCACTATATTGATATTAAAATTTAATTGTTATTTAGGAGACGAGGACTCGGAGCCTAGGACTTGAACTGCATTCGCATCTCAAACTTTCAAGGATCATCATCGTATTTCGAGGTGGGGATTTTACGCTTGTTTTATTTAATGCATGATGTTACTTATATATATGCTTGTTTCTTGCCAAACATTTATATGCCCAAAGTTTGCATATTATTTACGTTGTAGCCTCCAATGAGTAGTAGGCATAATGTGCTCAAAGTTTGCATATTATTAACGTTGTAGCCTCCAATGAGTAGTAGGCATAATGTGCTCAAAGTTTGCATATTATTTACGTTGTAGCCTCCAATGAGTAGTAGGCATAATGTGCTCAAAGTTTGCATATTATTAACGTTGTAGCCTCCAATGAGTAGTAGGCAGTATGCACAAAGTTCGCATATGAATGGCCCTCGGGCAATCACCAGGTTCAGGAATGTCATATCTACTTGACAACATGTATGTACTTAAATTTAACAAAGCGTTCCCTCCTCACTGACGAGTTGAAAGCTCACCCCATTATTTAAATCTTTCAGGTTGAGGAGTCTGGCGTGGCGGGCAAAGGCGTGGCGTGATAATAATAATTATCAGCTTTTTATTTATTCGTTCATTTAAAGTTTTAACTTTGACTTCAATGTAATGTTGAATATTATGGATGTTTGAAATGTTGAGAATTTATTTTATTTACTTGCGAAATGGATGACCTTATTTTAATTTCCGCTGCAAATTATTCAAGTATTTTTCTTAAGGGCATTAAAGCTCCCTTGAAATTATTTTAAAAAAACATTTTGAAAAGTGGTCGCTACATAAGTGGTATCGGAGCGGGTCTACGGTTCTGTAGACTCGTTAAAATAAATTCTTTTTTTTTTCAAACTAAATTTTCCTTCTTTCGCAAGTAGTTAAAACTTTAATGGCATCTATGATTATTATCAGCCACCGTCGCCGCTCCACGCCAACTCCAAGGTACACATTTCAAGTTATGTTCATGTTGTAATCGTAACAAAATTTTACGAATATGAGATTCAACTCATTTTTTTGAATCATGTTGCAATACCATGTTTATATTTTAGAGATGATATGCTATGGAGATTCAAAAATAAATGTTGGACATGTACGCGCTTTCTTATAAATTTATAAACACACGTAGATGCGTTAGTATATGCATTGCTCGAACGTCTATTGGGAGCAGTTAACCCTTAGGCGCAATGTATACTTTTATTTCGATCCCTTATGAGGAGATTCCTAAGAAGTCCTTGGCTATAATGCACCTTAGGACCATGGCAACTCGTGGACGTGGACGCCCAGCTAACCGAGCTGCTGATAATCTTGGAGGTTAGAATGCCAACACTAGAGCTGGTGGTGATGGTGACGGGGGTCAAGATAACCACTATAATAATGAGCCAGCTCTTACCCAAGCACAAGTTGTGCAACAGTTTCGACATTTCACACCACCATCATTCAACGGTCGAGAAGGACCAGCTTTTGTCGACGAATGGTTGATGTCGCTGGAGCGTACCCTTGAGCTTATTGGATGCACCAATGCGCAAAAGATTTTTTCCGCCCAATATCAAATGGTAGAAGATGCTGGACGCTGGTGGATGAGTTATTGGCATTTGAGGCCGGCAGCCGAGCGTGCTGCATTAACTTGGGATCGGTTCAAAGAATTAGTGATGGAACAGTACTATCCACATCACTACCGAGAGAAGATGGAGAGAGATTTCTGGAACCTTGAACAAGGGAGCTTATCGGTTGAAGAATATGAGAGAAAATTCAACCAAATCAGCTTCTTTGTGGAGCACATGGTGGATACTGACCGCAAGAGGGCCCTTAAGTTCCGGAGTGGTTTATGCCCGAGTATTCGTCATATCGTGGCTGGTCATGGGGTGCTACCATATACCGAGACAGTGTTCCGAGCTCAAGAGGTTGAAGCTAGTCAATACTTGAGTCCTCAACCAACTGCTAAGTCATCTTCTGGGAAGAGAGGTTGGAATGGTAATTAATCTAAGTCGGCGGCTTCCAATAACCAGAAGAAAGTAGATGAGATTGGACCGGGTGCGCCGATCACTAGGCCTGCATGACCAAAGTGTGGTAAGAATCATGGCGGGGAGTGTTTATATGGAAATGGTGTCTGCTATAATTGCGGGAAGCCAGGTCACACAAGCCGATATTGTCCACAATCTAAGGGCAAAGGACACGCATCGGGGGGTCAATCTCGAGTCTACTCAATGTATCAGGCCGATAATAGTCCCGGCACAGTATCAGGTATGCTTATGATCTCTAATGTGCCTGCTTTTGCTTTGTTTGACACTGGTGCCACACACTCTTTTATGTCTGCAAAGTTCTATCATGCCATTGGTCATAAAAGCGTTAGAACTGTTGAGTCTCTTGAGGTTAGCTTACCGTCAGGAAATACGATCCTAACTAATAGAATGATTGACGAGAGTATTGAGATAGGAGGAAAAGAATTTTACGCTAACCTATATTTGATTAGCTCGATGGACATGATGCCGATATAAACTGCCGCGAGAAGAAGGTGACATTGAGGTGTTCTGAAGACGAGTCGATCACCTTTTATGGCACTAAGAGTAGGATAGTACCAAGAGTAATCACAGCCATGAAGGCACTGAGAAGTCTGAGGAAGGAGAAATGTCAGGTTTACCTGGTGAGTTTAGTCGACACTGGTACTAATGAGGTGTCCCCTACAGACGTACCTATAGTACGGGAGTTTTTGAATGTGTTTCCAGAAGATTTGCTGGGAGTCCCACCCAACCGACAAGTGGAGTTTAGTATTGATTTGGTCCCTGGGGCGGCCCCAACATCCAAAGCGCCATATAGAATGGCTCCGAGGGAACTTCAAGAATTGAAGGTCCAAATTCAAGAGTTGCTGGAGCTCGGATTTGTTCGTATTAGTGTGTCACCATGGGGTGCACCAGTGCTGTTTGTAAGAAAGAAGGATGGGTCACTTCAGATGTGTATTGATTACAGGGAGCTGAATCGACTCACGGTAAAGAACAAGTACCCACTGCCGAGAATCGAGGATCTATTCGATCAATTGAGGGGAGCTGGAACTTTTTCGAAGATTGATTTGCGGTCGGGGTACCACCAACTGAAGATTAGGGAGTGTGACATTCCCAAGACGGCTTTCAGGACCCGTTATGGGCATTTTGAATTTGTAGTGATGTCATTTGGTCTGAGTAATGCACCAGCAGTCTTTATAGATTTGATGAACAGGGTGTTCCAACCTTACTTGGATAAGTTCGTGATCGTCTTCATAGATGACATCTTGGTGTATTCTAAGGAGAAGGAACAACACCAAGAGCATTTGAGGGTTACATTGGAGATACTTCACAAAGAGAAGTTGTATGCCAAGTTCAAGAAATGTGAGTTTTGGTTAAACAGAGTTGGATTCCTTGGACATGTGGTGACCTCAAAAGGAATTGAGGTAGATCCCGATAAGGTTGTAGCAGTGAGTGGTTGGGGAGTACCCAAGAATGCGAGCGAAGTTCGTAGCTTTCTGGGCCTAGCTGGCTATTATAGAAGATTTATCGAAGGATTTTCTAAAATCGCCTCTCCTATGACCCAGTTAACAAGGAAGGGCGTAAGGTTTGAATGGAGCGAGAGGTGCGAGGAAAGTTTTCAAGAGTTGAAAAGGAGACTGACCTCGGCACCAGTATTAACGATTCCTGATCCGACAGAAGACTTTGTTATATATAGTGATGCCTCAAAGCAGGGTTTGGGTTGTGTTTTGATGCAACATGGTAAAGTAGTAGCCTATGCATCGAGACAGCTTAAACCACATGAGTTGAACTATCCAACGCATGATCTGGAGTTGGCTGCTGTAGTACATGCGCTGAAAATTTGGTGTCACTATCTCTATGGAGGGAAGTGTGAGATATACACAGACTATAAAAGTCTGAAGTATCTTTTCACACAGAAGGATCTTAATATGAGGCAAAGGAGATGGTTAGAATTGGTGAAGGACTATGATTGTACTATTTATTACCATCTGGGTAAGGCTAATGTGGTAGCTGATGCCTTGAGTCGGAAGACTAGAGACGAGTTAGCTTGCTTGACCGACCAGGAGAGTTTGATTAAGGAGTTAGATGATACAATCCATTTAAAAACGGCCGCCCCACCGGAATTATAAAGGACATGATTAATACCTCACACGTTTTTCTAGTCATAGTATTCTCTCTCTTGTTGCTGAGATTTAGATGATACAATCCATTTAACAATGTAGCAGTGCCCACTAGTTTATTTCTGAAATAAATTTTGCAGGAACCATCACCAATGAAAAATGAAAATCCTTTCCGGTCCATGACCGGAATGGATACCATGTTTTTATGTCCCTTGGGCAAAACAAGTACATCCTCTAAAGTCAAAACAAAGCCGGATTCTAAACCCAAAAGAAGTGATCCTATGTCGGTTGCCTCGACACTATGCCCTCTTCCGACTGTGATCATAACTTCTCCAGCTCCAAGCTTCCTACTTTGTTCCAGATCCTGATTCACGGTACAAATATGAGAACTAGCACCAGAATCCAGTATACAGGAAGTAGAAAATATAGTAGCAGAACAATTTTTTTCCAAAACTAAAAGTTCTGTACCTGAAGTGCCATGAAGAATCGGACAGTCACTAGCCCAGTGGCCCAGCTCACCGCACTTGAGACAGGCATCCTTCTTCTTCTTGTTCTTAAGGTCCTTAACTTGTGGTCCAGTCTGCTTCTTGGTCTTTTTCTTCTTATTCTTAGACCTTCGAGGTCCAGTAGAAATCACAAGGGCAGACTCCTTCATCCGCGGAGTCTTCATCTGAGACTGAGCGGTCACCAGTTTGTTCATTAGCCCAGCTGAGTTACATGCAATCTCATTGCAGTTGAAGTTCATAAAAACTATGAGAAGGAATCAGGGAGAGACTGAAGGATAAGGTCGGTTTGGAGAGAAGTATCAATTTTAAAATCAAGAGCCTCCAATCTCTCGATCATGGATATCATTTTGAGGACGTGTTACCCAACCTTCTCACCTTCCTTCATCCTTGCACCGAACAGTTGCTTGGATATCTCATATCTAGCAGTTCTGCTGTGCTCACCATAAAGCTCACTTAAGTGAGATAGAATCTGCCTAGCAGAAGTCATTTTCTCATGAGCTCTCTGAAGCTCATTAGATATAGAAGGCATCATGTAAGCACGAACTTTTACGTCATCCTTAACCCACTTTTCGTGGTTTTCAATCTCTTCCTGATTAGCTCTGGTCCGCACAGGAGGCACCGGAATGTCCGTTTCCAAGACGTATCCCAGTGCCTCTATACTGAGGACAATCATCAGATTTCGGAGCCAATCCATGAAGTTAGGTCCGATTAAGGTGTTCTTTTCGAGTAGAATTGCGAGTGGGTTCATTGTCATATTGAGAGTTGTGTCTGCATTAAGTATGACAGATTAATTAGTGACTCGTTTAATTATGTTCTGAGTATAGAATTAAGGTCTTTTCTATTCTTATTACCCAGCTCCCATTATTTTTATCGGAATAACACACTCCCTTGTGAAATCCGGAAGTATTGTCGCTCTACTTCATAGTGGTGATCAAGTTCTTTATAAATCTTAATAGAGGGCAATCGGACAGGTTTCTAGTCTATTAATTTCATAAAGTGGTGTCCAACACCAACCCATCTAATGGATGATTCGATCTTCTTTTTCCCTTTGTTCACTCCACTCAACCTATACAGTTTCTATGGTTCGTGAACAAGTTAAGTTAATACCATCGACGCAAATCAGTTTCACAATTGAATCTTATCCGGCAACCTATCAGGTTTCTAGGGATAAAATTTACTCCAACCGAAGGCATCTAATGCGCTCACGGTAATTTATCCGTCCTCCCCGAACGACTACCCCGATAACTCGGAAGCATAGCACATCCGGTTTGGATTTCAATTTCCCGAAATCTCGATGGAGGGAAGGAAAACTTGAAACCTTATAAACTTAATAATTTGTCGTGGGAGAATTTTCGCGATTAATGTTACACTTTGCACATTAATTCATTTAAGCGCGTTTGTTGCATTCATACAATATGAACAACCATTCACAACCTAGTTGCTACCAACATGTGGTTCATGGACCGTTCATAGAATAAAAAACTTAGTAATCTAATTACAAGTCTTCATCTTGAATCTTCGTCTTTTCGAACGGATCTTCCTCCGGTCTTCGTCATTACATATAAATTTTACATTTAAAAATTGCATCCTAGATACAAATAATTCTAGTAAAATAAATAGGCTCAAAACGGCCTTTACAACCCCATCGAATAACGATTCAAAACTAAGTCCATGAACCACATCCCCATTCAAAAGCATTCATCCAATAAATACTAAATAAATGGATTACACATTAAATATATTGATCCAACCAATATAAAAAAATAACCATCTATTAGAATTAATCCAATTAATTCACAAGCATGGTAGTTTTAATTCGTTCGTATAAACTGGACGATAAATATTTCACAATACTAAATTTCCTCAAAATAAAACACCAAGTATTTTATTTAGTCAAATTAAATCCAATTTAATTGTCGGAAATTATTATAACGAAACATAAACACAAAACGGAATCGAAATAAAATCGCCCGGGCCTAGCCGTGGTCCAGATCACGGCCGGTCCTCGGTAGGGGCTGATCGCCCAATGCAGAAACAAGGCCGCCGGCGGTCCAGACCCTTGGGCAGCCCGGGCAGGCAATTTTCCGACTCTTTTCGTCCCGATTTCAAAAATTATATTTTTCTAATTTTAATATTACCCATATAATTCAGTTTTAATAAATAAAATTGATTTATATAGTAACATAAAAACATGAAAAAATTAAATTTTCGTCGAACAATTAAAACAACGAATTAAACGGTCGTGATTCCAAATCACTAATCATTTAATCAAGCATTCCAAATGCTATATATCGCATATATGATTGCAAGACCTACGCTCTGATACCACTGTTGGGATTCGGTGCCTAAATCGAAGGCCAGCGGAGCGGAAAAATAAAAATTAATTCGATCTGAATCCCTACGAGGATCGATCGAGCTACGTATATACGAAAATATAAATGAAAACAAGAGTAAGATTCGAAATCATACCCTTGAAGTCCGTTGATTAAATGATTGTCTCGTCCACGAATCCGATTCGCCAAGCTTTTGAAATCCTGAGCACCGAAAGTACCGTGCCTCTACTTGCCACACGCCGGAAGTCGACCGGAATAACTCCCACCTTGTTATCTTCCAAAGATACGACTAGAACAAGGTGATAGAAGCTATCAAATATAATCTAAGACACTCCAAGTGTATAAATATATTTTCTCTCTATTTTTCTCTAAGAAAAATGTGTAGAAGAAGAATAACAAGATGATGAAGATGAAGAGTAGAGAACTATTCTCTCTCTTGTTTTCTCAATGCCGTAAGAACTCACTTCAAACTCCTTAATTTAAATGGATTGTATCATTTAAATTCTGAAACATTAATTTAAAAAAATCGAGTTTATATTTAGAATTCAAAAAAAAATAAAAACTGAAAGAGAAAGAATGAAATGAGGGTATTTTAGTCATACCATGAACTCCGGGTCGCGAAAATGGGCGCGTAGCCACTTCCACTCGTACTCCCGGAACTTGAATTCTTCCGGGGTAGCCTCTCGGGTATCACCCCAGGCTGTCCAGAACATGTGCATCTCATTTTTCCAAGATTTGTACCTACAACACACGTTGCAAAATATATATTATTCGTAAGAAAAAAAATTACGCAAACAATGTAGATACAAAATAAATTAAAATGACTTACTTGGTAGACTGCACCTCGTCACACCAAGTACGTAGTAGAGAGTCGGGAATGACAAACCACACCTATGAACAGCATAAATACGCAATAATTTAAAAACATCACATATTGCATTTTGAAGAACTACGTGTTGATTGAAAAACACTTATTAAATATTTATTAACTTACCGGCATAGCATTGTTCAAAGCATCCTTCACGCACTGCGGCACGTCCCCCCAATCGGGCCACAAAATGGGGACTCTATCCCGAATAACAAAGCCAACATTACGGCTATATGACGTCGTAGCATCAGAAGACATCACCGGCCGACCGTGTCTGTCTAGAGGAATCTCGTAACGGCCATGCTTACTTAAGTACGAGTCGAGTGCCAGACCCTTTGCTGGGCCACGAGTCTTCTTTTTTTTCTTCTCCTCCTCGACTACATTTTTCCCCTTCTCCTTCTCCCTCTCTATCTCCTCGTACAGTTTCGTCTTCGAAACCCGACAACTCCGCCAACACATGTTGTCTGGCCAAGACTCGTAGACGTACACCTCGTCAGGGCTAATCAATCGAACGGGAACTCGGACTCCCGTCTCATCGACCTCTGGAATAGTCGGAACCATCGGAGGCATGAATAGAGTCGGCGGCGGGCCGTGGGGCACCGCGGACGAGGAACTCCGTACATCTCCTGATGTGTGAGGGCTAGACGTGGGTCGGTGTATGGGAGGCATATGAGTCTCCGTCTGCGAGGGGGTCGGCCGTGGTGTCTGAAAGGATAAACGCCGCGCTAGTGCAGCGGGCTCATCTGTCGCCCTAAAAAAATCGTCAGCGTTCATGCCGGTAGCTTCTAGTATCTGGCGGGCACAAACGCTGCTCTGAGATATGTATAGTGTAGCGGGATCCTCCTTACTAGAGGCTACCGAACTCCCCCCGAATCGGGAGTGGTCGACTTTGTCGACTTTTTCCCCAACGCTTTCTTTATTCTATCCAAAATCTAAACAAATAAATCAAATTCACAACTCAACACAACAGTAATTATCAATGCCATACCACGTTAATCTTTCGATTAACGCCGGCTATACAATTCCTTCCTCCTCAAACAAATTCATCAAATATTTCATGAAAACTCATTACACAATTTACCTAATTCATCAAATAATCTAAACAAATTCATCAAATTCACAACTCAACACAACAATAATTATTAATGCCATACCACGTTAATCTTTCGATTAACGCCGGCTATACAATCCCTTCCTCCTCAAACAAATTCATCAAATTCACAACTCATTAAACACAAAATATTGAAAATACTAAATTCATCAAATATTGCATCACAACTCATTAAACAATTTATCTAATTCATCACATAATCTAAACAAATTCATCAAACAAATACAATAAATTCATCAAACAAAATAAAAAAAAATAAGGAAAAGGGTTACCTGTCGGGAGCCGGTCGGACGGCAGGCGGAGGGCGTCGGGCGGGCGCGGGGGAGGCTGTCGTGCGTGCGGACGGCAGCGGCGGGCTCAGACATCGGGCGGCGGGGACGGCGGCTGGGCGGGCGACGGTTGGGTGACGGGGGTTGGGGGCTGGGTGACGATCGGCGGGACGGGGGCTAGGTGACGGGCGGCTAGGTGACGGGCGGTTGGGTAACGGGGGTTGGGGGCTGGGTGACGATCGGCGGGACGGGGGCTAGGTGACGGGCGATCGGGGTGGGTGAGGGAAGGAGAAAATAATACAAGTTGGGAAGGAGAAAACGTATAAAATGTAGGGGGTGTAGCCGACGACAATATCTACGTCGTCGGCTAAAGTTTTTTTTAAAAAAAAAAATATTTTACTTTAGCTGACGACATTCTAATAGTCGTCGGCTAAAGCCCAAGTATGACCCGACCGTGTAGTCTAACACGGTCGGGTCAGGCATACAGCGTGTTTTCACTTTCTGGGCAGGTGCGACACGGGCCATGACATTTGACACGGTCGGCGGTTTAGCCGACGACATAGATAGAGTCGTCGGCTAAAGTATAACCTTTTTTTTTTCTTTAGCCGACGATATAGATATTGTCGTCGGCTAAACCCCCGACCGTGTCAGGAGACACAGGCCGTGTCGCACCTGCCCAAAAAGTGAAAACACGCTGTATGCCTTACCCGACCGTGTTAGACTACACGGCCCGTGTCATGGTTGGGGTTTAGCCGACGACTATTTGAATGTCATCGGCTAAAGTATAATATTTTTTTTAAAAAAACTTTAGCCGACGACGTAGATCTTGTCGTCGGCTAAACTCCCCGATTTTTTTTAATAATATTATTAATATTATATTAATATTTTGATTATTATTATTACTATTTTTTTAATTATATTTAACATATGAAAATATACATCTAATAAATTTATGGCTCATAGTTTGAGTCATCACTACAGTCTGTCTCATTATCTGAGTTGATATCCGGCAACATATGCCTCAAGTCGTCCACATTATCGTCATCAGAATTTTCAAGTAATTCGTTTGTATCAATGTCAACGTACCCGCGAGCATCACCACGGATTCGGACGACTCGTCCTTCAGGAACATTATTCATTGTAATTGTCGTTGATGGTGGGATATTTGCTGTATCTAGCTCTTGATAAGCATCATCGTCATCAGTACCTGTTGTTTCTCCCAGTGTAGCAGCACTATAAATATTCCTCGTTGTCACAACGTTCACTATCTTCCATGTGCCTTTCTTCACCAAGTCGTCCAAATAATACACCGACTTTGCTGATGTAGCAAATACAAAAGGATCACTTTCATACCATGAAGTGGAAGTGTCAACAGAGATAATGACCCGTAGTCGTCTTGCATATCGGTTCCAAGACTGGTGTCATACCATCGACACTTAAACAAGTAAATTGTCATGCCTTCCCCGTAAATTAGTTCTACCACTTCCAAAAGAACACCGTAATATCCACCATCTATCATAACCCCAGAATTTTGACATCTTCTTTTTTGGTCTCTCTCAAGGCATACGAATGTGACACCGTTGACTTTGGCCATCAAATAAATTCTGGACATAACCGGCTTCATAGAAAAAAGCATAAGTTCACGCGACCAATTAGTGTGTCCGTCATCTTGTATGTGTGTCATCTGTTGTAAATAAACTTTTTATGTAAAAAAAAGATCTTAAGTCCAAAATCAATAGCAACTGAATGTATACGTACCCATTCTCCAAAATAGTCGGCAAAAGTGTCATTGTGGAATCTAGTGTCACCTCGCACCATATCGCATGACAAGTGGATGTCTTTCCGATCTTGAACTTACGACAATTGAGCAATATCCACCAATGTGCAATTCGTGACTCGTACGGGTCTAATTGTCTTCCTAGCAACCTCCCATAGACGTCAACCTCAGTGGATATGATAGAAAGATTGAATTGTATTTTATCTGCTGGAATGGAGCAGGAAGGGGGCTCGAAGGTGCCCAAATACAACTTGATATGCGTAATACACTCCGACGCAAGGTAAGATTCTGCAATGCATCCTTCCGGTGCAGACTTATTGGCCACGGAGTCTTTGTAATCACCGAGTTGCCTGTAATATTGTCATTGTGTTAGAAATCATACTTAATTTGACAATATATATATATCATACAAAATTATGTTACCTTTCAACCGGGTACATCCACGTGTAGTGCTTGGACCCGGTGACCAATAGCTAGGGAAGGTGGATCATGAGGTGAGGCATGAGGTCAAAAAAGTTTGGAGGAAATATTCGCTCAAACTTGCACAAGATATAGATGATCTCATCTTGCATTTTACGCAAATCAGATCTCTTCACTTCTCTCGTACATAATTTATGGAAAAATATTGACAATGCAACACACGGCTCGACCACCTGTTTTGGTAAGTACGGTCGAATAAATACCGGAAATAGGCATTGGAGTAGGATATGACAATCATGACTCTTCAAACCAGTTAACTTGTTCTCCCTGAAATTAACACATCTTCCTATATTTCCAGCATACCCGGTAGGATACCTAGCAAAATATCTCAGTTCTCTGCTCGGCAGTGATGGTGTAAGCTGCCTTAGGCATTTTTTGTTTTCCCTTGACAGTTTTCAACCACAAATGTTTTCTTATGCTCATTTCTTCCAAATCTTTGCGTGCTTTTGGCCCGTCTTTGGTCTTTCCATCCCAACCTAAGGTTGTCCCAACCACACTTTCGCAAACATTCTTTTCAATGTGCATGACATCCAAGAAGTTCCTTATCAGTAACTTGGACCAGTAAGGCAATTCCCAGAATATACTTTTGTGCGACCAATACTTATACCTGTCGGGCCTTTCAGGGGTTGCTGCAATCACATCAGGATGGTTGCTAAGCTGACCAAAATCGTACTCATTAAGAATCGATAGTATTTCATCACCTGTCTATTGTCGTGGTGGCTCGCCCATTTCTACAGTACCATCAAATGCTGCAGCATCCATACGCCACTCATGTTCCCTCTCAAGCCATATCCGATGACGCATTCGGATAATTTTCCTACAGTGGTACCTAGCACAATCTGCATTCAAACACACTGGACAACCTCTATATCCGCTAATAATGCATCCGCAACATTCCATATGCAGGAAAATCACTAATAGTGCCGATACACATGGCGTGCAAGTAGAACGTCTCGGACGAATAACTGTTGTACGTGGGATGACCTTGCTCCCACAACAATTTCATCTCCTCTATCAAAGGTCTCATATACACATCGATACACTTTCCCGGATATCCCGGGACTAACAAGGTCAACATATTATACTCCTTCCGCATACACATCAATGGAGAAAGATTGTAAGGAATCACTACAACAGGCCATATGGTATATGAAAGACTCATGTTACCAAAAGGGTTGAAACCATCAGATGCAATCCCAAGCCTCACATTTCGGATATCTGAAGAAAAATTCGGATACTCCCTATCTATATGCTTCCATGCCTCTCCATCTGAAGGGTGTATCATAGTGTCCCTGTCATTAGTGCGCGGCTCGGCATGCCATCTCATTGCTTTTTCCGTGTGAGGAGACATAAAAAGCCGTTCCAACCTGTCCTTCAGTGGAAAATACCAAAGTACCTTCACCGGTTTCTCTTTTCCAGAAGAAGTGATCCTATATCTCTCTGTATCACATACAGGACATCTCGTGAGGTCTTCATTAGGATGCCCCCAGAATAGAACACAATCATACATGCAGACGTGGATCTTAATGTAGGAAAGACCAAGATCTTTCAAAATTCATCTCATTTTTATATATGTATTAGGAAGATGATGACCCTGTGGAAGCATATTACTCGTAAGCTCCAAGTAATCATCTACAGACTTGATGGATGATCTGTTTTCCACCTTTAATCTCATCGTTTCCATGACACAATCAAGAACAGTCATGTTACACCCTGGGTAGAGGGGTCTGTTGGAGTTGAATTAGATTGTTGTACCTGTCAAGCCCAGCAGTATTGCAATGCCACGGTCTACGGGGTCGTGGGATTGGCTCAGTTGGTACAAACGTCTCGGAAAAACCAAACACATCATCAATCAACCTCCTCTTCGGATCGGTGAACCCGTCGTTACAACTAAATTGTCCGTGATCATACGGAATAACAGAATTCGGTGCTTCACCGTGGTATATCCAACATGTATATTTACTCCAAAAACCATTCTTCTTTAGGTGTTCCCAGACCTCATCAAATGGAAAACGAAACATATCACTGCGACATCTACATTTATTACACGGACAGTAGTGCAACGTATTACCACTGTCGTGCTCTTTTACAAATCTCATAAACTGCTTCATCCCATCCATTATACTTGGATCCCATTTTCGTAACCCAATTCAACTCTTGTCCATCCTGAAAATATATAAATTTTCTAATATTAATCCAACTAACTAATATTGTTCAAATTATAAATGAAATCACAACAAACAATTAACCATAATGATTATCATCATAAAACTTAATCGTTATACATAAAAGCATTCGAATGTACAACATGAATAATACAAAGTTTCGAAATCACAATAAAAAATACAATAAAATACGTACCTTAATCGAAATGGTGATTATAACAACCAGTAGAAACCTTCATCACTCTAGCTAGCACAACTCAAAGTATCAACACAAACTCAAAAAATACACAAAGGGATTTCCAAGAACCGGGTTGATCTTTTTCGCAAGGTCGCAATACTCAAAGTAGCAACTCACAAGCTTTTTTCGGGAATAACTGACATGATCGGGAATACAAATGTGCTCTTTAGCGGGGAGAGGGGAAAGATTGGGTTGGTGTTCCGTGAACTATATATAATTTTCACTTGGAGGTTTAGCCGACGACTTGATCTAGGTCGTCGGCTAAACCCCATTTTTTTTCGAAAGGCTTTAGCCGACGACCTAGATCTTGCCGTTGGCTAAAATTTGATTTTTTTTTGGGAAAGGGTTTAGCCGACGACCCAGATCAAGTCGTCGGCTAAAACCTTTTTTTTTTGGAAAAGGTTTAGCCGACGACCGAGATCAAGTCGTCGGCTAAAATGTTTTTTTTTTCCATCGGCTAAACAATATCTAGGTCGTCGGCTAAACCTCTTTACTATAGCCGACGACTATGTTGTACTTTAGCCGACGACCTAGTCAAGTCATCGGCTAAAACTGTTTAGCCGACGGCAACCCGAGTCGTCGGCTAAAGTGCAAAGCTTAGCCGACGACACTTTAAAGTCGTCGGCCGTTTTTTTTCGGGTCGTCGGCTAAAGTCCTTTTTTTGGTAGTGTCATCCGATGATTCTTTTTCATTGGCTTGAAATTCCTGTGGTTGTTGTGGAGCCCCGTGATTGATCTGGAAGGCCTGAGCAACTCTCTTGTCTCCAATTCCATTATTTGGGTTTGGGTTTCCATGGGCAGCTTGCAAACCTGCCTCAGTCCGTTCAACACGAATTGATAAGTCATTAAGTGCTATTGCCGCTGCTCGAACCTCTCTGAGCACGTCAGCGAGGGTAGGTTCTACGTCGTTTGTAATATCCGTACTTTCTATTTTTGGTAATTTCTATTTTTGGTGTATGTTTGTTTCGGACGACTTTCTTATTACTAGTTTGGAATTTTGAATCTATTTTGTTCTTGGAGTTTTTCCACCCGGACGAGTTTCGAAGATATTTTTACGTATTTTCATCTTGAATTATATTTTGTTGTATGTATGCTCGATTCTCGTAAAACTCGTTCGATTTCATTATTCCTCTATTTCTATGAGTTAGTTTGGATGAGTTGCTCATGTTGTGAGTTTCGTATTATTAATCCGACGTTGTATCATGAATTTTCGGATGTTTGGGCCATTTTGTAATTTCCTAGAAGTTTAGGGTGCTTTTATCCTCCTTGTCGTATTTTGGATTCCTCGGTAGTTGGAAGTGTATTTTCTTTCAACACTCAGCTTTGTTGTTATGGATACCTCGTGTTTACACTTTTGATTCTATCCTTGTATTGCGTTTCGTCGTTGTATCGACTGTGCAGAATTAAGTGTTTAGAAGCGTGGGACTGTTGCATGCATAACGTACGTTATGCATGCTCCTTTACGTACGTTATAGAGGCATCATAACGTACGTTATACCTTATTGGTAACGTACGTTATGGTTCTCACAATAGAGTACAGATTGTTTGTTACGTACGTTAACCTGTGAGAGGTTACGTACGTAAACATCATAACGTACGTTAACAACTCGTGTTAACGTACGTAACACACTGTCAGACGTTTTAAATCCTGACTTAACCTCAGTCGCGCTATTTCGTTTTTTTTCTCATCCCTTTGTGCGCGACGTGAGTTTCCTTGAGCGATTTGGAGCGATTTGTCCAGGGCAATCCGTAGAGTTCCTCTGAAGATTGATTATTGTGTACCAAGGGAGGTTAATCATCATCATAATCATCATTCTCTGTCCGAATCGAGGTATACATCGTTGAACTCTAGTTTTGGGGATTTCGGGATTTTTGACATAATTCTTCCTTTTAATCCGATTTAGCTCCGTCGAATTGTTAGATTACGAATGTGTAGTCGTAATCCCTTGTTTCCATTATAGTCTAACGAATTTAACCTCGTAGTTTCGCCATTGTAAGATTAAAACCGTCTAGGACTTCGTAGTGACCGACAAATTGTTCCAACGGGTAGAATTAGGATTAATTCTTACCTTTCCGCAATATTGAGACTTCTTTGTACACCGTTATTGTGTTAGGAACGGATTTGGGAGGTTTCTTCGGACCGAAACCTATTCTTTCGTCGTTTCCTTCGCTTCGTCTTATTCAAGGCAAGTACACGTATTACATTTCATTGTGTGTGTTTGATTTTGATGCAAATGATGTAATTGTGCTATCGAATGAATGTGATTGTTGCTCTTCCACCCGGGGATGGCATACGGGGCCTCTGGGGGTCGATACTAATGGGTACGGCCATGGGAGTGGACTTGGGTGCGTGTGTTGATGCTCTTCCACCCGGGGACGGTCTGACGGGGCCTCTGGGGGTCGTTACTAATGGGTACGGCCGCGGAAATGGTTTCTCACCCGGGGACGGTCCGACGGGGCCTCTGGGGATCGATACTAATGGGTACGGCCGAGGGTTACCAATTGTGATTGTTGTGATGTGGAAATATTGAGGATATACTGTTTTGGTGTAAATTGTGATATTCCGGAATATTGATTTCAAAAGTTTTTCTCAATACGTTCTTGCTTGTGTCAAATTGGATATATATATGATGTAGTGTAATTGTGTACTTGCACTAGCTATTCAAATGTTAACCCCTTAAATGGGGGAAATGCGTCTTATGCATTTCAGGTACCGGGAGAGTTGAGGAGCTGGCACGGGATCCGTATGTGAAAGATGGACCGGCATGATGATGAGGCTCGAGTCGTGTTTTATGTTTTATTATTGTCTTTATCTTGATGTTGGAGTTGGATTGAGTATTCTATAAATTGGTTTAAGTCCCCTGCGTGGGCAATGGATTTATGTGGTTTTACACATTTCAGTACTTAATTAAAATGTTTTAGCTGAGACCACGGCCCTGTTCTACTATGATAATTGTGTCTTTTGGGTTTTCATATTCGGATTGTGTGTCATGTCTTTGCCTGGTAGGCCTCATGAGGGTTCTACAGCATGTAATTTCCCATTTGTGATTTGGGGTGTTACATTTATGGTATCGGAGCTTAGGTTGTGAATGCCTAGGCTGTCGGTTAATTTTGGGTCTGTCAGTTGTGTCGTTAGAGTCAGTCGTTGAGCCTAATATCATCGTGCTACCGTCTTTTCGTGCGACCCGTGACTGTAAGTCTCCTCGAACTCTTATGTCTCTATAACTCGTTTCCTCGTGTTGTTTGGGTTGTGATTATGGTATTGATCTTGCAAATTGTGAATCTTTCTGATCTTGTTCTTTCATATCTTTTTTCAGTATGTTGAGAGGTCGCGGTAGACCAGCTAGGGGACGCGGCCGAGGCCGTGGTCGGGGTGCTAATAATGAGGAAGGCTCACTTTCTCAGTCCTCTGCGGATTCAACCTCTTATTCACTGCCGTCGGGTAATAATGCCGATGCCGGGGCTACTGCTGTACTCCAACAGTTGGTAGCTCAGCTTGCTCAAATTGCTCAGGGTGGACGCCAGAATCCGCCTCCGACTCCTGAAGAAGAGGCTAGTAAGTGGCTTCAGACGGTGACTAAGATGCACCCTTCCCGTTTCTCTGGATCTTCTAACTCCCTCGGTTGGGAGAATTGGCTCTTTCAGTTGAGCAGGACTTTTGATGTCGTAGCCTGTCCCGATGACAGGAGGGTACATATTGCTCAGTACCTCCTGGATAATGAAGCTGTGGAATGGTGGGAGGTTGTGGCGCCCAGAGACCGCCGAGCCACTTGGGAGGAGTTTAAGGCTGCTATGGAAGCAGAATATTGTCTGCCGCCAGTCAAAGAACGCAGGATTGTGGAATTCTTCACTGCTACACACCAGGATGTGCCGATTTCTCAGGCCATTATCTCTTACAATCAACAGTTGGGTTTCGTGAAGGATCAGGTGAGGACTGATGCTGATAAAATCCGTTATTTCAATATGCGCATGAAGCCGCATATCAGGCAGAGTATGGCACCGCTCATGTGTGCCACCTTGAAGGAATACCAGGATCACGCTCTAGCGATCGAGATGGCTACCCCAGAATCAGAGTCGGTTTCAGAAGCTAAGAAGCAGAAGACTACTGACGGTTTCTCAGCCGGTAAGGGTGGTCAGTTTTCGAGGTCTCGGTCTGCTCCTACCTCTGGGAAGAAGCCGTTTCATCAGGCTAGTGGATCTCAGGGTGACCGTTCAGTCCAGTCTGCTGCATCTGGCGGTAGAGTTTGTTTTAATTGCAGTCAACATGAGCACGTGGTGAAGGATTGCCCATTTCCGTTAGTTGCATGCTTTACTTGCGGACAGACCGGGCATCGGGCAGTTCACTGTGAGAGGGCCACCAGGGTCGCCAGAGCACCGACTACCACCACCGTTCAGAAGGAGCACAGTACTCCAGTTACTCATGTTCCTCAGGGATCGGGCAGTGGTAGGGGTCAGGGTCAGCCAGATCGCCGTACAACATCGAGTTCGGGCTCAGTTCACCCTCGATTATATCAGATGAGGCGCACAGAGGAGGGAGACGTTCCGGTGGTGTCAGGTACCACTCAGATCCTTACTCATCCAGTTTTAGTGCTTTTTGATTCGGGTGCTACCTACTCCTTTATTGCTTCAGATTGTGTGAGTCGTATTGGCTTTGACTGCTTGTTCGAGTGTGAACCGTTTGTGGTGAGTACGCCTAGCGGGGATCGTATGGTTGGGGACAGGGAAGTTAGGGATTGCCCAGTGAGGATCGGGAGCCGAGATTGGCCCTCGAATCTCATTGTTATAGACCTTAAGGGTGAGAATTTGATCCTCGGGGATGATTGGCTGGATCATCACGGCGCTATCATGAACTATCGGACTCATACCATCTCGATAGTATCCGAGGATGGAACCGAGCATACTCTCGTCGGTTGTAAGCTGGGTAGATCGGGAAATGTGATTAGCACCTTGAAGGCGATGAAACTTCTGAATCAGGATTGTGTCGGCTATTGGTGTTACGCTCTGCAGGCGGAGGATGGTGGAGTCGACATGTCGTCGATTCCAGTTGTTAGCGAGTACCCCGACGTATTTCCAGATGACTTGCCGGGATTACCACCACAGCGAGAGGTTGAGTTCCCTATTGATCATGAGCCGAATGCGGCTCCTGTTTCTCGAGCGCCATACCGTATGTCACCGTCGGAGATGTTAGAATTGAAGAAACAGTTGGGGGAATTGTTAGATAAAGGGTATATTCGACCGAGCGCATCGCCTTGGGGTGCGCCTGTACTTTTTGTTAAGAAGAAGGATGGATCGCTTCGTTTATGCATCGACTACCGAGAATTAAACAAGTTGACCATAAAAAACAAGTACCCTTTGCCCAGGATCGCCGACTTGTTTGATCAGCTTCAGGGAGCGACAGTCTTTTCGAATATTGATTTACGATCGGGCTACTACCAGTTGAGGATTCGGGACAACGATATACCGAAAGCTGCCTTTCGGACGAGATATGGCCATTACGAGTTTGTGGTTACGCCTTTCGGGCTAACCAATGCCCCAGCAGTGTTCATGCAGTTAATGAACAAAGTTTTTATCGAGTATTTGGACAAATTCGTAGTCGTCTTTATCGACGACATCCTTATCTATTCCCAGAGTCGGGAGGAGCATGCTTTACATCTCTAGATTGTGTTGGACACTTTGAGAACTGAGCAGTTGTACGCAAAGTTCTCTAAGTGTGAGTTTTGGCTCAAGAAAGTGATGTTCCTAGGGCACATGATTTCAGCGGAGGGAGTTCGGGTAGATCCACAGAAGATAGAAGCGGTGATGGCATGGGAACCGCCCAAGAATGTGAAGGAAGTGAGGAGCTTTCTGGGACTTGCAGGCTATTATCGTAGATTCGTTGAGGGATTTTCTAAGATCGCTAGACCGCTCACTCAGTTACTCCAGAAAACTCAGAAGTTCGAGTGGACCGCAGACAGACCGGATAGTTTTGACGAGTTGAAGAGACGATTGACTACTGCACCCATTTTAGCATTGCCTCAGGGGAACGAGGATTTTGTGGTGTATAGTGATGCTTTGGGCCTCTGGCTCGCGTGTGTTTTGATTCAGAGAGTTAGGGTTATTGCTTATGCGTCCCGCCAGTTGAAACCTTATTAGGTAAATTACCCCACGCACGATTTGGAGTTAGCTGTAGTCGTTTTCGCCTTAAAGATCTGGAGGCATTATCTCTATGAGTCGTCGTGTAAGATTTTTACGGATCACAAGAGTTTGAAGTATATCTTCAGTTAGAAAGAGTTGAATATGAGACAGCGTAGGTGGTTGGAGCTAATTAAAGATTACGACCTCGAGATACTTTATCATCCAGGTAAGGCTAACGTAGTGGCTGATGCGTTGAGCCGGAAGCCGATGGCGTTACAGATGTTAGAGGTACTTACACCACAGAGCAGGATCCAGTGGGATTTTATTTGTCAGAATATCGAGGTTTGGGTTCAGAGAGTTCAGGGTCAGTTATGTGCGTTGGAGATCACTTCGTCCTTGACTGATGATATCAAGGCGAAACAGTATGATGATCCGTTTTTGGTCCAGTTGAGGGAGGATGTGAGGGAGGGGAAAGCCCCTGGATTTGTGGTTCAGGATGATGGAGTTTTGAGATTTCGCGGCAGATTATGTGTACCGAGTGATATTGAGTTGATACAGAAGATCTTGAGTGAAGCTCATACCACACCTTACTCCATACATCCTGGTACGAGCAAAATATACAAGGATGTGAGGAGTAACTACTGGTGGAGCAATTTGAAGATAGACGTTAGCGAGTTTGTGGAGAAGTGTTTGACCTATCAGCAGGTTAAGATTGAGCATCAGCGGACCGCGGAGTTGATACGACCACTTCCCATTCCGGAATGGAAGTGGGAGGACATCTCTATGGATTTCATTACCGGGATGCCTAGGACTCAGACTGGAATGAACATGATTTGTGTTATTGTCGATCGACTAATCAAATCGGCTCATTTCCTGGGTATTAAGGACACTTGGGGGCCGGAGAGGCTGGCACGAGTGTATATTGCAGAGATCGTAAGGTTACATGGGACTCATAGGAGTATTGTTTCGGATCGAGATGGCCGGTTTGTATCACATTTTTGGCAGGCTGTTCATCGATCTTTGGGGACTGAGTTGAGACTCAGTACATCCTACCACCCTCAGACAGACGGACAGTCAGAGCGGACAATACAGGCATTGGAGGATATGTTGAGAGTCTGTGCTTTAGATTGGAAGGATGATTGGGAGTCACACCTGCCATTGATCGAGTGTAATACCCAGTAATTATCATTCAGTAATTATCACTCAGTAATTATCATTCAGTATTTATCATTCAGTAATTGGTACTCAGTAATTTCATTATTGATCATTTATCACTCAGATTCAGTCATGGTATTCATCATTCAGAGTATTTGTATCGTGTATCAATCGTCATTCATCACTAATCTGATTGGAGTTTCGTACCGTGTTTATCATCATTGTCATTTTTTCGTTGCAAGCTGTGCTTGAGGGTAGCTCACGCTACATACTCCTTTTAGCGTACGCTAATTGGGTATAGGTAGCGCACGCTAAGGCTATCTTGGCTGCAGTCCAGAAGGTACTGGGCTGCAGGTGAGAATATTTGTAGCGCACGCTACGAGTGGTGAGTAGCGCGCGCTAACGGGTTGTAGTAGCGCACGCTATATGTGTGGAGTAGCGCGCGCTAGGGACGGATCAGGTTGAGTCCAGTGGCTCTTTGGGCATGCCGGATTAATTCATAGCGCCGCTATGAGTTATGTTTAGCGTCTGCAATCAATATTATAGCGCACGCTAATCGGTTGTTGTAGCGCACGCTATCGAGTTAGATCGGTGGGCGACGGTTTTGGACTCCGATCGGGCGTCGAATATTTCGCTAGCGCACGCTAACAATGGATATTAGCGCACGCTAGTAATATGGCCGTAGCGCACGCTACAAATAGGTACGTAGCGCTACCGTGTTCGGACAGGGGTACTGGACTACCCAAATTGCGTTAGCGCACGCTATGCACAAGGGCTACCGCACGCTAACATGGGTAGTATAAATTGGACAGTTTAGTCAGAGTTCGTCATTTTCCATCTCATTTCATTCCTTCGGTAGTTTTGGGCGATTTCAAGCGATTCGGAGAGGATTCTTCGAGGTGTAATCATCGATCATCATCTTCAAGCTCATTTTTCGGATTGATCATCATTTCATCATCTTCATCACATCGAATCAAAGGTATTAAACTCTTGGATCTAGAATTTTGGATTTTTGGGGTTTTCCTTCCGATTTCTTCGTGTAAGCTTGGATTATCATTGGAATATGTTAGTTATGGATTATCTAACTTGTATAAACATATTCCTACGATTTTAAACGGTTATTTTCGGAATTATTTCAAGAACCCTTGGGGTTGACTTCGGTTAATTGGGGATTTTCCGATTGAAGTTGTTGTAATTATGAATTATGGATTCCTAATGGATTATTGATATCATTGAAAGTGTTTTGATGGTTTGAAATACTCATCTTGGAGTTGGTTTCGATTCATACGAGTTCGGATATTGTTGTATCGACGTTTGGGTCGGTTAGGATCATATTTGATTCGTGTATTGATCGATTGTTGGTAATTAATGTTGTTCAAGGTTGTTCGAGCGACCGATATTTCATTTAGGACGTTGTTCGTGGACGGACATTCATCATCGGTATTGTGTAAGTTAATTCTTACTCGGTTAAAAGGATATTCATTCCTTTTGTCGTTGTTCATTCATAATCATAACTCATTCATCATTGTATTAATCGTATCAAAACTCGTTATTATCAATTAATCACCTCGATCATAAGGAACAGCGGTTAGATCATTTCATTGAGCTATCATTCATTTCATCATCATTCACTCTTGGTGAGTCATTATTCATTTTCATTGTCACTTTTGTCATATTGTGGCATTCCGGTCATCTTGGCGTGCCGGTTGGTATGTGTAGGATTTTCATGTCGGGCACATTATAGTCGTGTGTTGGTTGGAGGCCTCACATTGGGTCGTGCACGAGTCGATTGCTCGTGAGGATCGATTAGGTACAAGACCACGCGTGTTTGATCGTTGGTGGCTTGTGCACGGACACATTTCCATCCGGGCGTAGTGTGGCGCCATTCCTTTGAGCCGTCTTGATTAGTCGATTCATATAGCATGTTTGATTGCGTATGTTTTGGAGAATAATTCATAATTTCGATATATCATGATTGTGTATTTTCAACCCTTGAGGATTGTTGTTACGTATGGCGGCCGTTGGGGATATTGTTTTTCGTGTCATGGCAAGGCTAAAGCACGGGAGAGCACGGTGACGGCGAGGAGTCCCAGTGATACTAGTAGGGGCCCCGATGCATTGATCATTTATTCGATCATTTGTGTTTCCTTTATTTATTCCATTGAGACATTCCGTTTGAGTGCTTCTTTCATTCGGTGTTGTGTATTTTATCGTCATATAAAATACACATGTATTCTATTTTATCCTGGGTGTGTTGTATAAAACTCCTCGTCGGAGTAATTGATGTTGTAATGTGGTTCGGTACTACATTTACTGTGTAATTCATTCATTTTCATTCGCTGGTGGGTCCCAGTCGGGGTCCACAGACCGTAATATCCGCCTAGTTTGGGGTGTTACGAGTTGGTATCGAGAGAGTGGTTTTGAATACTACCCTCCAAGTCATGTCTCATTTGAAATTATCGTCATCGGACTAGTATCATTGGACTTTCGCGTCACGTGTGACTGTGCAAATGCCGAGCCAATCGGACCAAGAATCGTAAGATTTCTAATGCCATGGTATAATTTACGGCATTAATCATTCATTCATAATTCATCGATTAACAATCCTCATTCATCAATTTCAATTGTGATCAAGTCGATAATGTTAACTCATTAATCACTCAATTCATTTCATTACTCGATTGTTGATCTTGAAGATCATATCATCGATCTTGTTAAATTGTTCAAGATAATCATTTCGTAATTTCATCGAAATCATGTCACGTCAACTAATCATTCATGTAATCGCTGTATTTGAGCGCGTATGCTCATTTTCATCATTTCATAATATAATCATAATGTGATACTCATGCGAGATATATAATCATCATATGACTTTCCACTTGACATGGAAGGGGCCGGCAGAGGACGTGGAGGACGAGGCCGTGGAGCGGGCCGAATCCGAGAACTCGTGCGAATACACGTGCAAATGCCGGGAATAATGCTAACTCATCGAGCGGTGATGCCGCCACTCACTCACACAGACGCAATCATTCACTATCGGGAGTCGTGCAGGACACGGCTCGGTCGGAGGGTGTCGGGTTGACCCACTCGCATTTATGCGGGGCATGATGGCCCAAATGACCCGAGATGGCTCGGTTGATGGAGACGATGCATAACTCCGTCAATCAAAATCAGCAGCTCCTCGCCGCCACCTCGGAGGCAAGAGAGGGGTGTAAGCAATATCATTAGCGATATCTCTCGCGGCGACCACCTACTTTTGAGGGCTCATCGAGCCGGCGGATATTGGTCACTGGCTTGAGCATTTAGACAAGATATTAGCTATGGTGGATAGCCCCGAAGGGAAAAAAGTTACAGTTGCGGCTTACTAACTCCGTAAGAGCGCTCATTCATGGTGGTAATCGAAGACACCCACAGACGGAACATGTACTTGGGATCGATTCAAGACTCTCATGATGGAGAGATACTATCCGGCCCCACTCGGGAGGCAAGTTGTCGGAATTACTCACTCCCGACCTTTCGGCGGATGATGACGTTCTCGCCATCGCCGAAAAATTTCAGAACTTCTTCCGTTCGCCTCATCTATCATTCACTCGGAAGCGGACAAGATCAAGTATTTCGGAAGAGGTGAAACCCCGTATGAGACTTGATTACTTAATCATAAGCTGTGCCACTCGGCCGAGTTCATTGAGAAGGCTCTTACTTACGAGCTTACGGCTAAGGAAATTGCTAAGCGGCAACCTTCGTCGCTAGCAAGAAGTCCAAGAACCGTAATCGATCGGCGAGTCAGTGATTTCAAGAAACGCGGGCGGGCTCTACTTTTACGAGCGACCTCCCCTGGCGTCTAAACCCGCGGAATCTCGGTCGCGGCGGCGATTCGGCCATCACTGTTTCAACCGTGAGGAACAGGTCATTTCAGCACCAAGTGTCAAGCGATGCATCACGTGCCACAATCAGCGTGGATTGCTGGGCATAGGGCCGTTTTGCCGTAGGGACTCTAAACCCACTCCGGCGTCATCTCAAGCCCCGTGTCATTCGGGTGCGAATCGAGCCACTCACTCGGCGTCGTTCAAGACGACAGAGCTAAAGGCGGAGCCAAGAGCTATCGAGGCAGGAGCATCCGGTTCGGGGCCGGCAAGCCCGAATTTATGAGATGAAGAAGACCGATGATCCGAGGCCGGATGATCTCGTGTACACTCGATATTCTATCTCAACTTTGTGTGTACCCTTTTTGATCTTGGTGCATCTCATTCATTCATTTCCGAGTCATGTTTGAGTAGACTACGTGCGGGTAGTGCTACTAGTTGTGAGCCATATGTCATTGGCCTACCCGATGGTAGACGCATTATCGGTAACCGTGAGATTCGATTGTCGATTCGGTTTCATGGTCGTGTATGGCCGGACCTAATCGTAGTAGATTTACCGAGGGCGACATCATCTTGGGTATTGATTGGATGGATCGTCATGATGCCATCATTAGTGTCCAGCGTTTGGTCACTATCATTTTGAACGATGGAGTTGAATATGTGTTTCGGGAGGAAATCCCATTTGCTTACGGCAAAGTCATTAATTTGATGAAAGTCGTAAGATTACTCAATCGGGGATGTGTCGGTTATTGGTGCTTTATGGCCAAAACCGAGAAATCATCGATAATGTTAACGGATATTCGGTGGTGAGGGAATATGCCGATGTTTTCCAGACGAGTTACTGGTTTGCCTCCAGAGAGGATGTGGAATTCACGATTGAGTTGGAGCACAGTACGTCCCGATATCGAAGGCACCGTGAGGATGGCCCCGACCGAAATGCAGGAATTAAAGAACCAACTTGAGGAGTTGTTCGAGAAAGGTTATATCCGACCGAGTGCGTCCCCGTGGGGAGCACCAGTGTTGTTTGTCAAGAAGAAGGATGGTTCATTCCGCTTATGTATTGATTATCGGGAGTTGAACAGGGTGACGATCAAGAATAAGTATCCCTTACCCCGTATTGACGATCTCTTAGATCAACTTCAGGAGCTTGGTATTTTCCAAGATCGACTTAAGATCTGGATATCATCAGTTGCGGATTCGAGAGTCGGATATCGCGAGGACGGCGTTTCGAACACGCTATGGTCACTATGAGTTTGTGGTTATGCCGTTTGGATTGACTAATGCACCTGCGGTATTCATGGAGTTAATGAATCGGGTCTTCATCGACTTTTTAGATCGGTTTGTTGTTGTCTTCATCGATGACATTTTGATTTATTCGTGGCCAGGAGGAACACGAGTTTCACCTTCATCAAGTGCTCGACGTGTTGAGACGAGAACAACTTTATGGGAAGTTTTCTAAATGTGAGTTACGGATGTCCGAAGTGACTTTTCTCGGACATGTAATTTCATCAGACGGAGTTCGTGTCGATCCTCAGAAGACGGAGGCTATTCGAGATTGGCTACCTCCGAAGAACGTTAAGGAAATCCGAAGTTTCCTCGGATTAGCGGGTTATTATCGGCGATTTGTAGAGGATTTTCTCGAATCGCTCAACCCTTAACGAACCTCTTGCGAAGGATAAGAAATACACGTGGTCCGACGCGTGTCAACGGAGTTTTGAGGAACTCAAGAGTCGGTTAATGTCGGCACTGTACTTTCCTTGCCGCGAGGGACGGAAGGATTTGTGGTCTATAGTGATGCGTCGGACGGGGTCTCGGATGTGTACTCATGCGAACAGGAAAGTTATTGCCTATGCTTCACGGCAATTGAGGCCTTACGAGGTTAATTATCCGACCCACGACACAGTTAGCGGCCGTGGTGTTCGCTCTGAAGATTTGGCGTCATTATCTTTATGGCGTTACATCGGATATTCACCGATCATAAGAGCTTAAAGTATATATTTACTCGAAGGAGTTAAATATGCGCGAGAGGCAGTGGTTGGAATTAATCAAAGATTATGATATCGAGATCCTTTACCACCGGGCAAGGCGACGTTATCGCCGATGCCTTGAGTCGTAAGTCCGTTCAGAGCGGATGCTTGCCCGTTTAACAATTGAAGGAGCTCAACGGGAATTCCTTAGACCCGAGATCGAGTCGGCCGGCGAGTTCGAGCGGCTTTGTATGTTAGAGATTTCATCGTCACTCGAGGAGAAATCCGAGAGAATCGAGTTCGGACCCATCATTGTTGCGCATCCGAGAGGATGTGGCTCGAGGAAAGCCCCTGGATTTGTGGTCCACGAGGATGGACTTTTGAGGTTTAAGAATCGGTTGTGCGTGCCGTGAGCAGCGAGTTGAAAAACTCTATTTTGAGAGAATCTCATGCTACCCCTTATTGTTCATCCGGGTCTAGCAAGATGTACAAGGACTTGAAACAAAATTCTTGGTGGAGTAATATGAAGCGAGAAGTCGCGAGAATTTGTTTCGAGATGCTTAACTGTCAACAAGTCAAGATTGAACATCGGGCCGTGGGTATCTTTGAAACCTCTTCCTATTCCCGAGTGGAAGTGGGAAGACATTTCTATGGACTTCATCACGAGTTTGCCGGCAGTCGTCGTGGCATGAACACGATGCAGGTGATCGTGGACCGCTTAACCAAATCAGCTCATTTCCTTGAGATCAAGGATACGTGGGGTCCCGAGAGACTTGCCCAGTTGTTCATTAAAGAGATAGTCAGACTTCACGGTACTCCTAAAAGTATCGTTTCCGATCGTGACGGACGGTTTGTGTCGCACTTTTAGAAATCAGTTCATCGCACTATGGGAACTCAGCTTAATCTCAGTACCGCTTTTCATCCTCAGTCCGACGGGCAATCAGAAAGGACCATTCAGACATTAGAGGACATGTTGAGGGCATGCGTCCTCGATTGGAAAGACGATTGGGAAGCCCAACTACCATTGATCGAGTTCACGTATAATAACAGTTGGCATGCTTCGATCAAGATGGCACCTTACGAGGCCTTGTATGGTCGTCGTTGTCGATCTCCGTTGTGTTGGGACGACTTATCAGAATCATTGGGCACCGAGCCCGATATGCTTGTAGCCGCCCGTGAGAAGGTAGCTTTGATCAGGAGTCGTTTGTTGACATTCGAGTCGGCGAAATCATATGCGAGATAACCGCCGCCGACCATTAGAGTTCGAAATTGGTGACCACGTGTTGGTCAAGGTATCCCCGAGTCGTGGTATCTTCCGTTTTGGGAAGAGAGGGAAGTTGAGTCCGAGATTCATTGGACCGTTTGAGATTTTGGATCGGGTAGGCGAGTTAGCTTATCGATTGGCTTTACCTCCGGCGTTGAGCCGAATTCATAATGTGTTTCATGTCTCCCAGTTGCGGAAGTATGTTGCCGACCCGAGTCACATACTTCAGTTCGACGAAATCGAGATTGCCGACGATCATTCATATGAGGAACGTCCTATACGAGTTTTAGAGCGGCGAATCAAGCAGTTGAGGAATAAGACGATTCCTTTGGTTAAAATTCGGGTCTAGACACGGAGTCGAAGAGGCTACTTGGGAAACCGAGGATAGTATGCGAGAGTTATCCCGAGTTGTTTGACCCTTAGTTTCGGGGACGAAACTCTTTTAAGGGGGTGTATGTAATACCCGGTAATTATCATTCAAGAATTATCACTCAAGAATTATCATTCAAGATTTATCATTCAGTAATTGGTACTCAGTAATTTCATTATTGATCATTTATCACTCAGATTCAGTCATGGTATTCATCATTCAGAGTATTTGTATCGTGTATCAATCGTCATTCATCACTAATCTGATTGGAGTTTCGTACCGTGTTTATCATCATTGTCATTTTTTCGTTGCAAGCTGTGCTTGAGGGTAGCGCACGCTACATACTCCTTTTAGCGTACGCTAATTGGGTATAGGTAGCGCATGCTACCGCTCAGCTTTAGCGCACGCTAAGGCTATCTTGGCTGCAGTCCAGAAGGTACTGGGCTGCAGGTGAGAATATTTGTAGCGCACGCTACGAGTGGTGAGTAGCGCGCGCTAACGGGTTGTAGTAGCGCACGCTATATGTGTGGAGTAGCGCGCGCTAGGGACGGATCAGGTTGAGTCCAGTGGCTACTGGACTGCACCGGATTAATTCATAGCGCACGCTATGAGTTATGTTTAGCGTACGCAATCAATATTATAGCGCACGCTAATCGGTTGTTGTAGCGCACGCTATCGAGGTTAGATCAGTGGGCAGACGGTTTTCTGGACTCCAGTACTGGGCGTCGAATATTTCGCTAGCGCACGCTAACAATGGATATTAGCGCACGCTAGTAATATGGCCGTAGCGCACGCTACAAATAGGTACGTAGCGCGCGCTACCGTGTTCGGACAGGGGGTACTGGACTACCCAAATTGCACGTTAGCGCACGCTATGCACAAGGGCTAGCGCACGCTAACATGGACTGAGTATAAATTGGACAGTTTAGTCAGAGTTCGTCATTTTCCATCTCATTTCATTCCTTCGGTAGTTTTGGGCGATTTCAAGCGATTCGGAGAGGATTCTTCGAGGTGTAATCATCGATCATCATCTTCAAGCTCATTTTTCGGATTGATCATCATTTCATCATCTTCATCACATCGAATCAAAGGTATTAAACTCTTGGATCTAGAATTTCGGATTTTTGGGGTTTTCCTTCCGATTTCTTCGTGTAAGCTTGGATTATCATTGGAATATGTTAGTTATGGATTATCTAACTTGTATAAACATATTCCTACGATTTTAAACGGTTATTTTCGGAATTATTTCAAGAACCCTTGGGGTTGACTTCGGTTAATTGGGGATTTTCCGATTGAAGTTGTTGTAATTATGAATTATGGATTCCTAATGGATTATTGATATCATTGAAAGTGTTTTGATGGTTTGAAATACTCATCTTGGAGTTGGTTTCGATTCATACGAGTTCGGATATTGTTGTATCGACGTTTGGGTCAGTTAGGATCATATTTGATTCGTGTATTGATCGATTGTTGGTAATTAATGTTGTTCAAGGTTGTTCGAGCGACCGATATTTCATTTAGGACGTTGTTCGTGGACGGACATTCATCATCGGTATTGTGTAAGTTAATTCTTACTCGGTTAAAAGGATATTCATTCCTTTTGTCGTTGTTCATTCATAATCATAACTCATTCATCATTGTATTAATCGTATCAAAACTCGTTATTATCAATTAATCACCTCAGTCATAAGGAACGACGGTTCCGATCATTTCATTGAGCTATCATTCATTTCATCATCATTCACTCTTGGTGAGTCATTATTCATTTTCATTGTCACTTTTGTCATATTGTGGCATTCCGGGTCATACTGGCGTGCCGGTTGGTATGTGTAGGATTTTCATGTCGGGCACATTATAGTCGTGTGTTGGTTGGAGGCCTCACATTGGATCGCACACGAGTCGATTGCTCGTGAGACTGATTAGGTACAAGACCACGCGTGTTTGATCGTTGGTGGCTTGTGCACGGACACATTTCCATCCCGGGCGTAGTGTGGCGCCATTCCTTTGAGCCGTACTGATTAGTCGATTCATATAGCATGTTTGATTGCGTATGTTTTGACAGAATAATTCATAATTTCAGATATATCATGATTGTGTATTTTCAACCCTTGAGGATTGTTGTTACGTATCGACCCGTTGGGGGATATTGTTTTTCAGGTCATGGCAAGGCTAAATCACGGGGAGAGCACGGTGACGGCGAGGAGTCCCAGTGATACTAGTAGGGGGCCCCAGTCTGTTCAGTCATTTATTCAGTCATTTGTGTTTCCTTTATTTATTCCGCTGCAGACATTCCGTTTGAGTGCTTCTTTCATTCAGTGTTGTGTATTTTATCGTCATATAAAATACACATGTATTCTATTTTATCCTGGGTGTGTTGTATAAAACTCCTCGTCGGAGTAATTGATGTTGTAATGTGGTTCGGTACTACATTTACCTGTGTAATTCATTCATTTTCATTCGCCTGGTGGGTCCCAGTCGGGGGTCCACGGCACTGTAATATCCGCCTAGTTTGGGGTGTTACATCGAGTTCACGTACAACAATAGTTGGCACGCCTCGATCAAAATGGCACCATTTGAGGCATTATATGGGAGGAGGTGCAGATCACCGTTGTGTTGGGATGATGCGTCCGAGTTAGTTGGTACCGAACCTGATATGGTAGTTGAGACGAGAGAGAAGATTGCTCTGATTCGCGATAGGTTGTTGACGGCCCAGAGTCGGCAGAAGTCTTATGCCGATACGCGTCGCCGGCCGTTGGAGTTTGAGGTGGGGGACCATGTCTTGCTTAAGGTGTCGCCGACACGGGGAGTTTACTGCTTCGGCCGGAAGGGTAAACTTAGTCCGAGATATATTGGACCATTCGAGATTTTAGAGAGAGTTGGAGAGCTTGCATATCGGTTAGGCTTGCCGCCGTCCTTGAGTCACGTGCATAACGTATTTCATGTTTCCCAGCTTAGGAAGTATGTACCGGACCCTAACCATATTATTGATTTTGGAGAGATTGAGTTGGGGCCCGACATTACCATCGAGGAGAGGCCGATTTAGATTTTAGAGCGGCGGGTGAAGCAACTTAGGCACAAAACCATCCCTTTGGTTAAAGTTCAATGGTCGAGGCATGGATCCGAGGAGGCCACGTGGTAGACGGAAGAGAGTATGAAGTCGAGATACCCCGAGTTATTCGCGTTGTAAGTTTCGGGACGAAACTTATTTTTTAGGGGGAGAGAATGTAATATCCGTACTTTCTATTTTTGGTAATTTCTATTTTGGTGTATGTTCATTTCGGACGACTCGCTTATTACTTGTTTGGAATTCTAAATCTATTTTATTCTTGGAGTTTTTCCATCCGGACGAGTTTCGAAGATATTTTTACGTATTTTCATCTTGAATTATATTTTGTTGTATGTATGTTCGATTCTCGTAAAACTCGTTCGATTTCATTATTCCTCTGTTTCTATGAGTTCGTTTGGATGAGTTGCTCATGTTGTGAGTTTCGGATTATTAATCCGACGTCGTATCATGAATTTTCGGATGTTTGGGCCATTTTGTAATTTCCTATAAGTTTAGGGTGATTTTATTCTCCTTGTCGTATTTTGGATTCCTCGGTAGTTGGAAGTGTATTTTCTTTCAACACTCAGCTTTGTTGTTATGGATACCTCATGTTTACACTTTTGATTCTATCCTTGTGTTGCGTTTCGTCGTTGTATCGACTGTGCAGAATTAAGTGTTTAGCAGCGTGGGACTGCTGCATGCATAACGTACGTTATGCATGCTCCTTTACGTACGTTATAGAGGCGTCATAACGTACGTTATACCTTATTGTTAACGTACGTTATGGTTTTCACAATAGAGTACAAATTTTTGTTACGTACGTTAACCTGTGAGAGGTTACGTACGTAAACATCATAACGTACGTTAACAACTCGTGTTAACGTACGTAACACACTGTCAGGCGTTTTAAATCCTGACTTAACCTCAGTCGCGTCATTTCGTTTTTTTCTCATCCCTTTGTGCGCGACGTGAGTTTCCTTGAGCGATTTGTCCAGGGCAATCCGTAGAGTTCCTCTGAAGATTGATTATTGTGTACCAAGGGAGGTTAATCATCATCATAATCATCATTCTCTGTCCGAATCGAGGTATACATCGTTGAACTCTAGTTTTGGGGATTTCGGGATTTTTGACATAATTCTTCCTTTTAATCTGATTTAGCTCCGTCGAATTGTTAGGTTACGAATGTGTAGTCGTAATCCCTTGTTTCCATTATAGTCTAACGAATTTAACCTCATAGTTTCGCCATTGTAAGATTAAAACCGTCTAGGACTTCGTAGTGACCGACAAATTGTTCCAACGGGTAGAATTAGGATTAATTCTTACCTTTCCGCAATATTGATACTTCTTTGTATACTGTTATTGTGTTAGGAACGGATTTGGGAGGATTGTTCGGACCGAAACCTATTCTTTCGTCGTTTCCTTCGCTTCGTCTTATTCAAGGCAAGTACATGTATTACATTTCATTGTGTGTGTTTAATTTTGATGCAAATGATGTAATTGTGCTATCGAATGAATGTGATTGTTGCTCTTCCACCCGGGGATGACATACGAGGCCTCTGGGGGTCGATACTAATGGGTACGGCCATGGGAGTGGACTTGGGTGCGTGTGTTGATGCTCTTCCACCCGGGAACGGTCTGACGGGGCCTCTGGGGGTCGTTACTAATGGGTACGACCGCGAAAATAGTTTCTCACCCGGGGACGGTCCGACGGGGCCTCTGGGGATTGATACTAATGGGTACGGCCGAGGGTTACCAATTGTGATTGTTGTGATGTGGAAATATTGAGGATATACTGTTTTGGTGTAAATTGTGATATTCCGGAATATTGATTTCAAAAGTTTTTCTCAATACGTTCTTGCTTGTGTCAAATTGGATATATATATATATGATGTAGTGTAATTGTGTACTTGCACTAGCTATGCGAATGCTAACCCCTTAAATGGGGGAAATGCATCTTATGCATTTCAGGTACCGGGAGAGCTGAGGAGCTGGCATGGGATCCGCATGTGAAAGATGGACCGGCATGATGATGAGGCTCGAGTCGTGTTTTATGTTTTACTATTGTCTTTATCTTGATGTTGGAGTTGGATTGAGTATTCTATAAATTGGTTTAAGTCCCCTGCGTGGGCAATGAATTTATGTGGTTTTACACTTTTCGGTACTTAATTAAAATGTTTTGGCCGAGGCCACGACCCTGTTCTACTATGATAATTGTGTCTTTTGGGTTTTCATATTCGGATTGTGTCATGTCTTTGCCTGGTAGGCCTCATGAGGGTCCTACGACATGTAATGTCCCATTTGTGATTTGGGGTGTTACATCGTTAGCCATTGCTAAGGAAAAACCTAAGCTCCAATTACCAACTGACACGGGAGTTAAAAACGTAGAAGACAAACGCTCTTCTTATGATAGGAATAAATGACCGTTTAAGCTTAATTTCGGAAGTTCAGCCCATTATTTCTTACGATGACCTATTTTAGGTGATAAAATAAGTCATACAAGTGATAAAGGCATTCAAAGTAATTAAGGTTCTGGCTTAAAACAATAAAATGGCCAAAATTATGCTTGTTGAATCTTGACTGCCTCTTGACCTTCTATATGTACTGCTTCTTCATCTTCTATGTGTCCCACATCAGAGAGGAACCCTAGTTATTGTTTATTATTAAGAGATTGCAAATAAATATCAGAGGGCTGCGCTCATCTGTATGAATATAAAATTTCTCCAATTTTGGTGCGTATAGGGATTCCTCATCTGTATGCTTAATTTCTCCTCTGAGAGCTTCGGCGGCGGACATATCATAATATACTGAAATATTATAATATATATATAGGGAATTACCTTGTGAAATTTAAAAACTTTTGTAGGTATAGTTGTAGATGAATAGAATTATCTGCATTTATGTATTTTTTTATCGCGTTATATGTCAGATATAATAGCGCCAGAACGATGAAACAAATAATAACAAATACGATGAAATTACTTAATAATTAATTGGTTTCTATATTTCACCATTAAGGGTGTTTCCACCAGAATAATCCCTATATATATATATATATATATATATATATATATATATATATATATATATATATATATATATATATATATATATAAGGTCAGTTACATTGTCATTTGTACATCAACGGGGACAATCGGTCTGGTTCGGCACATAATTTTAGGGAACCGTGTATGGTATTATTTGAATCGGACCGGGATCGGGATCGGTATAAAATTATACAGATCCGATTAGCTCCGTTATTTTTTGGAACGGAACCATATTGGTTGGGGACGGTTCGGGAAAATTCAGTTTCGTTGCCCACCCCTAACTGATCAAAAATGGATTATAAAAGCAAAGAGGAGTAAGAAAAAAACTATCAATACCAGCATCAACTCAGAAGAAGAAGAAGAAAGTCAATTGAGAAAAAGGCAGAGAAAGAGGAAAGAGAGTAACAAGAAGAATGATGACACAAGTTCGGATGAAAAAGAATTTGTATTTCAAAAGAATGTGAAAACAGAGAAACATAAAAAGAGGAACATGAAGAATACTTAAAAAAAGCATCACCAGTCCAGATGAACAATCTATAGAAGATATCAAGTTGAAAAAGAGTAACAGGAAGAATGTTGAGACAAGATCAAATGAAGAATAATTCTTTTTATGGTGAAAGAAGGTAAAAAATAGAGAAAAAGAAAAGGAGGAGCAAGAAAAATATTGAAACAAGCAGCACCAACTCAAATGAACAATCATTAGAAGATATCAAGATGAAGAGAAGGCAACAAAGAAAAAGAAAGGGGAAGATAATTAGATGCAATTTCATAGAGATGCACAATAGAATCATTCTGCACCTCCGTGCATAAGTGGTGATACACAATGCCTGGAGAGACATGTATTATCCTTGGAAAGGCTGACTTTGGTTTGATGATGAAAGACGATGACTTTACGATTATAATGAAACACTTTAAAGACAACAAAACAGAATGGAGGTTTAGCGACACTGAAATGTTTATTGGACCATAGGATGTGAAGAAGTTGTTCCACATCAATTTTTTATTTTCTCATGGGCAGACTGTCAAAATATTCACATGACAAGGCGACAACGCTAAATAGATGCACTCTATTTCTTCAGTATTGTTTTTTAGAGAGTACAGAACACAGGATTCCGAACACGGGTTTGGAGCAGGGAAGACCAAGGTTCATTTACTGAAGCATCAAGGATATGTTCAATCTAAGCATCATGGAGAAGAGACCAAATATGTTGGTGGTAAAATTAGAAATCTCCTTTGTATTACATTAAATGTGCAAGTACTAGGTTATTACTTCGGTTGGTAATGGTAATTATCATATCTGGTAATTGTGTCATCTAGATTAGTAATTTAGTTTTCTTTGTTGCATGTCAGGATTTTACAGCACCAATCGCTGATTGCAGATCCAATAGGATTACAATTGTTGATGCCTGATCTAAAAAAATTTGTCATGCAAGACATTCAACAGGACAACGTCGAACAATGGGTAAGAAGAACCTAAATTATTATTATAACGGCTATTTTGCCATGTAGGTAGTTTTCTATTAGTTTTGATGATCTGATTACAAGTACCTCAAGCGACCGATCTAAACAAACAAGATGCAGAGTTTACAGAACATATAACTACAATATTGGAGGAACTAAAACCAATAACCGAGATAAAAACAAAGAAAATGTAGAGAGAAAGATTGATATATAGGATTTCATATATAATTTTTGAGAATGGTGAAAATATAATGCAAAGGATTGCAAAATCAGATGATAGAGTGTATTAGAACAACTTGAAAATGAAGCTAGGATATAGAAGTTGGGAATTGAACGACTAGAATGAACGCTTGGAGAAAAACTAAAAATAGATTATCCACCCTGAAGTATGGATGCTGATGATAATGACCAACAAGGACAATCCTGAACACCGCGACAAAAAGGTTAAAATACACCAATTTGCCAATACACTCGTTTCAAAGTCTCAAGAGTACAAACACAAATTCATAGATCTCGACAAAATACACCAAATTGTCAATACCGCAATTTTAGCAATTTTAAAAGTATCTCAAAAATTGATTCAGTTTGACTCAAAAGTCAAAAAATCACTTTCCAAAATTCACGCTACTACTGCACCGGTAGAGCCACATAACACACATGTCCGGGTTTCGCAAAACTCAAAGCTCCGATATCATATTCTATAACACCCCCAAAACCATCCCGAAATACTATAACGTCGTGAACTGATCGGTAGAAAATATTGCATAATTATATTTGCTAAATGCATAATTATATTATATTTATTTTAGCACAAACTGATGATTTTTCTACATATTTAATTATGAAGGCAATTTACTTCACCAAATATTTTTATTGATTATTTCAGGGTTTTATATTATTTTTGGAGTCAGAATAAATATTGTGTCAAGAAATAAATAAAATCCTCCCAAGAATCCCACTCCGATCAAAAAAGAACCGAAAAGAGTCCTATTCCTAGAAGAAGAAGAAGAAAAATGCAGGAAGTGTCCTTGGAGAAGAAAAAACTGAGATACGGCTCCCGAGGGCAGAGGGGAATAGATGTCACGAGCTTATATATATGAGAAGTGCTACACATACATATATTTATACACACTTTTCTACACACTAACATCTCAATCATTCATTTAGTGTGGGACCCATTCGTTTATTGTGGGACCACACTAAATGAATGGTTGAGATGTTAGTGTGTAAAAAAAAAGTGTATAAATATGGGTAGGTGTAGCATTTCTCTATATATATCATCAATTAATCCCATTAACCCATATCACGAGAGAAAGAGACAAAAAAGGTCTTGTACCCCTTACCTCATAAAGAAGACATCTCTCACAGCATTAATATATATTAGTACAACCCCCTACCTATTACATTATACGACACAGACTGCTACAAGGAAAAAAAAGGAAGAGCAGCCGCATTAGGAAAAGAAGGGCACGGCTCCCGGAAAAAAAAGAAGTGCAGCAACAAGCAAAAGGATAATTTTGGGCCAAGAAACAGTGAAGTAAAAAGAAAGATTTGATTCTCTAGTTTTAATCTCATGCCTATTAATTATCTTCTGTTTTATTTAAATATCATGCTCATTAATTTATCTATTACGATTCTTGGGACAAGCCAACTCGTATCTATATTATTTATGTTTTAATCTCAGAAGATATTCTTAACTTAATTCCTTCAATTATCTTCGTTATTGTGTAGATTTATTTATGATATAATTTACTTTAATTGGCGATCAACTTAATCGGCGTTTTATATCTATTGCAGATTTAGGGTTATAATACGTAATCGTTATAATTCTACATCAAAAGTAGCAAGAATTGATTTTTATCAATGGGAACACAAAATCGTGATCCTCGGTCGACTCGCGAACTCAATATCCCGTCTATTTCCATCATTTTGGTTCCTAATGCATCTAATGAACAAGATTTGAAGAAATTGTTTTAATCCTTCGTCAGATAGGTTTAATTGAAGAGCTTGTTTTGATTAAATAAACTTAAGAAATTATCGCAAAGAACATTGTTGTTGACTTCGGAGTAGGAGTTCATTAGGAATTAAGGAAAGATAAAAGTGTTGCATTAATTCATAAATTAAATTAGAACGGGGATAACGAAACTAAGAACTGATATCAATCACAATCGTTTTCCTTATTAAAATTTTACTTCCTATTTTTATTTGCTTACTTGTTATTTTATTTTGTCTTGTTTCCTTTACACCAACCAAAAACCAACCCCCATCTTTATTATATTTAATATTATTATTATTTATTTAGTACTACTATTTTAGTTTCTCAAAAATATTCAACTCAAGAAGTTCGATTAATTCATCCGTTCCTCGTGGGATCGACCCTTACTTACCAATACTACTATTTAGTATAAGTGAGTCAAGGAATCTTTATAAATGTCTAATTTTGACGCGTCACGACAGTGCGGTCAGAATTTTGGCGCCGCTACCGGGGAACGGTGCGAAATTAATTTTATTTTCTGAGTTGAATTTTTTATTTTTAATTTTTTTTTTTCTGAACAATAATTCATTTTTTTAGTAGTCATTAACAGCCGTTTTAATTTTTTTAAAAGCAGTAAATCTTTTTTAATATATAGCAGTTTTTATTTTCTTATTTTTCCAAGCAGATTTTCGACACTGGGTCACCCAGTGTCAGTTCTGAAAATTCATAATAATTGTCAGTTGTGCACTAATCCATTTCGTTTTAAGTTTTGCATGAATACAAGGTCACGTGGAGATAAGAACTTGGAGTATTATCCAGAAATTACCAAACGGGATCGAGTTTTCAGACGAAGAACTAAAGAAAGTAGAGAAGCGCTCAGGAACTTATCGTTTTCTCTCGAAACATCACCCAGCGAATCGGAAAACGAGAGTGGAACCATGGCGGAAAAGACATTGAAGCAATTAGCCAACCCGGAGCTATCGCAACAACCGCTTTGCATCACAATCCCGGCTATTGACAACAACAATACTTTTGAATTAAAGTCAGGATTGATTCACTTGTTACCTGCATTCCATGGTTTATCTGGAGAGGATCCGCATAAGCATCTTAAGGAATTCCATGTAGTTTGTTCAAGCATGAAGCCCAATGGCGTCACCGAGGAACAAATCAAGCTTATAGCCTTTCCATTTTCATTAAAAGATTCGGCTAAAGATTGGTTATTCTACTTACTGTCGGCTACTATCACGACATGGAACGAAATGGAGATCTTGTTTTTGCAGAAATATTTTCCAGCCTCTCGGGCAGCCAATCTAAGGAAGGAAGTATGTGGTGTGAGACAAATGACGGGTGAGAGCCTGCATGAATATTGGGAGAGATTCAAACAATTGGTGGCACGCTGCCCCCAACATCAAATCAGTGAGAAGCTTTTGATACAATACTTTTACGAAGGACTGACCCCAACGGACCGTAGTACCATAGACGCAGCTAGCGGATGAGCTTTGCTTGATAAGACACCAGCAGCAGCAAGGGCCCTCATCTCGAACATGGCCGCCAATTCACAGCAATTTGGTTATCGTGACAATCCCATAAAAATGGTGAAGGAGGTACATGACTCGTCGATTGAGGATAAGCTTACCGAATTAACCTCCTTTGTCAGAAAACTCGCAGTAGGAAACTCGCAAGTCATACCGTGCCGAATTTGCCAAACTACGGAGCACACCACCGAGCATTGCAAGGTACTAATGGATGAGATCGAGGCACATGCCAATGCGATCGGTACTGAAAATTTTTACGGAAGGAAACACGACCCATACTTCAAAACATATAATCCAGGATGGAGAGATCATCTCAATTTTAAGTGGAAATCGCAGCAAGAAGAGCCTCAGCAGAATAAGGGCCAATTTTATAAGCCGCCGTCGGAAAATTCAAGTCCATCACTCAAAGAAATGATGAAGACCCTCACTTCGAACACGATCCAATTGCAGCAGAACATGAATCGATTTCAGCACGACACTCAATCGAGCATCAAAGTCATCGAAAATCAAATAAGCTAACTTGCTACATCGGTGAGTCGTTTGGAAAGTCAGAACAGTGGGAAACTACCCTCCCAATCGGAAGTAAATCCTAGGAACGTGAGTGCTATTACTTTGAGAAGTGGTAAGCAGCTGGAGGGACCCAAGGAACCCGAGAAAAATCTTAACGAAGAAGGCGAGAAACGAAAATCTACTCTCCAGATCGACATGGGTCACCTGTCAAATGTACACTCAAGGTCAATCACAGGCGCAAGGTAATAACTTCAAATTCTTCCCATATTGGCACTGACAGCATACCTTTTCCTTCCAGGGTAAAGAAGGCTACAACGGAGAGCAAAGAGAATCAAATTTTGGATGTGTTCCGAAAAGTAGAGATCAACATTCTGCTAATAGAAGCAATTCAACAAATCCCAAAATATGCTAAATTCCTCAAGGATTTGTGCACCAACAAACGAAAGCTAAAAGAAACTGGAAAGGTTATCCTGGGAGAAAATGTGTCGGCCATTCTCCAAAGAAAGTTACCACCCAAACGAGATGATCCAGGTATGTTTGCCATCACTTGTCGAATAGGTAATTCTCGATTTGCGCAAGCTATGTTAGACTTAGGGGCATCTATAAATGTCATGCCACAATCTATTTATTCTTCTTTAAATTTGGGACCCTTAAAAGAAACGAGGATAATAATTCAATTAGCTGATCGTAGTCATGTATACCCCGAGGGAGTTATTGAAGATGTGCTTGTGCAAGTTAATGAGCTTGTTTTTTCAGCCGAGTTTTATGTTTTAGATATGTAAGGCGACTCGGCAAATTCAACACCCATTTTGTTAGGAAGGCCATTTTTGAATACCGCCGAAACAAAGATAGATGTTATAAAGGGTTCCCTCACAATGGAATTTGATGGGCAAGTCGTAAAATTTAATATTGATGAAGCAATGAAATTTCCTGAAGACGCATGTTCTTTGTTTGCATTAAGTGTGATTGACCCTCTCGTCGAGGAAGTGTTTGAACTTGATTGCAGGAAAAAGCTTGAGGAAGATGTCTTTGGCAGCCCGGAGGAATCGAGCACACCCATTACCAAGATTGTAGGTTGCAAAAACACTGCCAAACTCATCAAGCTCACGGAACATCATAAGAGGACCCTTCCCTCCAAGGAACAAGCACCCGATCTCGAGCTAAAGCCACTACCCGACCACCTGAAGTACGTATACTTGGGAAAAAATGAGATATTACCAGTAATCATTTCGGTCGAGTTAACATCCGTACAAGAAAAGGCCCTCATCTCCGTCCTCGAAAAGTACAAGGAAGCAATCGGCTGGACCATTGCCGACATCCGTGGGATCAGCCCGGCCATATGCATGCATCGTATTTTGTTGGTTGAAGATGCCAAGCCTAGCCGAGAAGCCCAACGAAGACTAAATCCACTCATGCTGGAAGTAGTGAAAAAGGAGGTTCTTAAGCTTCTTGACGTAGGGATGATATATCCAATTTCCGACAGTAAATGGGTGAGTCCCACATAAGTAGTTCCAAAAAAATCGGGTATCACAGTGGTGGAAAACAAAGAAGGCGAACTAATTCCGAGCCGTGTTCAGACCGGATGGAGGGTGTGTATTGATTTTCGGAAACTAAATGCAATGATCCGAAAGGACCACTTTCCATTACCTTTCATCGATCAGATGATCGAGCGATTAACGGGACACTCATTTTATTATTTTCTTGATGGTTTCTCAGGTTACTTTCAGATCGCGATCGCACCCGAGGATTAGGAGAAGACAACCTTCACGTGCCCCTTTGGGACGTTTGCATACCGTCGCATGCCATTCGGACTGTGCAATGCACCGGCTACCTTTCAGAGATGTATGGTAAGTATTTTTTCCGAATACGTAGGGAACATCATAGAAATTTTTATGGACGATTTTAGTGTTTATGGGGATTCTTTTGAGTTTTGCCTTGAAAATCTTACGCTCATTCTTCAGCATTTTGTTGAAACGAATCTTGTATTAAATTGGGAAAAATGTCACTTTATGGTTAAGCAAGGCATAGTCTTAGGACATTTGGTATCATCAAAGGGGATAGAAGTTGATAAATCAAAAATTAATACTATCACTGCATTGCCTTACCCCGTAAGTGTGCGGGAAGTTCGTTCTTTTCTTGGTCATGCAGGATTTTATAGGCGATTTATCAAGGACTTTTCCAAGATTGCCGCCCCCTTATGCAAATTACTACAGAAGGAAGTCGATTTTGTTATAAACGAGGAGTGCAAGGCTGCGTTCGACAAATTGAAGCACCTTCTGACCACCCCCCATAATTCAGCCACCCAACTGGGACTTGCCGTTTGAGATAATGTGTGACGCAAGTGATTATCCCGTCGGAGCCGTCCTTGGCCAAAGAGTGGTGAGAGCAGCACATGTGATATACTATGCTTCAAGGACCTTGAATCCGACCCAAGCAAATTACTTTACTACGGAAAGGAGCTCTTAGCTGTAGTTTTTGCCTTAAAAAAATTTCGTTCATACTTACTTGGGACTAAAGTTGTTATTTTTTCTGATCATGCAACACTGAAATTTTTACTTGCGAAAAAGGAGGCAAAACTGCGACTTATCCGATGGATCCTATTACTCCAAGAGTTTGATCTAGAAATAAGGGACAAAAAGGGAGCTGAGAATTATGTGGCAGATCACCTAAGCCGAATAGTGCTGGAATAAGAAAACAAACCTATGTCCGACAGCTTCCCGGACGAGCAGTTACTTACTGTGTCACGACACTGGGACAGTATTACCACACTGGGCCACCCAGTGTCAGATTCTTCCGCACCATGGTACGCCGATTTGGTGAATTTCATTGTCGCTAACGTGTTTCCTACAAGTATGACAAGAGCTAGGAAGGATAAACTCAGGAGCAATGCCAAATATTATGTATGTGACGACCTATACTTATGGAACATTGTCCCGATCAAGTGATCAGAAGATGCATCCCGGAGAGCGAATTTCAGTCAATCCTAACTTTTTGCCATACGTACGCATGTGGTGGACACTTTGGAGCAAGGAGGACAGCCCACAAGGTTCTTGAAAGTGGATTTTATTGGCCATCAATTTTTAGAGACGCTTTCATCTTTTGCAAGTCTTGCGATAATTGTCAAAGGACGGGTAACATCTCCCGACCAAATCAGATGCCGCAAAATCCAATTTGGATTTGCGAAATTTTTGACGTATGGGGCATGGATTTCATGGGCCCGTTTCCTTCATCATATGGGAATTTATATATATTACTCCTCGTGGACTACGTTTCTAAATGGGTGGAGGCAACCGCAACCCGCACTAATGATTCCAAGGTGGTGGCAAACTTCGTGAAGTCGAATATCTTCTCAAGGTTCGGAATCCCAAAAGCCATAATCAGTGATCGAGGGAAGCATTTTCGAAATCAAACCATTGAAGCACTGCTAAGGAAATATCACGTCATACACAGAATGTCTACTTCCTACCATCCACAATCCAATGGGCAAGCTGAAATTTCCAACCGAGAGATCAAATCGATTTTAGAAAAAACCGTTCAACCGAATCGCAAGGATTGGAGTTTGAGACTCGATGATGCATTATGGGCATACAGGATAGCTTATAAAACATCTATAGGAATGTCACCATACAGGCTAGTTTATGGGAAACCGTGCCACTTACCCGTCGAGTTGGAACATCGAGCATTTTGGGCAGTTAAAAAGTGCAACATGGATTTTGATGAAGCCGGCGTAATCAGGAAACTTCAATTGCAAGAACTCGAAGAAATAAGGAACGATGCATATGAGAATTCCGCAATTTATAAGGAGAAAACTAAATCTTTTCACGATGCAAGAATCACAAGGAAGGAGTTTATCGTAGGGGAAAAGGTGATGTTATACCACTCTAGGCTAAAGTTATTTCCCGGTAAGTTGCGATCTCGATGGGTCAGGCCATTTATCGTCACCCAAGTTTTTCCACACGGAGCTGTGGAAATTCGATCTTTGAAAACTGACAAGGTATTTAAAGTTAACGGATATCTGCTAAAACCATATCTCGAAGCAACACCGGACTATAACTTGGAAGAATTTGAGCTCGAGGACCCAACTACCATTTAAACAGGGAGTTCGTCGGGCCAACTACGTTAAAAAGAGGCGCTTGTTGGGAGGCAACCCAATGATAGTAATTAACTTTAAATTGCATTTTTCATATTTCTTTATTTTTCTTGCATTTAAATTTTTCCTTTAATCGGCCCATGATTGAAATTTTTCTCAAATAATTTTTCCTTTAAATATGCCATCATTATTATTATTTTTTTTAGCCGTCCTTAGCATAAAAAAATCAGCCCAACCCATTTTCTTTAAGTTAAAAAAATCTTTTTAAAGCGGCCCAGTTTTATTTGGAGTTAATTATTCTCTTCGGCCCAGCCCAATTGGTTAATTTCTATTCTTAATTATTCTTAAAGAATGTGAATTGTTTACAAACGAACTCCTCACGTGAGGAATCTCCCCAATTAGAGCAGCACATGTGGTAAGGGTCAAAATTCCCCAGACCTTCCCAATTCCCCCTGCAAGCCGAAGTTCTTCAGAAAATTTACAAACGAACTCCTCACGATTGCTCTAATCCCTTGCAGGACCGCCGCCATGTCGGAAAAAGGTGGGAGAAATATTCACCGGCCGCTGAATCGTATAACACGGAGTGGAGGATGGAGAAACAACCCTGGAGCGCGACATTTTACGACCTGACCTAACCAACTGCTCCGCCACCATCTTGATCCGCCTTGAACGCCGAAACAACCGACCAGACTTCAAATCGGCCGAACCCAACCAGTGGAGAACTCGAAAAAAAAAAATACGGGCAGCCCGCGGATTGGTTGACGAACCAACCCCACCCGTTTCTCCAACAGGAACTTCGACCACCACTGCCCCAAACACCGTGAGCTTGAAGAAAAAGTTGCTTATCTGACCGCCCTGATTGAGTCCCGACCAAACTAGCCCGGTGCACTCCTTTCCTTTTTCCATACTTGATTTGCGCTTTATTTCTTCTTTTTTTTCATGTTGGATTATATATGTTGCGTTTTATTCGCTAAAATTATGTCTCCTCGCACTTTAGTTTGTGATGATTGTCCTTTAGTCAATTGAGAATAGTTGGTGAGAAGCATAATAGTTTTGTAGAGTTATTTGCTCGTTTGAAACATTAGTTGGAATTAGCTCAAATTGTGGTTTTTAGTTCCGCATTTCTGTGAAAATTGGTCGGTTTTGTGTTAGCTTTTAATGAAATATTTCTGTGATTTATAGATATAAAAATTGCAACATTATTAGAAAGGCTAGGAAGGAAGAATATTATTAAGATTTCACTTGTGATTTGTACTTGGTCATTTATCCTCTTCTTAAAATTTCGTTGGTCGTTGAATTTTTGGGCTTACAGCATACATGGAGGCTAGTAGAAAAAAATGGGAGAGGTGTTGAGCGAATAATCGCCTAACTTTGGGGTCACTAAAATGTTGTGAAAAAAGTAACAACGAAAAAATAAAGGACTAACCTTGTTGGTGCGTAATGTAGCCTCACACGAAAAAGAAAAAAAAATGTGTTGGTGAAAAGAGCTACACGTTAGCAAATAACGGTGTGAAAGCTATCACCTACGAAATATGTTGAAGCTTGTGGATAGTGCGTTCGCGTAAGTTCCAATCAATAAATAGCCAATTAAAATAATAAGTTTGGGGAGATGATTAAAGCCCTTATCATAAGTTGAATTTTTTTAACTATTCTTCTCTTCTTGGAACTGTTTAATAGGATTGCATTTTTATGTTTGATAATTCTATGAAATTTTCATTAACTGTTCATACAAAAAGTGTTCTGATTACACAAAAGAGGCGATTATTATACCACTGTTTGAGTTAACGAAGTCTAAGTATTTCAAGGCATGCAAATCATACTCTTACTTTTGTTATCGCTTCATTCCAACTCATTCTAAATTGCTTGAGGACAAGCAAACTTTTAAGTTTGGGGAGATCGGGGAATTTGAACTTTTATTTGAAGCGATTACTTGAGCGAATTTTGGGTCGGTGAAGGGAGTTTTAAGTTTTATTGAGCGTAATTATAGGACGAATTTTTTTTCAAATCTTTCGATATTTTTTATGCTCGAGGACAAGTATTGGTTCAAGTTTGGGGAGATTTGATCGGTAGAAAATATTGCATAATTATATGTGCTAAATGCATAATTATATTATATTTATTTTAGCACAAACTGATGATTTTTCTACATATTTAATTATGAAGGCAATTTACTTCGCCAAGTATTTTTATTGATTATTTCAGGGTTTTATATTATTTTTGGAGTCAGAATAAATATTGGGTCAAGAAATAAATAAAATCCTCCGAAGAATCCCACTCCGATCGAAAAAGAACCGAAAAGAGTCCTATTCCTAGAAAAAGAAGAAAAATGCAGGAAGTGTCCTTGGAGAAGAAGAAAACTGAGACACGGCTCCCGAGGGCAGAGGGGAATGTCACGGCAATAGCTTATACTTCCTCCGTTCTTTTATTATTGCAACGTGTTGACTATTACACTGTTCACATATTCTCTTTTGACCATCTTTTGTGATTTATACATATGAAAAAATATAGTCATGTGGGATCTTGTTAGATTCATCTAGAAATATACTTTCAAAATATCAATTTTTTATAATTTTTAAAAGTAAAGAATTGAAGATATTAATAATCAAAGTTGTGCATTGACAAACGTGAAAGTCCAGATATTGCAGTTATAAAAGAACGGAGGTAGTATATATCATCAATTAATCACGAGAGAAAGAGAAAAAAAGGTCTTGTACCTCTTACCTCATAAAGAAGACATCTCTCACGGCATTAATATATATTAGTACAACCCCCTACCTATTACTCCCTCCGTCCACGAAAATGTGTCCCGTTTTGCCATTTTAAGCCGTCCACAAAAATGTGTCCCACTTCATACTTTCTATTTTTGGTAACTAAATTAACCAACTTATTCAATTAAATAATTAATTAAAATAGTCCAATTATTACTAATAAACCTAATTAACACTAAATTAATCACACCCATCCAATAATATTAACTCATCTACTACCTACCCAATTAAAACACCAACCTACCCAATTAAAACACCCAATTAAAACACCAACCTACCCACCAACCGGTCCAACCCCCTATCCATTAAAACATCCATCTGGGCATCCGATAAGAACAACCCCCTATCCATTAAAAGCTCAGTTCTTCTGCCCATGGAAACCCTACCATTATCGCCGCCGCCATCAAGCGAAACGACTGATTCGCTGCTTCACGTTAATGAATCCGACCTTTCACCGTTGTGTAACTGCGAATCTAGTCCTTTCGCCTCGAGCTTTGGATCTATCCCCACGGCGACTCACTTTGAATCGATACCGTTGTTCAATTCGTCGTTCTGGGATGATTCTGAAGCATTTGCCGTGGGTTCGAGGTCCAGCGACTGTGAAAATCATTTTCGGAACAAACTTTTTGCCATTTGGTGCCCGTGCATGTTGAAGCTACATGTACCTGAAATTTCTTTCTCACCACTATGCAATAATGTTCCTGTACGTTGCAAGTGGACCGAGAGAGAAGATAAAATTTGGTGGGAAGCTTTTGCCATTTGGTGCCCCAACGTATTGAAGCTCCCTAATTAGGTGATATCTAATCTTCACTCGGGTTAATATGATACTGCACTTGATCTGAATTCTTTTGATGATACTGCACTTGATCTGTTTTTTTGATGATACCGCACTTGATCTGTTTTTTTGATGATCTGTTCTTCTGATGATTGTGCTAGCTGCTGCCTTATGATGATACTATACTTGATCTTTAGTTCAAATCCACCAACTGGACCCTGTGATGATGAATTTCTGAGGGCATTAAGTCATAGCAACATGTGCAGCCCATATTGATTCATTGAAAGGTGACTTTTTTTTGATGATTATGCTGGATGCTGCCTTGTGATGATACTTTACTTGATCTTTAGTTAAAATCCACCAACTGGACCCTGTGATGATGAATTTTTGAGGGCATTAAGTCATAGCAACATGTGCAGCCCATATTGATTCATTGAAAGGTGACTTTTCTTTTGATGATTATGCTGGACCCCCTGTGATGATGAATTTCTGAGGGCAATAATTCATAGCAACGTTCATTGCTTTGATGATGTAAAGGAAATGATGCAAAACTCAGAATTATTCTGGACCCCCTGTGATGATGAATTTCTGAGGGCAATAATTCATAGCAACATTCATTGCTTTGATGATGTAAAGGAAATGATGCAAAACTCAGAATTATTCTTGACTCCCTGTTTATAACATTGTTCCTCATGAGTCAATGATGCAAAACTCAGAATGTATTCTGCTGAGACTTTACATGCTAAAATAGGATACCAAATGAGTGTTTACATGCTAAACAACAACTCAAAAAGTCAAAATAGTAAGTTGCTTATACTGTAAACAAGACAAAATGCAGTCCATGCTTTCTTAGTCTATATGTTCCTATAAACCAAAAGCATGTACTAGAGGTGCAATGTTGTAGCTTGATCCATCATTGTTTTCAGGTTGCTTCAAATACTCCAAACATTCCCTTACAACTCCCTCATCAACTTCAATGCATTCAGGAAGAATTCCTTTCCTACTTAGCATTTCCTTATTCATGTGTGGAATCTTGTAGTTGTTGCCCCCCCTTACCTTCATTATTTCTGTGTAGCAACCTTGTAATGTAAGAAACACTTTGTTTAATGTGTGTGATGAGAGCTCTTCAAATGAAGTAGCCACATTCTTGAGTAAATCATCCACACAATTAGCTGCCTTGTCATCTTGTAGTGATTGTATAGCTCTAAAGAAACCAAGATCATTCACATTACAGTCTGGGGAATTAGGTGGTTGGCAGACAAGTTGGATTGTGAATCCATCAGAATTTGCTGCTTCCATGAAATCAGGATCAGTGTGATGAATATGAGGTTTTGCATTATCTTGCTGGATGATTATGTGTTTGCTTGCATGGGGGGGCCATTTAGCTTTAATGGCAGGTATAATCTGTGAAATCAAACAAACAACTAGATGATGACTGAATATATGGTCTGATAGTGTTAGAAAACAATAAAAGTATCACCTGTTTGATAATGCATTCCTTGATTACTGCCTTATTGATTGCCTGAATAGGTTTAGTCTCCAAAGTTCCCTTACTTCTGTTCTTTGAATTCCTTTTTGCTGGCTCTAAAGTTGTGAAAGGGAATATGCCAAATTTTCCATCAAAAAGCACAAGCCCATCACTTCTTTTTTGTGGTCTGCTCACAGCACACATAAACATCACCTTAGTGATGAATCTCTTGGACTTGCATGATCTATAAGGGTCTGCTTCATTTGGCAGCAGATAATACCTATCCGAAGTCTTGGTCATGTAGAACCATTTTTCATCTATATGCACTATGTTATGCATTTTCTGAAAGGTGACTTTTCCATTTGAGATGTGAGAATCCAGTTGACTTAAACTCCATCTCAATCTTGCAAGTTTGTTTTGCTCTGTAAGTGTTGGTTTAATTGCACTTGTATGTGCCCTGATCTGCTTTTCCTTAATCCAGTTCCCCACTAAACTTTTGCTCACATTGAGCTTCACTGCCATCTTTCTAATGGAAGATCTTTCAAGTCTGATAAGTGACTTCACCTTCTCTTGATCAAGAATCATTTTATATTTATGTGTTGCACCTTTCTTTGACTGCAGGAATACAGCTTCTCCACCAGAAAGCTGCTCTTTTGTACCCTTCCAAGTTCTGTATACGGTCCTCCTGGAGATTCCAAACTTTTGTGCAGCTTCTTTTGTTGTCCCATGTATAAGATCGCCACGAGCGGAGTTCAGAAGAAGCCATTGAGCCAGTTTATTCCTTTCATCAGTGCTCAGATTTGGTCTTTTAGTGACCAGTTCAGAAGCAGCCATTTTTATCTTTTTTTCTTTTGGTTTAGTTCTAAGGAAAGAGTGTCTTTTTAAAGAGGAATATAGTGGGGGGAGATCAGGAATTAAGAGTGTGTTTCCCTCCATAAAAATTCCCAAATCTGTGTAGATTTCATTTTTAGCCTCCATTCTGTGTAGATTTCATTTGGCGCTGTATTTCCCTCCATTCTGTAATCAGCTTTTTTTTTTTTTGAGAAACAGCAGTAAATGCGCTTCTTTTTTAAAGGAACAGGCTGTCTTACTTTTTAGTTATTGTTTTGCTTTTTTAAAGAAATGGGCAGATTGCTTTTTTAATTACTCATAATAAAAAATTATCACACTCATTTTCCACTTATTACACATAAACCACCAACTCACTAACTTTTATTAAAACCCGTGCCGAACTCATTGTGGACAGATTTTCGTGGACGGAGGGAGTACATTACACGACACAGACTGCTACAAGGAAAAAAAGGAAGAGCAGCCGCATTAGGAAAAGAAGGGCACGGCTCCCGGAAAAAAAGAAGTGCATCAACAAGCAAAAGGAGAATTTTGGGCCAAGAAACAGTGAAGAAAGAAGAAAGATTTGATTCTCTGGTTTTAATCTCATGCCTATTAATTATCTTCTGTTTTAGTTAGTCATCATGTCCGGCTAATTTATCTATTCCAGTTCTTAGGGATGTTTGAACCCGTATCTATATTATTTATGTTTTAATCCCGTAGCATATTCTTGACTTAATTCCTTTGAATTATCTTTGTGTTATTGTTTAGATTTATTTATGATATAATTTACTTTAATTGGCTTGATCAACTTAATTGAGGTTTTTATATCTATTGCTAGATTTAGGGTTATAATACGTAATCGTTATAATTCTACATCAAAAGTAGCAAGAATTGATTTTTATCAGTTGGGTAACACAAAATCAGGATCCTTTGGGTCGAGCTTGTGAACTCAATATCCTGTCTATTTCCATCGTTTTGGTTCCTAATGCATCTAACGAACAAGATTTGAAGAGCTTGTTTTGAATCCTTCATCTAGATAGGTTTAATTGAAGAGCTTGTTTTGATTAAATAAACTTAAGAAATTATTGGGGTTAACAGAGTTTGTTGTTGACTTCGGAGTAGGAGTTCATTAGGAATTAAGGAAAGATAAAAGTGTTGCATTAATTCATAAATTAAATTAGAACGGGGGATAACGAAACTAAGAACTGGATATCAATCACAATTGTTTTCCTTATTAAAATTTTACTTCCTATTTTTATTTGTTTACTTGTTATTTTTTTTTTCTTGTTTCCTTTACACCAACCAAAAACCAACCCCCCCTCTTTATTATATTTAATATTATTATTATTTATTTAGTGCTACTATTTTAGTTTCTAAAAAATATTCAACTCAAGAAGTTCGATTAATTCATCCGTTCCTCGTGGGATCGACCCTTACTTACCAATACTACTATTTAGTATAAGTGAGTCAATGAATCTTTATAAATATCTAATTTTGACGCGTCACGACAGCGCGGTCATGAACCCCGCACCGGAACCCACAAGGTTAAAAGATATTTTCGCAATCATTTCAAATACACCCAAGAGACGATGACGATTATATATTTCAAAATACTCAAAGACTCAAATACATATATTAAATCAATTTTCGAAGTCCCGTCATAAAATCCCATTTGAAAGTACAAGGACCAAATTGTCAAAACTCAACAGTTTAAAATGTACGTTACGACACCCTTACAAGTACCGACAAAATAGTTTAGGGAAGCAGTTTTCCAAAATAAGCCTATTCAGTAGAAGGCTATTTACAAAACACACACACAACGAATATAATCAGCAGTAAAAAATACATTGCAGTAGAACATAACAATCAGTCAAAATACTCAATTCCAAAATACACGTCATAGCTAGTATCATCTGGGAAGCTCATCTATTTCACGACCGCTACAAGCTCGATCTCTGAGTACCTAAAAATAAAGCCCACGATAGGGTCAACCATAATACTTAGTAATGATAGCGATCACATCAACATTAATAATTACATATCAATGTATTCACAAAGTAAGAATACTACCAATGTAATCTTACCAAAATAACCTTACCAATTCATGATAATACACTCATCAAAATAGTCCTTACCATATTCCACATCTCGTATTCCCAACAACAAAATGAACTCGTACACAAACATCGGCACTGTATCCCAAACAATACCCAAGATTCTCAAACATCATCATAACTCACCAATACAAAATATACCAGCTCTGTCCAATCCGACCCTTCGGATAAAATCATCACAACATGATAATTAATTGCCAATCAAAGACAAGTACCAAGAAGGAAATACGAAACATACCTCAAGATATGCAATGCCGCAATGAATCATGTTAGTCTAATCCGAGATTATGTCAAAACAACATACAGACATGGTCATAACAAAAGACCTATAATGCATACTCAACATGACAACATCAATGTGCTCAACAAGACATAAGAAAGCGCGCTAACCGGTATCCCGAGCTTTAAGACAGTCATATGTTTCCCTTTCTCTCACTCAAAGGGCCCCGAAGCCATTTTGTCATTCCAAAAAAGTGAGCTTCTATGGAGAGTCAAAATATGGGTGCCGGCCGGTCAGTCGACCAGATCCCCCGAAATAAATACGATTAACTGATCACGGCGCCAGGCCATAAACAAGAAATAATCGGCAAACCAAAACAACGATGACAACCTATACTTATGGAAATCCATGATCGATCCACCACTGCATAGATCCCAAGATGATCCTGTCGGACCAACACGTGGTGGAAAACCCCATCCCGTAACACCCCCAAAACCATCCGGGATATTACAGCGCCGTGGATCCCGTGCCGGAACCCACCAGGCTAAAAACCATTTAAAAAACGTTTAAAATGCCAAAAGCCGATGACGGTAATATTTTAAATACCCAAATATTTACCAAAATATAGTTCTCAAATACCGTCATAAAATACTATTTGAAAAATATAAGGCGAAAACACCAAAACTCAATAGTTTCAAAACGTACGTTAAGCCACCACTTATACGTACCGATAAAATAATTTAGGGAAAAAGGGTTTAACAAAGTAACCCAAGTTTATGAGACACCCAAAGCGGCAATTTGAAAGTTATACATGAGTTGGTAAAAATACCGCAAAGTCAATTTGAAATACACACGCAGCGGATAAAAACAGAGTTCAAAATACTCAATTGCAGCGGAAATAAAACAACCAGAAAGAATACTCAATTCTCCGAAAACATGACACAACCAGTATCACCCGGGAAACTCATCTCTTCACGACCGCTACTAGCTCGATCTCCGAGTACTTAAAAATAAATACCACGACAGGGTTAGCCACAATACTCAACAATGATATCGATCACATCATCATAAATAATTACATACCAATGTAATAATGCTGTAAGAATGCTACCAACGTAATCTTACCGTCATAACCTCACCAAGCCATGGGAATTCATAACGATTCAATCCTTACAATAATCCATATTTTGCATACTCAAATGACGAAATGAACTCGACATTCATCATATGTACTATATTCAAACAATACCAAGTATCATCAAAACATCATCATAACTCATAAGTGTGAACTGATTCATCCGTGGCAAATCCTATCCGTCGGATTTGCACCGTCAAATCTCAATCTGGATAAAAACCAATATAACACAATATATCTGTAGATCAACTACCACAAGATAAATATAACAAGTCCTGAAACATCAACGTATAGTCCGAATACTAATACGATCAAATACAATGATCAACCAATACATCAACCGAGCATATCATTGACATGATAACTCCAATATGACCAACAAAGGATCAACGATAACCGAGAATACCATCAACATGATAAACTCCGACACGATCAATAGAGGATCAACAATAACCGAGAATACCCTCAACATGGTAAACTCCGACACGATCAACAAAGATCAACAATAACCGAGAATACCCTCAACATGGTAGACTCCAAATGATCAACAAATGATCAACAAAAACTGAGAATACCATCAACAAGTTAAACTCTAAATGATCAACAATAATGGATCTCAAAGAAATAACTCCAACTGTCGAACATACACCTCGGGCGTATGAACAACCAGTCGCAAACCGTCGAACATATCCAATCATACATGGACTATGAACGACCAAACAATAGGGCTCAAAGATGGACATCACAGTACGCCTGATCCGGAAATATGTCAGTGCACATGTCCATACAGAATCCAGAATATATGTGGGACAATGTACCTAATTAGCCTCACGAACTACGTCTCGTGTGCACGGTTCAATGTGGAAATATCAACACATAACCATAGTGTGCCCAGCTAAAAATCCTACACAATAACCAATCGGAACGCAAATATGATTCCAGATATGTCACGATGCAACATGACAATGAAACTCAAAGAATCACATACCCAATAAGGATCAAAAGACTCACTGAAGTGAACAAAGACAAACTGACAAAGAAAAGTCGACACGACTAATCAATATCCAAAACAACAATACTGGGATCATCATCCCCGAAAAATGATCAACACGATCAATGAACTCAATACAATCAGCCCTGGGATCAACATCCTTCAACGAATATCCAATACGAATCAGCATACAACAGTTCATCAGAATAATTATCCTCATAACTAAACAATACTTACATTACCTCAAAGCCGGAGACAATGTCCTTTCCACGAACAAACATCCCTGAATGAATACACAGTTATACGAATAATCTCAAACAAGGTACCGCCCATTTAATACCAATAAACCTTTATCCCGACACTCATGCCATCACGATAACTACCCTCGATATCCGACATTCCATATCATAGATCAAAGATAACTCCCATGTCTGTCTTCAGTCAAACATAATTAAATCATATACATTATCATTCGTCCCAAACCACAACATTATAAACAAATCATCATCTCGACAGTTTACATATATAACAGCAATGCTATATGAATTATAAATGAAATGAAATCAAAATCATTCATTAAATATTATAAACTGAACAAGTATAACTTGCCTCGATACCGATACCACGAAGCCGTTACTAAAAATCCATTGCCTTTGTCCACGAGCTCCTCAGCCCCGACCAAGAGCAATCTACGAACTCTTCGACCTCAACCGCAACACAACGGGCATAAACCATGATCAAACATATCAACCTATTGAAGTAATCAATCAACAACAATCTAATAACAATCAGTAACCGACATAGCCAACCAATCAAACTCAACGGCTCAACAATACCTCGATCATACACAAAACCAAACAATACAATTCACACAATTTCGAACTCATAACCATAATAAAAGCCGCAACTCGATAAACAATATAACCGAGCAATAAACCCAACAGTTCCACAATATCCCGATTAAATACAAATCCAAAACAACCCAAATCAATCAATCATGAACTCATAACCATAATACGATTCCACAATCCGAAAGTCATATCAACAATCAATTAAACCAATAGCGAAAGGGTCTAAACATTACCGATTCCAAATTCAATCTTAAATACGATTACAAGTTTCCTCCTTGTACATTCATAATAAAAACCAATTACCGATTATCATCATCAATCCGGACAATCCAATTAGTGCAACCTATAGATGATCATATTCCAAGGGTGTCAAATAATTCCATTATCCGAATTGAATACTTGTTCAATACGTATGAATTCTCAAACTCAAAAGTGAATCATAATCTTATCAAACCCGGAACCATATTCGTATTCCTATACGAATATTGTACCAAAACACATAACTTAGTTCTAGATATAAATATTCCATATTCATATCCAAAATACCAACACCTCCTAAACATATTCATCAAATCATATAGTCCAAGAGTTCCTTAAGAAAACTTATTCCGACAACACATTCAAAATCACCAATACGACATAATCCGATGTGTTCTAACATCTAAACAATCCTCATTCATAATTCAAAATGCATATTATCATATTCTCCAATATACGATTCTCCTAACATCAAGAATCGTGACAATACTACCAAGAACATCGAGAATACTATGATTCCATAATCATAAACAACATAATCAAGACATTGATCATCAATTGATTATCTTCCCTTAACAAAATTCCCGTAAATACCAAGAATCATCACAACAACTCCATAAATTAGAACAATACGAATTAATCATCGACAACAACATCAAAAATCCGAATTCAAAGAGAGGATTATCCAACATACCTCTTAGAAGATGAAATACACAAGTAAACACCTGTCTTGTTTAACACGGTGCGAAGAAATCGACGAAAGAAAAGAGTCCCGGTCCAACCTCCTTCAAAAAGGTCGTTCCTAAATCACAACAATATCAATTCAATCACAATTCTACGAAAACGTATAGAACTTCCCAAGTTCTACCCATTGAAGCAATTTATCGGACACTTTGAGGGCATAGTCCAACTTAATCGATTAATGGAGGAATTCTCGAATTTGTTCCACAAAACTTCAAAAGTAATGAATGATCCTGAGAATACAACGAAATTCTATCAATAATCTGAATTAAAACGAAAGAAATCGGCCACAACATCATGAAACTCCCAAAATCCCCAAAACCAAGAGTTCAAGTGTTCTTACCTTCGATCTGGGCGAAAGATGATGTTAGACATGAATCAAACTTCCAAAAAAAAATGTTGTTCTATGATGCTTCCATTCAAAACCATCTATTTCTGATGAAGGATCGCGAAAAGAACGAAGAAAATGTGAAAATGCCGAGTGACCCGTTCCCAGCCCCTTAAATAGCCGAGTCCTACCGGTCACTTACGGCCGTAACCGGCCATAGCTTACATACGTAACCGGCCATGGCTACCCTCCTGTCCAATTTGGCCGACACCCTTACAGCCATTACAGGAGCACCCCTTACGTACGTAATAGGCCTTACGGCTGTACTCGGCCACAACCTTATGGCCGTAATCGGCCAGTCCTTACGAGTCACTGTCGGCCGTAATTGGCCATCCCAGCGAGTCACTGCCGACCGTGATCGGCCATCCAGCGAGTCACTGCCGGAACACGTGCGGCACTGCAGGTCCTTACGGCCACGACTCGGCTAGCTGCCTCCTAACGTACGTAATGCTTAATCCATTGCGTACGTAATACATATGTTGACTTGCTATAGTAAAATACATAGTTAACGTACGTAACCTTCCAATCATAACGTACGTTAACCAAGGGTTGACTCACCCATGCACGTTCTCCACCGAAAGCTACCGACACAGGGCCCACCTGTCGATCATATCCGGATCCTGTCCGATTCCTCTTGTTACGTACGTAATGCCTTATGCATAACGTACGTAAAGCGTAGAATTTAGCGTACGTAATGGCCTTCCGTACTTGGCCAAAATCCAACTGTTCCTGTCCGACGTCTCGACATACATAATACAAACATACGGGATACTGAATACAGATACTGGATCCAAAAACAATTTCATATGATATACCTGATATCAAAATTAAAACAACCTGGTACTCGATATCCTCAAATGTAGTTATCTACCAAATACGACAATTATACAAATACAACTGTCTCAGTTCTCAATTTATTTTGTCCATACTGTATAGACACCAAGCTATGCAGTATATCTCAGATAAAATAACACGAAAAATTTATACTGAAAATCTGGATATTACATACTACCCCCCTTAAAATAAGTTTCGTCCTCGAAACTTGCAATCCTGTCACAAACAACAGATCAACCCAAAATTTTCAAACTCATCGCAAAAGCAGTCAATCACCACCACAAGCGAATAACCAAAACAGTATACTTACAAGTACGTGAAGCCGATGATCTCCCGTGATACTAGCACACGACTCGCATACGAAGTCTCAACACAATACCAATACATAGCAATATCACAAATAGCAATCTTGAAAAAGATCTCAAAATTTTGGAAACTCCAAAAATCGGTTTGACTCAAAATTCAGAAAAATTATTTTCAAAACTCACGCCACTACCGTACCGGTAGAGCCACATAACACACACGCCTGGGTTTCACAAAACCCAAGATCTGATACCATCTTCTGTAACACCCCCAAAACCATCCGGGATATTATAGCACCGTGGGTCCCGTGCCGGAACCCACCAGGCTAAAAACCATTTCAAAAATGTTTAAAAACGCCAAAAGGACGATGGCGGTAATATTTTAAATACCCAAATATTTAGCAAAACATAGTTCTCAAATACCGTCATAAAATACTATTTGAAAAATATAAGGCGAAAACGCCAAAACTCAACAGTTTCAAAACGTACGTTAAGCCACCACTTATACGTACCGATAAAATAATTTAGGGAAAAAGGGTTTAACGAAATAACCCAAGTTTACGAGACACCCAAATGGGCAATTTGAAAGTTATACATGAGTTGGTAAAAATACCAGAAAGCCATTTTGAAATACACACGCAGCGAATAAAAATACAGTTCAAAATACTCAATTGCAGCGGAAATAAAACAACCAGAAAGAATACTCAATTCTCCGAAAACATGACACAGCCAGTATCACCCGGGAAACTCATCTCTTCACGACCGCTACTAGCTCGATCTCCGAGTACCTAAAAATAAAGCCCACGACGGGGTCAGCCACAATACTCAACAAGGATATCGATCACATCATCATAAATAATTACATACCAATGCAATAATACTGTAAGAATACTACCAACGTAATCTTACCGTCATAACCTTACCAATCTATGGCAATTCATAACGAATCAATCCTTACCATAATCCATATTTCACATCCTCAAATAATGAAATGAACTCGACATTCATCATCTGTACTGTATTCCAACAATACCAAGTATCATCAAAACATCATCATAACTCATAAGTGTGAACTGATTCATCCATGCCAAATCCTATCGGTCGGATTTGCACAGTCAAATCTCAATCTGAATAAAAACCAATATAACACAATATATCTGTAGATCAACTACCACAAGACAAATATAACAAGTCCTGAAACATCAACGTACAGTCCGAATACTCATACGAGCAAATACAATGATCAACCAATACATCAACCGAGAATATCATCGACATGATAACTCCAATACGAACAACAAAGGATCAACGATAACCGAGAATACCATCAACAAGATAAACTCCGACACGATCAACAGAGGATCAACAATAACCGAGAATACCCTCAATATGGTAAACTCCGACACGATCAACAAAGATCAACAATAACCGAGAATACCCTCAACATGGTAAACTCCGAACGATCAACAAAGGATAAAAAAAAATTGGGAATACCATCAACAAGGTAAACTCCAAATGATCAACAATAATGGATCTCAAAGAAATAACTCCGACTGTCGAACATACCCCTCGTGCGTATGAACAACCAGTAGCAAACCGTTGAACATATCCAATCATACATGGACTATGAACGACCAAACAGTATGGATCAAAGATGGACATCATAGTACGCCTGATCCGGAAATATGTCAGTGCACATGTCCATACGGAATCCAGAATATATGTGGGACAATGTACCTAATTAGCCTCACGAACTACGTCTCGTGTGCACGGTTCAATGTGGAAATATCAACACATAACCATAGTGTTCCCAGCTAAAAATCCTACACAATAACCAATCGGAACGCATATATGATTCCAGATATGTCACGATGCAACATGACAACGAAACTCAAAGAATCACATATCCAATAAGGATCAAAAGACTCACTGAAGTGAACAAAGACAAACTGACAAAGAAAAGTCGACACGACTAATCAATATCCAAAACAACAATCCTGGGATCATTATCCCCGACAAATGATCAACACGATCAACGATCTCAATATAATCAGCCCTGGGATCAACATCCCTCAACGAATAACGAATACGAATCAGCATATAACAGTTCATCAGAATAATTATCCTCATAACTGAACAATTCTTACATTAACTCAAAGCCGGAGACAATATCCTTTCCACGAACAAACATCCCTGAACGAATACACAGTTATACGAATAATCTCAAACAAGGTACCGCCCATTTAATACCAATAAACCTTTATCCCGATACTCAATGTCATCACGATAACTACCCTCGATATCCGACATTCCATATCATAGATCAAAGATAACTCCCATCTCTGTCTTCAATCAAACATAATTAAATTATATACATTATGATTCGTCCCAAACCACAGCATGATAAACAAATCATCATCTCGACAGTTTACATCTATAACAGAATTGCTATATGAATTATAAATGAAATGAAATCAAAATCATTCATTCAATATTATAAACTGAACAAGTATAACTTGCCTCGATACCGATACCACGAAGCCGTTACCAAAAATCCATTGCCTTCGTCGTCGAGCTCCTTAGCCCCGGCCAAGAGCAATCTACGAACTCTTCGACCTCAACCGCAACACAACGGTCATAAACCACGATCAAACATATCAACCTATTGAAGTAATCAATCAACAACAATCTAATAACAATCAGTAACCGACATAGCCAACCAATCAAACTCAACGGCTCAACAATACCTCGATCATACACAAAACCGAATAATACAATTAAAATAATTTCGAACTCATAACCATAATACAAGCCGCAACTCGATAATCAATATAACCGAGTAATAAACCCAACGGTTCCACAATATCCCGATTAAATACAAATCCAAAACAACCCAAATCAATCAATCATGAACTCATAACCATAATACGATTCCACAATCCGAAAGTCATATCAACAATCAATTTAAACCAATAGCGAAAGGGTCTAAAAATTACCAATTCCAAATTCAATCTTAAATACGATTACAAGTTTCCTCCTTGTACATTCATAATAAAAACCAATTACCGATTATCATCATCAATTCAGACGATCCAATTAGTGCAACCTATAGATGATCATATTCCAAGGGTCTCAAATAATTCCATTATCCAAATTGAACACTTGTTCAATATGTATGAATTCTCAAACTCAAGAGTGAATCATAATCTTATCAAACACGGAACCATATTCGTATTCCTATACGAATATTTTGCCAAAACACATAACTTAGTTCTAGATATAAATATTTCATATTCATATCCAAAATACCAACACCTCCTAAACATATTCATCAAATCATATAGTCCAAGAGTTCCTTAAGAACACAACTTATTCCGACATCACATTCAAAATCTCCAATACGACATAATCCGATGTGTTCTAACATCTAAACAATCCTCATTCATAATTCAAGATGCATATTATCATATTCTCCAATATACAATTCTCCTAACATCAAGAATCATGACAATACTACCAAGAACATCGAGAATACTATGATTCCATAATCATAAACAACATAATCAAGACATTGATCATCAATTCTTTATCTTCCCTTAACAAAATTCCCGTAAATACCAAGAATCATCACAACAACTCCATAAACTAGCACCATACGAATTAATCATCGACAATAACATCAAAAATCCGAATTCAAAGAGAGGATTACCCAACATACCTCTTAAAAGATGAAATACACAAGTAAACACTTGTCTTGATAAACACGGTGCAAAGAAATCGACGAAAGAAAAGAGTCCCGATCCAACCTCCTTCAAAAAGTTCGTTCCTAAATCACAACGATATCAATTCAATCACAATTCTATGAAAACGTATAGAACTTCCCAAGTTCTACCCATTTAAGCAATTTATCAGACACTTTGAGGGCATAGTCCAATTTAATCGATTAACGGAGGAATTCTTGAATTTGTTATGCAAAACTTCAAAAGTAACTAATGATCCCGAGAATACGACGAAATTCTATCAATACTCTGAATTAAAATGAAAGAAATCGGCCACAACATCATGAAACTCCAAAAATCCCCAAAACCAAGAGTTCAAGTGTTCTTACCTTCGATCCGGGCGAAAGATGATGTTACACATGAATCAAACTTCCAAAAAAATGTTGTTCTATGATGCTTCCATTCAAAACCATCAATTTTTGATGAAGGATCGCGAAAAGAACGAAGAAAATGTGAAAATGCCGAGTGACCCGTGCCCAGCCCCTTAAATAGCCGAGTCCTGTCGGTCACTTACGGCCGTAACCGGACATGGCTACCCTCCTGTCCAATTTGGCCGACACCCTTACGGCCGTTACAGGAACACCCATTACGTACGTAATAGGCCTTACGACCGTACCCGGCCACAACCTTACGGCCGTAATCGGCCAGTCCTTACGAGTCACTGTCGGCCGTAACCGGCTATCCCAGCGAGTCACTGCCGACTGTGATCGGCCATCCAACGAGTCACTGCCGGAACACGTGCGGCACTGTAGGTCCTTACGGCCACGACTCGGCCAGCTGCCTCCTAACGTACGTAACAATCCATTGCGTACGTAATACGTACATTGACTTGCTACAATAAGATACATAGTTAACGTATGTAACCTTCCAATCATAACGTACGTTAACCAAGGGTTGACTCGCCCATGCACGTTCTCCGCCAAAGCTACCGACACAGGGCCCACCTATCGATCATATCCGGATCCTGTCTGATTCCTCTTGTTGCGTACGTAATGCCTTATGCATAACGTACGTAAAGTGTAGAATTTAGCATACGTAAGTCCTTAAGCTTAGCGTACGTAATGGGCCTTCCGTACTTGGCCAAAATCCAACTGTTCCTGTCCGACGTCTCGACATACATAATACAAACATACGGCATACTAAATACAAATACTGGATCCAATAACATTCTCATATGATATACCTGATATCAAAATTAAAACAACCTGATACTCGATATCCTCAAATGTAGTTGTCTACCAAATACGGCATTATACAAATACAACTATCTCAGTTCTCAATTTATTTTGTCCATACTGTATAGACACCAAGCTATGCAGTATATCTCAGATATAATAACGCGAAAATTTTATACTGAAAATCCAGATATTACACATCCAATGATCCAGAGCGCGCCATCATATATACTAAGATGACGTTGGAGCAACACATGGTGGACATACAACAACAATGCAAAAATACATGACAACAATAATATACAAATGCATGATAACTGTAATATCCGGTTGTAATTTTTCATTTTTCTAATTATATTAGTATTTTTGTATTGTAATTAGATTTATACAATGCTTATTATGTCGAGATATTTCAGAATCACACTATTTTAGGTTTAACATTCGTATTGTTTTGACTATTAGAAGTTGCATGGTAAGTTGTATTTTGGATAAGTAATAGACCTAGCGTACGCTACTGTCAGTGCCTAGTGTACGCTATATCTACAAGTGTTACTTATGTTAAGCCTGATAGATTACATAGTAACCAAGGGTATCATATTATATCTAAACTTCCAGCGTGTGGGGCCGTGCATGGCTGGAACATTTGGCTCGATTGAGAAATCCAAGTCAATGGGCATTACATACGCAATGTTGTTGTGTTAATGTAAGTAATGGTGGTGAGTTAACGTACGTCATTTTTGTCAACGTACGGGGCAAGGTACGAAATGAGACAGTCGCTTTTGGAGGAGGTTTACGTGCATAACACTAAGGGTGTTAGCGTATGCAAAAGACGTTAATGTACGTTAACCTTTGCAGGTGGAGTACGTTAGAGAATGTGCAGGTTATAAAGACATGTCTTGTCTTCCATTTTTCACGAACCAACTCTGAGTTTTCCTCCTAGAGATCATCCTCCTGCGATCCTAAGCGATTGTAAGCCTCTTCTATCTTGTCTTGGAGCTTGGGAGCTTGAGGATTATAGTGGAATCTTGAAGTCTTTTAGGCTGTTCTTCATACTCAAGAGGCAAGTTTTATAATCTTGTGTTAATTCCGTAACAATGATGATATAGTTGATAATTGCTTCATGTGTTGTTGAATTGTTGAGAGATAACATGATTATTATTGGTTATTATGAAAACATGATAAATAACATGATGAGTCGAACTTATAGATGAGTATGTTGTTAATACTTGGAGATTTTTAGATGTTATAATCATGTTTTGGAAGGATTATTAACTCGTTTGATGAATTAGGATTTTCAGAACATCATGTTCAAAATGTTGATAGTGTTCTTGGGAGGTTTAACTAATTCAAAGATAATAATGCATTATGAGATAACTATCATAGTCTTGATATAATCAAGTTAAACTTGATGGTTAATCTAAAATTCTTAATAGATTGATGATTTAAGATTTTCTAGAACATCATATTCAATTATTCATAATGTTCTTGAGAGGATTATGATGACATGTGATAATATTAACATAATACGATGATTATTTGATGCTTTTCTTGATAATACCTATTTGATGGATCATTGGGTATTAAAGAACATTATGAATATGTTAATCTAATTGTAGAGATTATTTGGGGGTATTGAAGTTCATAAATTAGGGCTTTAATATTCGTGGGAATAGTTTGAACTATTCGTATTGAATTATAGATGTCGATTTCCATGAACTAGATATCGAAATTTATAGGATTGTGTTATTGGATGAATTGTATTTTTCACAGTTTCTTGCTCTAGTGATTGTTGTTTGTCGAAGGATGCCATTCGTTCCTTCAAGGGAAGACTAATTTTCATCTCTAGAATTGAGGCAAGTTATCTTGCTTGGTTAAAATGATAAGTGATTCTTGTTAATGTTATACATTTCGTGTATGTGTAAAGATTTATGAATCTATGATTCATATTGAGGTGTTGTTGATAGTGTTGAACATTTCGTTGTGGGATTGTATTCCCAAGTTTCACTACCTTTGATATCGTTGGTCTCGTTGATCATTCCTGTCACTTCCGTGAGTTCTTTAATCCTTGTTGGGTGTGTGATTACTTGAATTTCGCTGTCATGTTGCATCATGACATATCTAAAGGCATATATGCTTTCTGATTGGTCATGTGTAAGATTTTAATCATGTACATATGGTTATGTGTTGATGTTTCCACATTGGACTGTGCACACAAGACGCTTACTTCGTGAGACTAAATAGGTACATTGCCCCACATATATCCTGGATTTCGTATACGGGGTGGATATGTGCACGGACACATTTTCGGGTCGAGCGTACTGTGATGTCTGCCTTGAGACATACCTATTGGTCGCTCATACACCATGTGTGATTGGGTATGTTTGATAGTTTACAACTAGTTGTTCATAAGCCCGAGGGCTAGACGTGCCCAAACTGGACGAGCCGCCGGTTCAGGCCCGGAACCAGCCCAGAAGTCAACAGTTTTAAACAAGCCTGTCGGTCAATGAGCCCAAACTGGAATTGGAACCGACACCGGATGGTCCGGTTAAGGTTCAAGTATTTGGCGAATCGTAACCGGCGGGCTAACTGTCGGTTCAAACCGCCGGTTAACCATCGATTTTAATAATTAATTATTTATAAATATTAAATATACATACTGTAAAATTGGAGGTTCGAACAATAAAAACCACCAGTTTTCATCAAAACCTTCGGTTGTAATAGATAAACCGGATGTTTTTATTAATAATACTATATAATCTTCAAACTTGAAAGAGTTTGAAGAAAATATTAAGATGTGAGATGAACAAATTACTTGAATCATTTATAGGCCAACTCCCCTCCATTCTTTCTATAACTTTTCGATGTGGGACATTTGGAATAGAAGGAATGAGATTAATTATCCCACATTGGAAGAGAAAAGAAGATTTTAACCTTATAAAGGGAGAGATAATATGTAGTGGGCCTAATGCGATTTTCATCCTCCATTTGTGGGCCGTCTTTATTGAGCATTGGCTAAGCTTTGGAGTGTGGAATAAATTTATTTTATATAAATTTTTTATAATAATTATTTTTTTAATTTCATTGACTCACAGTTTTGGACCGAAACCGCCGGGCTTAACCAAAATCGGAACCGCCGATTTTTTAGCCCGGCCCATGGAACTCCTTCACGGTCCGGTTCCGGTTCAACCTCCAAGGGGGCCGAAACCATCGGTTTTAAGCCCAGAACCGGCAATTCGTGAACCGTGGGCACGTCTACCGAGAGCTATGTTCAACGGTCGGGTTTGTTTCATTGAGATATATTATATGTGATTTGTATAACATCTTGATAATTTATTATCATGTATATCTAACCTTGTGTTGGGGCAAAATACTTGTTGTTTGTACTTTAGGTCGAGGGAAGGCCAAGGCACGGGACGAGCATTGTGACGGAAATGGGTTTGAAGGATACTGGGGGGCCCGAGTCTTCTTTCCTCCAGTTATGATTAAACCATGTATTTTCATTTATGCTTTGTAATATTCCTTTTCAATTGTATCATTACTTGGGATATACTCCATCTTCACATGGTTTATACTTGTATTTGAATCCTGTGTGTCGTGGCGATTATAGCCGTATGATGTATAAACTCCCCGTTCAGAGTGATGGTTAATATTTTGTTGTTCGATACTATAATTATATTACGGTTGGTTTGTGTATTTGTATCGCCTGGTGGGTCCCTGTGTGGGATCCATGACACTGTAATAACCGTCATTTTTGCGGTGTTACAGAAGATGGTATAAGAGACAATTTTTTCTCCTTATGAGTCATTGTTGATCGAACTAGTATCAAGAAACCTTCACGTCACGTGTGACCTATGCAAGTGCCACGCCCTGCGAGCCAAATACGATATGTCATCTTTGTGCCATGATTTAATTCTCGCAAGATGTTTATTTGCAGAATTGATCGTTTTTATTGATCTTGACATTCCATGGGTTTGTGGCGGAATTTTATCTTATTTATATTCCAAGGAAGATACAAATTTGATTATTTGATTAATATTATTTTGACCTTGTGTTGATATGGTCCTTTTTTATCGCACTCGTAGTGCAATTAATTCTCGATGAATTACTTCTGAACATGTAATCTCATTGTTGTGATTAAATTTACGTAATTTTGTGTTTGGCCGTAAAGGCAGGTACGGATTGTGCTCATGATTGTTGTTTGATTCTTTCAGTATGAAAGAAACTTGAAAAGTCGTGGTAGATAGGTCCAAGGCCACAGAAGGGTCCGAATCCCGATGCCATGAGCCGACATGCGTTCGAATGTGGAACAAAGTTCGTCGGGCAGTGATTCGCCTACTGGAATCCATTCACATCACACCAGACAGCACGAGGACGTGCACATCGACCCTTATGTACTTATGCAAGGCTTAATAGACCAGATGACCTAAGTGGATCGATTGATGGAAACTATGCATAATATTGCCACTACTGGCCAGCAGCAAAGACCCCAGCTGCCGCCCCATGTGCACTAGATAAACAATCATCTATATTGAAGGAAAGGTTGAGCTTGGACCGATAGAAGACAAGCGGATTGTAACGGTTGTGAACTCGGACCGATAGAAGACGAGTTAAGGTTGTGGTTTTTCTTAAGCCAATAGAAAAAGAAAGTCGGAGAGAGGACGTAGGCAAGTTGCCGAACCTCTATAAATTCTTGAGTCTTTAAATTCCGCACTGTTTTCTTCTTATTTGCAAGAAATTTCGGTATTCCGCATCACCACTATTCAACCCCCCCTTCTAGTGGTGAATTTATCTCTTCAAACTCACTATTAAGAACAAGTATCCGTTGCCAAGAATCGATGATCTATTTGACCAATTACAAGGGGCTACGGTTTTCTCCAAGATTGATTTGAGGTCAGGATATTACCAACTCCGAATTCGAGATTCGGATATTCCCAGGTCAGCATTTCGAACGAGGTATGGGCATTACAAATTCGTAGTTATGCCATTCGGTTTAACAAATGCTCCGGCGGCCTTCATGCAGCTTATGAACAAAACTTTTATCGAATATCTCGATAAATTTGTAGTGGTGTTTATCGACGATATATTAATCTATTCCAAAAGTGAGACGGAGCATGCCGAACACTTGAGAATCGCGTTGAGTATTTTGAGGGCTGATAAGCTTTATGCTAAATTTTCTAAGTGTGAGTTCTGGCTTAGAGAAGTTTCTTTTCTGGGACACATCATCTCAGCCGATGGTATTCGAGTAGACCCTCAAAAGGTTGAAGCAGTCTTAGCTTGGGAGCCTCCACGGAATGTTAAGGAAGTTCGGAGTTTTCTAGGATTAGCGGGCTATTATCGTCGATTTGTTGAAGAATTCTCGAAAGTTGCTCGACCGCTCACCCTATTATTGCAGAAGACACAAAAATTTGAGTGGAGTGATGAGTGTCAGAAGAGTTTTGATGAGTTGAAAAAGCGGTTGAATACGTCTCCGATCCTATCCTTACCACAAGGAACGGAAGGTTTCGTTATTTATAGTGATGCTTCTAAACAAGGATTGGGATGTGTATTGATGCAAAATGAGAGAGTAGTGGCTTATGCGTCTCGACAATTAAAGCCATACGAGATGAATTATCCTACTCATGATCTTGAGTTAGCCGCTGTGGTGTTTGCGTTGAAAATTTGGAGGCATTACTTGTATGGTTCTTCTTGTCGAGTGTATACGGATCATAAGAGCTTGAAGTACATATTTACGCAGAAGGAGCTAAATATGCGTCAGCGGGGATGGTTGGAACTGCTTAAAGATTATGATCTTGACATTCTTTACCATCCAGGTAAAGCAAACGTCGTTGCCGATGCGTTAAGCCGCAAGTCAGTCGTGTTGCAAAAGTTAGAACTACTTACCATTCAACCGAAGCTTAGACGAGAGTTGATTGATATGGAAATTGAAGTTTGGCCTCACAGAACTCAAGGACATTTGCGTTTCCTTGAGATTACATCCTCCGTAATGGAAGATATTAAGTCCAAACAGTTATATGATCTCTCAATCGTGCAGCTTCGGGAAGACAGTGTTAGAGGAAAAGCTCCTGGGTTCTTAATCGATGAAGACGGAGTTCTTCGATTTTGAGGTAGAACTTGTGTACCTAATCGGGATGATCTCAAACAAGTGATTTTGAATGAAGCACATTTTACTCCATACTCGATTCATCCGGGCATGAGTAAAATGTATAAGGACTTGAAGAAAAATTTTTGGTCGCCAAACATGAAGAAAGATGTAACGGAGTTCGTGTTGAAATGCTTGACTTGTCAGCAGGTTAAAGCGGAGCATCAGAGACCTGCCGGTAAATTGCAACCGCTACCAATTCCGGAATGGAAGTGGGAAGATATAGCGATGGATTTTATTGTGGGAATGCCAAAGATGCGAACTGGAGTGAATATGATTTGGGTAATCGTTGATCGGCTAACCAAATCCGCACACTTTCTAGGCATTAGAGATGCTTGGGGACCAGAGAGGTTGCCTCGGTTATTTATTGCGGAAATTGTGAAACTCCATGGTACCCCGAAAAGTATAGTGTCTGATCGCGATGGGCGTTTTGTGTCGCATTTCTGGCAAGCAGTACATCGAGCACTCGGTACCAAATTAAATTTCAGCACCGCTTATCATCCCCAGACGGACGGACAGTCGGAGAGGACGATCCAAACGCTAGAAGACATGTTGAGGGCTTGTGCGTTAGACTGGAAAGAAGATTGGGAGACTCATTTACCATTGATTGAATTTGCGTACAATAACAGTTGGCATAGTTTGATTGGGATGGCTCCGTTTGAAGCATTATATGGAAGACGGTGTAGATCGCCAATCTGTTGGGACGAGCCGTACGAGTTACTCGGAGTAGAACCGGACTTGGTGGTTCAAACATGGGAAAAAGTCGCAATTATTCGGCAAAGGTTGTTGACTGCTCAGAGTCGACAAAAGTCATATGCCGACGTTAAGTAAATCGGCCGATCTTAGAGTTCCAGGCGGGAGACCATGTGTTGTTGAAAGTATCGCCGACTCGTGGAGTTCTTCGGTTTGGTAAGAAGGGGAAGCTTAGTCCTCGTTATATTGGCCCCTTCGAGATCCTGGACAAGGTAGGCGATGTAGCTTATCGACTAGCATTACCTCCGACGCTTAGTCATGTTCATAATGTGTTTCATGTTTCACAACTACGCAAGTATGTTCCCGATCCCAGCCACGTTATTGACTATCGAGAGATTGAAGTTAATGAAGATGTTACGTATGAAGAACAACCGGTAACCATACTAGAGCGACGAGTGAAACAATTGCGACGGAAAGTAATTCCGTTAGTAAAGGTCCAATGGTCTAAGCATGGAATTGAGGAGGCCACGTGGGAGACCGAGGATAGTATGCGTGCCCGATACCCCGAACTTTTTGTATCTTAACTTTCGGGACGAAACTTCTTTTTAGGGGGTAAGGGTGTAATATCCGTGTATTTTAGTATTCGTGTGTGTGTTGTTTCGGACGTATTTAGTTGAGAATTTATTCGTAATTGAATTATGGTTATTTGGAACCGTGTGTTTTGACGATCGGAATTGGAATGTTTATGGTTGGTAATTGTCAAGTTTTGTGATTTACGGAGTATGTTTGCTTTGGACGGAATGTAGAAGTGGTGACTCGAGAGTTATGGCCGTAAGATATGAATGTATTACCAAAAGGGTGTTAATAGAATAAGAGTAGATATTTCCGAATTGTGATTTACACAAGGGCTGAATTCGATCGATCACCATAAATTCTACAAAAATCAAAAAAATTATAAAATATTACAGGATTGTAGAGAATTGAGTTAGCTTTCCAATGGTTCAAACGGTGAGTCAATCGGAGTCCGTACGAAGGAGTTATGGTCGAAATAGCGGACCCTGGTGCAGTGACACGGCCGTGTCATTTGACGCGGGCGTGTCGAGCTATTACGGTTAAGCGAAAACGTTCTGGATGGGTGACACGACCCCAGACTCGACCGTGTCATTTGACACGACCGGAAGTGCAGAAATGATGAAAAACCCATTTCGGGAGGTATATATATCCTTTGGTCGATTTTTTGGGCATTCTAGCACCTTCCCTTCATCCTCCACCTAGAATCCTCCATCTTAAACTCCAAAATCAAGCCATAAACATGTTCCAAACACTATAGAATCAAGATATCAAGTTCATTATTGAAGAATTATCCATCTCTTGGTTGAATTAAGGTATGTGGTTGAAGTGCTTCAAGTTATTTGAAAGAATTTTGGGGTTTGTTGGGAATTCTTGATTCAAGTTCGTTTTGGATTTGGATTATGTTAGATTATGATATTGTAATCATGTTCCTTTGTTTTCCCTCAAAGTTTATGGATTAAATTCCGAGTTTTTAATCCGTTCTTGGGTTCGACCTTTGTCGCCTCCGTAGTGTTCGATTAAATGTCTCTAAGGGTAGGACTTAGGGTGAATTCTTCCATTTCCGTGGTGTTGTGTTTTGATTCGGTATTTCGATGTATTAGGATCGAATCGTTGAAGGAAATTCGGACCGTACATTCATCCGTTCGCCGTTTCTCGTGTCGTTCAAATTGAGGCAAGTACTTTGATTGTGTTTAATGTACTTCGTGTGAATATATATAAAAATGGAATTTGTGCCAATTGTTGATCGAGTGTGTGTGAGCCGAGTAAAACCAGTGAGGGTCCCCTGGGGTCCGGTAGGCTGCGTATCCCTATGGATCACTCGGTTGGGCTATACACCAGGGAGGGCCTGACGAGGTGTCTCTGGGGTGTGTATCTTGCTTGAGAGGTACAGGGCCAGTATAGCTCGGGAGGTTGTTTTGTGATGATAACTGTGATGTGGTATTCCGGAATATCTGTGATGGCACTATGATTTCTGTGATTTTTGTTGATTATTCACTTGTTGTACATATTCTAGAATCATTGTACTTGCACTTCTTCTTGACCCCTTGCAGGGTGGATATACTTTTGTGTATTGAGTTACAGGTCCTGTGTGAGGACTAGCACAGGACGGACACGAGCTTGGTGGGCAGCATTGATATCGTACATCATTTTGAGTTGGTGGTCGTATGGTCATGGTCAAAGTCGTGTTTTGGTTTTGTACTCGCGCGGGTACTGTCCGGTGTTGTATGTCATGTCATTATTAATGGTTAATGATGTTGTTGTATTCCCGTGGTGAACGGTCATATTGGTTATGATTCCTCGGGATGATATGTTGTTTGGTATTGTGATGTATGTCATGTTGAAATTGAAGTTGGTTTTGAATGTATGAACATTTATGTTTGTCGTATTTAATGTGTTTTATTTGGGTCTAAGCGTGGTAGGTTCTCCAAAAAGGATCTACGACGCTGTAATATCTCCGTAAATCACGGGGATGTTACACAAAGAACTTCTGATGATTTGAATCTTAGAGATCTTTGTTCTTTCACGATGCTTTAGCAAGGAGTGTATTGCTTTTTTGCTTTGTTTGCTTTGATTTCTTGAAGTATTAATCGCATCGTACTTCTGCTAAAGTGTTCTTCCGATATTTCTAGTATGATTCTTGAGCTATTCATAAATATTGCATTTCTGAACAAATCCATCCGTGGAGAGTGGACTTAATTGTTTAGCTTTTCATCTCTTTGCACGACCTTTTCTCTTTCTTCAAATATGACCATTTTTTGAAGATGTAAAGTAATTTACGCCATTTTCGATTGATTACTATATTTGAAAAGTCTTTTGGGTGCGAATCTTAAGGAATATTTTATTCCTTAACTTCCAGGAATCAATTAGTTTGTCTCATTGGCTTTGTTTACGCCTGTATGTGATTTTCCGTCTTTGTTGACTTTTCAATGTTTGCTGACGTGGATAGAGCTATTGTCTGAGACCGATTAATATTACATCTTGGCTTCTTTTCTGCCTTTGTCAAACTCGACTGATGTATCAATCAAACTCGACTGATATTTCGTCTTGATGAAAGTCAGCTGATATTTGGCGGTTCCATACGTGGTGAAAATCATGTCTTGGAACGACTCAGCTATATTTCTGTCTTAGTCAAACCCGGCTAATATTTTGTCTTGACCAAAACCCGACTGATGCTTTATCTAGTCAAACTTAGCTGATATTTGCTTTGACCAAACCCGGCTGATGTTTGTCTGTTCTATACTTGGCCAAAATTTAACTGATCAACATGATCAATACATAGCCTAGTCTTTTTACAGGGCTATAGAAGATACTCATTTGGTTCTTCTTTACAATGCCAATTACTTAAACATACATTTTAAATAAACTTGAATACAAGGAAGACATCATCAAAATCTCAAAAAGGTATTCTTAACAAATTTCCCCTATTTTGATGATGGCAAAACTTAAGTTTAAAATATAATTAAGTCATCACACACAGAGCAGTAAAATGTAATAAAGAAAAACTCATTCTGTTTGAGACAACTAAATATTGTCATTTAGATCGACTGTATATAATTTTGTACTTTTGAATGTTTAATACAATACAGTCCTTTTTGAAAAATAAATAAAAAATTACAATTAATTAACTATAAAGATAAATCTAACTCCTCCCTCTTCCTCTGATTTTTGCTGGAGGGAGTGATTTCAAGGGCTTAGCTCCAATGGGTCTTACCACCACTGGAATCAGCCCATATTTCTTCTTTACTACGATAGATGCAAATTCCTGGTCTTCAGGAGAGGTGTACTTGTTCTTAATGGAGACTTCTTTAATTTCCTCCTGAAGTGCTTCATCATCCAACTTTCCATTGATGTCAGTTGGAGGATCTTGTGGTCTGAAGGAAGGAATACTTGGGTATGCATTAAAGTCTTCTTGAGGTACCTTCTTTAGAATTTCCCACAAGTTTGTCCAATTCATCTTTATGTAGTCAATGAAGATTTACTGAGGAGTACAGTTGGAATCTTGGAGGATTTCCCAAATATAATATTTTTCTATGAAGTTCTTCTCTAATCCACATTTGTCTCCAACTTCTAGGCTGAATTCCCCAACATAGTATAGTTCTTTGCCTTCCCAACTAAGTGGTTGATCTAATTACTGCATGGTTCTCTTTTTCTTTGCTGCAGGGACTTCTGAAGGTTCAACTTTGCTTTTCCTTTTATGAGAATCTGAATCTTCAGGATAGTGAATGACTTTTGGAGGTACACTTCTGGAAACCACTGCCAAGGACTCTTACTTCCATTTGGTTCTAATCTCTTCCCCATTTCTATCAGCATCAATTATATGAGCTATGTTCTTCCACCTTAGTCATGAAGTCCTGCATGCCAAGGGACATTCTGACAGATGTCAGTAGTGGGGAAGGGTCCTTATTATTAAGTAGAGAATCCATCTTTTTGTTCATTTCTATGAGATGTGGTTCAACCTTGGTGTCCAGAAGGTTTTCTGTAGTTTCTTTCACCATCTTGCGGATCAGCTCAGCTAGGTTGTAGGGTAGCTGAACTGAAGTTGCCTTTGCCTGGTGTGGTTTTTCAGTTGAGTTCTCAAGTGCAGATGATTTTTCAGGAGGAGACTTGTCAGATGTATGTTCCCCCTGCTTCTCTGTCTCTTCAGCTTTGGTTTGTTTAGCTGAATTTGTTCCTTTATCAGGTCCACCATGATCCTCATCATGATCAGATTTACCCTGGTTATCCCTCTCTTCTTCTTCTTCTTCTTCTTCTTCTTCTTCTTCTTCTTCTTCTTCTTCTTCTTCTTCTTCTTCTTCTTCTTCTTTGTCTTCAGTCTCTTTTCCAAATCCATCTTTTTCTACTTTTTTTCTTCAACTCCAACAATCTTCTCATTTTCATCTTCATCATCAAAATCCTTTTCTTGACCTACTCCTTCCATAATATATAGGATAAATTGGTCCATGTTTGATTTGAAGTTGTTAATGAACCAATTTTCATATAATAACAAACTCGTTTAAGTTTCATTGCATAAAACTTGAAGGAGCTGTTCAGTAGTAAGGGGGTAATCCCAACCACTCCTCTCAACTAGTTCCTTCATAGCATTGAAACTAAGAATCTTCATTCTCTTCCAATCCTTGTAAGTAGAAACAATTGCAAGCTTGTTAAGGTGTTTTCTTACCGACTTAAGTTGTTCCTTACTGAGGTAAAATTAATTGTTTTTCTTGAGATTGAATCTGTAGTGAATGCCTGCTTCCTCAAGGACTTCTTCAGCTTCTTCCTCCTCAGGGATGTTGGGGAGTTCAGGTAATGGTGCTTCAGGAATGAGTTCTTCATGTTCTTCAAAAATGATGAGTTGAGGACTGATAATGGGTGGTGCGGATGTGATGATTAGAGTTGCAGCCGGGGTTAAGGAGACTTCAGGTATGTCAAATGGGTGACCTTCAGTCATGTTCTTAACTGATGACTTGGAGGAGTAATCTACCAGTCCTCTCTGTCTCTTTGTGGAGGATTTAAGAGACGTGCAACCTGAATGCTTCTTCCTTTTCAGGAGAATTTCTCTTCCTGAAAACTTTAGATTGGGGGAGTTCGTCACTATCTTCATTTTCTTCAGCTGCAGGTGCAACTAACATTTCTCCAAGTGCAGTTGGCTTTTCTTCAGGTGCAGCTAACATTTTGGATAAAATATTAGCTGCTGTGATCTCAGCTGGGTCATATCAGGTAAGAAAATCTCAGCTGCAGGTTGAATGCCTACGACTGATTCCACTTCATTCTTATCCTCTGATTATGTTGCTTCTTTGTAAGATGATGTTCCTGATTTCATCTTAGCAAGCATTTATATGGCCCTTTGTTGCTGAGTTTAAAACTAAGCCAATGCATTGAGGTCCAGGTGACCAAGTCATTTGTTGCTGTGAAATGTCTCTCCTTTGCCTTTGGATTTTCCAAAAAATTCAAGAATACAGCTAATTTGTGTGCCAAAGGCTAATTTCTGGCTGAATTTCTTGTTAGTGGAATCCCAGTTAGCTTTGTTCACTTCCCCGACTAACTGTCTGGAGATGTCATCAGGCTAGTTTATTCTTTGCTTCTGCATCATTGCCCCAATCACTATGTACTTAGATGAGGACATCTGATCAAAACTTTATGACATGCCCATGACGATTTTATTGGTTATGTCCATCATGTACATGAACTTCTTATGCACATCAGTGTAACACCCCCAAAACCATATGGGAATATTACACGACGTAGACCGCTTTTCACGAGGATCTACCAGGCTATACCTTACAAAACGACCAACTGCTTGCCTGGCCAGGGTCAAACAATAAAATAATACAGACCGTTAAGGTCACTTACACGTGAACACACAGACCGATGAGGTCACACAACTCAATCAACAAAATTGACTTATACAACATTACCCACACAGGGGTCGAAACACAATACAGCGGAAGACTGAAATCAACTCGAACAACACAACGAAAATCAAAACAACTCTCAAATCTTGATTAGTATCGCAGCTCGTCATCCTCTTGTACTAATCGTGTGACTGCTCCCCTGGATCTGCATGTACCTGGATGCAAAACAGACATCCACCCCCCGATTACTCGGGGGTTAGTAAAACTCCACTGTTTTACTAGTGCAAGTATCAAATCATACGAAATGTAACAAGCAAATAATAATCGTGAATCAAATATAATAATCAAGTATCAAAATATTCCCGGGAGGTTTTCACAAGGGAAGATAAGCTATGAAGCATTCGAAAATAAGATTATCATCTCGGGAATTTTTAGAATTTCAAAACCTTTAAGACCTCAAGTCCTGATTCACAAAACCTTTCGAAAAACTTTAGGGCCTTAACCCAAATCTTGTTTCATAACTCAGCAGTTTACAATACGGGAAACATTTACTCAAGCTTATGACTCGGTTCAACATTCATTTTCATAAAACTTTTCCTTTCAAAACTTTGATTTGAAAATAATCATGCTCATGACACCGTGATCCACTGTCACGTGTCTCCGTCGGATCAACAACCCGCACGGACTACACCACGCACAATTAAACAAACATAATCAATTCTGACACCGTGATCCACTGTCACGTGTCTCTGTAGGTTCAATAACCCACATGGACTATTAACCAGACATAACCAATTCCGACACCGTGATCCACTGTCACGTGTCTCCGTAGGCTCAACAACCCACACAGACTATATCAATCACAACAATCATACACACAGTCCTGACACCGTAGTCCACTGCTACGTGTCGCCGTAAACCCCGTCGAGCTCACTCGGTTGGACGCACTGTGTCCGAAACTCATGGTCCACTGCCATGCATTATCGTAGGACTCGTCAGACCAGCACGATTGGACCTCAGTACCTCACTAAGTTCTGACCCCGTAGTCCACTGCCACGAATCCTCATAGGTCCCGTCGAACCAACACGAGTGAACATAGTGGTCACACACATATTCACATTCATATTCACATTGCATACGACAATGAGCACAGTTAATCAATCACGTTGATCACCACAAAATCGTACATCACACGCACATAACACAATCTCAACACTCGCAACAACTATCATCAATCAACGACACACAACCAACATAACACACATCGGTACAAAATACATTGCACAACCAAGTGTACAACCATCCCATATGTACTTCGCAATCCTGCACAAATGGCACAACACCTAACATGTATACCAATATAACGCTATTATCACAAAGCCTTCAATTTGCGGAATACACAACCAATTCAAACGGAATATATTTACGAAGGCAAGCAAAATCATCATAAATCTCATACGTGATTACTAGTCGCAAGTCGTATAATAAGATACTTGCCTTAATAACCGCTACCGAACGCTCCGAAGAACATGGTTCGACTGGGAAGCTCGAACCCCAAAGAAGGCAACAAACGGAAGGGTTCCGACTCGAGTTCTTCACAAGAATTCGTTCCTAAGTCACAACGATATCAATTCAATCACAATTCTACGAAAACGTATGGAACTTCCCAAGTTCTACCCATTGAAGCATTTTATCGGACACTTTGAGGGCATAGTCCAATTCAATCGATTATTCAAAGAAATACTCAAATTCGTTCCACAAAACTTCAAGGGTATTGAATGATTACGAGTTTACAATCAAGTTCAATCAACAATATGAATCAAAACGAAGCAAATCGGCCAAAACACCAAGAAACCTCAAGAACATCCAAAAACCAAAAGTTTAGGCGTTCTTACCTTCGATCCGGATGGAAGATGATGTTAATCTATGATTCCAACTTCCAAAACATGTTGTTATAAGTTGATTCTACTCAAAACCATCAATCCATGGTGAAAAATCGCGGAAGGAACGAAGAAAAGTGAAAAATGCCGGATGTGACTCGGTCCAGGCCTTTAAATAGCCCACCCTGGCCGACCACTTACGTACGTAATCGGCCAAGGCCTACGTACGTAATCGGCCATGGCCGAACTCCCTGTACTAATTCTACCGACATGTTACGTACGTAACCGACAGGATGTTACGTACGTAACAGGCCTTACGGCCGTTACTGTCGGGCCATTACGGCCATTACTCGGCCAGGTCTGGCCAGCCAGGACTCGATCGATCCGACGGTCCAAAAAATCCCGAAACTCAGACCTGAACGTAAATCGAAAACACGATTACGAAGTACTCCCAAATACGAATCTGAACACTAAGAGAACACACGATTCTGACCACCCGAGGGCTCGAAATTCGACAACGGAAGTAATTAATTACCCCAAACTTTGGGAAATTACGAAAATGGCCCAAAACATCCGAAATACACGATACACGATCGTAACACCAAACCAAAGCTTGAAACATGAACAATAACATCAAATGAACTTACTAGAAACTCGAAACAACAGTTTCGGACGAGATTCGCGAGAATCAAACTCAAGTGCGGAAAAGTCGTTTAAGAACACGGAACTCAACAAAACGATACCGAAACGAACTCGGATGACAAAAAGTGCAGAATTAATCATTCTTAGAATGACGAAACGGTCACAAGCGAGTCGTATAAACGGACTCCCGCCATAAAAAGAAAATTACCAGAAATCGAATTTGCGGATATTACATACTACCCTCCTTAAAAGAAGTTTCGTCCCGAAACTTAAAACAAGTAGGGAGAAGCAATATCCCGACAGGGAAACTCAACGAGATACACAAGGGACGCGTAACTTTCACCCATTGGCGAAACGCTACAAGTAACGCGAAGGAATATACGGCGTGAAAACACGCCCCACGACGACCAACACAACGCCACCGACTATGATTCAAAACAATAAAGAGCAATTAACGACACATCATATATCACATAACATGCACATATTTAATCAGAGAAACGCACGCGGCAACAAGTCGCACCCGACTAAAACAGCTATGCGATAAAAACAAATATAGTATCACGATAGAAATCACTCCGATTCTCGTCAACAAGAAAATGTCCGAAGTCAAGACACAAACAATTCAAGATAACAGAAAACGAGAATACCGGATATTACATTATATCCTATTAATAATAAGTTTCATCCCGAAACTTAAAATAAAACATCATGGTAGAATACAAACAAAACCAAAAAGTTCACGCAACAAATATCAATCTCCACACGAATTACAGCACAAAGTACGATACACAACTACATCACTGGACACCACCGGGCCCTCCCCGAGTAGGAACGAAAACCCGATTCCCGAACATCTTGGCAACGGTCTCACAATGCACCGCTTGGTTCCCCAGTTGGCCGCACTTAAAATAATTAACCGGTGGCGAACGACAATTCTGTCTCGCATGGCCTACACGGCTGCAGTTAAAGCAGGTCTTCACACCGATCGTCTTACTCGCCTCTGGAGTAAGGTTCTTAGACTGGTCAACTGAACGAGGAGTGCTCCAAGAAGGAAACTGCGAGGCAACAGGCTCACAGATCTCACTCCTCTGGCCTCTTGAAAAATTTCTCGAGGTCTTCTGTCTCTTACTCTCTGAACCAGATTCCATCACAGAAACGGCCATCTCAATGGCTAAAGCTCGGTCCTGATATTCCTTCAGGGTGGAACACATGAGTGGAGCCATACTCTCACGGATATGGGGTTTCATGCGCATATTGAAGTATCGGACCTTGTCCGCTTCACTTCTCACTTGATCACGAACATAAGCCAGCTGTCGATTAAAATCGACTATCGCCTGGGATATCGACACATCCTGGGGCGTAGCCGAGAAAAACTCAACGATCTTGCATTCACGAACAGGCAACGGTCAATACTCTGCCTCCATGGCGGTCTTAAACTCAGCCCATGTAGGTGTACGATCTGCAGGCACTACAACCTGCCACCAGTCTGCAGCTTCTTTGTCAAGCAAGTACTGAGCAATGGGTACCCTCTTTTCATCCGGACAAGCTACAACATCAAATGTTCTGTCCAACTGGAAGAGCCAGCTTTCCCAACCTTACAAGTCAGACGAAACCACAAAACGGGGCGGCTGTATCTTCATCACATCTCGTAACCACTTACTAGCCCCGTTATCCCCATCAGGGTTCTCATTACGATGTACGACCTGATTCATCTGCACTAACTGATCAACCACCTGATGAAGGATGGTGGCGGCGCCAACGTCAACATTAACGCTAGCTGAATGAGAATGTCTCTGATCTGTACCGAGCTGATTGGTACTCGGAAAGGAGTGAGTCGCCCTATCACGCTCCTGATTACGACTACCACCACGACCACGGCCACGGCCTCGACCTCTACCCCTTAGCATACTGAACGGACAACCAATCAGAATAACAAGATAAAACTAACCTCACATAATCGACATAAGCCCACAATCAGCAGCACAATGCAATATTCACACATTCACATTGACAAAGATGTAAGACCTATACCTCAACATACACGGTTAAAACACTAAGCATACCATTATGGTCCAACACCGATAATATTAAAAAAAAACAAGTTTATCGAGGTATTTGTTCGAATGATAATATTTTAAAAATTCGCGAGTTTGAAAGATTTTGCTAGGATGAAATTTTGAAAACACTTTGTTTAATACCTCGGTCATTGAAACCATGGGGAACGATACCTAACTGTAACACCCCAAACTAGGCGGATATTACAGTGCCATGAATCCCCGACTGGGACCCACCAGGCAAATGAAAATGATGAATTAAATAATATAATTGTAGTACCGAACCACATTATATTACCAAGTACTCCGATGAGGAGTTTAAGTACAACACACCAGGATAATACCGAATACTAGTATATTTTATATGGAGATAAAATACACCACCCTGAACAAATAAACATTTCAAACGGAATTTGCAGTGGAAATATAACTATAGAGAAATAAGCATGACTAAAATAAACGGAATGGCTGGGCCCCCTACTAGTATCACTGGGACTCCTCGCCGTCAACATGCTCTTCTCGTGCCTTTGCCTTGCCGTGACCTGAAAACAAAATCCCAACGGCCGCCATACGTAACAACAATCCTCAAGGGTTGAAATTACACAATCATGATATATCTGAAGTTATGAAATATCCTTAGTTATGAATTACGCTGAAGAGGAGTATCATAGTACGCCCGTAGTGTTCTGTGCAAGTGTACAAGACGGATGACCGGACACACCCGTCCTTGTACCTAATTAGTCTCACGGAGGTAATCGTTACTGTGTGCACAGTCCAATGTATCACTCCCAATACATGGCCATCATGTACCCGACTAAAAATTCCACACATCCGCACCCGGCCACGCAATATAAACCCAGAAGGTCATATGAACGAGAATGACCATAATGAATATCAATGAATAAAAATAATCTGACAAAGTCAAGAATGACTCACCGATATGAAAGTGATAATGAAGTGATTGATAGTTTCAATGAAATGATTGGAACCGCCGTTCCTCGCTAATGAAGTGATTATTCGACAATTACAAGTCTCAATATGATTAATACAATGATGAATGAGTTATGATTATGAATGATCAACAACAAAAGGAATGAATATCCTTTTAACCGAGTAAGAATCAACTTACACAATACCGATGACAATGTCCTTCCACGAACAACGTCCTAATCGAGATACCGGTCGCTCGAACAACCTTGAATAACAATAATTACCAACAACCGTTCAATACACGTATCAAGCAACAAAACACGACTAACCCAAAGGTCGATACAACGATAATCAAACACATAGGGGCATTCTAACGAATACGTAACCAACCACACAACTTCGAAAATATCCAATCCCGAATATATCGAAACCAACACCAAAATGAGTATTTCTAACTATCAAAACACTTCAATGATATCAATAATCCAATAGGAATCCACAATTCAAGATTACAACAACATCAATCGGAAAATCCCCACTTAACCGAAGTCAACCCCAAGGGTTCTTGAAATAATTCCGAAAATAGCCATTAAATCCGTAGGAATATATTTATCCAAGGTAGATAATCCATATCTAACATATTCCAATGATAATCCAAGCTTACATGAAGAAATCGGAAGGAAAAACCCAAAAATCCGAAATTCTAGATCCAAGAGATTAATACCTTAGATTTGATGTTAAGGAGTGAAGAAGTGATGATTAATCCAACTCAAAGGCTTGAAGATGATGATAGATGATAGCAGCTCGAAGAGAACACTCCAAATCGCCCGAAGTCGCTCAAAAACGAAGAGAAGTGAGAAAATGACGAAACTCAGGCTAACTGTCCAATTTATACTGCTCCAGATTAGCGCACGCTATGACCTGCTACTTAGCGTGCGCTAACGAGTTGTATGAACATTCCAGTGAACTCTGGCTGACCCGTTAGCATACGCTACGACCTGGTAGCGTGCGCTAACTCTATCCCAATAGCGTGCGTTAACTCCAATTATTAGCGTGCGCTAGCTAAATATTCACGTCTAATATCAAGTCCGTAACCTTCGTCCTCTCGATTCGATCTCGGTAGCGTGCGCTACAACCAAGAAGTAGCGTGCGCTACTACACCGTTTGCGTACGCTAAAAATCACTCATAGCGTGCGCTATGAATTAATCCAGTGCATTCCAGTAGCCACTGGACTCAACCTGATCCATCCTTAGCGCGCGCTACAGCAATTATTAGCATGCGCTACTACAACCCACTAGCGCGCGCTACTTACCACTCGTAGCGTGCGCTACTTATAACTCACCTGCAGTCCAGTACCTTCTGGACTGCAGCCAGGGTAACATTAGTGTGCACTAATGCTGAGTGGTAGCGTGCGCTACCTGTACTCAATTAGCACGCGCTAGAAAGAGTACGTAGCGTGCGCTACTCCTCACGCACAGCCCACAATGAAAATGACAATGATGATAAACACGACACGGAACTCCAATTAGATTAGTGATGAACGACGATTGATACACGATACAATTACTCTGAACGGTGAATACCAAGATTGAATATGAGTGACAAATGATCATTAATGAGTGAAATTACTGAATGATAAATACTGAATGATAATTACTGAATTACAATCGGGTATTACATACACCCCCCTTAAAAGAGTTTCGTCCCCGAAACTAAGGGTCAAACAACTCGGGATAACTCTCCCGCATACTATCCTCGGTTTCCCAAGTAGCCTCTTCGACTCCGTGCCTAGACCACTGAATCTTAACCAAAGGAATCGTCTTATTCCTCAACTGTTTGATTCGCCGCTCTAAAACTCTCATAGGACGCTCCTCATATGAATGATCATCGGCGATCTCGATTTCATCGAACTGATGTATGTGACTCGGGTCGTCAACATACTTCCGCAACTGAGAGACATGAAACACATTATGAATTCGGCTCAACGCCCGAGGTAAAGCCAGTCGATACGCTAACTCGCCTACTCGATCCAAAATCTCAAACGGTCCAATGAATCTCGGACTCAACTTCCCCCTCTTCCCGAAACGGAAGATACCACGACTCGGGGATACCTTGACCAAAACATGGTCACCTGATTCGAACTCTAAAGGTCGGCATTTACTTATCTGCATATGATTTCTGTCGACTCTGAGCGGTCAACAAACGACTCCTGATCAAAGTTACCTTCTCACGGGCGGCTATAAGCATATCGGGCTCGGTGCCGATTGATTCTGATAGGTCATCCCAACACAAAGGAGATCGAAAACGACGACCATACAAGGCCTCGTAAGGTGCCATCTTAATCGAAGCATGCCAACTATTATTATACGTGAACTCGATCAATGGTAGTTGGGCTTCCCAATCGTCTTTCCAATCGAGGACGCATGCCCTCAACATGTCCTCTAATGTCTGAATAGTCCTCTCTGATTGCCCGTCGGACTAAGGATGAAAGGCGGTACTGAGATTAAGCTGAGTTCCCATAGCACGATGAACTGATTTTCAAAAATGAGACACAAACCGTCCGTCACGATCGGAAACGATACTTTTAGGAGTATCGTGTAGTCTCACTATCTCTTTGATGAACAGCTGGGCAAGTCTCTCAGGACCCCACGTATCCTTGATCTCAAGGAAATGAGCTGATTTGGTTAAGCGGTCCACGATCACCCAGATCGTATTCATGCCACGACGACTCGTCGGCAAACTCGTGATGAAATCCATAGAAATGTCTTCCCACTTCCATTCTGGAATAGGGAGAGGTTTCAGCATACCCGCCGGTCGCTGATGTTCAATCTTAACTTGTTGACAGGTTAAGCATCTCGAAACAAATTCCACGACTTCTCGCTTCATATTACTCCACCAGTAGTTTTGTTTCAAGTCCTTGTACATCTTGTTAGACCCTGGATGAACAGAATAAGGAGTAGCATGAGCTTCTTTCAAAATCGAGTTTTTCAACTCGTCATTCGCCGGTACGCACAATCGATTCTTAAATCTCAAAAGTCTATCCTCGTGGACCACGAACCCAGGGGCTTTCCCCTGAACCACATCCTCACGGATGCGTAACAATGATGGGTCCGAACCCTGATTCTCTCTGATTGCCTCCTCAAGCGACGATGAGATATCCAACATACAAAGCTGTCCCTGAACTCGCTGAAGCCAGACCTCGATCTCGGGTCTAAGGAATTCCGCCAAGCTCCTTCTCGATCATAAACGAGCAAGCATCTGCTCCCGAACGGACTTACGACTCAAGGCGTCGCGATAACGTCGCCTTGCCCGGGTGGTAAAGGATCTCAATATCATAATCTTTGATTAATTCCAACCACCGTCTCTGTCGCATATTTAACTCCTTTTGAGTAAATATATACTTTAAACTCTTATGATCGGTGAATATCTGACAGGTAACGCCATAAAGATAATGATGCCAAATCTTCAAAGCGAACACCACGGCTGCTAGCTCCAGGTCGTGTGTCGGATAATTAACCTCGTAAGGTCTCAGTTGCCGTGAAGCATAGGCAATAACCTTTCCATTCTGCATGAGCACACATCCGAGACCCTGTCCGGACGCATCACTATAAACCACAAATCCTTCCGTACCCTGCGACAAGGAAAGTACAGGTGCTGACATTAACCAGCTCTTTAGTTCCTCAAAACTCCGTTGACACGCGTCGGACCACATGTATTTCTTATCCTTTCGCAAAAGGTTCGTCAAGGGTTGAGCGATTCTAGAAAATCCCTCCACAAATCGCCGATAACAACCCGCTAATCCGAGGAAACTTCGGATTTCCTTAACATTCTTCGGAGGTAGCCAATCTCGAATAGCCTCCGTTTTCTGAGGATCGACACAAACTCCGTCTGATGAAATTACGTGTCCGAGAAACGTCACTTCGGACATCCAGAACTCACATTTGGAAAACTTACCATAAAGTTGTTCTCGTCTCAACACGTCGAGCACTTGATGAAGGTGAAACTCGTGTTCCTCTCGGTCACGAGAATAAATCAAAATGTCATCGATGAAGACAACAACAAACTGATCCAAAAAGTTGATGAAAACCCGATTCATCCACTCCATGAATACCGGAGGTGCATTAGTCAATCCAAACGGCATAACCATAAACTCATAATGACCATAGCGTGTTCGAAATGCCGTCCTCGCGATGTCCGACTCTCGGATCTGCAACTGATGATATCCAGATCTTAAGTCGATCTTGGGAAATACTGAAGCTCCCTGAAGTTGATCTAAAAGATCATCGATACGGGGTAAAGGATACTTATTCTTGATCGTCACCCTGTTCAACTCCCGATAATCAATACATAAGCGAAATGAACCATCCTTCTTCTTGACAAACAACACTGGTGCTCCCCACGGGGACGCACTCGGTCGGATATAACCTTTCTCGAATAACTCCTCAAGTTGATTCTTCAATTCCCGCATTTCGGTCGGGGCCATCCGGTACGGTGCCTTCGATATCGGGGACGTACCGGACTCCAACTCAATTGTGAATTCCACATCTCTCTGTGGAGGCAAACCAGGTAACTCGTCTGGAAAAACATCGGCATATTCTTTCACTACCGGAATATCCGTCAACATTACTGATGATTTCTCGGTTTTGGTCATAAAGCACCAATAACCAACACACCCCTGATTGAGTAATCTCACTGCTTTCATCAAATTAATGACCTTACCAGAACAACCGAGATTACCTCCCTGAAACACACATTCAACCCCATCGTCTGAAATGATAGTGATCATACGCTTACGGACACTAATGATGGCATCATGACGATCCATCCAATCAATACCCAAGATGACGTCGTCTCTCGGAAAATCTACCACGATTAGGTCCGCTGGACATACACGACCATGAAGCTGAATCGGACGAGCTCAATCTCACGATTTCAGAATTCGCCTACCATCGGGTAGACCAATGACATAAGGCTCACAACTAGTAGCACTACCCAGACGTAGTCTACTCAAACATGACTCGGAAATGAATGAATGCGATGCACCGGTATCAAAAAGGGTACACACAGGTTGAGATAGAATATCGAGTGTACCTGAGATCATTCGGGCCTCTGGATCATCGGTCTTCTTCATCTCATAAATCCGGGGCTTGCTAGTCCCGGCACCGGACGCTCCCGTCTGCTGGCTATAGGCTCAACCTTTAGTCGCTCCTGTCGTTTTAAACGACGTTGATTGAGTGGCCTGATTATGAACGGCTGACTGCTTAGGGGCCTGAGATGACGTCTGAGCAGGTTTGGAGTCCCTACGGCAAAAACAGGCCTTATGCCCAACAATTCCACAGTTATGACACGTGATGCATCGTCTTTGACACTTGGTGCTGACATGACCAAGATCCCCACAGTTATAACAGGTGATGGCCGAACTGGCCGCTCGTGACTGAGATTCCGCGGGTTTAGATGTCACAGGAGGTCGCTCAGAAAAAGCAGAGCCCGCACGAGGTTTCTTGAAAGTGACGTGACTGCCGTCAGACTGATTACGGTTCTTAGACTTCTTGCTAGCAGATGAAGGTTGCTGCTTAGCAATCTCCTTAGCAGTAAGCTCATAGGTAAGAGCTTTCTCAATGAATTCAGTCAACGTGGTGCAATTATGATTAAGCAACTGTAGTCTCATACGGGGTTTCAGCCTCTTGCTGAAATACTTAATCTTATCTGCCTCGGAATGAATGATAGATGAGGCGAACAGAAGAAGTTCCTGAAATTTCTCGGCAATGGCGAGAACATCCTCGTCTGCTGAGGGGTCGGGGGTGAGTAATTCTGACAGTTTGGCCTCTCTAAGCGGGGCCGGATAATACCTCTCCATCATGAGAGTTTTGAACTGATCCCAAGTACATGATCCTTCGGTGGGCTTCAACGACAACCACCAAGAATGTGCGCTCTTACCCAGGTAGTAAGCCGCAACAGAAACTTTGTGTCCTTCGGGACACTCTACCATAGCAAACAACTTCTCGAAATGCTCGATCCAATGAATAATATCCGCCGGCTCAGACGAGCCCTCAAAAGTAGGTGGCCTCTGGCGAGAGATGTCGCCGATGATATTGCTCACATTCCTCTCTTGCCTCTGAGGTGGCGGCGGAGGAGCCTGTTGATTAACTGAGTTGTGCATCGTCTCCATAATTTGTGCCATCTGGGTCATTTGGGCCATCATGCCCTGCATAAAAGTGAGTGGGTCAACCCGGACACCTTCTGACTGAGTCGTGTCTCGGGTACGACTTCCCGTTAGTGAATGGTCGCGTCCAGGTGAATGAGTGGCAGTGTCGCTGCTCGATGAATTAGCATTATTTCTCGCGTTTGCATGTGTATTCACACGAGCTCTCGGGATTCGGCCCGCTCCACGGCCTCGTCCTCCACGTCCTCTTCTTGCCCTCTCCATACTGAAGTAGGAAAGTCACATGATGATTATATTTCCCGCATGAATATCACGTTATGATTATGACATGAGATGATGAAAATGAGCATACGCGCTCTAACACAGTGATTACATGAATGATTAACTGAGGTGATATGATTATCTGATGAAATTATTGAAATGATTATCTTGAACAAGTTAACATGATTAATGATTTGATCTTCCTGATCAACAACTGAATAATGAAATGAATTGAGTGATTAACGAGTTAACATGACCATCCTGGTCAAATGAAAATGATGGTTGAGGATTGTTAACTGATGAATTATGAATGAATGATTCTTGCCAGAAATTATACCATGGCGTTAGAAATCTTACGCTTTGGTCTGATTGGCTCGGCATTTGCACAGGTCACACGTGACGCGAAAGTCCAATGATACTAGTCCGATGACGATGATTTCAAATGAGACATGACTTGGAGGGTAGTATTCAAAACCACGCTCCGATACCAACTCTGTAACACCCCAAACTAGGCGGATATTATAGTGCCATGAATCCTCGACTGGGACCCACCAGGCAAATGAAAATGATGAATTAAATAATATAATTGTAGTACCGAACCACATTATATTATCAAGTACTCCGATGAGGAGTTTAAGTACAACACACCAGGACAATACCGAATACTAGTATATTTTATATGGAGATAAAATACACCACCCTGAACAAATAAACATTTCAAACGGAATTTGCAGCGGAAATACAACTGTAGAGAAATAAGCATGACTGAAATAAACGGAATGGTTGGGGCCCCCTACTAGTATCACTGGGACTCCTCGCCGTCAACATGCTCTTCCCGTGCCTTTACCTTGCCGTGACCTGAAAACAAAATCCCCCAACGGGGTCAGTTTCACAGAACAACAATCCTGAAGGGTTGAAATTACACAATCATGATATATCTGAAGTTATGAAATATCCTTAGTTATGAATTACGCTGAAGAGGAGTATCATAGTATGCCCGTAGTGTTCTGTGCAAGTGTACAAGATGGATGACCGGACACACCCGTCCTTGTACCTAATTAGTCTCACGGAGGTAATCGTTACCGTGTGCATAGTCCAATGTATCACTCCCAATACATGGCCATCATGTGCCCGACTAAAAATTCCACACATCCGCACCCGGCCACAATATGAACCCAGAAGTTCATATGAACGAGAATGACCATAATGAATATCAATGAATAATAATAATCTGACAAAGTCAAGAATGACTCACCGATATGAAAGTGATAATGAAGTGATTGATAGTTTCAATGAAATGATTGGAACCGCCGTTCCTCGCTAATGAAGTGATTATTCGACAATTACAAGTCTCAATATGATTAATACAATGATGAATGAGTTATGATTATGAATGATCAACAACAAAAGGAATGAATATCATTTTAACCGAGTAAGAATCAACTTACACAATACCGATGACAATGTCCTTCCACGAACAACGTCCTAATCGAGATATCGGTCGCTCGAACAACCTTGAATAACAATAATTACCAACAACCGTTCAATACACGTATCAAGCAACAAAACACGACTAACCCAAAGGTCGATACAACGATAATCAAACATATAGGGGCATTCTAACGAATACGTAACCAACCACACAACTTCGAAAATATCCAATCCCGAATATATCGAAACCAACACCAAAATGAGAATTTCGAACTATCAAAACACTTCAATGATATCAATAATCCAATAGGAATCCACAATTCAAGATTACAACATCAATCGGAAAATCCCCAATTAACCGAAGTCAACCCCAAGGGTTCTTGAAATAATTCCGAAAATAGCCATTAAATCCATAGGAATATATTTATCCAAGGTAGATAATCTATATCTAACATATTCCAATGATAATCCAAGCTTACACGAAGAAATCGGAAGGAAAAACCCAAAAATACGAAATTCTAGATCCAAGAAATTAATACCTTAGATTTGATGTTAAGGAGTGAAGAAGTGATGATTAATACAACTCAAAGGCTTGAATATGATGATAGATGATAGCAGCTCGAAGAGAACACTCCAAATCGCCCGAAATCGCCCGAAGTCGCTCAAAAACGAAGAGAAGTGAGAAAATGATGAAACTCAGGCTAACTGTCCAATTTATACTGCTCCAGATTAGCGCACGCTATGACCTGCTACTTAGCGTGCGCTAACGAGTTGTATGAACATTCCAGTGAACTCTGGCTGACCCGTTAGCGTACGCTACGACCTGGTAGCGTGCGCTTACTCTATCCCAATAGCGTGCGTTAACTCCAATTGTTAGCGTGCGCTAGCTAAATATCTGCTGTCCAGTACTGAAGTCCAGAACCTTCTGTCCTCTGATCTGATCTCGGTAGCATGCGCTACAACCAAGAAGTAGCGTGCGCTACTACACCATTTGTGTAATACCCGGTCGATAGTCATGTCATTTCAAACCTCTTCATTTTCTTCGAATCGTGATTTGTTGGGCGAACCCATGTAATCGTTGCTTGGAACCACCGTTTTGGGCTTTACGTACTTCCATTCCGTGTTATTGTTTCCCCGATATTGAGTCCTATTGCTTTATTCTCTTCCCGGGGCATTTTTCATCATTTTAGGACCCGAGGAGGGTGTGGGCCGCAGCACAAGGAATGTGCGCCGCGGCACACACATATTTCCTAGACCTGGCCGAGCGGACTGTACCCGGTGCTGCGGCACACCTTGGCTGAGCCGCGGCACACTGCCGAGTCACTGCCGCGGCACACCTAGGCTGAGCCGCGGCACACCTAGGCTGAGCCGCGGCACACTTGTGTTGCATCCTCAGCCAAAAACCGACTGTACCCGGTGCCGCGGCACACTGGCCGAGCCGCACACCGCCAAAACACGGGAGCAATTTTAGCTGTGCCGCGGCACACCTGGGCTGAGCCGCGGCACACAATGCGGTCAATTACATTATTTGTGCTTTTTGAGCGAGATGCAGCTCATTTCTCCATTCCCTTCTTCCACCTGCGAGAGAGAGAGTTTGAGGGGAGGAGTTTTCTCACATCTATCACTTGTGTGTTAGATTTTTACCACTTTCATTCGGTTGGGAAGCCCGGATAGTCGATCTAACGCATATTCCTTGGATCATAGAGCTTGGATATTCAAGAGGTAATTTCTTCGACATCTTGACTTCTCGATTTTGTGTGGGTATTGATGTTTTGGATGATAAAATCATGGTGTATGAAGTGATATATGCATGATTATGTACGTGTTTGAGTATTCATCGGATTATTGAAAGATTATTCAAGAACACTTTGAATTTTGTGTTGGATTTTGGGGGTTTTCGTAGATTCGCCCGATTTATCCGATTGAAGCTTGAGAACCTTGAGATTATGATATATCTATATCGTATGCGTGTTTTATTACGATTTTACGGGTTGGATTGTGCCGTTTTCGGACTTGTGGGAGTTTGGGCGATTTCCCAACCTTTAGTTGTTCACCCGTGTATTTTCTTGTATCGTAGACGAGTTTCGGGAGTCTCTTCGTGTAATTTGAGTATGGATAATTAATTATTATATTCCTTGCGAATCGTTTAGGTGCCGGAACCGCGTTCTTGGACCTACCGAACTCATACCTTTCCTCCGTTCGAATTCTCGATGTCTCAAAGGCAAGTATACATTAATGATTACGTTCTCGACTTTGAAAGTAAGAAATATTGATGGTATGATATGAACGAACCATTTTTACGGCATTCATAGATATATTAATGGCATATTATGAACGAACCGTTTTTACGGCATTCATGTATGTATTGTTGGCATGTAATGAACGAACCGTTTTTACGGCATTCCTACATGTATCGGCGTATGATATGAACGAACCGTTTCTACGGCATTCACATACGTATCGGCGGATGATATGAACGAACCGTTTCTATGGCATTCACATACGTCTTATGAGATTTTAGTTATTCGGGAATACTAGTCTTGAATTGATGAATTGACGGTTACATTTACTTTATTGTCGAGGAGTATCGTGTTTCATATTGATATACTTGCACTAGCTATTCGATGGCTAACCCCTTTATGGGGGAAATACGTTTCATGTATTTCAGGTTCCAGGAGGTCGGACAGGCAGGTATCGGATCGGCATGAAGATGGTGGGCAAGTGTGATACTGTGTCCTTCTTCCAGTTATAATTTGAGTTTTTCATTCAGTGTTGTTGTACTGGATGGGCTATTGAATACTTGAGTATTGTTTTCCATTTCTCTTGATGTTCCGGCCTGTGTTTGCCGAGGTTTTTAATTCGTGCTATGATATCTGTGGATACATTGGTTATGTTCTGAATACCTTTGTATTGTTTTTCATTCCATTGTGTGTAGACCTTATCGGTCAAAATTTATAGTTCCGCGTATGTTTTAGCCTTGTGAGTCCCCCGGCGGGGCTTGCGGTGCTGTAATATTCCCTGAATAACTTGGGGGTGTTACAGAATATGGTATCAGAGCTTAGGTCTATGGATACCTAGGCTTTCGGTCTCTTGGGTCGAATGAGTCGTCAATTGTCCACAGTATCACTACTCTGCCATCATCACAATGCGACTGGTACTTGTAAGACCTCTTACTCTTCTGATGTTTCCTTATTCATTATGCTTCTTCTATGGATATTCTTGAGAATCGATCACCTTAATGACCTGCGTTCGAATTGTGCTTACGTACCTTGTGTGTTCTTCAGTATGTCAGCTGGTAGGGGCCGTCTCCGTGGTCGTGGCCGTGGACAAGGAAGAGGTCGTGGCGCGGCCGTTTCCATCAGTTCAGTTGCGGGGTCGACCAACCCCAGTTTGTCGAACTCGGTGCATCCCGACACCGAGAGTCAGCACGACCAGTCAGACAGTCAGGGGAACAACGCAGACGTTGGAGTGGCGAATGCACTTCAACAATTGGCTACTCAGATGACTATTTTGGCCCAAACTGTTCAACTGAATAACCCCAACCCAAACACGGATGCTTTGCTTCAGAATGTAATCCGTATGCACCCTCCACAGTTTGGCGGTGCTGCACTGCTAGTCAGGAAGACTGGCTAGCGGAATTAGAGAAGATTTTCGAGGCGGTTGATTTCCCCGAGGTGAGGAAAGTACCAATTGCTCAGTATTTCCTCACTAAGGAGGCCGCTACTTGGTGGAAGGTCATCAAGCCACAGGATCGTATTGCATCGTGGGATGAATTTAAGGAGCTCTTAGAGGCCGAGTTTTGTCCTTGGCCGGTACGAGAGAGCCGAATCCGAGCCTTCTTCGAGGCTAAACCACAAGAAATTCCCATTTCGCAGGCGATCGTGGAGTACAACCAACAATTGATCCATGTGAAGGATCAAGTGTGTAACGAGCGTGATAAGATCCGTTATTTTGATATGCGGATGAATTTGGATTTACGGCGGTACATGGCCGATTTACTTGTACCACACTAAAAGATTATGAGGACAGAGATTTAGCCCATGATATGTTGAGCCCCGACAATGATACCGTTGAAGAACCGAAGAAGCAAAAAGTCGCGGGAAATTTTTCTGGCTCTAAGGGTGGCAACTTTCAGAAGTCACAGACGACTAACCGTTTTGCCGGACAGTCGTCACATTCTAATAAAGGGAAGAGGGGTTACCGTCCCACTCCGGGTACCTCAAATCGCACAGTGACTTGCTATAATTGTGGTAGTCCAGGCCACTTTAATTCGGAATGCTACTTTCCACCATTAAAGTGTCACACGTGTGGACAGATGGGGCATAGAGCGGTTTATTGTTCCGAGCCGAACCAGACTTTGGACACTGGCTTCGCCCCAAAGACCACTTGATCAAGGTATTAATCAGCGACAATCTTTTGGTCAACCTCAGTAGAATTTTGGCAGGGGCCGGGGTCGGGGTCAGAACGCTGGAGGGGGAAACTCTAGCGTCGGTTCGGTGCAACCACGGGTTTATGAGATGCGTCGAGCAGATGAACCCGACGCGGCGGTGGCTTCAGGTACCATCCATATTTTATCTTATCCAGTCCGTGTACTCTTTGATACGGGTGCTACACATTCTTTTATTTCTTTGGAGTGTGTACGCCGTTTGAATATAACTTGTCTGACTGCTTGCGATCCCTTTATCGTGAAACTGCCTAGCGGGGATAGGATTGTGGGGAATCGGGAGATTAGAGATTTTCCGGTGGTGATATCCGGTATGGAATGGTTATCGAATCTAATTGTAGTTGATATGGAAGGCGAGGACGTAATCCTCGGCGAGGATTGGCTTAATAATCACCAAGCGATTATGAATTACCGTACCAAGGTTATTACCATGATGACTAAAGACGGATCTGAGTACTCGTTTTTGGGACGCAAGTCGGGCCAATCCAAGTTACTTGTCAGTTCCATGAAGGCCGTAAAACTTTTGAATAAAGGTTGTACGGGCTATTGGTGTTATGCTTTAAAAACGGAAGGAAACGAAGTCGATTTCTCTTCGATTCCGGTTGTTAATGAGTACCCCGATGTTTTTCCGGATGATCTCCCGGGACTACCGCCAGATCGAGAGATAGAATTTACCGTAGATTTAGAGCCAGATGCGGCTCCGATTTCTAAAGCACCTTATCGGATGGCACCTTCCGAGATGCAGGAATTGAAGACTCAGCTGGGAGAACTTTTGGAAAAAGGGTACATCAGACCGAGCGCTTTGCCTTGGGGCGCGCCTATTCTCTTCGTGAGGAAGAAAGATGGTTCACTACGTTTGTGCATCGACTACCGTGAGCTGAATAAAGTAACCATCAAGAATAAATATCCTTTGCCTCGTATAGACGATTTATTTGATCAATTGCAAGGAGCTATGGTTTTCTAGAAGATTGATTTAAGATCCGGGTATTATCAACTCAGGGTGAGGGAGTCCGACGTTCCGAAGACGGAGTTTCGGACGAGATATGGGCATTATGAATTTGAAGTTATGCCTTTTGGGTTGACAAATGCGCCGGCAGTATTCATGCAATTAATGAATAAAATATTCATCGAGTACCTCGACAGGTGTGTAGTCGTCTTTATTGACGACATCTTGGTCTATTCTCGAGATAAGGAGGAACATGCCCGACACTTGCGTTTGGTTTTAGACATTTTGAGAACCGAGCACCTCTATGCAAAATTCTCGAAATGTGAGTTTTGGTTGGAAGAAGTTATGTTTCTCGGCCATGTGATTTCGGCCGAAGGGGTTCGTGTAGACCCGCAGAAGATCGAGGCAGTGCTAGATTGGGCACCGCCTAAAAATGTTAAGGAAGTTCGTAGCTTTTTGGGCCTTGCTGGGTATTACCGTCGGTTTGTCGAGGGGTTCTCGAAACTCGCTCGAACGCTTACGAAATTACTCCAGAAGACCGAAAAGTTTATTTGGACGGATGAGAGACAACAGTGCTTCGATGAACTGAAGATACGATTGACTTCAGCGCCGATTCTAACTTTACCACATGGTAGCGAAGGCTTTGCAGTTTACAGTGACGCTTCGGGTCAAGGCCTGGGTTGTGTCCTTATGCAGCATGATAAGACAATAGCTTTTGCGTCACGACAATTAAAGCCTTATGAGATGAATTATCCTACTCACGATTTAGAGTTGGCCGCAATTGTCTTCGCACTCAAGATTTGGCGACATTATTTGTATGGTTCGCCGTGCCGGATTTATACCGATCACAAGAGCCTGAAGTATATTTTCAGTCAGAAAGAGTTGAATATGAGACAGAGACGTTGGCTAGAGTTGATAAAGGATTATGATCTGGAGATTCTTTACCACCCCGGAAAAGCCAATGTCGTTGCAGATGCTTTGAGCCGCAAATCTGCATCTCTGCAAATGCTCGAGGTTCTTACATCCCAGACGGAAATTCTTCAGGATTTAATTGAACAAGGGATAGAAGTTTGGCTTCGACGAGTACAAGGACAGTTGTGTACTCTCGAAATTACTTCGTCCTTAGTTGACGACATCAAAGGGAAGCAGTGGAGTGACCCGATGATTTCTCAACTGAAGGAAGATGTAATTAAAGGAAAAGCTCCTGGCTTTATGGTTCACGAGGATAGTATTCTGAGATTTCGAGGCGTGCTTTGTGTTCCGAACGATTTGGAGTTGAGACAGAGGATTCTCCGAGAAGCTCATGCTACGCCTTACTCAATCCACCCCGGAACGAGTAAGATGTACAAAGATTTGAAGCGCAATTTTTGGTGGAATAACATGAAGAAGGATGTTACGGAGTTTGTACTACGATGCTTGACGTGTCAACAAGTCGATCGAACATCAACGACCGGCGGGTTGTTGAAACCACTTCCCATTCCCGAGTGAAAGTGGGAAGACATCTCAATGGATTTCATCATCGCATGCCGAGAACTCGGGCCGAATGAATATGATTTGGGTGATTGTCGATCGGTTGACCAAGTCTCGCACACTTCTTGGGTATTAAGGATACTTGGGGACCGGATAGACGGCTCAAACTTTATTGCCGAGATCGTGAGGTTACACGGTGCCCCCAAGACCATTGTTTCGATCGGGACGGCCAAGCCAGATCGCATTTTTGGCAGCCGCTCACCGTGCCCGGGTACGGAGTTGAGATTGAGCACTTCCTTTCATCCTCGGTCGGACGGTCGGACAGAGAGGACGATTCGCACAATCGAAGATATGTTACGGGCTTGTGCCTTGGATTGGAGTAATGATTGGGAGCTTCACCTACCGTTGATCGAGTTTGCTTACAATAATAGTTGGCATGCGTCGATCAAAATGGCACCCTTCGAGGCACTCTATGGTAGGCGATGTAGGTCGCCATTATGTTGGGACGAGGCTTCTGAGCTAGTTGGGACGGAGCCGGATATGTTGATGGAGACTAAGGAAAAGATTTCTATTATCCGAGATCGACATCGATCGCCTGCAGTCGCGAAATCTTACGCTGATACTCGTCGTCGACCCTTGGAGTTTGAAGTGGGGGATCATGTCTTGCTCAAAGTATCGCCGACCAGAGGAGCTTTCCGCTTCGGGAAAAAGGGGAAACTTAGTCCGAGGTATATCGGACCCTTCGAGATTTTGGACAGAGTTGGAGATTTAGCTTATCGCTTGGCGTTGCCTCCAGCTTTGAGCCACGTCCACAGTGTTTTTCATGTGTCTCAGTTGAGAAAGTACGTACCGGATCCAAGCCACATTATCGACTACAGTGAGATTGACGTAGCCGAAGATATTACCTTTCCGGAGAAACCCGTGAAGATTCTTGAGCGCCGCGAGAAACAACTTCGGCATAAGACCATTCCACTGGTTAAAGTGCAATGGTCGAGGCATGGAGTCGAGGAGGCGACTTGGGAGACAGAAGAGAAGATGCGAGTGGAATACCCCGAACTATTTATTTCTTAAGTTTCGGGACGAAACTTCTTTTTAGAGGGAGAGAATGTAGTACCCAGTCGATAGTCATGTCATTTCAAACCTCTTCATTTTCTTCGAATCGTGATTTGTTGGGCGAACCCATGTAATCGTTGCTTGGAACCACCGTTTTGGGGTTTCCGTACTTCCATTCCGTGTTATTGTTTCCCCGATATTGAGTACTATTGCTTTATTCTCTTCCTGGGGCATTTTTCATCATTTTAGGACCCGAGGAGGGTGTGGGCCGCGGCACAAGGAATGTGCGCCGCGGCACACACATATTTCCTAGACACAGCCGAGCCAGTGTGCGGTGCCGCGGCTGCGCCGCGGCTCACCTTGGCCGAGCCGCGGCACCTTTCCGAGTCACCGCGCGGCACACCTAGGTGAGCCGCGGCACACTTGTGTTGCATCCTCGGCCAAAACCGATCACCAGAGTGCCGCGGCACACTGGGTGAGCCGCGACACCGCCGAAACACAGGAGCAATTTTTAGGCCTGTGCCGCGGCACACCTGGGCTGAGCCGCGGCACACAATGCGGTCAACTGCATTATTTGAGCTTTTTGAGCGAGATGCAGCTCATTTCTCCATTCCCTTCTTCCACCTGCGAGAGAGAGAGAGTTTGAGGGGAGGAGTTTTCTCACATCTATCACTTGTGTGTTGGATTTTTACCACTTTCATTCGGTTTGGAAGCCCGGATAGTCGATCTAACGCGTATTCCTTGGATCATAGAGCTTGGATATTCAAGAGGTAATTTCTTCGACATCTTGACTTCTCGATTTTGTGTGGGTATTGACGTTTTGGATGATAAAATCATGGTGTATGAAGTGATATATGCATGATTATGGACATGTTTGAGTATTCATCGGATTATTGAAAGATTATTCAAGAACACTTTGAATTTTGTGTTGGATTTTGGGGGTTTTCGTAGATTCGCCCGATTTATCCGATTGAAGCTTGAGAACCTTGAGATTATGATATATCTATATCGTATGCGTGTTTTCTTACGATTTTACGGGTTGGATTGTGCCGTTTTCGGACTTGTGGGAGTTTGGGCGATTTCCCAACCTTTAGTTGTTCACCCGTGTATTTTCTTGTATCGTAGACGAGTTTCGGGAGTCTCTTCGTGTAATTTGAGTATGGATAATTAATTGTTATATTCCTTGCGAATCGTTTAGGTGCCGGAACCGCGTTCTTGGACCTACCGAACTCATACCTTTTCTCCGTTCGAATTCTCGATGTCTCAAAGGCAGTTATACATTAATGATTGTACGTTCTCGACTTTGAAAGTAAGAAATATTGATGGTATGATATGAACGAACCGTTTTTACGGCATTCATAGATATATTGATGGCATATTATGAACGAACCGTTTTTACGGCATTCATGTATGTATTGTTGGCATGTAATGAACGAACCGTTTTTACGGCATTCCTACATGTATCGGCGTATGATATGAACGAACCGTTTCTACGGCATTCACATACGTATCGGCGGATGATATGAATGAACCGTTTCTACGGCATTCACATACGTCTTATGAGATTTTAGTTATTCCGGAATACTAGTCTTGAATTGATGAATTGACGGTTACATTTACTTTATTGTCGAGGAGTATCGTGTTTCATATTGATATACTTGCACTAGCTATTCGATGGCTAACCCCTTTATGGGGGAAATACGTTTCATGTATTTCAGGTTCCAGGAGGTCGGACAGGCAGGTATCGGGTCGGCATGAAGATGGTGGGCAAGTGTGATACTGTGTCCTTCTTCCAGTTATGTTTTGAGTTTTTCATTCAGTGTTGTTGTACTGGATGGGCTATTGAATACTTGAGTATTGTTTTTCATTTCCCTTGATGTTCCGGCCTGTGTTTGCCGAGGTTTTTGATTCGTGCTATGATGTCTGTGGATACTATGGTTATGTTCTGAATACCTTTGTATTGTTTTTCATTCCATTGTGTGTAGACCTTATCGGTCAAAATTTATAGTTCCGCGTATGTTTTAGCCTTGTGAGTCCCCCGGCGGGGCTTGCGGCGCTGTAATATTCCCTGAATAACTTGGGGGTGTTACAGTTTGCGTACGCTAAAAATCACTGATAGCGTGCGCTATGAATTAATCCAGTGCAGTCCAGTAGCCACTGGACTCAAACTGATCCGTCCTTAGCGCGCGCTACAGCAATTATTAGCGTGCGCTACTACAACCCACTAGCGCGCGCTACTTACCACTCGTAGCGTGCGCTACTTATAATTCACCTGCAGTCCAGTACCTTCTGGACTGCAGCCAGGGTAACATTAGCGTGCACTAATGCTGAGTGGTAGCGTGCGCTACCTGTACTCAATTAGCACGCGCTAGAAAGAGTACGTAGCGTGCGCTACTCCTCACGCACAACCCACAATGAAAATGACAATGATGATAAACACGGCACGGAATTAGATTAGTGATGAACGACGATTGATACACGATACAATTACTCTGAACGGTGAATACCAAGATTGAATATGAGTGACAAATGATCATTAATGAGTGAAATTACTGAATGATAAATACTGAATTACAACCGGGCATTACACTAACAACATATCCCGCCACTTGGGCATACAACCCAGATTTTCTGACGAGAATAATAACATATCAACTCATTGCACGACTTAACCTCTATACATAAACACATAACGTTCTAATTTACGAAAGCCAAAGTTGTTTTGCAAAACAGAAATTTTCCAAAATCCTTTAGTTCCTAATCAAAACGACGGTAATATTTTACAATGTCCGAAGTACTTCAAAACACATTTTTCAAATACCGTCTGATGGCGTCATTTGAAAATACATGGCCCATTTGTCAAAATTTAACAAATTTTAAAAATCCATATAAACCGTGGTTTGACCGCACCACCAAAATGTTTTAAAAAAAAAATCGGTTATTACCAAGATGCTCAAACCGTAAAGTCCTTCAGATAAACGTTCCCAAACCTACTTACCACATTCCAAAAACAGTCGAATTTAAAACCGCATGCTCAAATGGCAACCAGGGTCGCCAATCCAATTAAATGCATCTCGTGGCACCAAGTTTAAATACACAACAAAATCATTCATCAGAGTTTCTCACAAACTCTACCGTCGGTACCTTTTCGAAACCCATCAAGGTTTACAACTTTCACACCATACCACACCACCTGGTGGTTCAAAGATAAAACAATAATGTGCCCAGTTCTATACACATACTATGTGCCACAAGTATTAAACACAACTATATTACATAATACTGTGTAAATAAAATCATGCACCGCAATTAACTCACTAAGATAAAATCGAGATACACAGGTATTACGCATAAAGGAGGAGACTCACATCCACAGGCTGCATGGAGGTGACAGTCGCCCACGATACTAATCTCGTCCGACAACATAACCGACACGTTGTGACTATGCACAACTCAACTTGTCACCTGACGACTCGAACGACAAGACAACACATTACTCGACAAATCACGACTTGACTCGACCCGAAAGCCTAGGTTTCCGCAACCTAAGATCCGATACCATAAATGTAACACACCCAAAACCATATGGGAATATTACATGCCGTAGACCCCTTTTCACGAGGATCTACCAGGCTATACCTTACAAAACGACCAACTGCTTGCCTGGCCAGGGTCAAACAATAAAATAATACAGACCGTTAAGGTCACTTACACGCGAACACACAGACCGATGAGGTCACACAACTCAATCAACAAAATTGACTTATACAACATTACCCACACAGGGGTCGAAACACAATACAGCGGAAGATTGAAATCAACTCGGACAACACAACGAAAATCAAAACAACTCTAAACTCTTGATTAGTATCGCAGCTCGTCATCCTCTTGTACCAATCCTGTGACTGCTCCCCTGGATCTGCATGTACCTGGACGCAAAACAGACATCCACCCCCCGATTACTCGGGGGTTAGTAAAACTCCACTGTTTTACTAGTGCAAGTATCAAATCATACGAAATGTAACAAGAAAATAATAATCGTGAATCAAATATAATAATCAAGTATCAAAATATTCCCGAGAGGTTTTCACAAGGGAAGATAAGCTATGAAGCATTCGAAAATAAGATTATCATCTCGGGAATTTTTAGAATTTCAAAACCTTTAAGACCTCAAGTCCTGATTCACAAAACGTTTCGAAAACTTTAGGGCCTTAACCCAAATCTTGTTTCATAACTCAGCAGTTTACAATACGGGAAACATTTACTCAAGCTTAGGACTCGGTCCAACATTCATTTTCATAAAACTTTTCCTTTCAAAACTTTGATTTGAAAATAATCATGCTCATGACACCGTGATCCACTGTCACGTGTCTCCGTAGGTTCAACAACCCGCACGGACTACACCACGCACAATTAAACAAACATAATCAATTCCGACACTGTGATCTACTGTCACGTGCCTCCGTAGGTTCAACAACCCACACGGACTATTAACCAGACATAACCAATTCCGACACCGTGATCTACTGTCACGTGTCTCCGTAGGATCAACAACCCGCACGAACTATATCAATCACAACAATCACACACATAGTCCTGACACCGTAGTCCACTTCTACTGTCACCGTAAGCCCCGTCGAGCTCACCCGGTTGGACGCACTGTGTGCGAAACTCATGGTCCACTGCCATGTGTTATCATAGGCCTCGTCAGACCAGCACGATTGGACCTCAGTACCTCACTAAGTTCTGACCCCGTAGTCCACTGCCACGAATCCTCGTAGGTCCCGTCGAACCAACACGAGTGAACTTAGCGGTCAAACACATATTCACATTCATATTCACATTACATACGACAGTGAGCACAGTTAATCAATCACGTTGATCACCACAAAATCGTACATCACACGCACATAACACAATCTCAACACTCGCAACAACTATCATCAATCAACGACACACAACCAACATAACACACATCGGTACACAATACATTACACAACCAAGTGTACAACCATCCCATATGTACGTCGCAATTGTAACACCCCAAACTAGGCGGATATTACAGTGCCGTGAATCCCCGACTGGGACCCACCAGGCAATGAAAATGATGAATTAAATAATATAATTGTAGTACCGAACCACATTATATTACCAAGTACTCCGATGAGGAGTTTAATACAACACACCAGGACAATAGCGAATACTAGTATATTTTATATGAAGATAAAATACACCACCCTGAATAAATAAAATATCTCAAACGGAATTTGCAAATGGAAAATACAAATGACAGAATAATCAAATGATCAAATGATCAAGCAAACGGGATGACTGGGGCCCCTACTAGTATCACTCGACTCGTCGCCGTCAACATGCTCTTCCGTGCCTTTGCCTTGCCGTGACACGAAAACAAAATCCCCAGCGGTCGATTACGTAACAACAATCCTCAAGAGTTGAAATTACACAATCATGAATTAACCAAGTTATGAAATATTCTTAATTATGAATTACGCTGAAGAGGAGTACCATAGTACGCCCGTAATGTTCTGTGCAAGTGTACAAGACGAATGTCCTTGTACCTAATTAGTCTCACGGAGGTAAGCGTTACCGTGTGCACGGTCCAATGTATCGGTGAACCCAATACATGACCATCGTGTGCCCGACTAAAAATTCCACACATTCACACCCGGCCACGCAATATGAACCCGGAAGGTCACATGAACGAGAATGACCATGATGAATACCAATGAATAATAATTAAACAAAACCAAGATGACTCACCGATATGAAAGTAATAGTGACGTGATTGATAACCCAATGAAATGATTTGGAACCGTCGTTCCTCGTGAATGAAATGATTATTCGACAACCACAAGTCTCAAATTGATTAATATTATGATGAATGAATTATGATTATGAGCAATCAACAACAAAAGGAATGAGTATTCTTTTAACCGAGTAAGAGTTAACTTACACAATACCGATGACAAAGTCCTTCCACGAACAACGTCCTAATCGATATACCGGTCGCTCGAACAACCTTGAATAACAACAATTACCAACAACCGATCATTACGCAAATCAAAAACAATCATAATCGACTCAAACGTCGACACAACGATATCCGAGCTCGAATGAATCGAAACCAACTCCAAGATGAGTATTTCAAACCATCAAAACACTTTCAAGGATATCAATAATCCATTAGGAATCCATAACTCATGATTACAACAACATCAATCGGAAAATCCCCAATTAACCGAAGTCAACCCCAAGGGTTCTTGAAATAATTCGAAAATAACCATTAAATCCGTAGGAATATGTTTATACAAGTTAGATAATCCATAACTAACTTATTCCAATGATTATCCAAGCTTACACGAAGAAATCGGAAGGAAAACCCAAAATCGAAATTCTAGATCCAAGAGATTAATACCTTTGATTCGATGTGATGAAGATGATGAAATGATGATCAATCCGAAAGATGAGCTTGAAGATGATGATTGATGATTACACTTGAAGAATCCTCTCCGAATCGCTCGAAATCGCCCAAAATACCGAAGGAGTGAAATGAGATGAAAAATGACGAACTCGACTAAACTGTCCAATTTATACTCGGTCAGGTTAGCGTCGCTAGCCCTTGTGCATAGCGTGCGCTAACGAGTAATTTGGGTAGTCCAGTACCACTGTCCGAACACGGTAGCGCGCTACGTACCTATTTGTAGCGTGCGCTACGGCTACTACTAGCGTGCGCTAATATCCATTGTTAGCGTGCGCTAGCGAAATATTGATGCCCGATCGGAGTCGTAAGCTGTCGCCTCGATTCGAACTCGATATCGTGCGCTAAAACCATTGTTTAGCGTGCGCTAATATATCGGTTGCGTCGCTAACAACAATACGTAGCGTGCGCTATGAATTAATCGGTGCACTCCGGTGGCCACCGGACTCAACTCGATCCGTCCTTAGCGCGCTACTCCACACATATAGCGTGCGCTACTACAATCGCTAGCGCGCTACTTACCAATCGTAGCGTGCGCTGCCTGCTCACTGCGGTCGGTACCTTCCGATGCGGCCAAATAACCTTAGCGTGCGCTAAGGCTGAGTAGTAGCGTGCGCTACCTATACTCAATTAGCGTACGCTAAAATGAGTACGTAGCGTGCGCTACTCCTCACGCACGATTCGCAACGAAAATGACAATGATGATAAACACGGCACGAAACTCCAATCGATTAATGATGAATGACGATTGATACGATACAATTACTCAATGATGAATACCATGATGAATCGAGTGATAAATGATCAATAATGAATGAAATTACGAGTATCAATTCTTGAATGATAAATCTTGAATGATAATTCTTGAGTTACAATGGGTATTACATACACCCCCTTAAAAGAGTTTCGTCCCGAAACTAAGGGTCAAACAACTCGGGATAACTCTCCCGCATACTATCCTCGGTTTCCCAAGTAGCCTCTTCGACTCCGTGTCTAGACCATCAATTTTAACCAAAGGAATCGTCTTATTCCTCAACTGTTTGATTCGCCGCTCTAAAACTCGTATAGGACGCTCCTCATATGAATGATCGTCGGCGATCTCGATTTCGTCGGCGAAGTATGTGACTCGGGTCGGCAACATACTTCCGGTGAGAGACATGAAACACATTATGAATTCGGCTCAACGCCGAGGTAAAGCCAATCGATAAGCTAACTCGCCCACTCGATCCAAAATCTCAAACGGTCCAATGAATCTCGGACTCAACTTTCCCTCTTCCCAAAACGGAAGATACCACGACTCGGGATACCTTGACCAACACATGGTCACCACCTCGAACTCTAATGGTCGGCAGCGGTTATACGCATATGATTTACCGACTCGAGCGGTCAACAAACGACTCTGATCAAAGCTACCTTCTCACGGCCGCTATAAGCATATCGGGCTCGGTGCCGATTGATTCTGATAAGTCGTCCCAACACAACGGAGATCGACAACGACGACCATACAAGGCCTCGTAAGGTGCCATCTTGATCGAAGCATGCCAACTATTATTATACGTGAACTCGATCAATGGTAGTTGGGCTTCCCAATCGTCTTTCCAATCGAGGACGCATGCCCTCAACATGTCCTCTAATGTCTGAATGGTCCTCTCTGATTGTCCGTCAGACTGAGGATGAAAAGCGGTACTGAGATTAAGCTGAGTTCCCATAGCACGATGAACTGATTTCCAAAAATGCGACACAAACCGTCCGTCACGATCGGAAACGATACTTTTAGGAGTACCGTGCAGTCTGACTATCTCTTTGATGAACAGTTGCGCAAGTCTCTCGGGACCCCACGTCTCCTTGATCTCAAGGAAATGAGCTGATTTGGTTAAGCGGTCCACGATCACCCAGATCGTGTTCATGCCACGACGACTCGTCGGCAAACTCGTGATGAAATCCATAGAAATGTCTTCCCACTTCCACTCGGGAATAGGAAGGGGTTTCAGCATACCCGCCGGTCGCTGATGTTCAATCTTTACTTGTTGACAGGTTAAGCATCTCGAAACAAATTCTGCGACTTCTCGCTTCATATTACTCCACCAGTAATTTTGTTTCAAGTCCTTGTACATCTTGCTAGACCCCGGATGAACAGAATAAGGAGTAGCATGAGCTTCTGACAAAATCGAGTTTTTCAACTCGTCATTCGCCGGTACGCACAACCGATTCTTAAACCTCAAAAGTCCATCCTCGTGGACCACAAATCCAGGGGCTTTCCCCTGAGCCACATCCTCTCGGATGCGCAACAATGATGGGTCCGAACCCTGATTCTCTCGGATTTCCTCCTCGAGAGACGATGAAATCTCTAACATACAAAGCTGCCCCTGAACTCGCTGAAGCCAGACCTCGATCTCGGGTCTAAGGAATTCCTGCTGAAGCTCCTTCTGAACTGTTAGACGGGCAAGCATCTGCTCCTGAACGGACTTACGACTCAAGGCATCGGCGACAACGTTCGCCTTGCCCGGGTGGTAGAGGATCTCAATATCATAATCTTTGATTTATTCCAACCACCGTCTCTGACGCATATTTAACTCCTTCGAGTAAATATATACTTTAAGCTCTTATGATCGGTGAATATCCTGGAGTAACGCCATAAAGATAGTGACGCCAAATTTTCAAAGCGAACACCACGGTGCTAGCTCCAGTGTCGTGGGTCGGATAATTAACCTCGTAAGGTCTCAATTGCCGTGAAGCATAGGCAATAACCTTCCGTTCTGCATGAGTACACATCCGAGACCACTCCGACGCATCACTATAGACCACAAATCCTTCCGTCCCTGCGGCAAGGAAAGTACAGTCTTGACATTAATCGGCTCTTGAGTTCCTCAAAACTCCGTTGACACGCGTCGGACCACGTGTATTTCTTATCCTTCCGCAAAGGTTCGTTAAGGGTTGAGCGATTCTAGAAAATCCCTCTACAAATCGCCGATAATAACCCGCTAATCCGAGGAAACTTGGATTTCCTTAACGTTCTTCGGAGGTGGCCAATCTCGAATAGCCTCCGTCTTCGAGGTCGACACGAACTCCATCGATGATATTACATGACCGAGAAAAATCACTTCGGACATCCGTAACTCACATTTGGAAAACTTCCCATAAAGTTGTTCTCGTCTCAACACGTCTAGCACTTGATGAAGGTGAAACTCGTGTTCCTCCCGGTCACGAGAATAAATCAAAATGTCGTCGATGAAGACAACAACAAACTGATCCAAAAGTCGATGAACACCCGATTCATTAACTCCATGAATACCGCAGTGCATTAGTCAATCCAAACGGCATAACCACAAACTCATAGTGACCATAGCGTGTTCGAAATGCCGTCCTCGCGATGTCCGACTCTCGGATCCATGGCCCGATGATATCCGGACCTTAAGTCGATCTTTGAAAACCGAAGCTCCTGAAGTTGATCTAAGAGATCATCAATACGGGGTAAGGGATACTTATTCTTGATCGTCACCTGTTCGGCTCCGATAATCAATACATAAGCGGAATGAACCATCCTTCTTCTTGACAAACAACACCGGTGCTCCCCACGGGGCACTTTCGGTCGGATATAACCTTTCTCGAACAACTCCTCGAGTTGGTTCTTTAATTCCTGCATTTCGGTCGGGGCCATCCGGTACGGCGCCTTCGATATCGGGGACGTACCAGGCTCCAACTCAATCGTGAATTCCACATCCCTCTGTGGAGGCAAACCGGAGTAGTTAAATGCGGAAAAACATCGGCATATTCCCTCACCACCGGAATATCCGTTAACATTACTGATGACTTCTCGGTGTTGGCCATATAGCAAAAATAACCGACACATCCCTGATTGAGTAACCTTACTGCTTTCATTGAATTAATGACCTTACGAGCAGTAGGATTACCTCCACTGAAACACACATTCAACTCCATAAATGCGAAATGATAGTGACCATACGCTTACGGACATTAATGATGGCATCATGACGATCCATCCAATCAATACCCAAGATGACGTCGTCCCTCGGTAAATCTACCACGATTAGGTCCACGCCATACACGACCATGGCCCAGATCGGACAATTACGAATCTCATGATTACCGATAATTCGTCTACCATCGGGTAGGCCAATGACATAAGGCTCACAACTAGTAGCACTACCCGGACGTAGTCTACTCAAACATGACTCGGAAATGAATGAATGCGATGCACCAGTATCGAAAAGAGTACACACGAGTTGAGATAGAATATCGAGTGTACACGAGATCATTCGAACCTTTGGATCATCGGTCTTCTTCATCTCATAAATCCGGCTTGCTAGTCCCGACCGGATGCCCCCATCTGTGGCTAAAAGCTCCACCTTTAGTCGCTCCTGTCGTTTTAAACGACGCTGATTGAGTGGCCTGATTACGAGCGGCTGTTGTTTAGGTGCACGGGATGACGTCGAGTAGGTTTGGAGTCCCTACGGCAAAAACGGGCCTTATGCCCGGCAATCCCACAATTATGACATGTGATAGTTTGTCTCGGACACTTGGTACCGAGGTGACCAAGTTCCCCACGATTAAAACAGGTGATGGCAGGCGGCGCTCGAGATTGAGATTCCGCGGGTTTAGACGACAGAAGGTCGCTCGAAAGCGAGCCCGCACGGGGTTTCTTGAAAGTGGCGACTCCGTCGGACCGATTACGATTCTTGGACTTCTTGCTAGCGGACGAAGGTTGCCGCTTAGCAATTTCTTTAGCAAGAAGCTCGTAGGTGAGAGCTTTCTCAATGAATTCGGCCAACGTGGTGCAATTATGATTAAATGGCGAAGTCTCATACGGGGTTTTGACCTCTTCTTTGAAATACTTGATTTTATCCGCCTCGAATGAATGATGGACGAGGCGAAAGGAAGAAGTTCTGAAATTTCTCGGCAATGGCGAGAACATCCTCGTCTGTTGAGGGGTCGGGGTGAGCAATTCGCGACTTGGCCTCTCTGAGTGGGGCCGGATAATACCTCTCCATCATGAGAGTCTTGAACTGATCCCAAGTGCAAGATCCTTCGGTGGGCTTCAACGACAACCACCAAGAATGTGCGCTCTTACCAAGGTAGTAAGCCGCAACAGAAACTTTGTGTCCCTCGGGACACTCTACCATAGCAAACAGCTTCTCGAAATGCTCGAGCCAATGAATGATATCTGCCGGCTCAGACGAGCCCTCAAAAGTAGGTGGCCTCTGGCGAGAGATATCGCCAATGATGTTACTCACATTCCTCTCTTGCCTCTGAGGTGGCGGCGGAGGAGCCTGCTGATTCTGATTGACAGAGTTATGCATCGTCTCCATCAACTGAGCCATCTGAGTCATTTGGGCCATCATGCCCTGCATAAATGCGAGTGGATCAACCCGGACACCCTCTGACTGAGCCGTGTCCCGGGTACGACTCCCCGATAATGAATGATCGCGTCCAGGTGAATGAGTGGCAGCGTCGCTGCTCGATGAATTAGCATTATTCCTCGCGTTTGCACGTGTATTCACACGAGCTCTCGGGATTCGGCCCGCTCCACGGCCTCGTCCTCCACGTCCTCTGCCAGCCCTTTCCATACTGAAGTGGAAAGTCATATGATGATTATATATCTCGCATGAGTATCACATTATGATTATATTATGAAATGATGAAAATGAGCATACGCGCTCAAATACAGCGATTACATGAATGATCAATTGACGTGACATGATTATCTGATGAAGTTACTGAAATGATTATCTTGAATGAGTTAACAAGATTAATGATTCGATCTTCCTGATCAACAACTGAACAATGAAATGAATTGGTGATTAATGAGTTAACTCGGCCGTCTGGTCAAAGTGACAATGATGATTGAGGATTGTTAATCGATGAATTATGAATGAATGATTAATGCCGAAATTATACCATGGCATTAGAAATCTTACAGTTCTTGGTATTATTGGATCGGCATTTGCACAGTCACACGTGGCGAAAGTCAATGATACTAGTCCGATGACGATGATTTCAAACGAGACATGACTTGGAGGGTAGTATTCAAAACCACGCTCGATACCAACTCGTAACACCCCAAACTAGGCGGATATTACGGTGCCGTGAATCCACAGGACCCACCGGCAATGAAAATGATGAATTAAATAATATAATTGTAGTACGAACCACATTATATTACCAAGTACTCCGATGAGGAGTTTAATACAACACACCAGACAATAGCGAATACTAGTATATTTTATATGAAGATAAAATACACCACCTGAATAAATAAAATATCTCAAACGGAATTTGCAATGAAAATACAAATGACAGAATAATCAAATGATCAAATGATCAAGCAAACGGGATGACTGGGCCCCTACTAGTATCATCGGGACTCGTCGCCGTCAACATGCTCTTCCCGTGCCTTTGCCTTGCCGTGACTAAAACAAAATCCCCAACGGCCGCCACACGTAACAACAATCCTCAAGAGTTGAAATTACACAATCATGAATTAATCAAGTTATGAAATATTCTTAATTATGAATTACGCTGAAGAGGAGTACCATAGTACGCCCGTAATGTTCTGTGCAAGTGTACAAGACGAATGTCCGGACACATCCGTCCTTGTACCTAATTAGTCTCACGGAGGTAAGCGTTACCGTGTGCATGGTCCAATGTATCGGTGAACCCAATACATGACCATCGTGTGCCCGACTAAAAATTCCACACAGCCACACCCGGCCACGCAATATGAACCCGGAAGGTCACATGAACGAGAATGACCATCATGAATACCAATGAATAATAATTAAACAAAACCAAGATGACTCACCGATATGAAAGTAATAGTGACGTGATTGATAACCCAATGAAATGATTTGGAACCGCTGCTCGTGAATGAAATGATTATTCGACAACCACAAGTCTCAAATTGATTAATATTATGATGAATGAATTATGATTATGAGCAATCAACAACAAAAGGAATGAGTATTCTTTTAACCGAGTAAGAGTTAACTTACACAATACCGATGACAAAGTCCTTCCACGAACAACGTCCTAATCGATATACCGGTCGCTCGAACAACCTTGAATAACAACAATTACCAACAACCGATCATTACGCAAATCAAAAACGATCATAATCGACTCAAACGTCGACACAACGATATCCGAGCTCGAATGAATCGAAACCAACTCCAAGATGAGTATTTCAAACCATCAAAACACTTTCAAGGATATCAATAATCCATTAGGAATCCATAACTCATGATTACAACAACATCAATCGGAAAATCCCCAATTAACCGAAGTCAACCCCAAGGGTTCTTGAAATAATTCCGAAAATAACCATTAAATCCGTAGGAATATGTTTATACAAGTTAGATAATCCATAACTAACATATTCCAATGATAATCCAAGCTTACACGAAGAAATCGGAAGGAAAACCCCAAAAATCCGAAATTCTAGATCCAAGAGATTAATACCTTTGATTCGATGTGATGAAGATGATGAAATGATGATCAATCCGAAAGATGAGCTTGAAGATGATGATTGATGATTACACTTCGAAGAATCCTCTCCGAATCGCTCGAAATCGCCCAAAAATACCGAAGGAGTGAAATGAGATGAAAATGACGAACTCGACTAAACTGTCAATTTATACTACCGTGTTAGCGTCGCTAGCTCCTTGTGCATAGCGTGCGCTAACGAGTAATTTGGGTAGTCCGGTACCACTGTCCGAACACGGTAGCGCGCGCTACCTATTTGTAGCGTGCGCTACGCCATACTACTACTAGCGTGCGCTAATATCCATTGTTAGCGTGCGCTAGCGAAATATTGATGCCCGATCGGAGTCCAAAACCGCTCGCCTCTCGATTCAACTCGATAGCGTGCGCTACAACCATTGTTTAGCGTGCGCTAATATATCGGTTGCGTACGCTAACAACAATACGTAGCGTGCGCTATGAATTAATCCAGTGCACTCCGGTGGCCACCGGACTCAACCTGATCCGTCCTTAGCGCGCGCTTTCCACACATATAGCGTGCGCTACTACAATCCGCTAGCGCGTGCTACTTACCAATCGTAGCGTGCGCTACTTATAACTCACCTGCAGTCGGTACCTTCCGGATCGCAGCCAAGGTAACCTTAGCGTGCGCTAAGGCTGAGTAGTAGCGTGCGCTACCTATACTCAATTAGCGTACGCTAAAATGAGTACGTAGCGTGCGCTACTCCTCACGCACAGTTCGCAACGAAAATGACAATGATGATAAACACGACACGAAACTCCAATCAGATTAATGATGAATGACGATTGATACACGATACAATTACTCTGAATGATGAATACCATGACTGAATCTGAGTGATAAATGATCAATAATGAATGAAATTACTGAGTATCAATTACTGAATGATAAATACTGAATGATAATTACTGAGTTACAACTGGGTATTACAGCAATCCTGCACAAATGACACAACACCTAACACGTATACCAATATAACGCTATTATCACAAAGCCTTCAATTTGCGGAATACACAACCAATTCAAATAGAATATATTTACGAAGGCAAGCAAAATCATCATAAATCTCATACGTGATTACTAGTCGCAAGTCGTATAATAAGATACTTGCCTTAATAACCGCTACCGAACGCTTCGAAGAACACGGTTCGACCGGGAAGCTCAAACCCCAAAGAAGGCAACGAACGGAAGGGTTCCGACTCGAGTTCTTCACAAGAATTCGTTCCTAAGTCACAACGATATCAATTCAATCACAATTCTACGAAAACACATGGAACTTCCCAAGTTCTACCCATTGAAGCATTTTATCGGACACTTTGAGGGCATAGTCCAATTCAATCGATTATTCAAAGAAATACTCAAATTCGTTCCAAAAAACTTCAAGGGTATTGAATGATTACGAGTTTACAATCAAGTTCAATCAACAATATGAATCAAAACGAAGCAAATCGGCCAAAACACCAAGAAACCTCAAGAACATCCAAAAACCAAAAGTTTAGGTGTTCTTACCTTCAATCCGGATGGAAGATGATGTTAATCTATGTTCCAACTTCCAAAACATGTTGTTATAAGTTGATTCTACTCAAAACCATCAATCTATGGTGAAAAATCGCGGAAGGAACGAAGAAAAGTGAAAAATGCCGGATGTGACTCGGTCCAGGCCTTTAAATAGCCGACCAGCCGACCGCTACGCACGTAATCGCCAAGGCCTACGCACGAATCGCCATGGCCGAACTCCCCGTACTAGTCGCCGACATGTTACGACGTAATCGCATGCCTTTACGTCATGACAGGCCTTACGGCCATTACTGCCGGGCCATTACGGCCGTTACTCGGCCAGGTCTGGCCAGCCAGGACTCGGTCGATCCGACGGTCCGAAAAATCCCGAAACTCAGACCTGAATGTAAACCGAAAACACGATTACGAAGTACTCGCAAAGATGAATCCGAACACTAAGAGAACACACGATTCTGACCACCCGAATGCTCGAAATTCGACAACGGAAGTAATTACCCCAAACTTTGGGAAATTACGAAAATGGCCTAAAACATCCGAAATACACGATACACGATCAAAACACCAAACCAAATCTTGCAACATGAACAATATCATCAAATGAACTTACTAGAAACTCGAAACAACAGTTTCGGACGAGATTCGCGAGAATCGAACTCAAGTGCGGAAAAGTCGTATAAGAACATGGAACTCAACAAAACGATACCGAAACGAACTCGGAGGACAAAAAGTGCAGAATTAATCATTCTCAAAATGACGAAACGGTCACAAGTGAGTCATCGAAATGGACTCCCGCCATAAAAAGAAAATTACCGAAAATCGAATTTGCAGATATTACAATCAGATTTCCTAGCAGTGTTTTTCATCTTCATTGATTGATCAGGTAGCTTGATCCACTACTAGATTTTCAGAGGTTTTTGTTTCAGGTCTTCAACCATTAATCCAAGGTTCTCTAGTTTAAGGGCATTTGCGTTGGGTTATGAGGATGGGTTCGCCAAAATTGAGCTTAAGATGCCCCATTTAGTCACCTCAGCCTCTTTGTTGTAGCAGATGACGGCTTCCTTGTAAAGCTCCAAGGGGTTAATATCCAGATAATGGTTGACACCATTTTTCTTCGTGCCGAGGATTAAATCCGGCATTTGCAGGGAGTTGTTCGCCTCCAGGAGTCCGAGGAAATCCACCATGATGCTGAATACTATTTGTTCCTTCACGACTCTTAGGTTAATATTTTTGAAGTATGTTGTCGCGTCCATTTCTGCAATGTTGAGATTTTTTTAGTGTAGTGAAATCGAGTTTTTGTTTTACGGGAAACTACGGTTCTTGCTTGAATAATTTGAAGACGCTAAGTTTTTGTCAAGTGATTTCAATCGCTTTATGTAGCTATTTTTGAAGTCGGTTTTTCAAATAATTAAATGCAAAAGTGGCGGTTCGTGTGATATGATTGGACAATGTGATGTAGATGTGGTGTTACTAGGATCGTGCATTTTAATCCTCGTGTGATATTTAAATAAATAAATATTTTAAAAGGATTAAGAACTTAGTTGGTTGACTGTTTGACTTCTGATCAGCTGCGTTTTTTATTCCTTGCTTTCCTATAACAAATATGTAATCTTAGTTGACTTTCTGAACATCTAGGTTTTTCATTCCTGGATGTGATTTGGAGTAGCTCGGTTCTTCATTCCTGACTGAGATTTTGAGAAGCTAGGTTTTTCATTCCTGGCTGTGTTTTGGGTCAGATAGGTTTTTTCATTCCCGATTGAGTTTTGATCAGCTAGGTTTTTGCATCATGTCTGAGTTTTGCATCTGCTAACTTTTTCGACCCTGGATGAGTTTTCTTCATCTTCTAGGTTTTCATCTAGGCATTTCCTAGTCTAGAAGTCCAAGATCTCTGCTTAGTTCAAGAAACCTTTCTTCTGGCAAGGGCTTTGTGAAGATATCAGCAATTTGGTATTCAGTGCTGACTCTTTCCACCTTTACTCTTTTGTTAAGCACATGGTCTCTGATGAAATGATGCTTGACATCAATGTGCTTGGTTCTGGAGTGCAGGACCGGATTGTTTATGATAGCAATTGCACCATTGTTGTCACACCATATTGGAACTTCATTTGCAATAATGTTGTAGTCCCTTAGCTGTTGTCTGATCCTTAGTATTTGAGCACAACAACTACCTGTAGCTAGGTATTCCGACTCTGTTGTGGATATTGAGTTGGAGACCTGCTTCTTACTAAACCAAGATATCAGTCTGGGTCCAAGGAATTGACACATTCCACTAGTGCTTTTCCTATTGATTTTACATCCTGGAAAGTCAGCATCAGAATATCCTGATAATTCAAAATTGTCATCTTTTGGATACTATAATCCAACATTGATTGTGGATTTTATGTATTTGATTATTCTTTTTGCTGCTTCCTGATGGTACGACTTTGGCTTGGATTGGAATCTTGCACACACTCCGACTGCATATGAAATGTCATGTCTACTTGCAGTGAGATATAATAGTGATCTTATTAATCCTCTGTAGTGGGTTGGATCCACTGGTATGCCTCCATCATCTGAGTCAATGTGGAGAGATGTGCTCATTGGTACTCTAAGGGGCATGGATGACTCCATGCCAAATCTTTTGATCAGCTCCCTTGTATATTTTGCTTGGTTGATGAAAATTCCAATTTCAACCTATTTTACTTGTAAATCAAGATAGAAGTTCAGTTTACCCATCATGCTCATTTCAAATTCTTTGCATGAGATTTGACATTTTTTCACATAGTTCAGGATTTGTTGAGCAAAAAAATGATATCATCCACATATACTTGAACTAGTAATATGTGGTCTTCATGTTCTATTCTGAATAAGGTTTTTTCCACCTTTCACTTGTAGAATCCATTTTTCTCAATAAATATGGATAGTGTCTCATACCAGGCTCTTGGTGCCTGTTTGAGTCCATATAATGATTTGGATAGCTTCTACACCTTGTCTCCTTTGACAAATCCATGAGGTTGTTCAACATATACTTCATCGTCCAGTACTCCATTGAGGATGGCACTTTTCACGTCCATTTGATATACCTCAAATTTCTTGGCTACATAGGCAATAAATAACCTGATTGCTTCTAATCTTGCTACCGGTGCATAGGTTTCATCAAAATATATTACTTCACATTGAGCATATCCTTTATCAACTAATCTGGCTTTGTTTCTAACAACAGGTCCATCTTCATCACATTTGTTATTATAAACTCATTTGGTGCCAATGACCTTCTTGTGATTTGGTCTATCAGTTCCATTTGATTCAATTATTCCTGCATTGCAATTACCCATGTGTAGTCATCCAGAGCTCGTTTTGTTGTTTTGGGCTCCATTTGAGACATGAAGCAGGAGAGCATTTACATTCCTATTAGTTCTCTTGACTTTTTGGTTTTGACTCCTCTAAATAGGTTCCCAGTTATTTGTTGAATGGGGTGATCTTTCAACCATTTGGGAGCATCATCTTCATCTTATGCTTTTGGTTGTTGATCATCATTGATTGTTCCTTCTATTGGATTGAGCTGATGATTTGTTGAGTCTGTCTGTCCTTCAACTAGGTCTTGTTAGATTTCAGCCGTGTCTGGTTCAACTATGATTGGATCATCTTCATCTGTGGTAGGATCAGCTAAGTTAGGTGAACCTGGCTGATCTGCAGTTGGGTCTTCATCAGCTTGGTCCACAAACCTTGTCTCTTTGATAATGACTTCTTCTAGAGAGGTGGTTTTTGAGTTTTTTCTCAATTTGTTCCACCTTTTTCCTGTACTCAGCAGTAGATTCATCGAATACAACATGAGGTGTTTCTTCCATAACTAATGTTCTTTTATTAAAGACTTCGTATGCCTTGCTTATCTGTGAGTATCCCATAAAGAGACCATCATCAGTTTTTTCATCAAAGGCATTCAGTTGGGTTTTGCCATTGTTGTGGATAAAACACTTACAACCAAATATACGAAAATATTTGGGAGATCCGTCTCAGCAATCATTATCTTGGCTGCTTCCTTAAGGGTTATGTTTCTTCTTTCAGCTACGCTATTTTGTTGTGGTGTTCTTGCTGTAACACCCCCAATCTACTCAGGGATATTACACGCTATAGACCCTTTTCTCAAGGATCTACCAGGCTGGTAACTAAAATCAAACATCATAATATCGCCTTCAAGGCTAAAAGACGACTCAGTAGACCGATTTAGTCTTTCAATCAATACATACAACTCAATCTCAAAGCATGCCCACGCAGGGGTCAAAACAAAACACTCTCGTGCAATGGGAAAACACTGCAACAGAAATAAACTACAACTAGGCCAACACAACATCGCACGGGTCCTCATGTGATTAGTATCGATCATCTTTCATCATCCTTCGTGTCAACCCTATGTTATGCTCTCCAAAACCTGAATGTAGAACAGATATCCACCCCCCGACAACTCGGGGGTTAGCAAAATTCCACTATTTTGCTAGTGCAAGTACAATGTGCAAATATGAGTCATACAATTCATATTCCAAGAATAATAATAACCAAGAATCCTCAAAGATTCAAATAAAACGAAAAATACTTCCCGAGGCAAGAGTTTGAGTAAAACTTTCCAAATTCGAAACATCACAATTTAGGGGAAACAATTTATAAGATGTTTTAAAATACCTTCAGGAGTTTTAACGGAAAACAATTTATGATTATCAAATCCTTCTCTTTCAAAAACTAAAAGGGGTCACAACCCAAAGATTTTCTTTCTCAAATAAAAACCGACAACAATTCACAGAATTCAAATCCCACATCACGTGTCCTCAACGGACATAAAGTCAACACAATATAACCACCCAAGATACAAAATCTTGGTAACACGTCCAAGGTACTCGACCTGGTAAAACACATCCAAAATCATATCCATACCACCGTGATCACATGCCACGTCATCTCACGATTGGATAAATCACTTGTTGTCTACTGACCACATGATCACAAGCCATGTGTCACCATACGTTCTCTTATACCACCGTGATCACTTGCCACGTAATCTCATAGTTTGATCAATCACTTGTTGTCTCCTGACCACATGATCACAAGCCATGTGTCACCGTAGGTTCTCTTATACCACCGTGATCACTTGCCATGTCATCTCATGGTTGGATCAATCACTTGTTGTCTCCTGACCACATGATCGCAAGCCATGTGTCACCGTAGGTATCCTTTGGCACTCACGGTTGGATCAATCACTTGTTGTATCCTGATCACATGATCACAAGCCATGTGTCACCGTAGACCCCGCCAATATCCACACATTCACAAACATAACACAGTACGCCAAGGATATCCAAACAATTCACCCAAAGGCAACAAACACATAGCACGACACAAACGTCAAACCAGAACATACCGGGATGAGGTAATATATGTACACACGCATTATCAAGCACAACATCAACACCAAACATATCTATAGGATTCACTTAATCACTTACGAAACACACCAATCACGAAATACACACGCGTTTTGAGAGAGAGCCTTTAACGAGGCTAAACCGAATCTTTTGAAAGTTCATTCCAAACAACCAAGCAAACACACCAAGACGATCACTAATCATCATATCCACAAAACAAGAAATGTATGACCAAGGTACTTGCCTCAAATGATCACAAACGCGGAGAATCGACCGAAGTGAGGCGACACGTACCAACGATGAATCAGACGACTCTGCTGAACACCAATCCGTGACAATGAACTATGAACGACAATAACAACAACGAAAAATAAATTCCATAGCACGACCCAAGGCCGCTGAATTAAAGGAACAAACGACGAAAGTACAAGGTTTCCCTCAAAATGGCCAAGAACACGAATCGACCCGACAAAAACATGAAAAAGGAATTCCAAACCATGGGTTATGATCAACAAGACTAGGTAACAACAATAGAACCAAGAATATCAGATTAAAATCACGAAATCAAGACAAACCCCTGAATTTATCAAAATTAGGGTTATGAGATTTAATACCTTGATTCGGAGGAAAAAAGGATGATTTGATGTTGTTAATCCACACAAAGACCTAGATGATAATGTTGTAGGATGAATGATTGATGAATTACCATGAAGAAATCGCCCTGGAATCGCCTCAAGACTCCGCCCGTCGCGTGAGGGAAGAAATGATGAAATCTGTCTAAAAACAGGAGTGCCTGCTGCCTGAAATATTGGCTCCTGTTACGGCCATAACATCATGGCCATTATGGCCATAATATGCTGGCCATTACGGTCGTAACATGTTGGCCATTACGGCCGTAACATGCTCCATTCTGGCAGCAGATTCCTTCTGTTGCTCGATCAGTTACGAACAACCTCAAAATGCGATGACTCGAAATGTGCGACATAACGCTAATGAAGGGTTCTCAACAACGAACAAAAGCGCTAAATGTGATTCCGACAACTCAGAGGTAGGTAAAACGAGTATGAAAACAAGTACCCAAAACTTTGGGAAATTACAAAACAGCCCGAACATCCGAAAAATCACTATACGTGATCGAATAATGAAACTGAAGTTCACAACACGTCTAACAAAGTCAAACGGACTTACGGGAAACTCGAAACAACAGTTTTGAAGAAGATTCGCGAGAATCGAACTAAAGTGCGGAAAAGTCGCTAAGAAGCACGGGACTCAACAAAACAAAACCGAAACGAACTCGGATGTCAAAAAGTGCAGAATTAATCATTCTCAGAATGACGAAACGGTCACAAGCGTGTCGCTAAGATGAACTTCCGCCAACAAAAGAAAATTACCAAAAATGGAAAGTGCGGATATTACATACTACCCTCCTTAAAAGAAGTTTCGTCTCGAAACTTAAAAAAATAAGTAGGGAGGAGCAACATCCCACCATGAACATCTCAACGAGATACACAAGAACCACGTAACTTACAACCATCGGTGAAACGTTACAAGAAATGCAAAGAAACCTACGGTGTGAAATCACGCGCTCAACGACAAACATCTCAATGTCACAAGCAGAGACATAATAAAACCAACAAGTGTCAAGTATCAGCAAACAGATAACACAATCAAGCCTACTATCCGAACAATCACCAAAAGAGGAGGTATTTATTACAAGAAAACATGCAAAGAAGAAAATAGAATATAAACACAAAACGATCTGCAAAGATAACCACAAACAATTCGGACTACGTCGTAATTCTCAAAACCCACACTAAGCATCTCCGTGTCCTTTCGAAGCAGATACGGAAACTCGATCCCCAAACCTCTCGGCTACCGTCTCATAATGCACAGCTCGGTGACCCACCTGGCCACACTCAAAACAGCTGACTAATGGTGAACGACAATTCTTCGCGGTATGGCCCACTCAACTACAATTGTAACATGTCTTTGTGCTGCTCACATTACTCACTGCAGGGGTAATACTCTTCCCATGATCACGCGATATAGGAACCTTCTTAGGATGACGACACGAAGTCCTAGCCTCAAGGGGCCCACTCCCCTGATTTCTTGAAAAGTTCACAACAGTTTTCTGTTTCTTCGACTTGGACATATGCTCAGCCGATGATACCGATAGCTCATAGGCTAACGCCCTATTCTGATACTCTGTCAAGGAAGTACAAGTGAGACCCGCCATGTACTGACGAATCTCCATCTTCATCCGCCTACTAAAATGACAAATCTTATCTTCCTCTATCCTGACTTGATCCTGCACGTAGCTGAGCTGTTTGCTATAGTCAATAATAGCTTGAGACAGCGGTACATCTTGCGGTTTTGCCGGAAAAAATTCATTAATCCTCTGATTTCAGATCGGTTCCAGACAAAACTCATCTCTCATGAACCTCTGGAACTCGGCCCATGTGACAACACGATCTCGAGGCTTAACAGCCTCCCACCAACTAGCGGCATCCTTGTTAAGGAGATAATGTGTGACTGGCCACCTACGTTCTTCTGGACAATCAACTACCTCGAATATCTTTTCCAACTGGAGAAGCCAACCATCCCAGCCCAATGCATCTACGGCACCAGCAAAACGAGCGGGATTCATACGAGCCACTTCTCGAAGCCACTAATTTGCACCGATGTTCTGGGTCACATCTGTATTACACTGAACTGCTTGAGTTAACTGAGTCATCTGTGCAGCCACCTGCTGCAAAATAGTAGCAACACCGATACCAACACATCACCGGCAGCATGATCCTGATCACGCGTCTGGTCGCCACGACCACGACCTCTGCCTCTCGGCATACTGAATAAGTAACCACTCAGCACCACAGAAAATCATAACACATAACACATACCATGATTACCAATCCAAGGCAACACACATACGAAAATCACAGCAATGACGGCATCGTTCGGAGATTTCAACGGCCCGAACGATAACCAGCACACAATTACAAAACGTCATGAAACAATCACAGATGTACACAATCATACAAACCCAAGCTCTAACAGCTCGTGTAGGTGCGATAACATGCAAATCACCACGAAGCGACAACATTCAATACCAATATCACACCTCTCATAGAGGGCTAACACAAAAATGTGTGGCGAATGACTCAACGCTCACACCACCAGTTCAATCACAACTCGGGGGCTAACACCCTAACAACAATGCTAACATCTTACACACATTCCCTGACCGCAAACAGGAATGATAGGTTTTAAAAACGAAAACCACCTTTTGGAAAGTAATTTGGAAACACCAGTTGATCTTAAGTATCATATTTCGAAAAAAATAATAAAAATAGCATCATCGAGACTTTGAAAAATCATCTTGCGTTTGATAAAAAAATGAGGACATCTTTCTTTTAGTTAAAAACTTTCAGAAATATTCGACCTTCGGGTCTAAACAAATGCATTTCTAAATTACTCAGAATATATCAAAATATTTTGGTCCTCAAAGTAGAAGAATTTTGAAACATATAGTTGCGCTAGTAGGCGCCTTGGAAATATAATCTATTTTAAAAATACGCCTCGAAGTTTATTCTCTAAGATATTTAAGACTTTCAAAAATCCATTAGGCCCGAATGCCCAAAAAATCACATGTATTAACATTCGCTTACACATTTCATAGTACATGCATCAAATCATTTCGAAATCAAAACAAGTTATGTCTTTTCCGGAAAACAAACAGTCAAATAACCATAGTTGAAAACTGCCTAGGATCGGGGCGAAACCACTGATCCTATTCGAGGCCTCTAAGGACCCTCCCGAACTGGCCATAATCATAAATCAAATCACACACAGGCATCGCCTAGGACCGGGGTGAAGCCACTGGTCCCATTCAAGCCCTCTAGGAACCCTCCCAAACTGGCTAGCGAACAAGCTCGTGAATCCAGAGTGAAGTCACGGATTCCCTCGAGGCCTCATCGAACCCTCCCGGAGTGAGCAAATCACACACATATACATTTCCATTCCATATTAAGCACAAAGGTTTCCAAAGATACTTGCAAAACGAGCAAATCATTTTTAAAATCATTAGCAGCAGACAAAATCAACAGTCGAAAAAAAAAACATTGGCAGCGACACCACTCCTCATATAAACAAAATATGAGAGTCAAATAAACATATATCACGAAACCAAAAATCTATATAAAGATTCCATCACTTAACAAATAATCATACAAGTGGCTCGTGTCACACGAGGCACAACATAAAGAAATGAGACTTACATCCACAGGTCGCACGAAGATGATGATCGCCCCACGATACTAATCACGACCAAGAAACTCAGACGACACGTCGCGACACGAATCAATCAGAAAAAGTCTGATGAGACAAGACTCAACAGACACAACTTGACCTGACAGCCTAGGTTTCCACAACCTAAGCTCCGATACCATTTATGTAACACCCCCGATCCACTCAGGGATATTACACGCCTTAGACCCTTTCCTCAAGGATCTACCAGGCTGGTAACTAAAAGCAAACATCATAATATCACCTTCAAGTCTAAAAGACGACTCAGTAGACCAATTTCGTCTTTCAATCAATACATACGACTCAATCTCAAAGCATGCCCATGCACGGGTCAAAACAAAACACTATGATTGATCATATGGGTCCTCATGTGATTAGTATCGATGAAATAAACTGAGTCGTCTGCAGCGGGAAAATACTGCAGCGGAAGTAAACTACAACTAGGTCAACCCAACATCGCATGGGTCCTCATGTGATTAGTATCGATCATATTTTATCATCCTTCGTGTCAACCCTATGTTATGCTCCCCAAAACCTTAATGCAGAACAGACATCCACCCTCCGATTACTTTGGGTTAGCAAAATTCCACTATTTTGCTAGTGCAAGTACAACGTGCAAATACGAGTCATACAATTCATATTCCAAGAGTAATAATAATAAATGGGAATCCTCAAAGACTTAAACATAATGAAAAATACTTTCCGAGGCAAGAGTTTGAGTAAAACTTTCCAAATTCGAAGGATCACAATTTAGGAGAAACAATTTATAAGATGTTTTAAAATACCTTCGGCAGTTTTAACGGAAAACAATTTAGGATTATCGAATCCTTATCTTTCAAAGAAAACCAAAAGGGGTCACAGCCCAAATATTTTCTTTCTCAAATAAAAAGCAACAAAAATTCACAGGGTTCAAAGCCCACATCACGTGTCCTCAACGGACATAAAGTCAACATAATATAACCACCCAAGATACGAAATCTTGGTAACACATCCAAGGTACTCGACCTGGCAAAACACTTCCAAAATCACATCCATACCACCGTGATCATATGACACATCATCTCACAGTTGGATCAATCACTTGTTGTCTCCTGACCACATAATCACAAGTAATGTGTCACCGTAGGTTCTCTTATACCACCGTAATCACTAGCCACATCATCTCACGGTTGGATCAATCACTTGTTGTCTCCTGAACACTATCACAAGCCATGTGTCAGCGTAGGTTCTCTTATACCACCGTGAGAACTTGCCACGTCATCTCACGGTTGGATCAATCACTTGTTGTCCCCTGACCACATGATCGCAAGCCATGTGTCACCGTAGATATCTTTAGGTTCTCACGGTTGGATCAATCACTTGTTGCATCCGGACCACATGATCACAAGCTATGTGTCACCGTAGACCCCGCCCATATCCACACATTCACACACATAACACAGTACGCCAAGGATATCTAAATAATTCACCCAAAGGAAACGAACACATAGCACGACACAAATGTCAAACCACAATGCACCTGAATGTGGTAATATATGTACACACGCATTATCAAGCGCAATATCAACACCAACCATATCCATAGAATTCACTTAACCACTTACGAAACACACCAATCACAAAATACACACGCGTTTTGAAAGAGAGCCTTTAACGAGGCTAAACCGAATCTTTTGAAACTTCATTCCGAACAACCAAACAAACACACCAAGACGATCACTAATCATAATATCGATAAAACAAGAAATGTGTGACCAAGGTACTTGCCTCAAATGATCACAAATGCGGAGAATCGACCGAAGTGAGACGACACGTACCGACGATGAATCAGACGACTCTGCTGAACACCAATCCGTGACAATGAACTATGAACGACAATAACAACAACGAAAAATAAATTCCATAGCACGACCCAAAGCCGCTGAATTAAAGGAACAAACGACGAAAGTACAAGGTTTCCCTCAAAACGGCCAAGAACACGAATCGATCCGAAAAAAACATGAAAAAGGAATTCCAAACAATGGGTTATGATCAACAAGACTAGGTAACAACAATAGAACCAAGAATATTGGATTAAAATAACGAAATCAAGACAAACCCCTGAATTTATCAAAATTAGGGTTATGAGATTTAATACCTTGATTCGGAGGAAAAAGGATGATTTGATGTTGTTAATACACACAAAGACCTAGATGATAATGTTGTAGGATGAAAGATTGATGAATTCCTGTGAAGAAATCACCTTGGAATTGCCTCAAGACTCCGCCCGTCGCGTGAGAGAAGAAATGACGAAATCTATCTAAAAACAGGAGTGCCCGCTGCCTGAAATACTGGCTCCTGTTACGGCTGTAACATCTAGCCATTATGGCCGTAATATGTTGGCCATTACGGCCATAACATGATGGCCATTACGGCCATAACATGTTGCATTCTGGCAGCAGATTTCTTCTGCTGCCTGATCAGTTCCGAACGACCTCAAAATGAGACGACTCGAAAAGTGCGACATAACGCTAATGAAGTGTTCTCAATAACGAATGAAGGCGCTAAACAAACATGCGATTCCAACAACTCGGAGATAGGTCAAACAAGTATGAAAACAAATACCCAAAACTTAGGGAAATTACAAAACAGCCCAAACGTCTGAAAAATCACGATACGTGACCGAATAACCAAACCGAAGTTCACAACACGTCTAACAAAGTTAAATGGACTTACGGGAAACTTGAAACAATAGTTTTGAACGAGATTCGCGAGAATTAAACTCAAGTGCAGAAAAGTCGCTAAGAAGCACATAACTCAACAAAATGACACCGAAACGGACTCAGATATCAAAAAGTGCAGAATTAATCATTCGAAGAATGATGAAACGCTAAGATGGACTTCCGCCAAAAAAGAAAATTACTGAAAATCGAAAGTGCGGATATTACACTTGCAGCAGACACTTCATGTTGAATCCCATTCTGATCACAATATTCCGTTATGGCCTTGTTAATAAATTACCTCCTTTGTCTGATCTGATTTTTATGGTGGATAAGGATTTCTCATTTTGAAGTTTTCTCGAAAGCTCAGGCAGCTTGGGTAGAGCTTCATTCTTCTTGTAGAGGAAAACTATCCAAGTGTATCTTGAGTAATCATCAACAACTACCAAGGCATGCTTCCTTCCACTTAGTGTTCTTGCCTTGATAGGACCAAAAATATCCATGTGAAGTAGATCTAGTACTCTGGTGGTTAGGTTGGTAGGTTGAATAGACTTGAATGAGGCTATGGTTTGCTTTCCTTCCTGGCAGGCATCATAGAGGGTCTCTTTCTTGAAAATTGCTTCTCGAAGACCTCTCACCATCTTTTGCGAGCTTAAATTTTTGAGAGCTTTGAAGTTCAGGTGACTTAGTCTTTTGTGCCAGAGCCATCCATTTTCATCTACTATATTTGATATGAAACAAGCATTTGGTGTGCCCGTTTTCCGATATATTATATAGACATCCCTTATTGTGTAGCCTTGGAGTTTCACGTCTTCAGATATGAGATCAATCACCATACATTTCCATTTAGTGAAAACTACTAGATTGTTCTCATCACAGAACTGGATTATGCTCAAGAGATTGTACTCAAGTCCTTTGACATATTGCACCTTTGAAATGACAATGTTCCATCCGTGCAGCTTTCCATAACATTTGGTTTGTCCACTTGAGCTATTCCCAAAGGTTATATCTGGGCCTCTTTCTTTAGTATAGTTGACAGAATTTTCTTATTTCCTGTCATATGTCTTGAGCACCCAGAGTCCACGAACCATTCTTCACCTCCTACTGGTGAATTTGATGCAGCTTGCTAGTAATCCTTTCATCTTTTCTGCAATCATCAAGAAAAGATTTAGGTACTCAGATTTGAGTGGGTCCTCTAGGGTTATTAGTTTTCTTGGAGAATTGTTTTCTCCTGTGATTGTGAACCTCATTTTTATGTTGGGAATAGTGCCCTAGGACATTCGATGTGCCTATATTTGTAAATATCACATTTAAATAAAGTTATTTGATATCATTTATTTCTCATTGATTATTATAATATGTGCATGTTTTAATATTATAATAATCAAATAATAGTTATTCATGAATAATAAGATTATTCAAATGTCCCTGGTCCAATCGCGTTGAGTAGAGACCCAAGTGATTGATATATTAGTATAAGTTTGATTGATAAACATCGGATGATTATGCGTATGGTACGGATCAATCTTATGGATATTGGTTGGAGAACCAATACTGGACAGACCTGCATTGAGATCACTGTATGGGTACGTCATAAGTGAATCTCAATATAACAGTATGTCAATAAATCATTGAACCTGAGATTATCATAGAGTCTAACATGATAACTGCTATGCCTTGACGTAATCCAACATCATCTGAAACATGGTGATCATAAAGGTTAGCGACCGGGATTAGTGGAAGTCATGTAGAGGTCAATGAATAATCAAGATGGGGATTTCTCCCTCTCTTTAGTGAGAGAAATATCCGCTGGGCCCCTCGATAAGTAGGACTGAAGGAAATGCATGGCCATGCTTAAATGAAGAGTTATTTGATTTAATCAGTCTACTTAAGATCGAGAAAGCATTTGATTTAATAAGTTGAGGTGTAACTAAGCAAATACTAGAGTCTTGAATCTAGGGATTACTTAGTATAAATAAGGGATCTATGACAAGGAGTTGATATAAGAAGACAACTCAAAATCGCCCCCCTTAATCTCTTATAAAAATCGGTTCTACAGTAGAATTTGAGGACCGGTCATCTATCCCTTAGTTGATCTTGATCATAGTACAAATCTTTGTAGGACACAAGTCGTCAGGAATAAGTCTAGAGGGGGGTGGGGGTGAATAGACTTATTGAAACTCTTTTCCTGAAGTCAGGTGAGTTTATCAGGTGATAGGTACGGATGACTTAAAGTCGTCTGTAGACAAGTATGCGGAAGACATCTGATGACAATAACAGATATCCAAATGCTCTCTACATATAACTAATCAATGGAATAGTTTAATATGTATGCAGTAGGTAGATATGATGTTCAATGCAGTAAAACACGCAGGCACTTATAATGGTCTCAGAGGTGGGGTAATCCTCTACTAATTCACTTCTCTCCAAACCAGTTGGAGATAAATTCACTATAACGATCAACCAGTGATAAATGTTATAATGAATTTTCCCTAGTTACAACAGCTTCCAACCAGTGGAAACCCATGGCCGTTGCAACTCCTTTGACTGCCTAGCACCTCCTGATTGAAAACACGTGGATGCCTCAACAACTTCTCGAGCTGTCTATCACCTTCCAATCAAACTCGTGGATGCCTTATCAATCACGAAACTTATGAAAACCTCGTTTACAGAAGTACCCCGAACTCAAACTTTAAACACAAGAGTTTTTATCTTCTCCAACTAAAGAGCTTCTTCGAATATGACTAATTAAGCTTTGCTCTTCACGATGATATTTGTTCACTGTGATTTGCTTTGGTCATTTTGATAGCTTGAATGTATAGTTCGCACCGTACTTTGCTCAGTTCATATCTTCAGATATTTATAGTACGATCCTTTGAGATTCCTTCATAGCCGTTGCACTACTGTAACAAATCCGTCCATTGGAGAGTGGACTTCTTTGTTTATCTTATCAATCCGTTGAAAGGCTGGATTTCCTTTTTAAGTCTGACCATTATGAAGACTTTCTTATTGTAGCTCCGTATTTCTTGATTAGAATAACTATAAAGTCTTCAAGGCGCGGATCTTGATGAATATTTAATTCCTTGTTTTCCGGGAATCTCTCCAGTTTGTCTCCCTACGTCCGTATGTGACTTTCCGTGATTGTTGACTTTTCAACGCTTGCTGACATGGACTGAGTTACTTGACTGCTGACTTTGACTGAGAACTTATCTGATCACTGTTGGTCAAATTGTCTGATGTGCAGTCAACCTTATCTGATTTTAGACTTCTATGATATATCTTCTCTGATCTGACGATCTATTTGAAGTCTTCTGACCTGATGAATGTTATGTGATCTGATGTTCAAATTTAAGTTGACTTCGTCTGTTAACTTAACTGCAGATTTGTCAAACTTCTCTGATATTCCTATTGACCAGTACTTCTCTGAAAATAAGTTGCCTAGTGATAAGTCGTCTGTGGTCAACTTTATCTGATCAGTTGAGTTGACCAAGACTCGGCTGATAAACACTTGCCTGAAGTCTGTTCTATACTTAGACATTTCAAGACTTAGCCTAACTTATAAGGCCTACATGAGATACTCATTTGGTTCTTCTTTACATTTTGCAAGTGCTTAAACATACATTTGAATAATCAATTTAATACAGGGATGACATCATCACAATCTAATAGGTATTCCTAGCAAATTCCCCCTATTTTGATGATGGCAAAACTAAAACATTCAAATGTAAGAAAGTCTGCACATGATACAGTGCAAGACGCAAATCAAACTCAGTCTTTCTTTGAGACAATTAGTGGTTGTCATTCAAACGACTGTTATAGAATTTTATTGATGATTACAATACAGTGCAGTTGAATGATCAAAATACAGGTAAGAAAATTTTACAAATATTGCACAATTCCAAAATAAAAATTACAAGTAAAATACAAGTAATTTACAAAATTCTATCTTCCTCTCCCTCTTCCTCTTCTGACTTCTTTCTTGGATGGAGGGAGAGACCTCAAAGGTTTTGCTCCAATTGGCCTTTTGGAGAATGGTGCTGATCCATACTTCCTATTGATTATTATAGAGGCAAATTCTTGATCTTCGGGGGCAGACCAGTTATTGTCCACACACAGCTTCTTAATTTCCTCCTGAAGAGCCAATTCATCCAACTCATCATTCATCAGCAGAGGGGCTTCTTCAGGTCTAAAGTTGGGTATCATGGGATAGGCACCAAACTTGTTGGCGTGCCTTTTCAGAGTGGCCCAGAGCTTTGGGAAGGTTGAGGACATCCAGTTTATGAATGACTGCTGTGGGGAGCATTCCTTATCCCGGAGCAACTCCCATAGATAATATTTCTCAATAAATCGCTTCTTTACAGTTCCACACATTGGACTTATTTCAGCAGGTAGGAATTCCTCAATGTGCCACAGCTCTTTTCCATCCCATTCATATGTTTTCTCATACCCTTGTCTGGTTCTCCTCTTCTTGGTTGTTGGTTGATCTTGAGGTTGAGATGAGGCAGCCATTTCCTTTCTCTTCAGGTGAGAAGTTCTAGCCTGTAGGATAGAGAGGTCATGTCTTTTCTTTGTCCTGACTTCTTCTCTGATATCCTTCTCAGAGTCTTCCCCCCCTTCCCCTTGTCTGAACGTATGTGCTCTGACTTGCTATTTTCTTTTTCCTTCCTCCTTTTTGCCAGCATCAACAATCGCTGCTAGCTGATCCTCCACCCGAGTCATAAAATCAGACATGTCAAGAGGCATTCTGGAATTCGTGGGTGTTGGAGAAGGTTCCTTCTTATTGATCAGAGCATCCATCTTCAGGTTGAGTGACTGAAGATCCATCTTCACCTCAGTTGCTAATAATTTGGAAACTGTCTCTTCGACAAGCCATCTAATCAGCTCGGTCAGCTCAGGTGAGATAGGAATTGCAGGTACTGCTTGTGGTGAATTTTCACCTGAGTCTTCAGCCGTGGCAGGTTTCTTGGCAGTTGACCTGTCTGATTGCAGACTCCTGTCTGCTGGTTGCGATCAGATGGGGTTTTGTCTGGGGTCCCCGATCTGTCATCTTCATCTGGCTGATGTGAGCAAGAAGCTTAATTAGGTGCTTTATGCTCATCATCATCATCATCATCCTCTTTCCTCTCTTCCTCCTTCTCTTCTCCTTCTTTTTCTTCGACTTCTTCTTTTTCTCCTTCATCATCTTCTTCGATTACTTCTATTTTCTCTTTTTCCACTTCCGCCTCTTACTCTTTTTCAACTTCTTCTCTTTCTTTTTCTTCAACTCTTTTTCCAGACTCCTCCTTTTCAACTTCTTCAATTCTTATTCCTTTCTGTTTTTCTTCTTCCCTCTCTCCATTATTTTCAACTTCTCCAGCTAAAACACTCTCCATAATAAATAGGACGAACTGATCCATATTATCTTTAAAACTGTACATGAACCAGTTCTCCTGGAGCATTAAAATAATGTCTGTCTCATAACAAAAGCCCATGAGAAGTTGCTCCGTAGCCTGGGGATATTCCCAGGTACTCTTCTCAACAAATGTTTGCAGTTGAGTGAATGGAAGTGATTTCAAGTTCTTCCATTCCTCATAAATATTGACAACGGAACATTTAAAGATTGTTGCTTTACCAGCTTAGGTTGTTCGGTTGTTAGATTCAAAGGATTATTCTCCAAAAGGTTGAGAGAATATCCTGCTTCAGGAATTTCGATGGTCAATTCTGCCTCATCCTCCTCAGTCATGCTAGGAAGGGTCAGAAGGGGGATCACTTCAGCCATCAAATTGATCTGATCAGACTGAACCTCGTCATGAGCAGGAGCATGAGTGGTAATTATCTGCATCTGAGCTGCAGTGTCCTCAATGGGCTCAGGTGCAGGTGACTTGGCTGTCTGCTCTGCTTGGACTGCTTCTTCTTCAAAATCAAGGCCTCTCTGCCTTTTGGGTGAGTGGTCTGGGGATGAGATAACATGAACATCCTCCTCTACAACAGATAACTTTCTTTTGAATCTCATGGCTAGAGGGGTGTTGTCTGAGTCTGAATGATCGGCAGGTGATTCATTCTCTACAGGTAGGTCTTATGCTGTCTGGTATGCAGCATCAGAGTGGACTTCGTCCGAGTCCGAAAGCGCTCTGTAAGGAGTAGGTCCACTAGACATCTCCTTCAATAGCTAGGCTGTTCCTTTCTACGCCAAACTTCTTCAACGTCTCTTGGTCCAAATGACCAAGCCTTTTGTTCACATGGAAGGGGTCTGCATTTCCCTTCACCTTTCTGAGGAACTCCAAGATCCAACTGATCTGGGTTCCATACGCTAGCTTTGTCTTAAATTTCTTTTCTTCTTCAATCCAACTGGCCTTGTTGACCTCTCAGACTAACTGCCTGTAAATGTAATCAGGCAGTTAATCCTGTGATGCTGGATAAGGGCTCCCAGCACCATAAATTTAGCGGATGACAGCTGATCTTAGCTGCCTGCCATCCCCATTACGATTTTGTTGGTAATGTCCAGAACGTATCTGTAGTCCTTCTTCAGATCTCCTATCTTCGCCGTAAGTTTAACTTTTGTCGGAAGTTCAGGTAGTTTAATCTCGTACCATGTTTCCACTGAGCTCTGTTTGAGGGCTTCCACCGCAATGCCCTGAGTTTTCATCTTGAATGCATCTGCAATAGTCTAGGGAGTAATCATCACTTCTTCCCCAAAAATCAAACTTGTGATTCCGTCTTCGGTGACTTCAGCTTCTTTGAAAAAGCAGATAACTGCTTCCTTGTATAGGAGTTTGGGGTTAATATCCAGAAAGGGATAAATCCCATTCTTCTTCATCATTCTGATGATGTAGTGTATCTCCATCCCTGTCAGATATGCCTCCAATAGACCTTTAAAATCGACCATGATGATGAATATGATCTGGTCCTTCATAAGCTTGAGGTTGACGCCCTCGAAGTATTGAGTGGCCTCCATTTCTGCAAAAGGATTAAGTTTTTCGTCTAAGTATACTGATTATTCGAGAGTTTTTCTTGCTCTAGAAAATTAGGGTTTCTCAAGTTTGAAGATGATAAGGTTTCTATGAAATGATTTTTCCGTCTTAAATAGCCATTCGAAAAGACGTTTTGAAATTAATAATAAATTAACTTAAGCGGCGGTCCAGTTTTTGAGAATTTGAAAAATGACCGTTGAAATTTTAATTAGACATAGTGGCGGTCGTGTGAACGTGTGTTTGGCCATGTGTAAACAAATAATAATATAATATTTATAAGTCGATCAAGGATAGGTAAACTTAGTTGGTTGACCGTTTGACTTCTTGTCTGCTCTACATCAGGTGAGTTGTATCACTTCTTGTCTGCTCTGCATCAGGTGAGTTGTGTCGCCTGTGGTTGTGATTAGCTAGGTTTCTTCGTCTGTCCTTCGGCTTCTCATATGGTCTAATCATATGGGTGCTCTGATCAGGTAGCTCTTCCTTGTCTGCTTCCTTCGCTCGTCTAATCTGATTATCAGGTAGCTTTTTCGTCTGTACTAGATTCCCAATGTAGTAAGCCAAGTTCCCTGCTTAGCTCCAGAAACATTTCTTCTGGTAAAAGTTTAGTGAATATTTCAGCAATTTGGTATTCTGTGCTGACTCTTTCTACTCTGACTCTCTTGTTAAGCACATGATCTCTGATGAAATGATGTTTAACATCAATGTGCTTTGTCCTTGAGTGCAGTACTGGATTGTTTGTTATTGCAATTGCACTATTGTTGTCACACCATATTGGGACTTCGTTTGCAATGATGTTGTAGTCCCTTAGCTGTTGTCTGATCCATAGAATCTGTGCACAAGAGCTGCCTGCATCAAGGTATTCTAACTTTGTGGTTGATATTGAGTTAGATACCTGCTTCTTGCTGAACCAAGATATCAATCTGGTTCCTAGGAATCGGCATGTTCCACTGGTGCTTTTCCTATTAATCTTGCATCCTGCAAAGTCTGCATCCGAGTATCCTGATAGCTCAAAGTTGTCGTCTTTAGGATACCAAAGTCCAACATTGATTGTAGACTTAAGGTATCTGATAATCCTCTTAGCTGCTTCCTAGTGAGACTGCTTAGGCTTGGATTGAAATCTTGCACATACTCCCACTGCATATGAGATATCAGGTCTTCTTGTAGTGAGGTATAACAATGATCCAATAAGTCCTCTGTAGTGGGTTGAATCCACTGATATGCCTCCTTCATCTACATCTAGGTGTAGGCTTGTGCTCATTGGTATTCTTGCTAGTTTGGCTGAATACATTCCAAATCTCTTAATTATATCTCTTGTGTATTTGGATTGATTGATGAAAATTCCATTGTACATCTGCTTGACTTGCAAACCGAGAAAGAAATTAAGCTTTCCCATTATACTCATCTCAAATTCCACTTGCATGAGATTTGAGAATTTATAACATAGCTCCGGGTTGGTTGAGCCAAATATGATGTCATCCACATATATTTGAACTAATAGTATGTGGTCTTCATGCTCTACTTTGAATAGGGTCTTGTCAACCTTGCCTTTGCTGAAACCGTTCTTCTCTAGAAACACAGATAGTGTCTCATACCATGCTCTTGATGCCTTCTTGAGTCCATATAGAGCTTTTAGAACCTTGTAGACTTTGTCTCCTTTGAAAAATCCAGGGGGTTGCTCCACATATACTTGTTCGTCTAGAATTCTATTGAGAAAGGCACTTTTCACATCGATTTGGTAGACTTCAAAATCCTTGACTGCTGCATATGCAAGGAATAGTCTGATGGTTTCCAATCTTGCAATAGGTGCATATGTTTCATCAAAATCTATTCCTTCACATTGTGCATATCCTTTAGCAACTAATCTGGCTTTATTCCTAACAACAGCTCCATCTTCATCACACTTGTTTTTGTACACCCATTTGGTGCTTATAACCTTCTTGTGATCTGGTCTGTCTATTAGTTCCCAATTGTCTCTCCATATGGTTCAGTTCTTCTTGCATTGCATTGATCCATGAGTAGTCCTCCAATGCTTGCTCTGTTGTCTTAGGTTCCATTTGAGACATGAAACATGAGAACATTCTCATTCCTGCAGGTAATGTGGACTGTCTGGTTCTGACTCCATCAGTTATGTTTCCAATGATTTGTTGAATGGGATGATCTCTGAGCCATTTGGGGATATCTTCTTTTTCGGGGTTTGTTCCCTCTGTATAGTTGCTTTGGTGAATTTCTTTTCTCTCTGCATCAGCTTGGTTCTGACCTCCTTGGTCTGCAACTGGATCAGCTGCGATCTTGTCATCGGCAGGTGGGGATCCTGTCTGATCTGTAGATGGGTCTTCATCAGCTATATATGGGTCTTCATCAGCTGCATCTTGATCAGGTAGGTTTTGGGATCCTATCTGATCTGCAGTTGGGTCTTCAGGCTGATATGCAGGTGAGTCCATCATTCATGTGTCATGAATGATGACTTCTTCTAAGGTGGCGGACTTGAGCTTATTCTCAATTAATTCCACCTGTTTCCTATACTCAACAGTAAACTCATCAAACACAACATGAGGTGTTTCTCCACAACTAAGGTTCTTTTGTTAAATACTATGTATGCCTTACTTATTTGTGAGTATCCCATAAATAGACCATTATCAGTTTTAGCATCAAATGCATTCAGTTGGGTCTTACCATTGTTGTGGATAAAACACTTACAACCAAATATATGAAAGTATGCAACAGTTGGTGTTCTGCTATTCCAAACCTCATAGGGAGTTTTTCCATGTCTCCCTACTATCATACTCCTGTTCTAAGTGTGGCATGCTGTGTTGACAGCTTCAGCCCAGAACCTCTTTGGCAGGTCAGCTTCAGCAATTATGGACCTGGCAGCTTCCTTCAAGGTTCTATTTCTTCTTTCAGCAACACCATTCTGTTGTGGAGTTCTGGTTGCAGAGACTTCATACTAGATCCCATTCTGATCACTGTACTCAGTGATTGCCTTGTTGAGAAATTCTCCTCTATCTGATCTGATCTTGATGATTGAGAGGGATTTCTCATTCTAAATCTTCCTCAGCAGCTCAGGTAGCTTTGTTAGTGTTTCACTCCTTTTATAGAGAAAAACAACTCATGTATATCTTGAGTAGTCATCAACTACTACTAGAGCATGCTTCCTTCCACTCAATGTCCTTGGCTTGATGGAACCAAATAGATCCGTATGAAGTAGATCTAGAACTCTTGTGGTGAGAGTGGTAGGCTGAACTGGTTTGAATGATGCTCTTATTTGTTTCCCTTTCTGACATAAATCATAGAGAGCTTCCTTCTTGAAAACTTCATCAGGAAGTCCTCTGACCAGCTTTTGAGAGCTAATCTTGTTGATGGCTTTGAAGTTCAGGTGACATAGTCTTTTGTGCCATAGCCATCCATTTTCAGCAATTGTCTTGGAAAGAAAACAGGTGTTGGGAGTGCCTGTATTCCAATCTATCATGTAGACATCTCTCCTTCTGAATCATTGTAGCTTCACTTCTCCTGATAGGATATCTATCACCATGCATTTCCAAATGGTGAAGACTACTAGGTTCTTCTCATCACAGAATTGACTTATGCTCAACAGGTGGTATTTGAGCCCTTTGACATAATGAACTTTAGATATGGTTATATTTTCTCTGTGCAGCTCTCCAAATCCTTTTGTGTGACCTCTAGCTATCTCCAAATGTTACATCTGGGCCTCTTTCTTTGATATAATTTGACAGGACCTTCTTATTCCCTGTCATGTGCCTTGAGCATCCAGAATCTACAAACCATTCTTCTCCTCCCATTGTTGAGTTTGAGGAGATGTGGTAGTAGTCCTTCCACCTTTTTTGCAATCAAACAAGCAGAGATTTAGGTACCTAAATCTGTGTGGGTCCTCGGGGGTTAGTAGGTTTCCTGGAGAATTGATTTCTCCTTGGATTATGAAAGTTATGTTGATTGCCCCTAAAAGGTGTGTGTGATCTAGGCTTATACCCCTGATTACGATTGTATACTGGATATGCCTCATAAAATCTGTGGTGTGGGCCATTTATAAATCTTGGCTGAGACCATTTATTAAATCGTTGGGGTCTCCACACCAGTTCATTTTGAAAACTTGGATAACCTTGAGGTTTCCATTTGCCTCTCCCATTTTGAAATCTGTTTTTAGGGAGCCTCTGATAATAATTGGCATAATGTCTTGGTTGCTGCTTTTGCCTTGGCCATTGCCTAGTCTCTTGTCTAGGTGGCTGCCTTGTGTACCTCGGCTGCGGCCTAAACCTTTGACGTGGCTGCTGCCTATTTTGAAATACGGGTTTATAAGTAGGCTCAGTAGTTGGGACAAGTGTTTCTCGCTTGAAGAAGGTAGTTTTTGAACTAGAGGGAGTGTTGGGATCATATCCAAGGCCTGATGTAGAATAAAGTGGCCTTTTGTTCATACACAATTCATCCAGGGTTATAGATGCCTTTAGAGATGTTATCTATTTAGCCTGTGTACTATTTAACTAATTTACCTTGGCTAGCTCATCTTTGACATGAGCAAGTGCAACTAACATTTCACTATTTAAAACAGTCAGCTTATGTATCTCAGCTGCAGTATTTTCAGCTGAGTTTTTCGAAGAATTTTCAGATCGTTTTTCAAGCTTAGTTATAGTATTTTTAAATTTTGCTGACTCTTGACTGATCTTATCAAAATCATTTTCAGCTAGACTCTCTCATATTTTAGCTGTTCATTCTCAGTTGTGACAGTCTGGTGAGCTGATTTTCAGGTTTCAAAATCTTTTAGCAATTGATTAATAGATTTATTTAGATCCATGTCTTCAGATACGTCAGAGCTGAAACCTTCAGTATTTTGAGGTTTACAAGTTACCTCTTCATCAGCAAGGTTGGCCATCAGACAACTGTATTCATCATCCTCATCATAGAAGAATCCACCGCTTGATTATACTCTTTCTTTGATCTGATATTCAATGATAATGGCCTTCCTCTTGTCCTCCTTTCTGCTTACGTCCTTGATTTCATCCTTCTTAAGATCAGGATAGTCGAATTATATATGTCCTGTCTTATGACAGTTGCAGCATTCAACCTTCCAGTTTCCAGCCTTTTGATTCCTCCTTGGATTGTCTTTGTAGTTCTTCTTGTACTTGGAGTAGTTTTTACGGAAGTTGCTGAATCTTTGCATTATGAATGCCATCTCGTCCTCAAAATCTAGAGGATTAAGAGGTTTGACTTCAGATAGGATCTTGGCAGGGGACTCTGATGCAAATGCTATTCCTTTCTCTGCTGGCTCAGTTGATGATGAATATGGAAGCTCGAACTCATAAGCCTTTAGATCAGAGAACATCTATTGGATCTTTATCTTGTTGAGATCCTTTGAATCTATCATAGCCACAACCTTCATGCTCCATTCCAGGTTGAGGGATCTTAGAACTTTTAAGGCCATCTCCCAGTTGCCATATGTCTTCCCCAGGGAGTTGATCTCATTAATGATCTCAGTGAATCTTATGTCCACTTGGTCAATTGATTCACCATTCTTCATTTTAAAGTTGTCAAACTTTTGAGTAGCAATTGACAACTTATTTTCCTTTATCACCTCGGTTCCCTCACACATTACAGCTAATGTGTCCCAAATTTCTTTGGCATTTTTACAATTCTTGATCTTGACCATGGTTGATTTGTCAAGAGTCTGGTACAGCACATCTCTGGCCTGGTTGTCAAGATTGGCCAGATTCCTCTCCTCAGGGGTCAGTTCCATCCTCTTCTTGGGAATCTTCTCTAGCTTCCCAGCTGCAATTTCTTCAGGAGAGTTGTTCTTCTCAAAGATAAAAGAACCATCTTCTATGATGCACCACATATCATCATGAATGGATGATAAATGTGCCTGCATTCTTATTTTCCAAAGGTCATATTCATCAACAGAAAATAGAGGTAACTGTTAGGCGTATTTTTATATGCTTATTTATCATTATTTCGTAATATTTTGGAGAGTGAAATCGTCTAAATGAGCTTTTAATGCCTTAATTTTGTATGATTGACAGGAAATTGAAGTCCGGAAGCTAAAACGAGGCAAAACGGGCGAAAACGGCAAAACTGGACTCTGAGCCGCGGCACAAGGAAGCTGAGCCGCGGCACATGAAGACACCAACCGAAGGGCAGAGTAACCTGTACTCTATGCCGCGGCACAGCCCAGGTGAGCCGAGGCACAGAAGAATTAATTAACGCCCAGGCATTCAGCTGAAGGCGATGTGCCGCGGCACAGGTTTAGTGAGCCGCGGCACACTTAGCGGGTTTGGTAGGTCTGCGCGGATTTTGAGCTGTTTCGAAGCCAGTTTTCGACCGACTAATACGGACGCGATTTGCTGATGTGCTGAGCTATAAATAGGGTTTTAGACCCTAATTAAATCATCTTGGAATCATTGGATCTTAACTTTTGAGAGCTTAAGCTTGGAGACGGCAGAAGAAGAGGAAAGCAAGAATTCAAGGGCGGATATGAGTCAAGAACGGAGGAATCCGAGCTTCATCTGTGTTTGAATTTTATGCTTTCGTTTATTTATTCTGTATTTTTAGTTTTTAGTATGTCAGGCTAAAGCCCTAATCTAGGGTTTTGATGAAACCTTTGTTTTGACGAATTGATTGAGATTATCCAATTTATTACCTTTTTATTGAGTTTTCCCAATTATGTTTAATGCTTGCAATTATCTGGCCAATAGTTGTATTGATTTAATCATTCACTTCGAATCGGGAGAGGAGATTTGGTGAGGAACTATTGGTGAGGACCGTTTTATTCTGTGAGATAGGAATATACTCATAGGAACTACGTGGCCTTTAGGAGATTTCATGCTTTTTGCCTATCGACGAAATAATTCACCTAGGGATAGAGTGCGTTAGTCGCCGTTAGATAAATTTATTGACCTCGGGAGAGGCGGTAGAATATATTAGCAATCTCCGCCTTCAATAAATTAGGAAAATTATTTATTACGGATAATCGAGAGTAAATTCGGATTAACTAAGGTGGATTCAGAACCCTAGACTTATTTATCATTTGATTTCTTTTATCCAAGATATTGTTTTCTACTGCTTAGTCTTTTAGTACTTCTTTTAGTTATTAATCGCAAAACCCAAAATTCGATTGTTCAGATAAAATTGGAATACGAAAACATCGGTAGTTAGAGATTCAATCCTCGTGGGAACGATACTCTACTTATCACTTTATTACTTGTAAACGATGACGTGCACTTGCGTGTAGGAAATATCGCAACAAGTTTTTTGCGCCGTTGCCGGGGATTGAAATTTTCTAATATCGATTTAAGTATTTCCAGTCTTAATTTGAACGTTTTATTTTTATTTTTGTATTTAATTTCGTTTATTTATTTTTCCTTTCAGGACCTTTCGTGTAGTGCATGAGAAGACTCGGTAAAGAAGGCTTACTACCTTTGGATACCGAGCTCGAGCGCACGCTAAGAAGGAACAAAAGGGAGAAAAGAGAGTTGCAGACGACGGTCAACATGGCCGAGAATATGGAAGTCCAAGGAGGAGATAACCAAGTGCGGCAAGTTCAACCGGAACTCGCTCTTCGAGATTATGCCATGCCGCAGGTCAACGCTAATTTTTTGGGAATTCGGCGTCCCACTATCCAAGCTAATAATTTTGAGATCAAGCCCGCCATTATTCAGATGGTGCAGGCGAGCCCATTCTGTGGACTGCCGAAGGACGACCCGAATGCCCATATTGCTTCTTTCCTTGAGATATGCGACACATTTAAAACTAATGGTGTCACCGACGATGCCATCCGATTGAGGCTTTTCCCTTTCTCTTTGAGGGATAAAGCAAAGTTTTGGTTAAATTCATTACCGCCGGGGTCGATTACAACATGGGAGAGGTTAGCGCAAGCCTTCCTTGCCAAATTTTTCCCACCAGCTAAGACGGCGAGGTTGAGGAACGAAATAACCACCTTTTGTCAATACGATATGGAATCGCTCCACGAGGCGTGGGAGCGATATAAAGAATTGCTACGAAAATGCCCTCATCACGGCATTCCTGATTGGCTTCAGCTTCATACGTTCTATGATGGGTTGAGTGCTTCTACACGCACTCTCGTGGATGCGGCCTCTGGTGGGACCTTCATGGGAAAATCTATGGCCGAGGCACACGTGCTTTTGGAAGATATGGCCGAAAACGCATACCAATGGCCATCGGAAAGATTGACACCGAAGAGAGTCATGGAAGTTTCAAGCAATGATCCGATTTCCACCTTGTCAGCTCAAGTCGCTGCTTTGACACAACACTCCGTGCATTTTCGCACGCACCCCGTTACCATAGAAACATGCAATTGGTGTAACGGATCACACCCGAGCGGAATGTCAAGTTGGAAATCCGTCGAGCAAAATCAGATGGAGCAGCTCAATTCGTAGGAAATGGGAATCGGCCAATAACCCGTACTCCAACACTTATAATCCGAAGTGGCGCAATCATCCCAACTTTTCATGGAGAAACGGGCGTAACTCACACCAGCCCCGTTCGCCTGGAATCAACAGTGCCCCTCCCGCTCCCAAAGTGTCTCTCGAGGAAGCACTTGCAAAATTGGCAAATACGAGTCAATTTATGACTCGTACGAAGCTACATTACAAAATCATTCTGCTTCCATTCGAATTTGGAGGTCCAAATGGGCCAAATCGCTAATGTGTTGACACTCGTCCGAGGGAGCATTGCCGAGTACAACAGACAAATCCTAGAGAGAGTCTAAACGCAATTAGCTTGAGAAGCGGGAGAGAGGTCTTGGATCAGCCCGAGCGGGTAAAGAGAAGAAGGAAATTGAGGAGTCGAAGGATTTGAAGCCGGATAACTCGAAGGCATGTGTTCTCCTGCTCCGCTTCCGCAGACTACAAAGAAAGAAGGGCGGACAAACAATTTTCTAAGTTCCTTGATGTGTTCAAAAGCTTCACATAAACATTCCGTCACGACGCTTTGGGAATGCATGCCGAGTTATGTCAAGTTCATGAAAGAGATATTATCGAAAAAGAGAAAGCTTGAGGAGTTTGAAACGGTCACCTTGACAGAGGAGTGCAGTGCAATTCTTCAAAAGAAGCTCCCACCTAAATTGAAAGATCCGGGAAGCTTCAACATACCGTGCACCATGGGGAATCTTTCATTTAATAAGGCACTATGCGATCTTGGTGCTAGTATCAACCTCATGCCTCTGTCGATTTTCAAAAAGCTGAATATTGGGGAAGCCAAGCCAACCACAGTCTCCTTACAATTGGCGGATCGATCGATAAAGTATCCGAGGGGAGTGATCAAGGATGTTTTAGTTAAAGTTGATAAGTTCATCTTTCCGGCTGATTTCATCGTACTCGACATGGAGGAAGATGAAAATATTCCAATCATCTTGGGACGACCATTTCTAGCGACGGGCCGAACCCTTATAGACGTGGAAAAGGGGGAGTTGACTCTGAGGGTCCAAGACGAGCAAGTTACTTTTCAAGTATTCAAATCGTTCCCATGTCCCGGAAGTGCTGATAAAGGATCACAAATTGTAGGTGTGGATGTTGTTGAAAAAGGAAAGCACCGAAAACATCGTCGGTGGGAAAATTCAGATTTTGTGTTAAATGGCCCAAGTTTTAAGAAGGATGTAGAACGAGTGGCGTTCCTCGAGCATGAGGAAAAATCTGCTGCAGTCGTGAGTTCGTTTGTGAAGGAGGAGAGTGAGCCGAAAGCCAAGCGGACAATTAGTCATGGAGAAACCGGGTGTTTCGGGAAGTTATTCACGTCGAAACCTTTTCGCAAACAACATTTGATGACCTAACCGAAAGTCGAACCGCTGATGACCAATGGTCATAATCTTAACCAAAATATAAACGGTTCGATGAACGGGGCGGAAACCAAATGGAGTTTGCGAAAAGCGAAATAATGTTGTCCAATAAGTCCGGCTGAAGACTATAAACTTAGCGCTCCTCGGGAGGCAACCCGAGTATTAGTTGTAGATTCTTTGTTGTTTTCTTGCATTTTTAGAGTCTCTTTTTGTCTTCTTTCTTCTTTGATCCATCCTTCCCTCTCGTCTTAATGTTTTCGTGAAAAATTTCTGTGCAGGAATCAGCAAAGGGGAGAAATTCAATGATGGGCCGCGGCACAGTCCAGGTGAGCCGCGGCACACACCAGCTGATGAAAAATGGCCGATCAAACTGTACCCTGTGCCGCGGCATGATCTTACTGAGCCGCGGCACACCAGGTCGCTGAGCCGCGGCACACGAAAACTGAGCCGCGGCACACTAAATGGCCAAGAAACACCTGTGGAGCAGACTTTGTGCCGCGGCACACTACACCTGAGCCGCGGCACACTAACATACTGAGCCGCGCCACACGAAAACTGCGCCGCGGCACCCGACGACATGACAAAACGCGTCCAGCCTCTATGTACTTTGGGCCGCGGCTCACTTATATTGTGCCGCCCCGTCGCAAAATAAGAGCAACCAGTAGGGCTCTTTCAATCGATCGGCCTGCATAGGATACTTCTTCCCTCCCTTCCTTCCTTCCTTCACACAATGAGGTCAAGTGATGCCATTCTATTGTCTCCTTCTCAAATTCTCCAGGTAATTGTTGATTTCTAAATCATAAGTGATTCTTGATGTGAAAAGATTTGAAGTTCTATATTGCTAGTTGTTCTTCACTTTTGTTTCTAAAATGGAGTTGGAATATGGAGAATTTGATATTGTGATGGAATTGATGTTTATGAATGAACTGTTGATGATAGTTGTTGAGATTCAGGGTTATAATCTGTGTTATTATTTTTGGGATTTAGAATTAACCATCAAAATTCTTGTTCTTCATTTTAACTTGTGCACACAAGGTGTTTGATAAATTGCAGCAATGAAAAATTGCAGCAATGAAAAATTGGTAAGCTAGGCATTTTCAAACTTATATTCAATGAATCATGTTGTCGAATTACATTATCCCCAACCCCTACATCATATTCAACTTGAGAGCTCGTACTTAACTTCCTTGTTGATGATGCAAGCTAGTTTATTCACATTCCGCATGATGTAGTCAAGAAGCATGCAAGCTTACCGGACGATGCCGGCACCAGCTCCTGAGCAGACTGGAGGGGAGTACTTGACCTTTTACTTTTATTGCATATCATTTTTGTCCATTGAGGTCAATGTACGTCCTAAGTTTGGGGGGGATTTACTTTCAGTTTCTACATTCATTGTTGTACCTTATTTTCTTGCTGTACATTATTTCGTTGCACTTTTCATTTCTTTGTGTAAAATTTTTTAGATAGCCTTGCTTGTCGTAGTTTTTCTTTATTCGTGAATTTTCGTGCTTCTATTTGTGTGATACTGATGTTACGACATAATCGTCTTTCTCTCCAAGAAGCGGGCGAGTTCTAGTCGAGTTGTAGTCGATTATTTCGCTCGCTTAGTATTCAATTAGGCCCAAATTTTTCGTGATTGTAGAGGTCTCGTATAAGAGACGATACATACTTGTTTTTAAATCCCCATCAATACGTTTGGCTACATTTTCCGGATAGTGAGTCGTACTGTTTCTTTAGTCGTGTTGGCACTTAGATTGAGTTTAGAGTCGGTCAGTTTTTCCCAAAAGTCGAGATAATGTGTTCTATGAAGGGAAGTCTAGTAACCGGGGGTATTCGCGTGACCCGTTGTTTACTCTCGCGTAAAACGACGACCTTGATTAGACTAGTGATTTAGATATTTCACATGTGCCAATGATAGGAGCCTAGTAATCGGGTATTCGCGTGACCATTGCTTACTCTCGCGTAAAACGGCAACCTTGATTCGGACATGCGGAAATTATGTATTCGAGTTGTTTCTCCGCTGTAGACGGGAACTTAGTAACTAGAAGCATCCATGCGCCCCATGAGTGTCTTTTACGTCAAACGGTTTTCCAATACATGAGAATGGAGTTTCCACCCTAGGATTATCCCGATGAAACATCCCGAGATCCTAACCTAGTGGTCAACTCGAATCAAATTATTGAGCATATAAAAGGGAATACTGTCCGAGGTTTAATTGTTATGAAACTCGTGAAAATTGTGCCTTTCGACTGTGGAACGGGACGAACTAGCTTGGTTGTGTTAGCCTTTCTTATTGACGGTCAATTTGATTCATGTTTTGTTGATCTTTGAGCTGAATTTTCTGCATGAACGAGTGATTAGGACTGAATTTGATTACTTTGCGGAATCATTATTCTGAGCGCAGCTCGCTTTTATGACACTTGTATTATTTAGAGAGAATCACAGGATAGTCTTGATTAGGTTGAACACTATGAGTTGCACGATTATTCACGACATTCTTTTATTGAATTTAATTCTTTTTGCTTGAGGACAAGCAAAGGCTTAAGTTTGGGGGTATTTGTTAGGCGTATTTTTATACGCTTATTTATCATTATTTCGTAATATTTTGGAGAGTGAAATCGTCTAAATGAGCTTTTAATGCCTTAATTTTTTATGATTGACAGAAATTGAAGTCCGAAGCTAAAGCGAGGCAAAACGGCGAAACGCAAAATCGACTCGAGCCGCGGCACAAGGAAGCCGAGCCGCGGCACATGAAGACACCAACCGAAGGGCGAGTAACTGTACTGCGTGCGCGGCACTGACCAGTGAGCCGCGGCACGTAAGAATTAATTAACGCCTGCATTCATGAAGGCGATGTGCGCGGCACAGTTTAGTGAGCCGCGGCACACTTAGCGGGTTTGGTAGGTCTCGCGGATTTTGAGTCATTTGGCTTGATTTTCGACCGACTAATACGGACGCGATTTGCTGATGTGTGAGCTATAAATAGGGTTTTAGACCCTAATTAAATCATCTTGGAATCATTGGATCTTAACTTTTGAGAGCTTAAGCTTGGAGACGGCAGAAGAAGAGGAAAGCGTAAGAATTCAAGGCGAAGGCGGGAGTCAAGAACGGAGGAATCCGAGCTTCATCTGCGTTTGAATTTTATGCTTTCGTTTATTTATTCTGTATTTTCGCTTTTAGTATGTCGCTAAAGCCCTAATCTAGGATTTTGATGAAACCTTTGTTTTGTGAATTGATTGAGATTATCCAATTTATTACCTTTTTATTGAGTTTTCCTAATTATGTTTAATGCTTGCAATTATCGCCAATAGTTGTATTGATTTAATCATTCACTTGAATCGGGAGAGGAGATTTGGTGAGGAACTATTGGTGAGGACCGTTTTATTCTGTGAGATAGGAATATACTCATAGGAACTACGTGGCCTTTAGGAGATTTCATGCTTTTTGCCTATCGACGAAATAATTCACCTAGGGATAGAGTGCGTTAGTCGCCGTTAGATAAATTTATTGACCTCGGGAGAGGCGGTAGAATATATTAGCAATCTCCGCCTTCAATAAATTGGGAAAATTATTTATTACGGATAATCGAGAGTAAATTCGGATTAACTAAGGTGGATTCAGAACCCTAGACTTATTTATCATTTGATTTCTTTTATCCAAGATATTGTTTTCTACTGCTTAGTCTTTTAGTACTTCTTTTAGTTATTAATCGCAAAACCCAAAATTCGATTGTTCAGATAAAATTGGAATACGAAAACATCGGTAGTTAGAGATTCAATCCTCGTGGGAACGATACTCTACTTATCACTTTATTACTTGTAAACGATGACGTGCACTTGCGTGTAGGAAATATCGCAACAGTAACCTATAGTGCATGTGTTGCATGTGTTCCATTCTAAATGAGAGATTAATATATATATATATATATATATCCTCTGATATATGGATCTGGTTTTGTAAAAACTGAATTAACCTCTCTGATACCACTTGTAGGACACAAGTCGTCAGGAATAAGTCTAGAGGGGGGTGAATAGACTTATTGAAACTCTTTTCCTGAAGTCAGGTGAGTTTCTCAGCTGATAGGTACAGTTGACTTAAAGTCGTCTGTAGACAAGTATGCAGAAGATAGCTGATGATGATAACAGATAACTAAATGCTCCTCTGCAGATAACTAATCAATGGAACAGTTTAATATGTATGCAGCCGGTAGATATGATGTTCAATGCAGTAAAACACGCAGGCACTTATAGTGGACTCGGATGTGGGGTAATCCTTTACTAATCCACTTCTCTCCAAACCAGTTGGAGATAAATTCACTATAACTGTCAACTAGTGATAAATGTTACAATGAACTTTCCCTAGTTACAACAGCTTCCAACCAGTGGAAACCTATGGCCGTTGCAACTCCTTTGACTGCCTAGCACCTCCTGATTGAAAACACGTGGATGCCTCAACAACTTCTTGAGCTATCTATCACCTTCCAATCAAGAACTCGTGGATGCCTTATCAGTCACGAAACTTCTAAAAACCTCGTTCACAGAAGTACCCCGAACTTAAACTTTAAAGACAAGAGTTTTTGTCTTCTCCATCTAAAGAGCTTCTTCGAATATGACTGCTTAAGCTTTGCTCTTCACGATGCTATTTGTTCACTATGATTTGCTTTGGTCGTTTTGATCGCTTAAATGTATTGTTCAAACCGTAGTTTGCTTAGTTCATATCTTTGGATATTTATAGTACGATCCTTTAAGCTTCCTTCATAGCCGTTGCACTACTGTAACAAATCCGTCCGTTGGAGAGTGGACTTCTTTGTTTATCTTATCAATCCGTTGCAAGGCTGGATTCCTTTTTTAATTCTGACCATTGTGAAGACTTTCTTGTTGTAGCGCCGTATTTCTTGATTAGAATAAGTATAAAGTCTTTAGGGCGCGGATCTTGATGAATATTTAATTTCTTGCTTTCCGAGAATCTCTCCAGTTTGTCTCCCTACGTCCGCATGTGACTTTCCGTGATTGTTAACTCTTCAACGCTTGCTGACGTGGACTGAGTTACTTGGCTGATAACTTTGATTGAGAACTTATCTGATCTCTCTTGGTCAAACTGTCTGATATGCAGTCAACCTTATCTGATGTTGGACTTCTCTGATATATCTTCTCTGATATGATATTTGAAGTCTTTTGACCTGATGAATGTTATCTGATCTGATGGTCAAACTTAAGTTGACTTCGTCTGTTAACTTGACTGCATATTTGTCAAACTTCTCTGATATTCCTGTTGACCAGTACTTCTCTGAAAATAATTTGCCTGATGATAAGTAGTGTGTGGTCAATCTTATCTGATCAGTTGAGTTGACCAAGACTCGGCTGATAAACACTTGCCTAAAGTCTGTTCTATACTTAGCCATTTCAAGACCTAGCCTAACTTATAAGGCCTACAGAAGATACTCATTTGGTTCTTCTTAACAATTTGCCAAGTGATTAAACATACATTTGAATAATCAATTTAATACAGGGATGACATCATCAAAATCTAATAGGTATTCCTAACAACCTTCGAGTAAGGAATTTGTGTTGTACTATTTATCAATATTATTCGTAAGGATCTAGCAATCCGTCTTGTGGAATTATTTGTATGTGGATCACCCAAAGAGGAAGGAGATATTCATATGCTTCTAGTCCGGATCTTGATTTGTTCGTCGGGTTAAGGTAATTCGATTAACCCTTTAATCAAATAATTAAATTACTGCATGAGATCTTCAATTGGGTTTTCATATTTATTCTTCCGTTGCATTTTACTCTTGATTTATGTATTTGATGCATGGAAACCTAACATTTTATATGCATTCTTTTGCTTTTTGTATCCCTGGTTAGGATTATGCATATATTATGGTTGATAACTTTGATATTTAGAATAATAATTCTGGTGGTTCCACATATTTTTAAAGTTTGGATTACTCTGACGTTTCCATTTATTTCTCCCAGTTTGGAAATGGTTTTGATGGAGATTTTGGTGTTGATAGTTCTCATGGTGTCTCAGTTGTTGATTCTGATTTAGCCATTGCCTAGTCCTTTATCTTAGCTCAGGTCTAAACTATCTTGGTTGTCTCCTAGAAAGTTTTGGCTGATGCATAAACTATCTTGGTCATCCCGTAGGTTTTCTAGACTGTTGTTGAGTCTTAAGACTTGATTGTTTCCCTTTTTGAATTTTCAGTTTAACTGGTTGTACACTTTATTCTCCTTTTACAAATGTAGTTTCAAGAGTAGGAGCATCATTTCGATCATAACCAAGACCTGATTTTAAATATAATGGTCTTTGGTTGATGCAAAGTTCTTCTAAGGTTCTAGATTCTTTAACAGATGTAATTTATTTACATTCAACATCATTTAATTTTCTAAGTTTTGAAAGTTCCGCTTCAAGATTTGTGTGTGCACCTAATCTTTTCATTGTTTTAAACTATTAGTCTATCTATATCATCTTTGGATGTGTTTTCAGTTTTAGCCTGACTGGTTTTGAAATTTTCTGTATCCTGGCTGAGTTTGTCAAAATCATTTTCAGTTGGGTATTCTCAGTTGTTGCAGCCAGGGGTGCTGTTTTAAGAAAAATCTTAACAACTGATTTAATGACCTGTGTAAGTCAAGGTCTTCAGACATATCTGAACTGAAGCATTCTTAGGTTTGAGATTTAGATGCTACCTCTTCATCAGCTGGGTTGGCCATGAGGCAGTTGTAGTCATCTTCTACTTCAGAGAAGAATCCACTACTTGATCCCATTGTCTCTATTATCGTGTTTTCTCCAATCAGGGCTTTCCTCTTATCTTCTATTTTACCCATGTACTTCTTTTCTTCATCTTTCTTGAGGTCAGGATAGTCATATTGGATATGCCCTGTCTTATGACAATTGTGTTGGGTATGGTACCGCCACTTGAAAGGGTGTTGGATAGTGAGGTTAAGAATATAGAATTCATTTGCGATTGTGGAAGCGATAAATTGCAGAATGTAAAAGACACAAGGATATATAGAGGTTCGGCAATATGCCTACATCCTATCTCCTTATCTTTTTATATAGGCTTAAGATAAACCTTTCCGTCTTGTCTTCTATTGGTCCGAGGGAAACCATTACAATCTTGTCTTCTGTCAGTCCAAGATAAACCATTTTTCTTTTGTATCAGATAAGGAATCAACCTTTCAAGCTTTTTACCGGTACAAGAAAAACCTCACTTGGATTTAGATTATGATTCTAACAATGCCGGATCCACGATCCTAATAATACGGAATCAAATCTGTAACCCTTTCTTTTCTTTCGTGAGTGGTTGAGTGAATTAAACACTCGAACTCTTATTAATTAAGCTCGATTACAACAACAATAATGTAAAAAATGTATATCAGATGTATAGAAATTTGCTTGAAGTTGTTGTGATGAATAATACCAAATGCATTGGTATTTATAGGCTTGAGAGCCAAACTAGCTGTTGCTCCCTGTCCTTCTTTAGCGTACCTTAGACACTCCGCATAGCGTACGTTAAGCTATTTATCGTACGTGAACTTCACCTATTACGCACGTTATCCGTTGATCAATTCAGTCCAGTAGATTCTGCCTCTTCCGTAGCGTACATTAAGTTTTCTACGTACCGTATGTTATATGTAATCTCATATAGCCGTTAGATGACATACTCCATGACGTCACTTTGTCCATCAATGGTCCAATATTTGAATTCTGATTCAAATCTCATAGCGTACGTTAAGAACTATGTCTTACGTTCGTTAGGCTCTTGTTCATAGCGCACGATGATCTTCATGCATTGCGTGCGTTAACTGCTCTATTTTAGCTTCAGTTCTTTGCTTTTCTGTCCAATCATGCTTCTTCAATTGTTGTTGATAAATTGTTGTTTTTCATTATTTATCAACTTATCATAAAAACCTTTAATAATATGTGTGGAATAAAATGTTCCAACAATCTAACCCTTTTTGATGCTGACAAAACAACAATCCTTGATGGGATTTATACCTGCAAAAATACAGTAAATAATATACAGATCAAAATTTTTGGCTTTGTCTGTTTTGTTAGATTTCTTCTCCTCGTTTAGTATTTCTCCCCCATTACATCTTCTCATTTTTCTCCTCCTTTTTGTCATTAGCACAAAGTAAATTTAATCGAGGAAAAATTATTTTGAAAAGAAATGGGTAAGACTCCCCCTGAAAATACTAACTCCCCCTGAGTTAAATACCAATTTATTTGAATAATTAATTTTGAATTTTGGGGATCCATCCAACTCTTGGTCATTTTTCATTTGGCAAAAAAATGATGTTCGGTATTATAGTTCCCTTTGGAATCCATATTTTATTTATTTTTATCATTCACCTTGGGCTTTTACCATTTGTAATATGGTACCCGAGTTTTAAACACTTACCATAATGGAGTATTTTCAAATTAAGGATTTATTTGATTTATTTTTTTTGAATCTCAATCCTTGCTTGTTTAACGAAAATGTTTGGACTGAAAGCAATTTTTCAAAATTGTCATTTCCACAAGAAAATTTGTTCGTTAAATCTTAAAGTTCGTTTTGAACTTTTAATAAATCATTTTCAATTTATTTTCTCTTTCTAAACAAAGAGAATATTCATTTCAATTAATTTCTCTTTTTCTTGAATTTTTGAAAATTTCATCTTCCAATAATTTATTTTTCGTTTTAAGGGATTTATTATCTTGTAATGAATATCTTGTAATGAATTTTGAAAATCTGTGTGTAATAACTCGAAAGCATTAAACAGTTCATCTTGAGACGAGGTACTTACCTGGCTGTCATCGCACTGTCGTCAAACGAGCTTCTTGCCATGAGTGCGAGATTATTTTGAATATTTTCATCTTCATATTCTTCGTCACTCCAGGTGGCTATTAGCACTTCCTTCTTAGAAGTCGGGCCACGATAATTCTTCGCAAAGTGGCCGGGTTTCCCACAATTTCGATAGTTATTATCGAACCGATTTGACTCATTCCGGACTTGCAAGTTTTCTTCTCCAGTTCAATAAGTTTGATACTTATTGATATTTTTGTCATAAAATGCCGATTCCTCATCATTATTATCAACCGGGATGTATTCTTCATTTCTAAACATTGTTTTAGCTTTCAAAGCAATAGATTTTTCTTTGGGCTTCGGTTTGCCATTTGTATATTTTAACACGACCTCGTAGCTTTATTAGCGAACCGAAAAGGGCGCTAAAATCAAGCGTGTTGAGATCTTTCGACTCCATGATAGCCGTGACCATCCCGTCCCATTCACAAGGTAGTGATCGTAATATTTTCTTCACTTTTCACTACTTGATCATGGTTTCCCAAAACAAGCTAGTCCATTTGTAATGACCGAAAATCGGTCGAGCATGTTTGTTATAGACTCGTGATTCTTCATCATAAATAGCTCGTAGTCGTGTAGAATCATATTTATATTCATCTCCTTGACTTGTGATGTTCCTTCATGAGTCACCTCAAGCATTTTCCAAATTTCTTTGGCACTATCACACGAGGAAATCCGATTGTGTACCTCCAGATTTAAAGCACAATAAAGCAATTGTATTTCTTTGCAATTGTAGTGATCGTTTTTCTAATCCGTATCATTATATTCTTCGAAGCTTTTGAAAGAGCCATCGGATTTAGCAGGAATTTTTGGACCAAGGCATATTACCTTTCAAATTTCGATATCATAGGCTCCATGAAGATTAACATCTTTTTCTTCCATATCATGAAGTTTGATCCATCAAACAATGGAGGTCGGTTTAAGGCAAGGCCTTCGACTTGGGAAAATGAAGTGCCATTGGATCTTTTTCTCCTCGGATGTTAAGCTGACTATTAGAGATACATCTATGATACCAATTGTTGGGTATGGTACCGCCACTTGAAAGGGAGTTGGATAGTGCGGTTAAGAATATAGAATTATTTTGCGATTGCAGAAGCGATAAAGTGCGGAATGTAAAATACACAATGATATGTAGAGGTTCGGCAATGTGCCTACATCCTCTCCCCTTATGTTTTTTAATAGGCTTAAGATAAACCTTTCCACATTGTCTTCTATTGGTCCGAGGGAAACTGTTACAATCTTGTCTTCTATATATCCAAGATAAAGCGTTACAATCTTGTCTTTATGTCGGTCAAGATAAACCGTTTTCCTTTTCTATCGGATAAGGAATCAACCTTTATAGCTTTCTGTCGATACTAGAAAAACCTCACTTGGATTTAGATTATGATTCTAACAATGCAGGATCTACGATCCTAATAACACCAAATCAAATTTACAATCTTTTTTTTCTATCGTGAATGGTTGACTGAATGAAACACTCAAACTCTTATCAATTAAGTTCGGTTAAAACAACAATAATGCAATAATGTATAAAACGTATATTAGATGTATAGCAATTTGCTTGAAGTTTTTGTGATGAATAATACCAGATGCATTGGTATTTATAGGCTTGAGAGCCAAACTAGCCATTGCTCCCTGTCCTTCTTTAGCGTACGTTAGACACTCCGCGTAGCGTACGTTAACTTCACATGTTACGTACATTTTATGTTGATCAATTTAGTCTAGTAGCTTCTGCCTCTTCTGCAGCATACATTAAGTTTTCTACGTAGCGTACGTTATATGTAACCTCACATAGCTGTTAGATGACATACTCCATTACGTCACTTTGTCCATCAACGGTCTAATATTTGAATCCTGATTCAAATCTCATAGCTTACGTTAAGAACTATATCTTACGTAAGTTAGGCTCTTGTTCATAGCGCATGATGATCTTCATGCATTGCGTGCGTTAACTGCTCTGTTTTAGCTTCAGTTCTTTGCTTTTCTATCCAGCTCGTGCTTTTTCAACTGTTGTTGATTAATTGTTGTTTTTCATTGTTTATCAACTTATCATCAAAACCTTTAATAAGAATATGTGGAATAAAATGTTCCAACAAATTGTAGCATTCCGCATTCCAGTTCCCGGCTTTTAGATTTCTTCTGGAATTTTCCTTGTAATTCTGCTTGTACTTCGAGTATTTTTTCCTAAAATTACTGAATCTTTACATTATGAATGCCATTTCTTCCTTAAAGTTTAAATTGTTGGGATTCGATGCCTAAATCGAAGGCCCAGCGGAAGCAGTAAAATGAAAATTAATTCGATCCGAATCCCTATGAGGATCGATCGAGCTACGTATATACGAATATATAAATGAAAACACAAGAGATGTAAGAAACTCACCCCTGTAGTCCGTTGATTAAATGGATTCCTTCTCTTGAGCTATTCCCCAAGCTTTAAACGAATTCCCTATGATCCAAAGCGCTCCAAGCACTCGAATGATCCAACGTCGAAAATACAACGCCTCTACTTGCCATGCGCCGGAGAAACGAATGGGATGACGATCACCTTGCTATCCTCCAAGGATACGGCTAGAGCTAAGTGATGAAGATATTGAATTTGATGAATATACTCTATAAGTATGTTTATCAATTTTTCTCTCTTTTATTTCTTGATTTTTCTCCAAGAATCACCAAGAACTAAGTTGAAGAAGGAGAAGAAGAACTTGAGAAATGTATTCTCTCTCTATTACTCTCTCTCACATATGGAATCAAAATGGGGTGAGAGTGATGAGAAGTCTTCTATTGTTTATTCAATTTCCACCCACATGTACAACTCATGCACATGAGGAATCAAACCCCACCAAGACAATCATCATATATTAAAGAATAGAACAAGAGTCCAAAAGGAAGGTCGCTGGAAATGTGGGAGGCGGACCATGTAGAAATCGGACGAGTTCGGTTCGTTTCGGACTCCCATGAGTCCAAACAGATAAACTCTGATTCCGTTCCGATGTATTTATATCGAGCAATTAATCTAATTAATTAATCATATCAAATACAGTATAACATAATTAATTTCTCCAAGAAATAATTATATTCATGAATTATATGTATCACCCAGTAATTAATTTAATTCATTAGGCCGTAAATTAATTTATCCAATAGATCAATTTGAACATCCAATGTCCCAAATTTAGATATCCAATATCTAATATTCATTATGAGAGAATTAGCTTGATTCATTCCGTCCTCAACCCTATTGCGCGACTCGGTAGGTCCGTCTCAGTAAGCAATGGGAGGAACCAAAAAGTAGTAGCACCACCTAGCCAGCCTGGCAGCTTACACTGTACCCCAACTGAGAACGAATGATGGGGATCATTCAAGAACCATTCTGTCATGAATACCAGTATACGTATAAACCCTTCTTTCAAATGTCCCGATCAAGTTATAGGGTAACGGTCAGTCAAACCCTATCTGTAATTGACGCTATGCATGTGTTAATGCAAATCGAGATCATTAAGCTCTTGTGTATCCAATACAACTAGCTCCAATGCATTGGTCAAAGACTTATGATCTCATATGCCAATAACCGCATAGGACATATAACCCGATCACTAACGGGAGAAAGAATTCTATCTTTGTATTCAGTAGGACCTGCTACTTGCCCATCAAGATGCACGTCGACGTTGACCCCCGCCTCCCAGTTTACAGGGTCGAACTACTCTAATGAAAATATTTACGTCACAAGCACATCCCTACTAAATCCTAAAGTCGAAGGTTAACGAATACCTATCACAACCTTTCGATTCCGTCATTGACTGTCCCGGAGTGAAATCCGTGCGACGAATCGAAGATGAGTTGGTTCGAGTATACTAATCCAATTAGCATACCTATAACATGTTCTCCCACTAACCATTAGTGTTCGACAGGCACTCTCCATGTCAAAGAACACGTTATACAAGTCTTCACATAAACTTAACACCCAGTCAAGTTTCATCGACTTGCGAACGATTAAGTATTTGAGCTATAAACCTTTCCAGTGCCGACTCCCTTATCCAATAAGGAGTGGAACGTTTTGCTCTCAAATACACAGACTAGTTTCTATATGTATATTTATGAGTTAAGAATGCCAGTAACTACCAGTATATAAAGAAACATCAATTGCCTTATATTAATGATTTACATAATTACAAGTACAATGCCCTCACTCAACATCCTCTGAGTGGCATTCGAGGGCATACTCCTAACAATCTCCCACTTGCACTCAATTCCACACACTATGGTATCTAATACCCATGTTCTCCAGATGACACTCCAAGCTAGTCTGAGAAAGTGGCATGGTCAGTGGATCAGCGACGTTGTCGGCTGAGTCTACTCTATGCAGCACAATGTATCCCTTGCGAACAAATTCTCTTATGAGATGATACTTACTCTCAATGTGCTTGGTACTGTTGTGAAACCTCGGCTCCTTCGCATGTGCTACAGCTCCCTCGTTGTTGCAGTACATCGGAACAGGAAGCTCAGCACATGGTATCACTTGAAGTTCTCCCAGAAACTTCCTAATCCAGAACCCTTCCTCAGAAGCCTCCGAGGCTGCTTGATACTCATCCTGACAGGTGGAATCAGCAGTCGCGCTTTGCTTGGCGCTACGCCAAGATACTGCTCCTCCATTAAGAGTAAATATATAGCCAGAAGTAGACATCGAATCGTCCTTCAGTCCTTGGAAGTCCGAATCAGTGAATCCCACCACATCCAATTCTCCACCGCCATACATAAGAACCATATCTCTAGTCCTTCTTAAGTACTTGAGAACATTCTTTACGACAGTCCAATGTTCCCTACTTGGGTTTGCCTGAAACCTACTCATCACGCTTACAGCATGCGCAATGTCAGGTCTCGTACACAACATAGCATAAATAAGGCTACCCATGGCCGAAGCATATGGTATATTACTCATTTCCTTTCGTTTTTCCTCACTTTGAGGACACATCTTCAAGGAGAGTTTTATTCCATGTCGCATCTGTAGGAACCCTCTTTTAAAATCATCCATCTTAAATCGATTTAAGATTTTATCTATATAGAGGGCTTGGAAAAGACCTATCATTCTCTTCGATCTATCCCAATAGAGCCGAATTCCAAGAATATAGGTTGCTTCTCCCAAGTCTTTCATGGAGAAATTACTCGAAAGCCAAGCTTTCAAAGAACTGAGCATTCCCATATCATTTCCTATTAGTAGAATGTCATCCACATATAGTACTAAGAATGCGATCTTGCTCCCACTAACCCTCTTGTATACACAAGGTTCCTCTTCATTTTGCACGAAGTCAACTCTTTGACCGCCTCGTCAAAATGAAGGTTCCAACTACGCGACGCTTGCTTCAGTCCATAAATAGAACGCTGAAGCTTGCACACTTTCTGAATATCAACTTAGGATATAAAGCCTTTAGGCTGCTCCATATAGATTTCCTCCTCGAGGAATCCATTAAGGAAAACCGTCTTTACGTCCATTTGCCATATCTCATAATCGTGGTAGGCAGCTGTAGCAAGAATCATGCAAATAGACTTGATCATATCTACGGGCGAGAAGGTATCGTGGTAGTCGGTCCCTTCTTTATGGGTATAACCCTTTTCCACAAGCCTGGCCTTATAGGCGTCAACCTTGCCATCACCATCAGTCTTTCTCTTGTAGATCCACTTGTTCCCAATAGGCACTATGCCCTTGGGGCGGTCTACTAGAGTCCAGACCTGATTGACATGCATCGAGTCTATCTCAACTTCCATAGCTTCACGCCATTTCGCGGAGTCTACATCCACCATCGCTTGGTCATAGGTCGTTGGGTCGGTCTACTGGCTATCACTTGGAACCTCATGGAGACCTAGTTCCTCCAAGTGCACAAGCCCATATCTCTCAGGTAAATGAGACACCCTACTAGACCTACGTGTTTCAGAAGGTTCGGTTCCAGTTTCTTGCATAGGTGTCTCCCGAGGAGTTTCATTGTATTCTTATAAAGAAATACTTCTACCTGATCCGCCTTCCTGAATGAACTCATCTTCGAGGAAGTGTGCTTGTAAAGGAACAACGATCTTTCGATCTTAGGGCATGTAGAATAGATATCCCATCATCCCAGACGGGAATCCAATGAAACGTCCCTTCGTGGACCTAGCTTCCAACTTCTCCACCTTAGTCTTCTTGACATAGGCGGGACATCCCCAAATCCTAATATGATTAAGACTTGGTTTCCTGCCCTCCCACATCTCATGTGGAGTTTTAAGAATGGATTTAGAAGGACATATGTTCAAGATGTAAGCGGCAGTCAGGAGTGCATACCCCCACAGGTAAATCGGTAAGTCAGTATAGACCATCATGGAACAGACCATATTCAACAAGGTCCGGTTCGTTCTTTCTGACACCATTTAACTGAGGAGTACCTGGAGGTGTTAGTTGTGAAACTATTCCATGTTCCTTAAGGAACTCGTCAAACTCCATAATCATATACTCGCCATCTCAGTCCGACCGAAGGGCTTTGATATGATTACTAGTTTGTTTCTCAACTAGGGCCTTGAATTCCTGGAATTTCTCGAAGGCCTCGGATTTATGTTTCATTAAGTATACATAACCATACCTAGTATGATCATCTGTAAATGTAATGAAATATTGATATCCATCACGTGCTGCTTCCAAAGCACCACATACATCGGTATGGATTAATCCCAGTTTATCAGCGGCTCTTTCAAAAGTCCCTATGAAGGGGGACTTACTCATTTTGCCTTTAAGGAAAGATTCACAGGTAGGAAAAGGATCCGATCCCAATGGACCCATAAGTCCATCTTTTTCCATCTTGTAAACCTTGGTCTGACCAACATGACCAAGTCTAAGATGCCATTTCAAAACTTGATTGGTTTCATCCTTACCATGTTTTCTAGTCATAGTATTCACAACTACTTTGTTGCTGAGATTTAGATGATACAATCCATTTAACAATGTAACAGTACCCACTAGTTTATTTCTGAAATAAATTTTTCAGGAACCATCACCAATGAAAAATGAAAAGACTTTTCGGTCCATGATTGGAATGGATACAATGTTTTTGTGTCTATTGGGCAAAACAAGTACATCTTCTAAATTCAAAACAAAACCGGATTCTAAAACCAAAAAACGTGATCCTATGTCGGTCGCCTCGACAATATGCCCGCTTCCCACTGTGATCATAACTTCTCCAGCTCCAAGCTTCCTACTTTGTTCCAGATCCTGATTCACGGTATAAATATGATAACTAGCACCAGAATCCAATATTCAGGAAGTAGAAAATACAGTAGCAGAACAATTTGTTTCCAAAACTAAAAGTTCTGTACCTGAAGTGCCATGAAGAATCGGACAGTCTCTAGCCCAGTGTCCCAGCTCACCACACTTGAGACAAGCATCCTTCTTTTTCTTGTTCTTCGGAACCGTTGGGGCCTTGCCTTTGAAGTCCTTAACATGTGATCCAGTCTGCTTCTTGGTCTTTTTCTTCTTGTTCTTAGACCTCCGAGGTCCAGAAGAAATCACAAGAGCAGACTCCTACATCCGTGGAGTCTTCATCTGAGACTGAGCGGTCACAAGTTTGTTCATTAGCCCATCTAAATTACATGCAATCTCATTGCAGTTGAAGTTCATAACAAACTGTGAGAAGGAATCAGGGAGAGACTGTAGGATAAGGTCAGTTTGGTGAGAAGCATCCATTTTAAAATCAAGAGCCTCCAATCTCTCAATCATGGATATCATTTTGAGGATGTGTTCCCCAACCTTCTCACCTTCCTTCATCCTTGCACCGAACAGTTGCTTGGATATCTCATATCTAGCAGTTCTGCTGTGCTCACCATAAAGTTCGGTTAAGTGAGATAGAATATGCCTAACAGAAGTCATTTTCTCATGAGATTTCTGAAGCTAATTAGACATAGAAGCCATCATGTATGCACGGACTTTTACGTCATCCTTAACCCACTTTTCATGGTTATCTATCTCTTCCTGATTGGCTCTGGTCCGCACAGGAGGCGCCGGAATGTCCATCTCCAAGACGTGTCCCAGTGCCTCTATACTGAGAACAATCATCATATTGCGGAGCTAGTCCACAAAGTTAGGTCCAATCAGGGTGTTCTTCTCGAGTAGAATTGCGAGTGGATTCATTGTCATATTGAGAGTTATGTCTGCATTAATTAGTATAACAGATTAATTAGTGACTTGTTATATTATGATCTGAGTATAGAATTAAGGTCTTTTCTATTCTTGTTACCCATCTCCCACTATTTTATCGTAATAACACACTCCTATGTGAAATCCAGAAGTATTGTCGCACTACTTCATAGTGGTGATCGAGTTCTTTATAAATCTTAATAGAGGGCAACCGAACAGGTTTCTATTCTATTAATTTTCATAAAGTGGTGTCCAACACCAACCCATCTAATGGATGCACTACCAAAAAAAGTACTTTAGCCAACGACCCGAAAAAAAATGGCCGACGACTATAAAGTGTCGTCGGCTAAACTTCGCACTTTAGCCGACGACTCAAAATACCGTCGGCTAAAGGGTTTTAGCCGACGACTTGGTGGAGGTCGTCGGCTAAAGCTCGAAATAGTCGTCGGCTATATTGAAGATATTTAGCCGACGACCGTCATAACGTTTAGCCACCAAAAGAAAAAAAAATATACTTAGCCGACGACCTAGATTTAGGTCGTCACAAAGTCCTTCCTAAAAAATAATAATGTAATGGTTTAGCCGACGACCTAGATCTAGGTCGCTTGCCAAACCTTTTTTAAAAAAATAATTTACTTTAGCCGACGACCTAGATATAGGTCGTCGGCTAAACTCCTTCCGAAAAAAAAAAAAATAATGTAATGGTTTAGCCGACGACCTAGATCTAGGTCGTCGGCTAAACCCTTTTTAAAAAAAAAATAATTTACTTTAGCCGACGACCTAGATCTAGGTCGTCGGCTAAACCTCAAAGTGAAGTATTTATAGTTCAGGGAACACCAACCCAATGTTGCACCTCTCCTCGCTAAAGAGCACATTTCTATTCCCGATTATTTCAATTATTCCCGAAAAAAGCTTGTGAGTTGCTACTTTGAGTTGTGCTAGCTGGAGTGCCGAAGGTTTCTATCAGTTGTTATAATCACCATTTCGATTAAGGTATGTATTTTATTGTATTTTTTATTGTGATTTCGAAACTTTGTATTATTCATGTTACATTCGATAGCTTTTATGTAAAACGATTAAGTTTTATGATGATAATCATTATGATTAATTGTTTGTTGAGATTTCATTTATAATTTGAACAAAATTAATTAGTTGGATTAATATTGGAAAATGTATACATTTTCAGGATGGATAAGAGTTGGATTGGGTTACGAAAATGGGATCCAAGTGTAATGGATGGGATGAAGCAGTTTATGAGATTTGTAAAAGAGCACGACAGTGGTAATACGTTGCACTACTGTCCATGTAATAAATGTAGATGTCGCAGTGATATGTTTCGTTTTCCATTTGATGAGGTCTGGGAACACCTAAAGAAGAATGGTTTTTGGAGTAAATATACATGTTGGATATACCACGGTGAAGCACCGAATTCTGTTATTCCGTATGATCACGGATAATTTAGTGGTAACGGCGGGTTCACCGATCCGAAGAGGAGGTTGATTGATGATGTGTTTGGTTTTTCCGAGACGTTTGTACCAACTGAGCAAATCCCACGACCCCGTAGACCGTTGCCTTGCAATACTGCTGGGCTTGACAGGTACAATAAGCTAATTCAACTCCAACAGACCCCTCTATACCTGTGGTGTAACATGACTGTTTGATTGTGTCATGGAAACGATGAGATTAAAGGTGGAAAACAAATCATCCATCAAGTCTCGTAGATGATTACTTGGAGCTTACGAGTAATATGCTTCCACAGGTCATCATCTTCCTAATACATATTCAAAAATGAGACGAATTTTGAAAGATCTTGGTCTTTCCTACATTAAGATTCACGTGCATGTATGATTGTGTTCTATTCTCGTGGGCATCCTAATGAAGACCTCACGAGATGTCCTGTATGTGATACGAGAGATATAGGATCACTCCTTCCGGAAAAGAGAAACCGGTGAAGGTACTTTGGTATTTTCCATCAAGGACGAGTTGGAACGGCTTTTATGTCTCCTCACACAAAGAAAAGCAATGAGATGGCATGCCGAGCCGCGCACTAATGACGTGGATACTATGATACACCCTTCATATGGAGAAGCGTGGAAGCATATAGATAGGAGTATCCGAATTTTTCTTCGTATATCCGAAATGTGAGGCTCGGGATTGCATCGATGGTTTCAACCCTTTTGGTAACATGTGTCTTTCATATACCATATGGCTCATTGTAGTGATTCCTTACAATCTTCCTCCGTGGATGTGTATGCGGAAGGAGTATAATATGTTGACCTTGTTAGTCCGGGCCGGGATATCCGGAAAGTGTATCGATGTGTATATGAGACCTTTGATAGAGGAGCTGAAATTGTTGTGGGAGCAAGGTCATCCCACGCACGGCGCTTATTCGTCCGAGACGTTCTACTTGCACGCCATGTGTATCGGCACTATTAGTGATTTTCTTGCATATGGAATCTTTATCTGGATCTCGTTATTAGCGGATATAGAGGTTGTCCAGTGTGTTTGAATGCGATTGTGCTAGGTACCATCAGAGGAAAGTTATCCAAAGCGTCATCGGATATGGCTTGACAGGAACATGAGTGGCGTATGGATGCTGCAGATTTGATGGCACCGTAGAAATGGGCGAGCCACCACGACAGTGGACGTGTGATGAAATACTATCAATTCTTAATGAGTACGATTTTGGTCACTTAGCAACCATCCTGATGTGCTTGCAAAGAACCCCTGAAAGGCCCGCGGTATAAGTATTGGTCGCACAAAAGTATATTGTGGGAATTGCCTTACTGGTCCAAGTTACTGATAAGGAACTTCTTGGATGTCATGCACATTGAAAAGAATGTTTGTGAAAGTGTGGTTGGGACAACCTTAGGTTGGGATGGAAAGACCAAAGACGGGCCAAAATCACGCAAAGGTTTGGAAGAAATGAGCATAAGAAAACATTTGTGGTTGAAAATCACAAGGGAAAACAAAATCGCCTAAGGCGGCTTACACCATCACTGAAAGCGTAGAATCGAGATATTTTGTTGGATAAAGATCGCTAGGTATCCTACGGGTATCTTTGGAAATATAGGAAGATGTGTTAATTTCGGGAGAACAAGTTAACTGGTTTGAAGAGTCATGATTGTCATATCCTACTCCAACGCCTATTTCCGGTATTTATTCGACCGTACTTACCAAAACAGTGGTCGAGCCGTGTGTTGCATTGTCAAGATTTTTCCGAAACTATGTACGAGAGAAGTCAAGAGATCTCGATTTGCGTAAAATGCAAGATGAGATCATCTATATCTTGTGCAAGTTTGAGCGAATATTTCCTCCAAACTTTTTGACCTCATGCCTCACCTCATGATCCACCTTCCCGTGCGCTTATTGGTCACCGGTCCAAAGGTACTACATGTGGATGTACCGGTTGAAAGGCAACTCGGTGATTACAAAGACTCCGTACAATAAGTCTCGCACTGAAGGATGCATTGCGAATCTTACCTTGCGTCGGAGTGTATTACGCATATCAAGTTGTATTTGGGCAACTTCGATCCCCTTCCCGCTCTATTCCACAGATAAAATACAATTCAATCTTTCTATCATATCCACCGAGGTTGACGTCTATGGGAGGTTGCTAGGAAGACAATTAGACCCGCATTTAGTCACGAATTGCACATTGGTGGATATTGCTCAATTGTCCGTAAGTTCAAGATCTTGGAAAGACATCCACTTGTCATGCGATATGGTGCGAGGTGACACTAGATTCCACAATGACACTTTTGCCGACTATTTTGGAGAATGGGTACGTATACATTCAATTGCTATTGTATTTTGGACTTAAGATATTTTTTCACATAAAAAGTTTATTTACGACAGATGACACACATACAAGATGACGGACACCCTAACTGGTCGCGTGAACTTATGCTTCTTTCTATGAAGCCGGTTATGTCAAGAATTTATTCGATGGCCAAAGTCAACGGTGTCACATTCGTATGCCTTGGGAGAGACCAAAAAAGAAGATGTCAAAATTCTGGGGTTATGATAGATGGTGGATATTACGGTGTTCTTTTGGAAGTGGTAGAACTAATTTACGGGGAAGGCATGACAATTTACTTGTTTAAGTGTCGATGGTACGACACCGCCTTGGAACCGATATGCAAGACGACTACGGCCATTATCTGTTGACACTTCCACTTCATGGTATGAAAGTGATCCTTTTGTATTTGCTACATCAAGAAAGTCGGTGTATTATTTGGATGACTTGGTGAAGAAAGGCACATGGAAGGTAGTGAATGTTGTGACAACGAGGAATATTTTTAGTCTTGCTACATCGAGAAACAATGGTATTGATGACGATGATGCTTATCAAGAGCCAAATGCGAAATATTCCACCATCAACGACAATTACAATGAATAATGTTCTGAAGGACGAGTCATCCGACTCGTGGTGATGCTCGCGAATACGTTGACGTTGATACAAACGAATTACTTGAAAATTCTGATGACGATAATGTGGACGACTTGAGGCATATGTTGCCGGATATCAACTCAGATAATGAGACAGACTGTAGTGATGACTCAAACTATGAGCCATAAATTTAGTAGACGTATATTTTTATTTGTTAAATATAATTAAAAAAATAGTAATAGTAATAATCATAATCATAACATTAATAAAATATCAATAATATTATTAAAAAAAAACGGGGTTTAGCCGACGACAAGATCTACGTCGTCGGCTAAAGTTTTTTAAAAAATATAGTTTAGCCGACATATATGACGGTGTCGGCTAAACACGGAAGTGACCCGGCCGTGTTAGACAACACGGTCGGGTCGATCATACTGATTTGTTTTCCCATTCAGGGCTGGTGCGACACGGTCCGTGTCCCCGACACGATCGACTAATGTTTTTTAAAAAAAAATTGAACTTTAGCCGACGACTTATAAGAAGGTCGTCGGCTAAACCCGACCGTGTCCATCAACACGACCCGTGTCGCACCCGCCGTAAATTGAAAACAAATCGTTGCTACCCGACCGTGTTGTCTAACACGGTCGGGTCACTTACGGTTTAGCCGACGACCGTCATATATGTCGTCAGTAAAGTATAATTTTTTTAAACTTTAGCCGACGACGTAGATCCCGTCGGCTAAACCCCACCTTTATACGTTTCTCGTACCTCCCTTTTCTTATTTTCTTCTTCGCCCCCTTAGCCATTCGCCCGCCGATCGTCACCTGTGCCCAACTACATCGCCCGCCGATCGTCCGGCCACTTGACCCGGTCTCGCCCGCCATGTCCCGTCGCCCGCCCCTCCAGCCGCGGTCTCGCCCGCCCGCCAGCGGTCCCGTCGCCCGCCCGCCTCGCCTCCGCCCGCCTCCGCCCGACCCGTCCCATCGCCCGCCCGCCCGCCGACGCCCGCCTGTCGCCCTACTGCCGTCGCCCTCCGCCCGTCGCCCTCCAGTCCGGCCGCGGTAACCCTTGTCCCTTTTTTTTTATTTTTTTTGTTGAATTTATTGTATTTGTTTGATGAATTTGTTTAGAATATGTGGTGAATTTGATAAAATGTTTAATGAGTTGTGATGCAATATTTGATGAATTTAGTATTTTCAATATTTTGTGTTTAATGAGTTGCGAATATGATGAATTTGATTGAGGAGGAAGGGATTGTATAGCCGGCGTTAATCGAAATATTAACGTGGTATGGCATTGATAATTACTGTTGTGTTGAATTGTTTAGTTGATGAATTTGTTTAGATTATTTGATGAATTTGTTTAGAAATATTTGATGAATTTGATTGAGGAGGAAGGAATTTTATAGCCGGCGTTAATCGAAAGATTAAAGTGGTATGGCATTGATAGTTACTGTTGTGTTGAGTTGTGAATTTGATTGATTTGTTTAGATTATGGATAGAATAAAGAAAGCGTTGGGGAAGAAGTCGACAAAGTCGACCACTCCCGATTCGGGGGGGAGTTCCGCAGCCTCTAGTAAGGCGGATCCCGGTACACTATACATATCTCAGATCAGCGTTCATGCCCTCCAGATACTAGAAGCTACCGGCATGAACGCTGACGATTTTTATAGGGCGACAGATGAGCCCGCTGCACTAGCGCGGCGTTTATCCTTTCAGACACCACGGCCGACCCCCTCGCAGCCGGAGACTCGTATGCCTCCCATCCACCGACCCACGTCTAGCCCTCACACATCAGGAGATGTACGGAGTTCCTCGTCCGCGGTGCCCCACGGTCCGCCGCCAACTCTATTCATGCCTCCGACGGTTCCGACTATTCCGGAGGTCGATGAGTTGGGAGCCCGAGTTCCCGTTCGATTGATTAGCCCTGACGAGGCATACGTGTATGAGTCTTGGCCAGACAACATGTTTTGGCGCAGTTGTCGGGTTTCGAAGACGAAACTGTATGAGGAGATAGAGAGGGAGAAGGAGAAGGGGAAAAAGTAGTGGAGGAGAAGAAAAAGAAGAAGACTCGTGGCCCAACAAAGGGTCTGGCGCTCGACTCGTACTTAACTAAGAATGGCCGTTATGAGATTCCTCTAGACAGACACGGCCGGCCGGTGATGTCTTCTGACGCTGCGGTGTCATATAGCCGTAATGTTGGCTTTGTCATTCGGGACAGAGTCCCCGTTTTGTGGCCCGATTGGGGGGACGTGCCGCAGTGCGTGAAGGATGCTTTGAATAATGCTATGTCGGTCAGTTAATAAATATTTAATAAGTGTTTTTCAATCAACACGTAGTTCTTGAAAATGCAATATGTGATGTTTTTAAATTACTGCGTATTTATGCTGTTCATCGGTGTGGTTTGTCATTCCCGACTCTCTACTACGTACTTGGTGTGACGAGGTGCAGTCTACCAAGTAAGTCATTTTAATTTATTTTGTATCTACATTGTTTGCGTAATTTTTTTTCTTACGAATGATATATGTTGTGCAACGTGTGTTGTAGGTACAAATCTTGGAAAAATGAGATGCACATGTTCTGGACAGCCTAGGGTGATACCCGAGAGGCTACCCCGGAAGAATTCAAGTTCCGGGAGTACGAGTGGAAGTGGCTACGCGCCATTTTCGCGACCCAGAGTTCATGGTATGACTAAAATACCCTCATTTCATTCTTCCTCTTTCAGATTTTATTTTTTTGAATTCTAAATATAAACTCCATTTTTTTAAATTAATGTTTCAGAATATAAAAAATACTTGAAGTTCCGGTTTTTTTAAATTAGAAAAAATCGGAACTTCATGTATTTTTTAAAATTCGAATATTATTAATATTAAAAAATCGGAATTTTTATTCAAAAGTGGAAATAAATTGTTTTAATAAAAATAAAAACTAGAATATTATTTTCCATAAAAAATAAAAATCAATATTGTATTTTATTTATTAAAAAATGCTAGCATTTAATAAAAATAATAATATTTCGCTTTTATTTTTTGAATTCTAAATATAAACTCGATTCTAAATAATATTTTTTGAAGGCGACTAGCTTGACCAACACGACCAATCGTCTTTGGTCCGATCGACCATCACATCGGGTTCCCGTCGTTAGCCGAGTTGCGCACGAGGCCATTTCTTGATTCGTTGGATGCATTTGCCTACGTGACTCGAAAGCATTTCCGAACCCCGAGGAGCATGTAAGTCTTTTTTATTTTATTTTAGTAATAAAATAAATGCCTTTGTATCATACTTTTATTGATATTCAAATATTTATTTTCATATTAACTTAGGAGCGTGTGCGGGAGGAGTCTCGAGGATGCTTGCCGAGATTGCTCGGGAGCAGATCCGGACTTAGCGAGATCGACCTCGATTCTCGCTATCGACAGATCGATCAGCCGATCCTTATGTTCGCGCTAGGGTGTGGGGTACCGTCTACCCTCCTAGAGGTAGTCGGTACCGCACTAAGATGATGGGAGCCGAGGGTCACCATGTATTGAAAGATACCCACGGCTTCCAGCGCCTCGCGGACGGATGCACTGATCGCCTATCTCGAGGAGCAGTTGAGGGCGGAGAGGGAGCTCCGGGCTGAGAATGAAAGGAGGACTCAGACGCGGTTACATGAGAGCGAGCAGAGGACTGAGTCGCGGTTAGAGAGTTTCCAGAGACAGCAGCAGGCCATGATGGACTATATGATGACGCTAACTCAGACCATTACTCAGGCTGGACTGCAAGCACCTGCTCCACCGCCTTCTCTCTTCGGACAGACCCCATCTTCACAGCCTCGTGACGAGGATCTAGGGGATGGTGGTAATCCTTCTACTACTACATTTCGACATTTAGATGATTTTGGCAGTGGATTCTAGTTGTGTTGTTGTAGTACTCTTGTATATTTATATTTGTGTTACAATTGTGTAAGTGATTTTATTGACGCTACTAGTATGTTGATGAAATTAATGTTCTTGAATATGTTGTGCGTTGATTGTTATTGATAATGAGAGCTGGTGTATAAAAATTGCAGGTGCAAAAATACAGGTTTTGGGATACCAAAATCTGAATTTTTTTTTTAAATAGGGTTTTAGCCGACGACATATAAGACGGTCGTCGGCTAAAGTTGTTTATTTTTTTTATTAAAAAGGGTTTTAGCCGACGACAAATAAGACGGTCATCGGCTAAAGTAATTGATTTTTTTAAAAAATAGGGTTTTAGCCGACGACCTGTAAGACGGTCGTCGGCTAAAGTAATTTTTTTTTTTTTAAAAATAGGGTTTTAGCCGACGACCTGAAAGACGGTCGTTGGCTAAAATAATTTAATTTTTTTTTTAAAAAATAGTTTTAGCCGACGTCATATAAGACGGTCGTCGGCTAAACTGTATTTTTTTTTAAAAAAAAAATGGTTTTAGCCGACGGTCTCGTTACGGTCATCGGCTAAATGTTTTTTTTTTCCAACAGGTTTAGCCGACGACCGTGTACTAGTGGTCGGCTAATGGTTGAACTTTAGCCGACGACTGCACAAAGGTCGTCGGCTAAACCTTGGCCGACGAATATCGGCCGACGGTTTTTTAGCCGACGGCTGGTATGATTAGCCGACGACTTTGGGGTTTAGCCGACCACTTTAAGTCGTCGGCTAAAGTCTGATTTTTGGTAGTGATGATTCGATCTTCTTTTTCCCCTTGTTCACTCCCCTCAACCTATACGGTTTCTATGGTTCGTGAACAAGTTAAGTTTATACCATCGACGCAAATCAGTTTCACAATTGAATCTTATCCGGCAACCTATCAAGTTTCTAGGGATTAAATTTTCTCCAACGGAAGGCATCCAATGCACTCCCGGTAATTTATCCGTCCTCCCCGAATGACTACCCTGATAACTCGGAAGCATAGCACATCTGGTTTGGATTTCAATTTCCCGAAAGCTCGATGGAGGTAAGGAAAAACTTGAAACCTTATAAACTTAATAATTTGTTGTGGGAGAATTATCGCGATTAATGTTACACTTTGCACATTAATTCATTTAAGCGCGTTTGTGGCATTCATACAATATGAAACAACCATTCACAACCTAGTTGCTACCAACATGTGCTTCATGGACCGTTCCTAGAAAAAAAACTCCATAATCTAATTACAAGTCTGTTGTTACCCAAAATATTATCCGGAGATAATATGCTGGAATAGTCGAGTAACAAACAAAATGCGAGATCACGTATGTGGGGAAGTAAATAACACAAGATTTGCCGGGGTTGTTAGTCCCGGGCTTGAATGCTCTCGTGAGATATTATTGATACAAATACTTGGAAGTACAAATATTAATGTTAAAGTACAATTACAATGAGTGTAAAGACTCTTGTTATCTTAGCTATCGAGTGCTGAAGTTTACCGAAAGAACCAGAGTTGATGCTCTGTGAGTTCTTGTAACAACGATGGAGTGCTGTGACGACTGTGAGAAATCGACGGTCCCTCACTGTGTGAATTAGCTGAACTCTCGTATGAAGTAGTTTCTGTACTTGTGAACCTTTAAATCTGGAGTTCTCTGAACTGTAGGGACTTCTCGTTTCTGCTGACCGTATTTTGGTTAAGAGGTTCGGAGAGCGAAATCCTAGATAGATTCAAGAGAAAGCCGAGAGGATAAAAGCCGATAGTATGAATTTCTGAACCATTCTCCAGTTTCTGGAGGCTGTCTATTTATAGTACTGGGAGTCGCTGCGCAATCGCCTCTGCTGTATTATAATAAGCGGGCGATCATCTTTAGCACATGGGTTGGTCTCCTTAAAGTCCGCAGCAGTTGCTGGATGCCAGAAGTGCGAACCAATGAGAGGCCAACACGTGTCTATGTCGCTGTCTTGGGAGGCCCCACTTAGGACCTTTCGGAGGGTCTGTCAGTAGGTGAGGCCGTCCTTGTCATTGACAGCTGTTGATGGGCTGGAGTCAACGATCCATGTTCTGCGGCGCCATTCGCGGATCTGCACATGGGTCCTTGCTTCGTCATCCAGTCTTCGTAGACTTTGACAGACGATGGCCTTGTTCGTGGCATAGGACGGTTGTCCTTGGTTGGGCACCAGAGTCAATCGCTAGGTGCCAAAAGGCGATCGCCCCGGACGTCGGTCGCTCGGTACCTGATTTCGGTCTGGACTCTTTGCTCTGGCAAGTCCGTCTTGGATTTATTTGATGCTATCTTCGGTCGCTCGGCCTTTATACCGATCGCCGTCGAGGCGTATAAATCGCCGCACAACAATTGCCCCCCAGCTCGCTCCGATGTTGGAGACGTGGGGTGAGGTGGTTCTGCTGGCGATTGCATAACTTAGACGAGTGACTCAACATTTTACGGACCAAACGATCGTTTTTGGACGGACTGGTTTGAATTTGGACGACCTGGTCGGTCGCTGAAATGAGCGGGAAATAAATAGCGGGCTCGAAACTCCGCGGGGGTACATGTCGCGATGCGATTGGGGGAGTCCGATGGTTAGTTAAGACTCCTCATCTGGCGTGTCCTTGAAACGACGCGTACGCGGGTTTTAAGGGAGTCATTGATTGCAACTTTATCCGACGGTTGCACTTCAGCCCTCGAAATTCTCCTTATTTACACGGAAGCCCCCGCCTTCTCCTATAAAAGGGCAAGGGTTGCAGTGCAAACCTCTTTACGCGATTTTGTCGGAGAAGAAGATAGCCCAAATTTTTGAAGCTTTGCCTGCCAATCGTCGATCGACTCAATCTTTCGGTAAGAAACAATCCTCTTTCTCCTCTTCTTTTTGAGAATGTCTGGAGTAACTTCAACGTCTGAAATGGGCACCACCTCCGCCGATGGGCCTTCAACTGCCCGGGAAGGATCCTCCGTGGAATTCCATATGGAGACAGCTGCCGAGACTATCCGCCGGTATTAATCCCGTGAAAGTCGAGGAACTGTTCAACGAGGCCGATGCTGCCAGGGAGGCGGCGGCCGAGCAAAAGCACTTGTTGGTGGAGAAGTATTTGGTGGTGAGGGCGTACTGGGAGCAACATAGCGCCTTCGGCCAAGCTTATTTAGCCTTTGCAGAAATCATGGAGAGAGTGGCCAGTCCATGTCCCAAGTTCGACTATCGGGAGTACTCGATCGCCCATCCCTATCAATCCACGAAGCGGTCGCTGTTCCGGATCTCGCAGCGCTCCCCGTGGTCCCTTGGCCAGATCAGGAGCTCGACGACCAGGAAGGACTTGGCCATTTAGAGGTCGAGGTACCATGTAACTTCTGATGTGGACCTTTTCACGCCTACCGAGAATGAGCGAGCCGACCAACCTCCGGAGAGCATGGTCGCCGTGAATGAGGCGATAATGGAGGCCGGTCTGCTGTTTCCTCTGTCGTTTGCCGTCTCCAATTTGCTGGTCGCCTGAAATGTGGCGCCGCTTCAGCTAACGCCGAACACGTGGCTCCAGATTGTCTGTGCCCTCACTTTGTTCGGCGGTCACCGACTATACCGCCTTCCTTCACCGTTGGAGATGAACCACCTATTCAAACTGACAGTTCATAAGGGGTCCGTCGGTGGCTACCATATCCAAGGCCGTTCGGGTCGGGTGATCTTTGGGGTCCCGAACAAGGTGCGTGGTGATCCGGCGAAATGGTTCTGGGTCGGCGGTGCATGGAAAGCATCTGCGAGCACAATCCCACTGGCGTGCTGGACATTCCCACCGGCTTTCAGGAGAGGAATCCGAGTAAGGGTTCTGACTCTCCCTTTGTTTGGATATGTTCTGAACTGATCTAATTTGGTCTTCCTTTTGCAGGTTTCCATATTCCTGTGGCTGACGAGCTACCTTTTGACTTTCTGGTCATCTGGGAGTGGATATGCAGTCTTCCGAACGACGATATAGACGCTCACCAGATTAACAAAGAGAGCCATTGGTTGTCTGCTCAGTTATTCCATTTTTCGCGCCACCTTTCGGTCCCAGGTATGAATTTACACGATCTCCATTTGCTTGGCGATCGTCCTGTTTGAGGAATATGTGAAAACATTGTTTGATCGTTTCATTTTTCAGATGACCATTTCCCTCGCTTCCTCGAGCCTCCACCGGAGATTGCCATGTCGAACCCCGGAGTTTTGAGTCGCCTGCGCCAGAAGAAGTCGAGTCGAGTTCCTCCGGTGGCGCTACCTCTTATCCCGGAGGTGAGGCCTCACGTGGAGCCGATCGCTACCGGGGAGGAGGTTCGGGAGGAGGGACTCCGGCTGAACCGCAAGCGACAGAGGTCGGGGGTGCCCCTGTTGGTGAGCCGCCGATCGCCGTGCCTCCGCTCACCGCGATCCCCTTGGTGGATGAGGCTACGCCTTCTTCGGCTTTCCTGCAGGCCATGGCGATTGCCGAGGCCGAGACCCCTCGCGGGAAGCCATACTTCGGCCGCGACCCCGAGAAAGCCGAGAGGTAAACTTTGTTTGTTTTGCTGAGTTTTGTCACTTGCATAGGAGATGTGCTAACTCTTATGTTCTTGATGCAGGATCCGCTGCACTAACCCGGCATGCTCGCCGCTAGTATTGGATTTTCTCGCGAGCCGATCTCCTCACGAGGCCTGTGACATCCCGGAATAAGTCGCTCGAGCTGTCTCTGCTCTGCCGAAGGCCTGGACGACCGATTTAGATGCGATCGCCCGCCAGCGATCCGGGGACACGATACAGGCTGCCTTCGCTCTATCCCTCCAAGTGGCGCCGATGGCTGCCCAAGCTCTGAAGGACTTTGAAGGGCGCCCTTCTACTTCCAGTCTTCAGGCGGACCTTGAGGCTACTCGGAAAAAGAATTCCGAGTTTGCCGATAGGATCGTGGCTATGGAGAAGGATTCCTTGGACGCGGAAAAACGGGCAAGTCAAGTTCTTGAGCTGGCGAGACAGGATTCTGAGCGAGCCCGAGCGACGGTTGACCTTCTTCGGGATCAGATGACAGTGGCCCATCGGTCGTACACGGCTGCTCAGAAGGAAGTCGATCAGCTGAAGGTGACCGTCGCCAGGCTGACTAGCGAGCTGGCGTCGTCGAGGGGAGAGACGGCTGCTAAGGAGTCCGAGCTTCAGGGTGCGCATCAGGCGGTTGCGGAGTTGAAAAGAAAGCTGGAGGCGACCGAGGCTGATCCTTTTCTCAATATGGAGTTCGTCAGCAAGTTTGTCTACTACATGGCGTTCGTTGACTCACTCCGCGCTGCTAAGAAGGGAGGGATAGAGGTCGGCCATCTGGCTGAAAACTTCAAGGCTTACGCGCTGGAGCACCCTCTGCATCCTGCCTTCTCCGTGCCGATCTTGGACCTCTCGGATCTCGGCGTAGACCTAAGCTGGTACCCGAATCCCGAAAATCTTGTTCATCCAAATGCCTCGGAGGATGGGGAAGCAGCTCCGGAAGCCGGCGGGGGAGCGCGGGCCGATCCAGCAGTTGAAGGTGAAGGCGAGGTAGGGGCAGCCTGAGGTTTTACGTCCTTCTTTTTGTTTTTGTTTTTGGCTTGTAATTATTGTATCTTTCCTTGTACTTCTGCCTTCGGGCGACCTTATTTGTACTTTTGTATTCCAAGTAATGAAATGAATATTTGCTTCGTTGATTTCTTGCTTGTATGATTGTCTTTCTGAGTCTTTGCATGACTTTATACAAGTGTTAGAGAAATGATCGTTGTGTGTACAGCTCCAAGTGAATCGATAAACTCATATTGATAACTTTTACAACAAAGTTGATCGCTGCACATACATCTGAAAAATGCCGATCTCCGTATGTAATTGGATAGGGACGATCGTGTTATATATAACTTCGCCCTTGCCCCTTGTTTTTGTTTCCTTAGTGAAAGTAAGGGGACGAAAATAAATCGTTGAGTGAGCGGTCTTCAATTTTGCAGATTCCTCGAGGAAGGCCGACCATCCCGGCCTAGAGCAACCGTGCACAATTGCGGAGTTCGATGGAACCGAACTCCACGACCATGTCTTGTGCGCGAGCGACATTCCGTCTGATGGACAAGTTCTCGCGACTCACTTTATTGTGAGGGTCCTCCGTAGGCTGCGCCCGCCTCGTATTTAAACAAAGGGTGTGTGGTCTTGGTCTGGAGAAGTCCTTGCGCGGGGCGTCGTCGAATTAATCAACTCCACGATAGCGGCTTGTTAGCACTTTTCTACCTCGGAACGTCATGTTAGATGGCGATCCTCGACGGTATACGTTGTGACGGGGGGAGGGACGTGTCGCATTGTCCGGGTCCACCATGTTAGGTGATGGACCTTCGAGGGCAGGCGAACGTGTCCACATATCTGTTTTGGAGGGCCCTTTGGCTACGCCCGCCTCGTATTTAAATGAAGGGCGAGCGATCGCTGCCCAAAGGGACCTTACACGGGCACAGAGAATGGTTCCATCGTCCTCCACTGCCATGTCGATAGTCTTCTACCTCGGACCGTCATTTCAGATGACGATCCTCGACGGTATACGTTGTGTAAGGGGAGGCGATCGCTTGCCTAGGTTCTTCATGTTGATGACGAACTTTAGAGGGCGAGCGAGTCATACTCTGATTTGTTTTTGGAGGGTCCTTAGGCTACGCCCGCCTCGTATTTAAACGAGGGGCGAGCGATAGCTTCCCAAAGGAACCTTGCATGGTCATAGAGAATGGTTCCATCGTCCTCCACAACTATGTCGGCACTTTTCTACCTCGGACCGTCACATTAATTGGCGATCCTCGACGGTATACGTTGTGCTGGGGGAGGCGATTGCTGCCTATGTCAATCATGTTAAATGACGAACTTTTAGAGGGCGAGCGAGTCATCCTATTTTTTGAAGCGTTTGCTCAGGCAGTAGCCTTTGGTTTGACGAGGCGGGAATCGGGGAGAGACTTCCGAAGTTTCCTCCTCTTGATTGAAGCATATGGATACGGTCGCCGAGGTTGATCGAGGGGTCGTCTCGTGTGAGCTTTCCATCCTATTCACGAAGGGCCCTCCAAAACAGATATGTGGACACATTCGCCCGCCCTCGAAGGTCCATCACCTAACATGGTGGACCCGGACAATGCGACGCGTCCCTCCCCCTGACACAATGTATACCGTCGAGGATCGCCATCTAACATGACGGTCCGAGGTAGAAAAGTGCTAACAAGCCGCGGTTGTGGAGTCGATTAATCCGACGACGCCCCGCGCAAGGACTCCTCCAGACCAAGACCGCACGCCCTTCGTTTAAATACGAGGCGGGCGCAGCCTACGGAGGACCCTCACAATTAAGTGAGTCGCTAGAACTTGGCCATCAGACGGAATGTCGCTCGCGCACAAGACATGGTCGTGGAGGTCGGTTCCATCGAACTACGCAGCCATGTCGACACTCTTCTACCTCGGACCGTCATGTCAGATGACGATCCTCGACGGTATACATTGTGTAATGGGAGGCGATCACTTGCCTAGGTTCTTCATGTTGATAACGAACTTTAGAGGGTGAGCGAGTCATCCTCTAATTTGTTTTTGGAGGGTCTTTCGGCTACGCCCGCCTCATATTTAAACGAAGGGCGAGCGATCGCAGCCCAAAGGAACCTTGCATGGTCATAGAGAACGGTTCCATCGTCCTCCACAACTATGTCGGCACTTTTCTACCTCGGACCATCACGTTAGTTGGCGATCCTCGACGGTATATGTTGTGCTGGGGGAGGTGATCGCTGCTTAGGTCCATCATGTTAAATGACGAACTTTTAGAGGGAGAGCGAGTCATCCTCTTTTTCGAAGCGTTTGCTCAGGCAGTAGCCTTTGGTTTGACGAGGCGGGAATTGGGGAGAGACTTCTGAAGTTTCCTCCTCTTGATTGGAGCATATGGATCCAGTCGCCGAGGTTGATCGAGGGGTCGGCTCGTGTGAGCTTTCCGTCCTGTTCACGTTCGACTCTGGCGACCGTATCGGGAGATCGATGGGGCTCCGGCTAAGCCAATAAACTGTCCAGCTTGCCCTCCTCGAACAATCTCCAGAGTTGTCTCAGGAGGTCACGGCATTGATTGGTGTTGTGACCGGGACTCTTGTGGTAAGCACAATATTTATTGTGGTCCAGATGACCATTGTCCCTTATCTCCTTTGGCTTGTTTAGCAGTTCGCGCCCCTTGATGGCGTAAAAAATGTGGGCCGGAGTTCGGTTGAACTTGTGGAGGAGATGGGCTTCCACATCCTCGAAGGCCTTGAAATCACCGGGTGGCTTGGCGAACGCCTTGTTGGTTTTGACGATCGCCGTCTTTCGTACGGGAGGCGGCGTCCCCTTGCCTAGGTGGAGGGTGAGCATCCTGTGCCTGGCCAGAAAGTCGGCATCCTTAGTGTGGAAGATCGCATAGGTCGGGGGGATGTCCTTTGTGAGGTGTCTAAACATGGGTAAATGACCATAGAACACCCCCAAGACCGAGTAAAGAGCGAGCTCATCGCTGATGGGCTTGCCGGTGAGGACTATTTTATCCACCCGGTCGATGTAATCTGCATCGGATTCGTCTTCCCCCTGCCTGATTTTCATCATGCGGTGGGGACCTTCTGGTCGAGCGACCTTGGCGGCGAAGTACGATGTGAAGTCGCTCGCCAGTTTTTCAAATGAACTGATGGATCGCGGTGGCTCTCTATTTATAGGACTGGGAGTCGCTGGGCGATCGCCTCTACTTTATTATAATAAGCGGGCGATCGTCTTTAGCACATGGGTTGGTCTCCTTAAAGTCCGCAGCAGTTGCTGGCTGCCAGAAGTGCGAACCAATGAGAGGCCAACACGTGTCTATGTCGCTGTCTTGGGAGGCCCCACATAGGACCTTTCGGTGGGTCTGTCGGTAGGTGAGGCCGTCCTTGTCACTAACAGCTGCTGATGGGCTGGAGTCAACGATCCATGTTCTGCGGCGCCATTCGCGGATCTGCACATGGGTCCTTGCTTCGTGATCTAGTCTTCGTAGACTTTGACGGACGATGGACTTGTTCATGGCATAGGACGGTCGTCCTTGGTCGGGCACCAGAGTCGATCGCTAGGTGCCAAAAGGCAATCGCCCCGGACGTCGGTCGCTCGGTACCTGATTTCGGTCTGGACTCTTTGCTCTGGCAAGTCCGGCTTGGATTTAATTGATGCTGTCTTCGGTCGCTGGGCCTTTATACCGATCGCCGTCGAGGCGTATAAATCGCCGCACAACAAAGTCTTCGTCTTGAATCTTCGTCTTCTCGAAAAGGATCTTCCTCCGGTCTTCGTCATTACATATAAATTTTACATTGAAAATTGCATCCTAGATACAAATATTTCTAGTAAAATAAATAGGCTCAAAACGGCATTTACAACCCAATCGAATAAAATGAACGATTCAAAACTAAGTCCATGAACCACATCCCCATTCAAAAGCATTCATCCAATAAATATTATATAAACGGAAAGCCTAGAGATAGATTGATCCAATCGACTCACACAATCGGTAATATGAAAATGCTCAAAATAATTCGGTCGATCACAAGTATTCCAATAAATCAATTTTCCCTTATAAATTAAATACCATGTATCATTTTAATCATATTAAATCCAATTTAAAATGTGGGAAATTAATTTTTAGGAATACATGAAGAAAACAAGCCCGAAACGGGCTGAAAACCTATCGAGCAGTAAGTAGGGCTGCCCAGCAGCCCTGGGCCACGGCCCCCTGAGCCCTGGGCCGCCGCCCCCAGTCCAGTAGCCATACAAGCGGGCTGAAACAGCCCTGGGCCGCGGCCCCCTCCTTCCGGACCACTCCCGGACCGTCCAACGGTAATTCGGGGCTAGTTTTCCGACCGGATATTCAATATCTATATTTTCCAACATTCACATCATCAATATAAATCATATTTCCCAGAAATTAAAGATTTATATTTAGACATAAACTTACGAAAAATACAACTAGAACGAACGAAAAACATATACCACGATTATGACTATAATGATTCCAAATCATTCACCATCTTATCGAGCATTCCAAATGCCAATATCGTATATACGCTCGCAAGGCCTATGTTCCAATACCAATGTTGGGATTCGGTGCCTAAATCGAAGGCCCAGCGGAAGCGGTAAAACGAAAATTAATTCGATCCGAATCTCTACGAGGATCGATCAAGCTACGTATATATGAATATATAAATGAAAACACAAGAGATGTAAGAAAGTCACCCTTGTAGTCCGTTTATTAAATGGATTCCTTCTCTTGAGCTATTCCCCAAGCTTTAAACGAATTCTATACAATCCAAAGTGCTCCAAGCACTCGAATGATCCAACGTCGAAAATACAACGCCTCTACTTGCCACGCACTGGAGAAATGAATGGGATGACGATCACCTTGCTATCCTCCAACGATACGGCTAGAGCTAAGTGATGAAGCTATTGAATTTGCTGAATATACTCTATGTATGTTTATCAAATTTTCTCTCTTTGATTTCTTGATTTTTATCCAATAATCACCAAGAACTAAGTTGAAGAAGGAGAAGAAGAACTTGAGAAATGTCTTCTCTCTCTCTATTACTCTCTCTCACGTATGGAATCAAAATGGGGTGAGAGTGATGAGAAGTCTTCCTTTCTTTATTCAATTTCCACCCACATGTACAACTCATGCACATGAGGAATCAAACCCCACAAAGACAATCATAATCCATTAAAGAATAGAACAAGTGTCCAAAAGGAAGGTGGGTGGAAATGTGGGGGGCGGACCATGTAGAAATCAGACGAGTTTGGTTCGTTTCGGACTCCCGTGAGTCCAAACAGATAAACTTCGATTCTGTTCCGATGTATTTATATCGATCCATTAATCCAATTAATTGATCATATCAAATACATAATAACATAATTAATTTCTCCAAGAAATAATTATATTCATGAAGTATATTTATCACCCAGTAATTAATTTAATTCATTAGGCTGTAAATTAATTTATCCAATAAATCAATTTAAGCATCTAATGTCCCAAATTTAGATATCCAATATCTAATATTCATTATGAGAGAATTAGCTTGATTCATTCCGTCGTCAATCCTATTGCACGACTCGGTAGGTCCGTCTCAGTCAGCAATGGGAGGAACCAAAGAGTAGTAGCACCACCTAGCCAGCCTGGCGGCCACACTGTACCCCAACTAAGAACGAATGATTGTGATCATTCAAGAACCATTCTGTCGTGAATACCAGTATACATATACACACTTCTTTCAAATGTCCGGATCAAGTTACAGGATCACGGTCAGTCAAACCCTATCTGTACTTGATGTTATGCATGTGTTAATGCAAATCGAGATCATCGAGCTCTCGTGTATCCAATACAACTAGCTCCAATGCTTTGGCCAAAGACTTATGATCTCATCAGCCAATAACCGCATAGGACATATAACCCGCTCACTAACGGGAGAAAGAATTCTATCTTGGTATTCAGTAGGACTTGCTACTTGCCCGTCAAGATGCACATCGAGGTTGACCCCCGCCTCCCAGTTTACAGGGTCGAACTACTCTAATGAAAATCTTGACGTCACAAGCACATCCCTACTAAATCCTCAAGTCGAAGGTTCACGAATACCTATCACAACCTTTCGATTCCATCATTGACTGTCCCAGAGTGAAATCCGTGCGACGAATCGAGGGTGAGTCAGTTCGAGTATACTAATCCAATTAGCATACCTATAATATATGCTCCCACTAACCATTAGCGTTCGACAGGCATTGTCCATGTCAAAGAACACGTTATACAAGTCTTCACATAAACTTAACGCCCAGTCAAGTTTCATCGACTTGCGAACGATTAAGTATTTGAGCTATAAACATTTCCATTGCCGACTCCCTTATCCAATAAGGAGTGGAACGTTTTGCTCTCAAATATACGGACTAGTTTCTGTATGTATATTTACGAGTTAGGAATGCAGTAACTACCAGTAAATAAAGAAACATACATTGCCTTGTATTAATTATTTACATAATTACAAGTACAATTCCCTCACTCAACATCCTCTGAGTGGCATTCGAGGGCATACTCCTAACATAAATTACTTGGAGGGATAACTTCAGCTTGGTTCTTTGTAGGCGACTCAGCTGCAAAAGTAATTCCTTTCTTTGCTGGCTCACTTGATAATGAACAAGAAAGTTCAAACTCAAATGCCTTGAGGTCTGATAATAGTTCTTGGATCTTTATTTTATTAAGATCCTTGTATTCTTTCATGACTACAGCCTTCATGCTTCATTCTGGATTAAGAGATCTCAGAACCTTGAGGGCCATCTCTCGATTGCCATAGGTCTTTCCAAGAGAATTTATTTCATTGATAATTTATGTGAACCTAGTGTCCACATGGTCAATGGTTTATCGAGTCTTCATTTTGAAATTATCAATTTTTTGAGTAGCAATTGAGAATTTATTTTCTTTGATCAACTCTGTTCCCTCACACATTACTACTAATGTCTCCCAGATCTCTTTCGCATTTTTGCAGTTTCTGATTTTAACCATGGTGACTTTATCAAGAGTTTGGCATAAAATGTATCTGGCTCGATTGTCAAGGTTGGCCAGCTTCCTTTCTTCACTGGTTAGCTCTGATCTTTTGTTAGGAATCTTTTTAGGTTTCCCGGCTGCAATTTCTTCATTTGTATTGTCTTTTAGGTAGGTGAATGGACCTTTCTCTATTATGCACCATATATCATCATGCATGGATGATAAATATGCTTGCATTCTTATCTTCCAAAGGTCATTTTCATCAACAGAGAAAATAGGAAGTCTAGAGTGCATATGTTGCATGTATTCCATCTTTAATGAGAGATTTGACAAAATATACTCAAGTATATGGATCAGGTTTGGTGTTTTTGAACCAACTTATCTGATACCACTTGTAGGTCACAAGTACAAGTCTGGAGGGGGTGAATATACTTGTAAAATCTTTTGCTGAAAATAACCTATTTGAAAAACTCACCTGTAATATAGTGCAGCTAAGATAACTTGGATGATTTTAATGCAGTTGAGTTCAGTTGAGATATCAACTGTAAAAACATTTTGCGGAAGCTAATTGACTTTTAATGCAACAGTTAAGATGAATGCAACAGTTAAGTATGTTGTTAAAAATAATAAATCACACAATACTTATAGTGGTTTCAGAGGTGGGGTAATCCTCTACTAATCTACTTTTCTCCAATCCACTTGGAGGTGAATTCACTATAACTTTCAAGCAGTGAAACTTTGTTACAACGAATCTAGTTGCTACAGCTTTCAACCAATTAAAACCCGTGGCCATTGCAACTCCTTCCTTGGTTACCTAACACCTCTTGATCGAAAACCCTTGGATGCCTCAACAACTCTCAAGTTGCCTATCACCTTCCAATCAAGAACCCGTGGATGGTTTACAACCTTCTACTCTCAAGAACCTTATTCAAGAAAGTACCCTGCACTGAAACATAAAAACAAGAGTTTATGCTTCTCCAACTTCAAAGAACTTCTGATGATTTGAATCTTAGAGATCTTTGTTCTTTCATGATGCTTTAGCAAGGAGTGTATTGCTTCTTTGCTTTGTTTGCTTTGATTGAATCGCATCGTACTTCTGCTCAAGTGTTCTTCCGATATTTATAGTATGATTCTTGAGCTCTTCATAACTGTTACATTTCTGAACAAATCCATCCGTTGGAGAGTGGACTTCATTGTTTAGCTTTTCATCACTTTGCACGGCTTTGTCTCTTTCTTCAAATCCGATCGTTTGAAGATGTAAAGTAATTTGCGCCATTTTGAGTTACTATATTTGGAAAGTCTTATGGGTGTGAATCTTAAGGAATATTTTATTCCTTAACTTCCGGGAATTGATTAGTTTGTCTCCTTGGATTTGTTTAAGTCTGTATGTGATTTTCCGTCTTTGTTGACTTTTCAACATTTGCTGATGTAGACATAGATATTTTCTGAACTCATTTGATATTAATTCTTGGCTGCTTTTCTGCCTTGGTAAAACCCGACTGACATATCGGTCAAACTCGGATGATGTTTCATCTTGATGAAAGTTGGTTGATATTTGGTTGTTCCATACTTGGTGAAAATCCTATCTTGGAAAGACTCAGCTGTACTTCTGTCTTAGTCAAACCCGGCTTATATTTTTTCTTGACCAAAACCTAACTGATGATTTATCTGGTCAAACTTAGCTGATATTTGCTTTGACCAAACCCGACTGATGTTTGACTGTTCTATACTTAGCCAAAATTTAACTGATGAGCATGATCAATACATAGCCTAATCTTTTTAAAGGCCCATAGAAGATACTCATTTGGTCCTTCTTTACAATGCCAAGTACTTAAACATACATTTGAATTAAACTTGAATACAGGGAAGACATCATCAAAATCTCAAAAAGGTATTCCTAATAGGGGGTAGATTCACCGGTTCCTTCAACCTTCATAAATGTCTGGTCATCCATCATAGCCATCATAGGCTCAGGATCTGCTGCAGAAGCAGCCAGATTTTCTTCCAGAGGGGTTGCGCCCTGTGGGGTTTCTATTGCGACAGGTGCAGCATGCGAAATTGCCTCAGTAGCCGATGTAGCCACCAGGGTTGTTGTAGGGACAGCTTCCGTCTTCGAAGACTTCTTGGTCTTCCACTTCTTGTTTTTTTTCTCGACAGTTGTAGGCGAGCTGCTGTCGGGAACATTCCTCTTCTTGCTGACAACCTTCTTCTTTTTGTCAATAGGTTCGGATTTGGTTGGGAGATCGGCAACATCCCTGGGATCATTAGATGTTGGGAGGGATAATGGGCTTGGCTTGTTTGCAAGAAGTGACTCCTTGTTGAAAACAGATGGCTTGGAGCCACCGAGAAACTTCCCGGCGAGGATCTTCTTGGCATTTCCGGACTGCTGTATCCCACAGCTAGTCAGGATGTAATTAGGAATGAGGCCAAAAGATTTCCTGGCAGACTACGGCTTCGATGCTTCCTCCTAAAGCATTTTCAAGATTATCTGGCACTGGTTTACCTTCTCTCCGGTCATGATGGCCACCATCATCCGGAAATCATACTCGTGCACATCTCTAATGCGCCATTTCGGTTTTCAACTACCCTGCAGAAAAAATCATACAAGTAATAATAGGGCAGAGTGAAGTTCTTCTTGTGGCAGGAAAGATGAACTTGAGAAGATTGGGAGTTCCCAGGGAATAGATCCCAATAGGCCTTCAAAAGCTCTTCAGACCTGAATGTCCAGCTCCTCCAATATCAAACCATCGGAGGGAAGTCTGTACAAACATTCAAGGAATTCCCAATTAATGATTATCTCCTTCTATTGCACGGTGCTGATGATAGCAGTGAAGTCAGAACCCTTCTTGTTCGACCCATACTGAAACTCATCGTCAACATAGAACTCTTCTATGATCTGTTCATCGTAATTTTCTGGATGCAGGCTACCCAACTGGTAGAGGCCGGTTTGCTTCACATGGGAGACAACTAAGTTTATCTCGGCCATATCCTCATACTTTGACAAAATACGATCCTATAGAAATGAGCGAGCAAAGATATTTCCATCGATAATCATGTCTTTCTTAACTGAGAAAGATGAAGTCTGGGAAGAAGACATTATTGCAGAAGTGAATAGAAAAAAAAGTACGTAGAAAGCTTGAAAGTATGTAGGTTGTATGCTGTAGACTTGATAATTATGCAGAAAGCGTAAAGAGTCTATGGATCAACATACTAGCCCTTTTATAGTGTGCAGGGAAGCTAGGTTACAGTGACGGTCAGATTTAAGGGATGGTAACCGTCTTTGAATGAATGTATATGACGGATTCAGATGTAACGTGTACGTATAATCGGTCAATATTTGAATTTGATGATTGAGCCCATTTCTGACATAGCCCGTCTTTCACTATTACACGAAACGGCAGTTTGAACGTTGAAGTCGCGGTTTTTAAGGCATTAAAGTATAGGTTTCTCTTCAGTATAGGTTTGGACTTAAACATAGTTTGTAATGATCAAGAGTATGAATTTAGATATGATTAAAATAATAATAATTGATATCCTACAGTGTATGTGTTGTATCCAAAAAAATACAGCGTTCTCCCTTAAAAGGTACATACAAGATTCAATTCTTGCAGCAATTTTGGATTAACAATGTATTCTTGGGTCATACTGTATTCCCACTTAATTAATGCACACGTCATCTGTAGGAAGGTTATAATCCCTTCTACTTCCTACTGTAAAGATACAACTTTTCTGATAGTACAATTAATTAAAGTGGATACTGTATTCATGGGTCTTACAACATTCCCCCTCAATTGATGATTAAATGTAAAAACTTACAAGGAGTCGGGATGTAGCATTCCCAATTCTAGGCGAAGCATGCATAATCTGGTGGTGCTGAGAGGTTTTGTAAAGATGTCAGCTAACGGGATGTTTGTAAGAATCCTCTCGATCCGAACATCTTTATTCTCAACATGACTCCTAATGAAATGATGCTTCATATAAATATGCTTAGTTCGCGAGTGCAATACAGGATTGTAAGTGATTGCAATTGCACTCGTGCTATCGCACATGATTGGAGTCTCTCTTAAGTTGATGCCATAATCTTGTAACAGCTGTTGCATCAAAAGAATCTGCATACATCAATTTCCAGCAGCATAGTATTCCGACTCAGCTGTAGAAAGCGATTTGGCTAATTTCTTTTTACTGAACCAGACACAAGTCTTGGTCCAAGGAAGTGGCAAGTGCCGCTTGTACTCTTCCTATCAACTTACATCCTCCGAGATCCGAGTCGATGTGGCCTGCCAAATTGAATCCGTCTTCCTTAGGATACGACAATCATACATCGATTGTTTCTTTTATGTACTTAAAATTTGTTTAGCTGTGGTGAAGTGTGACTCTTTAGGTGCTACCATCTACTGAGCACACACTCCTACAATAAACTAGATATCGGGGATGTTGGTTGTTAGGTATAGGAGTGAGCCTTTAAGGTTCCTGTAGAGTGATTGACCAACCGGCTTTCCAGCTTCGTCAACACTTATCTGTGTGGAAGTGCTCATGGGGGTGGACGATGATTTAAAGTTGTTCATCCCGAGTTTATTGAGAATCTCCTTGGTGTACTTCTTTTGGTTGATAAATATACCTGTAGGAAGTTGTTTTACCTGCAATCCTAGGAAATAACTAAGTTCTCCCATAATACTCGGTTCAAATTTACTTTACATGAGATGATAGAACCTTTGTCATAAAGCAAGGTTAGTCGAACCAAAGTTGATATCATCTACATATATTTGAACCATTAAGAGATCGTCACCTTGATATATTTTGAAAAGGGTTTTGTCGATTGCGCCTTTCTCAAATCCATTATTGATCAGATACAGTGACAGGGTTTCATACCAGGCTTTAGGTGCTCGCTTGAGTCTGTACAATCCTTTCCTTAGCATGTATACAAGATCTCCGCCTTCTATGTTGGCAAACCCTGGAGGTTTTTCAACATAGACTTCTTCGGTGAGGTCTCCATTCAGGTATGCGCTCTTAACATCCATTTGATATACAATAAAGTTCTTGTGGGCGCCAAATGCTAGGAATATCCTAATGGCATCTAGTAGAGCTATAGGGGCAAAGTTTTCATCATAGTCGATTCCTTATTCTTGTCTGTATCCTTGGGCTACTATCTGGATTAGTTCCTAATTACAAGTCCGTTTTTGTCCTTTTTATTTCTGAATACCCATTTGGTTCCTATGACTGCCTGATGTGTAGGTCTAGGAACTAGGTACCAAACATTGTTCAGTTCGAAACCATTGAGCTCTTCTTCCATCAAAGTGATCCAGTGAGAATTATTTAGAGACTCATTGGTCGAAAAAAGTTCGGACTGGGTTAAGAATATAGCTAGGATGCACATAGAAAGTCTCCTTAGTTCGGCTTGGGATTTCCATATAGGGAATTAGACTTCTCAGAATCTGTCTCTTCCTGTGCACAAAGTATAGTGTCTTGTGTATATGTGTGGTTACACCGACATCGATATCTCCAATTATTAATTTTTGGGGGTGATCTCTTAACCACCTCCTGTCAGGTTCTAGTTCGGCATCCCGTGCTGTAACCTATTGAACTGTAGCCTCAACTTCAGCTTGTACAGCATCAGCTTTGACTGCTTCTGTTCTTACATCAGTGGGATTGATTTCTAGGTCCACGATAGTTTTTATTGGAGTTTGGGGGTCACCAATAGAGACTATCTAGGTGCTCTGGGTTAGGTCTTCTATTCCTGTAGGGTCACAATGAGGTTCATCAAATATTACGTGGACGGATTCCTCTATTATCAACTTCTTTTATTAAATATCCTGAATGTTTTGCTGATAGAGGAGTATCCAATGAAAATACCCTCATTCGACTTTTCGTCGAAGGTCTGAGTTGATCCTTTCCATTGTAGAACACATGCATCTAAAAATATGAAAATATGCAACCATTGGAGTTCTGTTATTCGATACCGCATATGCTGTTTTGTTGTAATGCATGTTGATGATACATCAGTTTTGTGTGTAGCACGCTGTGTTTGTTGCTTCTCCCTAAAAATGCTGCGGAAACTTGCGTGCGGCTAACATGGTTCTTGTTGCTTCTTTCAGCATCCTGTTCTTATGCTTGGCAAGACCAGTTTGTTGAGGAGTCTGGGCTGCTGAGTATTCCTGCTGTGTGCCATTGTCCTCACAGTATTGCTCTATAAAGCGATTTATGAATTCCGTGCCTCTGTCAGTACGAATGGATACAATACTCAACCCTTTCTCATTTTGCAGCTTTTTCATGTGCTTTGGCAGTTTTGTGATCGTTTCTTTCTTCTTGTTGATGAAGATGGTAACAAGGCAGTATTTCTTGTCTCCCAGACTTATAGGGTCTACAGGGCCGTAGAAGTCCATGTGTAGCAAATACAGGATCCTGTGGGTGAAAAGATTCAGGATGGCCTTGACTTGCTTGCCTTTTATGAAATGAAACCTCAGGCAAGCCTCTCATCATTCCCTATCGAGCGAGCTCATTGATGGTCTTGAAGTTGATGTGTGACATCCTTTTATGCCATAGCCAACATTGATCTGCAGTGCTTTTGGCAACAAAACACGGAATAATGGAGCTTGTGGGCTTCCAGTCACTAATATACATGTTACCTGACAAGCTTCCTATAAGGACAATTTACTTGGTTTTGATGTCCTTCACCCTACAGTGATCTACATAGATTTAATCGAGAACTGTTTGTCACAGAATTGGCTAATACTAAATATATTATACTGTAGTCCTTCTACCTACTGACAACTTGCTGATATCTCCTGTCATGTGGTGAGAACATCCACTATCGAAATACTAGATGTCTTTCTCCTTTTTGTCCTGTGTTGTTACCCAAAATATTATCCGGAGATAATATTGCTGGAATAATCGGGTAACAAACAAATGTGAGAACACTTCCATGGAAAAATAAATAACACGAGATTTGCCAGGGTTGTTAATCCCGGGCTTGAATGCTCTCGCGAGATGTTATTAATATAGATACTTTGGAGTACAAATATTGATGTTAGAATCTATTACAATGAGTGTAAAGACTTCTAGTTATCTAAGCTGTAGAGCGTGTAGATTGCCGGAAGAACCAGATATGAATCTCTGTGAGTTCTTGCTTTAGATGTTCAGTGTATGAGAATGTATCTTTCTCTGTATGTTTTTTACTGTAATCACGGTGATGATGATCATTTCGCCACTCTTGTACGTCCCCTATTTATAGGAGACAAGGTTGTTGGGTCCTCTCCGGCGATCCCGGACGACCGCCGTATTCTATATTAGAATAAGATGGGCGATCATCCCATCATGTGGGGCTGTTCCCTTAAAGTCCGAGGCTGCTGCTGGCAGCCAGATGTGCGAGCCAATGGGGAGCCTGCACGCGTCCTGAGGCACTGTCCGGGGAGGACCCACTTTGTACCTTTCGGCGGCCCTGTCGGTAGGTGAGGTACGTGACAGGCTGGGGTCAAAGGTCTTATCTTACGGTGCCTTTTGTGGATCTGCACGTGGGTCACCGTCCAAGATTCGGTCTTCGACTACTTTGACGGATGTTGGATTCATACGTGGCACGAGACGATCGTCTCTGGTTGGACATCATAGACGATCGCCAGATACCAAAAGACGATCGCCGTGGGTGCCGACTGTTGGGTGTTTGCCCAGTGTATGTCTTCTATGGTTGGCTCTCAGATCATTATGCCGATCGCCATCGAGGGGTATTAATCGCCGCACAACATCCTGTAATCAAAGAAATTAGATAGATTTATGTCCCCTTTGTTTTTTGGGTCCATAGTTGTTAGTGCCTTTAGGTACCCAAATTTTCCTGATAGCAAGTGGTCTGCTGTAGGTTACTTCTGGTCCTGCTCTGCAATATTTACGTGGGGCAGGCACATAGTCGTTGTAATCTTGAATATTATGCATGTAAAATTTAGGGATTTGGTTCCAGTACGATTTCCATCTCAGATGGGGAACCATTTTCTTCGGCCTCACAGCTTGCCTTCTAGGTTTCCAGTTGGATTCCCGTATCTGTTGATGGTGGAACTGCGCGGCAGCCTGCCTCCTAGATGGATATCTTGGTTTCTGTATCTAGGGGTGCACTATACTATTCATAGTACTGTGGTGCATACCTTTGATACTTAGTTACAACCTTCTTTCTGGATGGCTATTGATGCTGTAGGTATGCTCGGGGATCATATTGTTGATGATTCACATTGCGTCTTATAGGTCTATGAAGTTGGGGTTTCCGCTGCTTATGATACGAACTTGATGGCAGAATCCTAGCCTTTGCTGTCCGAGGTGAGGCAGCTGTGACCTTTATGGGACTCGGGGCCTCTTCGGATTCTGGAGAGGGTTCCACTCCCTTGACAACACCATACTACATTTTCTGTTATGGGAGAACGAGTCATATCCTAAGCCACATTTATCGTGGACGTGCTGCCCAGTGCTTAGAATATCTTCCATCCTTATTGATCATTTTTCAAATGATTTAAGGATGGTCTCGAGTTCTCCTTCTCGTTTATCGAGAATTTGTATCTTAGATTCTAACAAAGAATAATCATTTATCTTGCAATTATTGAGTTTTCACCTCATTTAGTTATGTTGCAAGTTGATGATTGCTTTCCATGAGTTTTCTTGGGTAATTTTGCTATTTTCACAATCTAAAGACATGTTTTCATAATTGTTCTTCATCAAATCATTTTCATATTTCAGCTCTATGATTGAAATGGAGAGCTGTATGTTTTCATGTTTGAGCATCTCATGGACTTTCTGAATGGTTCTTAACCCATTCATCATATTTTTAAAAGTCTGCGATGCATTGATAGGAATAGTTGAGATTGAGCTTACCTCATCATCATTGCCTTCGTCATCCTCTTATTCTTTGGCCATAAAGCACATATATGCTTTGTCTTCTATTTCATAATCGGAGGAGTCACTGTCAGTGATTATCTGAAGGCACTCCTCGTTCTTGGTTGTTGCGGGCGAGGCTTCTGATCGATTTTCCAATTAGGGCCTTGAGCTTGTTTCACCAAATGCGCCTTTTCTCATCCTTCTCTTGTAGCTCAAATTCGGGAAATTTCTGTACTTTGGGATGAGGACAATTATTCGCATAATATCCTGGTTTCCTGCAGTTGTTGTTGGGATTCCGGAAACAAAATCGAATACGCAGCGGAATAATAAAAAGAATCCCAAAACAGGATCGATCAAGTAACATATATACGAAAAGAAAAAATGAAGATACAAGGATTAAGGTCCCATACCCTTGAAGCCTTTGATAATATCTTCGTAAGTTTATGATGATCACGAACCCTATCACGAGCATGACATACCTTTGTCTCCAACACCGAAAATGCAATGCCTCTACGTCACAACGCGTCGGAAGTTGCCCGAAAAAATCTACAAGACTCCGTTCTCCAAGAACACGACTAGGGAAACTCGTAGGAATTTTTCTATCTTTGTTTCTTATCTTTTTCTCACCTCCAAGATGAAGAATTGAATAAGAAAAATTCCTCTCTCCCTCTCAATGATGCTCTCGGCCGAACACTCCTTGATGTGGTGTATTGAAGTGCTTTGATTTTGTTCATTTTATAAGATTAAAGGCATGATAAGATCCTATCATGTATAATGTCTTTTGTCATTATTAGTTGAACAAATAATGATGAGATATCACCACTAAACAAAACACACCAAGACAAGTAATGAGAAGGTGGGGGGAGGCCCATTAGGAAGTTTCCAAGAAACGGGCCGAGTCACTCGACTCGTGTACTGGACGTTCAACAAATGACTCCGATAAATACACTCCATTTTATCTCCAATATATTTATACTTAATTAATTAGTCAAGTTACTTAATTATATCAAATACAAATATATTTCTCTAAGAAATATTATTTATGAATTAAATTAATTACCAGTAACTTAATTTCAATTCATAAGACCGCTATTTGATTTATCCAATAAATCATAATTAGATATCCAATATCTAATATTATTAGAGAGATAATAACTTCACATTTATCCGTCAACGATCCTGATGCGCGACTCTATAGGTTCATCTCAGCCGGCATTGGGAGGAACCAATGAGTGCGGGCAGCACTTAGCCACCCTAGCGGGCCGCACTGTAAACCTCGACTGAAAATGAATAAAGGGATCATTCCATAACTATTATGTCGTGAATACTATATACGTATAGACCCTTCATCAGATGTCCCGGTCAAGTCTTCGAGTCACGGTAAAGTCAAACCCTACTGTTGACTAGACTATATACATGTGTTAATGCAAATCAAGACCGACTGATTACTAGTGTATCTAATACGACTAGATCAGAATGCTTTGGACAAAGACTTATGATCTTATTTGCCATTAACCGTATAGGACATTTGCCTGTTCACTAACAGGAGATAGAATCTTTTCTTGGCATACAGTAAAGACTGCTACCTGCCCGTATAGTCCGCACTTCAAGGTTTACTCGGCAATTAAGCAAATGAGTCTAAATACTCTAATTACAAACTAAACGTCATAGGCACATCTCCTACTGAACCCTCAAGTCAAAGGTCCACGTATACTATCATAACCTTTCGATTAGCCATCGACTCTCCAAGAGTGAATACCGTGTGACTGAATCAAGTATGAGTCATGTTCGAGTATACTGGTCCCACCAATATACTTATAACTATGCTATCAAGACACGCACACGTCCTAGCATCAGTTATACAAGTCTTGCTCAAAACTTAATGCCCATTAAAGTTTATCGACTTGCGAACGGTTTACGTAAATAAACTTTAAACACTTCCAGTACATTTTCTCTTTTCTAATGACGAGAATGGAATATTCACTCTTTACTTACATGGAATTCACTTCAATGTTTACCAAATCAAGAATTGGATTTTATTATCCAGTTTTAATTATTTGTTGGTTTTACTCTTTTGATGTATGACATGTATGGATGTATGCGTGATATGTTTCTTGCATGTTAGGATGAGAAAATTAAAAACCTTATTTTTCAAAATAACTAAGTGATTTTAATAATTGATTTTTTAAAATCAAGTTGGCCTCCATAATTGATTTAAGTTGTGAAATATTTAGCATGCGCGTTGACATTAGAGTCTTCCTCCACATCGGATGTGGTGATTATTAGCTCACTAGTTTTAAACTTCAATTAGATAACAAAAAGGTGAATGTTATTTTTTATTATAGGACCTCTCCATCTATAGGACTATTATTGTTGGCCACTAAGTATACAGAATATAGCTTGGAAAGTGTTTTAAGCAACAAGCAGTACTATTTTCAAGTTTGCGTGCGTAGCGGAAGTCTTGTTAAAGTAAGTTGCTATAAATACAGCAACTCGGTATGTAGTGTATACTTAAAATAATCACAGTTATTAAAACAGTAAATGCAGAAGGTAATTGACACAATAATTAAAGTGGTTCGAGGTAAACCCCTCTACGTCCACTGGTCCTCCACACAGGAGTTAAAATGTTTATTATAAATACTGTGTACACAACTACGTTTTTATAATCAAACCTATAAATGTATCGTTCACACATATTGAGACAAAGATCGTAGCTTTCAACCATTCACACAGATTGGTTTAGGCTTTCACTTGACTAACTTCTTCACACATAGTTCCGAAGCTTTGTCTCTTCAATGCAGATCCGTCACACACAGTTCAGGAAAAGCAAGGCTTTCTCAGTCCACACAGGGCTGATAGATTTGTTCAATGAAAGAATGTTTGTTTGAACAACAGCTTGACTTTCTTGAGCTTGAGCTGATGATGTGTTGTTCAAGGTTGAGCACTTGTATATTTCTTCTCTCAGAATATGCAGTATGCTTGAAGAAATATGTTTGCTCAGATATATATTCGTGTAAGTGCGTATATCTTGTTGTTGGTTTTTGGTCAGTAACTGATCTTCAAACTCTTGGAGATATATATAGCCTTCTGAATAGATCCAATGAGAAAGATCCGTTGAGCAAAAGTCCGTGACAACTGGATGGTTGACTTGTATAGACCAAGATCCGGATTTTGCGTTGTTTGAAGATCTTTGTTGGTCTTAATATTTAAATACTTTATCCTTTCAGTATTTAAATACTTTTTTCAAACGGGACTTGACTATAGCAAATAACAAAGATTCCTTTTCAAACGGTCTTCAGTCCTGTTTCGATAGGTATTGAAGATCTCAATACTTTACAGCTTGAATGTTGTATCCATTTGTGCTGTAGGCTATAATGGAGAAGTCATTGTATGGAGTGTTGCTGTATGAAGAGACAGCTTCCATACTTGGCGCAATTAGAATCTGTTGTTGTATGATGGCATTATGAGAAGTCTTCGATACAGGATCAGCAACTTCAATCGACTTTCGATATAGCATCTTGCTGTATGCTGGGTTGGCACTTTATCAAAACACTCTATCAAAACATTCGATATAGGGATTGTTTTATCCTAACAATTTCCCCCTTTTTGATAATTTGCCAAGTCTCCTTAAATCCTTTTGATGTTTTCCAAACTTCCTTGATGATTCCAAAACCTTGACACTTAACATCTTCTAGGAGGGCAGACTTCTTGGTCTTCTTTCGAATGTTCTGGCCTTCAGCAATTATCCTAACACTATGAACTACTCATAGGCGAGTTCAGCTTTATCAAAAGAGTATTACATCTTTAAACTTATGATTGGCGTGGAGGCACAATCTTACAGTGTTATCTAGATACATACAACTGAATCTATGAACTGTTCGCAGTCAAGTTCGTACAGCTTAACAACTTTTTATACTTGTATGCAAATGGATTGAATTACGTAATCATACAAGAACACAGTAGATTACGTGTTGTAATCTTTCAAGAAAAAAATATTTTATTGATATTGAACAAAGATTACAAGTTTTTGTTATCTCAAAACAAATAAGAATACAGGATAAGAATACAGGAGGAAATTTAGCTCCTATAGTCATAATGCCTCCAAGGCCTTTTAGGGTCATTCTTGGTACCCTTCCACCAATTCTGATGAGCGTCCCTGTTTCGATTTAGATATATAGCTTGACCTTCATAAGATTTATCAAAAACCAGGATCCAATCTTCTAGGTGGGTAACCAAGTCACCTTGCTTGTGCTTGGACTTCATCTTCTGCGGGAGAGGGAGCATTCCTTTGTCCAACCTTTTCTTAAACTCCTCTGCGGCTTCCTGCACCGTCCTGCATCTGTCGAATATTGAAGATTCCCTGATAAGAACAATGAAGTATCTTAGCAGTTCATTCTTCCTCCAATTCTTGATCTCGTCGGCAGTTGGCTGTCGGTTGGCCGAGAGGTTTATTGCTTGCGGTTTTTGAATGAGGCTCTTCCAAGGAAACTTCGGGTCCCGGAATTTTGGGCAATCTCCCTGTATCCTGACGTTGTGAGCCGGAGATGCTAAACGATTAATTTTAGCAGTAATGCTGTCTCCAAATGTAGCTTCTATCTCCTTATCTTGCTCAAGCCTTGTTCTCCTTGCAGCTTCCCTCGCTTCTTCCCCCTTTTTGGTGTCATCAAGGTAGGACACCTTTTCATCAAGACGTTCAAGGATCTTCAATGCATCGTCTTGTTTCGCCTCAAAACTTGCCATTTTGTCAACAAGGGAGCTGAGCCCTGCGACATATCTTGAATTTTCTTATCATGTGCTTGAAGCTTGGAACCTGTATCGATGTGAGCGGACGCTGTCTTGGCCTCTGAAATACGAATCTTAGCTTCTTCTTCCTTTAGGATCTGCTCCTGACGCTGTTGTAATTTGTTAAGTGCCTGCTTGAAGACGGTAGGCAGAATACAGAAGGCTTCTTCAACTTTAGAAACTTCATGCCTCATACCAGTCATTTATTCAATGGCTGACTGATGTAACCAATCAATCTCCTTTTCAACAGCATGCAGGGCATTCTCGACGTCCTGTAGGAAATAGTTTGTCGGCCTAGAGCAAGCAATTACTCTTTCTTCTCGATGGTTCGGGGAGAGTCGGGATGGAAAAAATCTTCAGCTCCATTCAACTGTCTTAAGTTCACATTGGGACGTGAATCGAGTTGGATATCCTCAGGTATGATACCGTCGTCGGATTCCAAAACAGTTGAAGGTGCGGGAGCATCCGATGCGGGGTCAGCAAAAGGGGTGGATGTATTCTCCTGTTCTGAAATAGGTTCTGAAGACATAGGTACATGAGGGACTGAATCCTCCTGCTGTCTCTCAGCATCCGCCTGCTCCTGCAGAGGGACTGATTCCTCATGCGGGATGGCGCGGGTCTGGTCGTCTGTGGCGATAGGCTCGGGTGCCTGCTCAGCGGTTAGTTGTTCCTCCGCGACAGGAGGGACTGAATCCTCGCTGTTGGGAACATTATTTTGGTTTGAGGTCTGTTGATCCTGTTGGTGTTGAGGTTCCTCAAGACTCATTCTCAGACCTGCCTGGAGGGCGTCGTCGTCGTCCGAGTCGTGATCAGATTTAGGACTGGGGGGAGCTGAGCCATTGGATTTTGTTTTACCTTTCTTGCGGGCGTCTGCCATGTCCATCAGGTGGCTTGTGATCAACTCTTTACAGCAAAGGCTGTCCCATTAGATCAGGGCTTCAATATCTTGAGAGTCCGTCACTTCCAAGACAAACCTTTCTTCTTCGCACCATTCGCTCCAGTTGTACAACTTGTTGTACGGAGCGATCATGTAGGCTTTCTACTGGACAAAGCATTCATAAGCCTGCTCAATTTTCATTTTGTGAGCCTCCTTAGCTTCCTTTTTGGCTTCTCACCAGCAATGGGAGTTTTGCTGTGAGATCTCTTCCTCTTCTTGGAAGACTCTTCACTCTGGGACTTCGAAGACATGTCCCTCGGATCGGCAAAAAGGGGCAAAGTTCGGACAAAAGGTCTATTCGCAATCATGGGGTCTTTGTTAAAGATAGAGGGCCTGATACTTCCAATGTATATCCGAGAATTGATCTTCCTCGCTTCTTTGGCTTGCGGAACACCGCATTTTGTCAGAATGTAATTCAGAAACAAACCAAAGGACTTCTTTTGCGAGGCAGGCTTGGATACTTCTTCTTGCAGCCTCTTGAGTATAATCTGACACTAGTTGACCTTTTCACATGTCATGATGGTGACCATCATCCTGAACCTCAAATTGGTGCACATCTCAAACGCACCTGCTCTATTCTCAATTACACGGCAACAAATATCGTGTAAGTAAACAAAAGGTAGACAAAAATGTTTCTTCTGGCAAGAAGTATGAACCATTTCAACCGATGCTGAACCGGTGAATAATCCATAGTATCTGGTCAGGATTTCTTGGGACCCAAAGGTCTCAAGATCTTCCATGGTAAGGCCATCAGCAGGTAGCCTGTAGAGATTCTGAAGCAGTTCTTGGTCAACACGGATCTCCACTCCGCGAATGACAGTAGTGATGTCAGCAACGTTTCCTCCTTGAGCGAGCGATAAGAAACGGACAGCAGTGTTGAGGTAGAATTCCTCAACCATTTGAGCATCAAAACGCTCAACGGTGTGACTCCCAAGGCGATAAAGGCCTTGTTGACGAATCCTCCAGACGACAACCTCCATGGATTCGACGTCATCTCCTTAAGAACGAACTCGTTCAACCACTACAGATCTAGCAAAGATCCGTCCGTCGATGATGTTAGAGGTCTTCTTGAGAGAGAGAGCGATAGAGGAGGTCTAAGAAGATGCCATTGTCTTTTCTCGAAGAAAGGTGAAGAAGATTCAAAGAAAATTACAGTTAAAAGCAATAAAACTTGTATGTTGTATGCTCAAAGACTCGTTCAATATGCAGAAAGCGTAAAGAGTTTGAAGAGCCATTAACAGTCCTTTTATAGTGGGCGGCGGTGAAGGGTTTCCAGATAGTGAATCGTCAGATTTAAGGGATGGGAACTGTTGTTTAAAATGGATGATCAGGATGGACTGAATGTAACGGGTACAACTTATCCATATAATTTTAAAATGAGAGCGGGTCCCACATCTGACGTATCAGTTCCCCTTATTGCCCGAAATGGTGTGAAATTTATAAAATAATTTGAAACATCGCGGCTTTTGAGATACTAATGTCCAGATGTCGTGTAAAGCATTTAATGCAAAAGACTTTTTAATTATAACAGGGCACGTGGACTAAAAATCGTTTTTGAAAGAAATAATATATTAATTGATTTTCCCATAGTGTGTGCTGTATCCGCGAAAATACAGCGTTCCCCCTTAAAACTGCTGACTTAGCTTATGCTAGTCACATTACATAGCATTCTCTAATTGTCACTGACTTGCGTATTATCCATAACATAGTTTACGTATGTAATACTTCAATATTTACGTACGCTAAACATTCAAATTAGCATGCCTTAGCCAGTCAGCTAGCGTGCGCTAACATCATGCAGTTGCATTCATTACAGGTACCGCTCAACACATTGTGATTACGAATACGAATGTAAAGGAAATCATACTCCAAGATCAATCACAACCTTTCCAAATTCAGTCTCATCATCATGATCCATATCTTATCAAGGACATACGAAATCAATCACTAAATTCAACATAATGTTGGTTTTAATTATCATATACATGTTTATAATCAAAACCATTATGTATCCTATCACATATTCCTCTTTGATGTGATATATATACCAAGAATACCAAGAATAATATGATTCCATATTCGTGTTCTTAACAAAACAACATAATCCGATATATATCATCATATCATCATATTCTTCAACCTAGACTCCATGAAACACCAAGAATCACAATCATTTCCATATTCATCGTAGTGCGAAGTAAACAACAAAAACATCAAATCCTGAAACCAATATATCTCTAGAAGACGAACAACACCATTCAAAACCACACGAATCATATCAATATCCGCATATCAACAATAACATCAACATAACTCGGAAATCCATTTCATAATCATACTTATCAACTCGTTTATATTATAAACATCAACTCAAGAACATCAATATTCAATCTAAAACGAAACACAAAGTGAATATTATAACACCCCAAATCACGTAAGGGACGTTACATGTCGTAGAACCTTCACAAGGTCTACCAGGCTAACACATGACACATGATCTACAAACAAATCTCATAAGACACATTAATCATAGTAAAATAGGGCTGTGGCCTCGGCCAAAACATTTTAATCGAACATCATGGAGTATAAGTCAATACAAGTTCATTGCCCACGCAGGGGACTTTAACCAAGTTTATAAAGCAACCAGTCTAACTCCAACACCCAAGTAGATACAATTACAAAACATAAAACATAGACTTGAGCCTCATCATCATGTTGGGCCATCCTCTGCGTGCATATCACGTGCCAGCTCCTCAGCTCGACCGACACCTAAAATGCATAAAACGCATTTCCCCCATTTAAGGGGTTAGCATTCGAATAGCTAGTGCAAGTACACAATTACACTACATTATATACAGATACGATTCAATACAGTCATCTCGTTTAAAAAGCATTTGAAAATCATATTCTATAATATTCAATCTACATCAAACGGTAAATCATTTCATATCAATATCACAACCATCCACACTTGGTAACCCGTGGCCATACCCCTTCGTATCGACCCCCAGACGCCCCGTCGAATGCTCTGGGTGGGAAACCACTTCTGCAGCCGTACCCCTTAGTATCGGCCCCCAGACGCCCCGTCGAACGCTCCGGGTGGAAGAATAACAACTCACGCACACGATATCATGATTTCAACATTCGTATCACAATTGTAACACATAACGAAATGTAATTCATGGACTTGCCTTGAATCTCACGACGTGAAAGAAACGGTGAAAGGAAAAGGTTCCGTATGAATAATCTTCACAATGACGTTCCTATCACGTTAACGATATATAATTAACCACAACATTGCGGTAACGCAAGGATTCATCCTAGTTCTACCCATTGGGACAATACATAGGACACTACTAGGGTGTCATCAAGTATATTTGATGAATTATGGAAAAATCAGAGTTTAATCCACAAATCCTCAAGGAAAAACGAAGGATTACAAGTAAACAATTGAAGTCTAGCAATAATCTATGATAAATCGGATTAAAAAGGTCAAATCATAAGAAATCCCCAAAATTCCCCCAAAATCTCAAAACAAGGGTTTTAGGGATTCTTACCTTGATTCGGGTGGCAGAAGACGTTAAGAAATTGATGAATTCGCACAAGGATTGCAAGGATGTTAGTGGATGATAATACTTAGCCGAAATCGGCTCTATCCCTCGTCTAGAATCGCCCAAAGCCGAAGAGAAGAAGTCAGGATGGAAAAATGATGAAGTTGGGCTGTTGTTGTCCTATATATATCAGACAGACTTAGCGCACGCTACATACAAAATTTAGCATGCGCTATCGAGGTGCAGAATGCAGTCAGGGACTTTTGTCCTCCTGTTAGCGTACGTAGATACAAGCTTAGCGTGCGCTAAGATTAGAAATTAGCGTACGTTGCCAGTTAACTAGCGTACGCTACCTGGTTCAGTTCAGAAATACTGAACCTTCTGTCCAGTTCCAGAGTATTCTGCCCAGATGCATTAGCGTACGTAATAAAGTAAGTCTAGCGTACGCTAGTTTTACCTTCATAGCGCACGCTACGGAAAAATGTTAGCATGCGCCAATTGTTCCTGTACAGAGTATAGTTAGGAAACTCAGTCAGACTGTACCCGACTCGGAAGGCATGAAACCTAACAGATATCAGCGAATAACGAGACATGACAAGAAAACAACAAACTGCAAGCACAAACTCTCAATCCGAATGTACGATTCCCACCAAACAACGGAACGGATAACAATTATTAAAGGTGATACCCAAAACTTTAATATATTACAAAACAGTCCAAACTCTCGAGAATCACAACATGAGGCCAACTAACAATCTCCGAACATTGTAACAAATCCAGAAATACTAAAGGAACTTACCGACGAAATGAAATGCCGGTTTAGGATGAGATTTAGGAAAATCGAGTCTAAACGTAGAAAAGTTACACAATAATCGAAATCTCGTAAAAATAAAAACAACTCTGAAACTCATCCAGATGGTCATGGATACAGAACAAAATAGTCTCAAAATTACAAAAATGTAACAAGCAAGTCGTCTGAAATAAAAATACACTAAAAATAGAAATTACTAAAAATAGAAAGTGCGGATATTACATTCTCTCCCCCTAAAATTAAGTTTCGTCCCGAAACTTACAACTCGAATAACTCGGGGTATCTCGACTTCATATTCTCTTCCGTCTCCCATGTGGATTCCTCGGATCCATGTCTCGACCATTGCACTTTAACCAAATGAATGGTTTTGTGCCTAAGTTGCTTCACCCGACGCTCTAAAATCTGAACTGGCCTCTCTTCGATGGTAATGTCGGGCCCCAACTCAATCTCTCCAAAATCAATAATATGGCTAGGGTCCGGCACATACCTCCTAAGCTGGGAAACATGAAACACGTTATGTACGTGACTCAAGGACGGTGGCAAGCCTAACCGATATGCAAGCTCTCCAACTCTCTCTAAAATCTCGAATGGTCCAATATATCTCGGACTAAGTTTACCCTTCCGGACGAAGCAATAAACTCCTCGTGTCGGCGACACCTTAAGCAAAATATGGTCTCCCACCTCAAACTCCAACGGCCGGCAACGCATGTCGGCATAAGACTTCTGTCGACTCTGGGCCGTCAACAACCTATAACAAATCAAATCAATCTTCTCTCTCGTCTCAACTACTATATCTGGTTCGGTACCAATCAACTCGGATGCATCATCCCACACAACGGTGATCTGAACCTCCTCCCATACAATGCCTCAAATGGTGCCATTTTGATCGAGGCGTGCCAACTATTGTTGTACGTGAACTAGATCAATGGCAAGTGTGACTCCCAATCATCCTTCCAGTCTAAAGCACAGGCTCTCAACATATCCTCCAGCGTCTGTATCGTCCGCTCCAACTGTCTGTATGTCTTAGGATGGTAGGATGTACTGACTCTCAACTCAGTTCCCAAAGCTCGATGAACAGCCTGCCAAAAATGTGATACAAACTGGCCATCTCGATCTGAAACAATACTCTTAGGAGTACCATGCAACCTCATGATCTCTGCAACAAACACTCGTGCTAGTCTCTTCAGTCCCCATGTATCTTTAATACCCAGGAAATGAGCAGATTTGGTTAGTCGATCGACAATCATCCAAATCAGTTCATTCCAGTCCGAGTCCTAGGCATACCGGTAATAAAATCCATAGAAATGTCCTCCCACTTCCACTCCGGAATGGGAAGTGGTCGTAATAACCCCATGGGTCGCTGATGCTCAATCTTAACCTGCTGACAGGTCAAACACTTCGCCACAAACTCGCTAACATCCATCTTCAAATTGCTCCACCAGTAGTTACTCCTTACATCCTTGTACATTTTCTCATACCAGGATGTATGGAATAAGGTGTAGTATGAGCTTCACTAAAGATCTTCTGTCTCAACTCAATATCACTCGGTACACATAATCTGCTTCGAAATCTCAAAGCTCCATCATCCTGAACCACAAATACAGGGGCTTTCCCCTTCTTCACGTCTTCTCTCAACTGGACTAAAAATGGATCATCATATTGCCTCGCCTTGATATCATCAACCAAGGACGAAGTGATTTCTAACGCACATAACAGACCCTGAACTCTCTGAATCCAAACCTCAATATCCTGACAAATTAAATCCCGTTGTATCCCACTTTGAGGCTTAAGTACTTCCAACATCTGTAGCGCCATCGACTTACGACTCAACACGTCTGCCACAACATTAGCCTTACCTGGATGGTAAAGAATTTCGAGGTCATAATCTTTAATTAACTCCAACCACCTACACTGTCTCATATTCAACTCCTTTTGACAGACTCTTGCGATCCATGTAAATCTTACATGACGACCCATAAAGATAATGCCTCCAGATTTTTAAAGCGAAGACAACCGCAGCTAACTCTAAATCATGCATAGGGTAGTTTGCTTCGTAAGGTTTCAACTGACAGGATGCATAAGCAATAACCCTATCTCTCTGCATCAAAACACACCCGAGCCCGAGGCCCGAAGCATCACTATACACCACAAAATCCTCGTTCCCCTGAGGCAAAGGTAAACCTGGTGCGGTAGTCAACCGTCTCTACAACTTATCAAAGCTATCCTGTCTATCTGTGTCCCACTCGAACTTCTGAGTCTTCTGGAGTAACTAAGTGAGTGGTCTAGCGATCTTAGAAAATCCTTCAACAAATCTACGGTAATAGCCTACAAGTCCTATAAAACTCCTCACTTGTTTCACATTTTTCGGCGGTACCCAAGCCATCACTACCTCTATCTTCTGCGGATCTACCCGAACTCCCTCCACTGAAATCACGTGCCCTAGGAATATCACTTTCTTGAGCCAAAACTCACACTTAGAGAACTTCGCGTACAACTGTTCAGCACTCAAAATGTCTAACACAATCCGGAGATGTAAAGCGTGCTCCTCCTGACTCCGGGAATAGATAAGAATGTCGTCGATAAAGACGGCTATGAATTTTTCCAGATACTCAATAAAAACTTTGTTCATCAACTTCCTGAACACTGCTGGGGCATTGGTTAGCCTAAAAGGCATAACTACAAACTCGTAATGGCCATATCTCGTCCGAAAAGTAGCTTTCGGTATATCACTATCCCGAATCCTCAACTGGTAGCAGCCCAATCGTAAATCGATCTTCGAAAAGACTGTCGCTCCTTGAAGCTGATCAAACAAGTCGTCAATCCGGGGAAAAGGGTATTTGTTTTTAATGGTCAACTTGTTTAATTCTCGATAGTCGGTGCATAAACGAAGCAACCTATCCTTCTTCTTAACAAAAAACACAAGCGCACCCCAAGGCGATGCGCTCGGTTGGATATACCCTTTATCTGACAACTCTCCCAACTGCTTCTTCAACTCTAACATCTCTGATGGTGCCATACGGTACGGCGCTAGAGAAACAGGAATCGCGTTCGGATCTAGATCGATAGGAACTCAACTTCCCACTGCGGTGGTAATCCCTGCAAGTCGTCCAGAAATACGTCAGGATACTCATTCACAACTAGAATCGACGACATGTCAACTCCACCATCTTCTGCTTTCAAAGCGCAACACCAGTAGCCTACACAACCCCGGTTCATAAGTTTCATCGCCTTGAAGGCGCTAATCACATTTCCTGATCTACCCGGATTACAACCGACAAGAGTATGCTCTGTACCATTCTCGGCCAGTATCGAGATGGTACGAGTCCGATAGTTCATGATAGTACCGTGATGATCCAAACAATCGTCCCCGAGGATCAAATCCTCACCCTTAAGGTCTACGACAATGAGGTTCGAGGGCCAATCTCGGCTCCCGATCCTCACTGGGCAATATCTAACTTCTCGGTTCCCAACCATACGATCCCCACTAGGCATACCAACTACAAACAGTTTACACTTGAACAAACAGTCACTACTAATACGACACACACAATCTGAAGCAATAAAAGAGCGGGTAGCACCCGAATCAAAAAGCACCGAAACTGGATGAGAAAGGATCTGAGTGGTACCTAACGCCACCGAAACGTCTGCCTCCTCTGTGCGTTTCATCTAATACAAATGAGAGTGGACTGAGCCCGAACTAGATGCAGCTCGATGGTCCGGCTGACCCCGACCCCTACCACGGCCCGAACTCTGAGGAACCTGAGTGATTGGAGTCTTCTGATCGACGCTAAGCTCCTTCGGAATGGCAGTGGTATTCAGATCTCTGGCGACTCTGGTAGCCCTCTCGCAATAAGCTGCCCGATGCCCGGTCTGTCTGCAAGTAAAGCAAGTAACTAAAGGAAATGGACAATCCTTCACCAAATGCTCATATTGGTTGTAGTTAAAACAAACTCTGCCGCCATATGCAACAGACTAGACTGAACGGCTACTCTGAGATCCTCCGGCCTGATGAAACAGCCTCTTCCCTGATGTAGGAGCAGACTGAGATTTCGAAAATCGACCACCCTTACCGGCTGAAAAACTGCCAGTTGTCTTCTGTTTCTTGGACTCGGAACCCAACTCTGGTCAAATTTTATAAACCAATAGGGACAAATTATGAAAAAGTATCAAGAAAAAGGTCTGACTCAATTTTCTCTCATTTCCCGTGTAAGAACTAACCACTATGAGAATTTTCCAAAAACTGAGTTCTCGTCCTATCAGCTCCGATTCGGGTCCGAACAACCCCAAATAAAAGCGTGTCAAATTTTATAAACCATAGGGACAATTTATGAAAAAATCAAGAAAATAGTCCGACTCAATTTTGTCCCATTTCCCGTGTACTAACCACTATGAGAATTTCCAAAAACCGAGTTCTCGTCGTATCAGCTCCGATTCAGGTCCGAACAACCCCAAATAAAAGCGTGTTAAATTTTATAAACTCATAGGGACAAATTATGAAAAGGTATCAAGAAAACGGCCCGACTCAATTTTCTCCCATTTCCCGTGTACTATGAGAATTTTCCAAAAACCGAGTTCTCGTCGTATCAGCTCCGAACAACCCCAAATAAAAGCGTGTAAAATTTTATAAACCCATAGGGGCAAATTATGAAAAAATAAAGAATATAGTCCGACTCAATTTTCTCCTATTTTCCGTGTACCAACCACTATGAGAATTTTCCAAAAACCGAGTTCTCGTCGTATCAACTCCGATTCGGATCCGAGCAACCCCAAATAAAAGCGTGTCAAATTTTATAAAACCATAGGGACAAATTATGGAAAAAAATCAAGAAAATGGCCCGACTCAATTTTCTTCCATTTCCGTGTACTAAATGTTGCTACCCAAAATATTATCCGGAGATAGATATTGCTGGAATGGATGGATAGCAAACAAATGCGAGAACACTTCCGTGAGAAAGATAAATAACACAAGATTTGCCGGGGTTGTTAGTCCCGGGCTTGAATTCTCTCGCGAGATATTATTAATACTAATATTCGGGGATACAAGTACTAATGTAAGAATACAATTACAATGAGTGTAAAGATTCTTGTTATCTTAGCTAGTGAGCGTGTAGATTGCCGGAAGAACCAGATGTGATGCTCTGTGAGTTCTTGTAACAAAGGAGATGAACAGTCGCGGCGGTGAGAGATCGATAGTCTCTCATGGCGAGTATTAGCTGGATGCTTGAGCTCCTGGGCTTATGAATCTCCTGGAATCTGTCTTGTGGAGACTTCTTGCCTCTGCCGATCGTCTTTTGGATGAGAGATTCGGAGAGAGAAATCCTAAGATGGGTTCCGGCGAAAAAGTTGGGAGCTTGATGGTATGTATGTTCTTCTGTATTTCCGTGAATGAATTCGGAATGTAAGTGATTGAGTTGGGAACCTTTTTCCAGTAGGAGGAGGTTCTCTATTTATAGGACTTAGATATGCCGGGCGATCGCCTTTGCTGTATTATAATAATCGGGCGATCGTCTTTTAGCACATGGGCTTGTTCCCTTAAAGTCCGCGGCTGCTGCTGGCAGCCAGCTGTGCGGTCCAATGAGGAGCCAGCACGCGTCTGGAGTCACTGTCACATGCGGTCCTACTGACAACTTTCGGCGGGCTTGTCGGCTGGTGGACGGATGCTGACAGGCTGTGGTCAATGATCCGTGATACGCGGATCTTGTCTCGGATCTGCACGTGGGTGATGTTCTGAGATCCAGTCTTCGATGACTTTACTGGGCGATCGTCTCTGTTCGGGGCGTAGGCCGATTGTCCTTAGCCGGACACTAGAGTCGATCGCCAGATGCCAAAGGGCGATCGCCTTGGGAGTCGATCGCTAGGTACCTGATGGTGGTCTGGTATCTTCGATTAGGCAAGCTAGACATAGTTTGACTGGTGTTGACTCGGTCCCTCGGCCTTATAGTCGATCGCCTGTCGGGATGAATAAATCTTGACACAACAATTGCCCCCCAGCTCGCTCCTATGTTGGAAACGTGGGGTGAGGTGGTTCTCTTGGCGATCGCTGAACTTTTGACGAGCGACTCTGCGTTTAACTGAACGGGCGATCGTCTTTGAGCTGATAGATTCTGAGTTTGGACGACCTGGTTGGCCGCTAAACTGCGCGGGAAATGGCAATGGGCGTGGAAAAGTCTCCGCGCACGTGTCGGGCTTCTGTTGGAGGATATCAATGGTCATTAATGACTCCTCGACTGACGTGTCCTTGAAAAGACGCGTACGCGGGTCTCGAGGGAGTCAATGAATGCGATGGCTGCACTTCCGACCCCTGAGATTCTTCTTATTTGCACAGGAGTCCTTTTTGCCTCCTATAAAAAGACGGGAGGATGCAGCGTCAAAACTCTTACGCGCTTCATCACTGGAGAAAGAAGTACTTTGCTGAAGAACGCTTCTGAGAGATTCGACTGCCGATCATCGATCAATTTCATCTTTGGGTAAGAAAAAATCCTTTTCTCCTTTCTTTCTTTGAGAATGGCTGGAACGTCATCATAACATGGAGTGGGTACCAGTTCCGCCGCCGGGACATCGACTGTCCGGGGAGGACCTTCTTCTGACTTCCACCTGGAGACGGCCGCTGAGGCTATTTGGGCCGGAATTGATCCTGCTGAAATCGAGGCTTTATTTAATGAAGCCGACGTCGCTAAGGAGGCTGCTGCTGAAGACAAACGATCGCAGATGGAGAGAGATTTGGCGATTAGGGCCTACTGGGAGCAGCATAGCGCTTTCGGCCGGGCCTATCTGGCTTTTGCTGAGATTATGGAGAAGTTGGCTGGTCCGACTCCGAGATTCGATTTCTGGGGATACTCGGTCGCCTACCCTTATCAGCTTCCCAAACGGTCGCAGTACCGAGCTGCGCAGCGATCTTTGTGGTCACTTGGCCAAATCCGGAGTTCGGCGACCAGGAAAGATCTGGCCGTCTGGAGGACGAGGTTCCATGTTCCTTCAGATGTGGATATATTCGCGCCGGCGGAGAATGAGCGAGCCGATCAGCCTCCGATGGGTATGGTCGCCGTGAATGAGGCGATTATGGAGGTCGGGCTGCGCTTCCCTCTATCTTTTGCTGTCTCCCAGCTGCTGGCCGCTTGGAACGTGGCACCACTTCAGCTGACGCCGAACGCTTGGCTCCAAATTATCTGCACTCTCACTCTTTTCGGCGGTCACCGCCTGTACTGCCTCCCATCGCCGTCGGAGATGAACCATTTGTTCAAGCTGACGGCTCAGAAAGGGTCGGTCGGAGGTTACCATATTCAGGGCCAATCTGGTCGGGTAATCTTCAGAGTCCCGAATAAGGCGCGGGGCGATCCGACGAAGTGGTTCTGGGTCGCCGGCGCGTGGAGGGCTTCTGCGAGTGACAATCCTTCGGGCGAGCTGGAGATCCCTACTGAGTTTCGGGAGAGGAATCCCGGTAAGGGTTTAGACTCTCCCTTCGTTCGGATGCATTTTGAACTGATCTAATTTGATTTCGGTTTTGCAGGTTTTCACATTCCGGCGGTCGAGGAGCTGCCCTTTGATTTCCTGGTTGTTTGGGAGCGGATACGGAGCTTTTCGGACGACGACCTTGACGCTAGCCGGATCAATAAGTAAAGTCGTTGGTTGTCGGCTCGGCTATTCCGTTTCCCGAGACATCTCTCGGTACCAGGTATGAGTTTCTGCGACCTTCACTTTCTAGGCGATCGCCTTACTTGAGGAAAATTTCTAACTGTTGATCGATCGTCTTAACTGTAGAGGTTCGCTTTCCTCGCTTTCTGGAGCCCCCGCCGGAGATCGCCATGTCGAATCCTGGAGTTCTGGGCCGTCTCCGCCACAAGAAGTCGTCTCGGGCCCCACCTGTTGCGCTGCCAATTGTTCTGGAGGCGGAGCCTCGCGTGGAGCCGATCGTGGCTGAGGAGGGAGCTCCGGAGGAGGGGCTTCGAACGAATCGCAAAAGGTTGAGGCCGGAAGAAACTCCGGTTTCTGCCCCTGGCAATGAGGTGCCGATCGCCGCGCCTCTAATCACCGTTCTTGCTCCGGAGAATGAGCCGCCCTCTGCGGCTTTTTTACGAGAGATGGCGATCATTGACGCCGAGACTCCTTGAGGGAAACCGTACTTCGGTCGCGACCCCAAGAGGGCTGAGAGGTAGATTGCATTTTTGGGTTGAAACTTGCATTTGCGTAGGAGTTGCGTTAACTTTGTTGTTTTGATGTAGGATCCGTCGCACAGATCCATCTTGCCCGCCGATGGTGTTGGATTTCTTAGCGAGCCGATCTCCTCGCCAGTCCTGTGACATCCCGCAATACGTCAGCAAGGCCGATTCTGCTTTACCGAAGGCCTGAACGACCGATCTAGATGCGATCGCTCGTCAGCGATCGGGGAGTACGATGCAGGCTGTTCTCGCCCTTTCTCTCCAGATGGCGACCATGGTTGTCCAGGCTGCGCAGGAGTTTGAGGGGCGACCTTCCACTATTCGCCTGCAGGCGGATCTCGAGGCGGCTCGGAAAGAGAATGCCGAGTTCGCCGATAAGATCGTGGCAATGGAGAAGGACTCTTTGGAGGCAGCCAAGCGGGCGAGCCAAGAGCTTGAGCTGGCGAGGAAGGAAACCGAGTTGTCTCGTTTGGCGGTTGACCGATTTCGGGACAAGATGCTGAATGTCGTCCGGGCGTAGAAGGTTGCTGAGGAGGAGGCCGATCGTCAGAAGGTGACGATCGCTAGGTTGACTAGCGAGCTGACGGAGTTGAGGGATAAGGTAGCTGCAAGGGAGGTCGAGCTCCAAGGGTCGCAACAGGCGATGGCGGAGCTGAAAAGAGAGGTAGAGGCGACCAAGGCTGATCCCTTTCAAAACTTGGAGTTTGTCAGCGAGTTCGCCTATTATATGGCGTTCGCCGATTCGATCCGATCAGCTAAGAAGGGAGGTTTGGAGGTCGGGCCTCTTGCTGAGAACTTCAAGGCGTATGCGCTGGAGCATCCTCTCCATCCTGCTTTCTCCTTGCCGATTTTGGATCTCTCGGAGCTTGGCGTGGATCTGAGCTGGTATCCGACTCCGGCGAACATCGTTCATCCTGACGATCCGGAGGACGGGGAGGTCGCTCCGGAAACTGGGGAAGGACCACAGGTCGAGCCGACGGCTGAAGGCGAAGGCCAGGCGGGGGCCTGAGGCTCTTTGCTCTTGCTTGCTTGTTTTAGCTTTTTGTCTTGTAGTTTTGTAGTTTTCTCTTTGTAGCATTTTGGTCTTCGGGCGACCATGTATTTTGATCCTTCAAGCAATGAAATGAATGTTTGATTTTCTGACTTATCACTTGAATGATTGTTATTTTTGAGTCTTTGTTTGACTTTGTACAAATGTGTGAGGAGAGATCGTTGCGAGGGTAGTTCCAAATGAATTGATAAACTCATAAAGATAGCTTTTACAACAAATTCAATCACTGCACAACATCTGAAAAATGGCGATCTCCGTATGTGTTGAATAGGGACGATCGTCGTTTAGATAGTCCGCACTCTTCCCCCTTGTTTTTATTCACTTAGTGAAAGTAAGGGGATGAAAATAATTCGTCGAGTGAGCGGTCTGCAATTTTGTCGAATCCTCGAGGACGGTCGTCCGTCTTGAGGAACCGTGCACGATCGCGGAGTTCGATGGACCGACTCCATGACCATGTCTTTTGCGCGAACGACATTGTCTGTCTCGTGACTCATTTTATTGTGAGGGTCCTCTGTTAGGCTGCGCCTCGCCTCGTATTTAAACGAAGGGCGTGCGGTCTTGGTCTAGAGGAGTCCTTGCGCGGGGCAGCATCGGATGATTCAACTCCACGCCCGCGGCTTGTTAGCTCTGCTTCCACCTCGGGTCGCCATGACGATGGTGACCCTCGACGGTGTATGTTGAGACGGGGGTAGTGACGCGTCGCATTGTCCAGGTTCACCATGTTAAATGATGAACCTTTGAGGGCGAGCGATTGTGTCCACTGATTAATTTTGGAGGGCCCTGAGACTACGCCGGCCTCGTATTTAAACAAAGGGCGGGCGATCTTGGCCCAAAGGGACCTTGCATGGCCTAAGCATTCGGTTCCATCGACCACCAGGACCATGGCTGCACTCTTCTACCTTGGATCGTCATGTAGATGCCGACCTTCGACGGTGTACGTTGTGCGGGGGAGGCGATCTCGTGCCTTAGTCCATCATGTTAGATGGTGAACTGTAGATGGCGAGCGAGTCCTCCAGTTTCTTAAATAAGGAGGGAGATCGGGGAGACTTCCGAGGTCCCTTTCTCTTGATTGAAGCATGTAGAGACGGTCGCCGAGGTTGATCTAGGGGTCGGCTCGTATGAGCTTCCCAACTAGTTTTGTGTTCGACTCGGACGATCATGTATAGAGATCGGTTAGGGCTTCGGCTAAGCTAATAGGCTGTCCAACTTGCCCTCCTCGAAAAATCTCCAGAGCTATTTGAGGAGGTCGCGGCATTGGTTGGTGCTGTGGCCGGGACTCTTATGGTAGGCACAATATTGATTGTTGTCCAGGTGACCGTGGTCCCTTATCGCCTTTGGCTTGTTTAGCGGTTCGTGCCCCTTGATGGCATAGAAAATGTGGGCCGGAGTTCGGTTGAACGTATGGAGGAGATGGGCTCCCATGTCCTCGAAGGCCTTGAGATCTCCGGGTGGCTTGGCGATCGCCTTCTTTGATTTGGCGATCGCCTTCTTTCGGGCAGGAGGTGGCGCTTCTTCGCCTTGGTGGAAGGTGAGTAGCCTTTGCCTGGCCAGAAAGTCGGTAGCCTTAACGCGGAAGATCGCGTAGGTTGGGGGAATATCCTTGGTGAGATGTCTAAACATGGGTGAATGACCATAGAATCCTCCCAGGACCGAAAAGAGAGCGAGCTCGTCACTGACGGGTTCGCCGGTGAGGATGATTTCGTCAACTCGGTCGATGTAATCTGCGTCGGTTTCGTCTTTCCCCTGCCTGATTTTCATCACGCGGTGGGGGCCTTCTGGTCTGGCGACCTTGGTGGCGAAGTATGACGTGAAGTTATTCGCCAGTTTATCAAAGGAGGTGATCGATCGTGGTGGTAGTGAGGCGTACCACCTATGGGCCAGCTCGCCCAATGTTAACGGGAAGATCCGGCATTTGGTTGCGTCAGATGCCCCACACCCAGTCATGTAGATTCGGAATTTACTTAGGTGGGTTTCGGGGTCCGATCTCCCTTCATACAGAGGTGTTTTGGGAGGAGCGATCGTTGGTTGCACGGGGGCAAGCTCGATGTGGACCGCGAGTGGCTCGGTCGGCCCGGCGATCTTTCTGCTGGCGCTTGCCCCAGTGTCCAAGAGTGCTTTCATCTCGTCGATCTGACGTTGTATAGCGGCCATCGCCGTGGCCTGGCTGCTCGCGGCTCGACGCTCGGAGCAGGAGCCGAGGCGATCGAGTACTGATCCACTGGCGATCGGGGCGGGAGTCAGACAGCTGACCTGCATTTGGCTGTGAGTTGGATAGGCCGAACTCCTGGTGACGGATTCGGATTCCGTCTCCTCGTGGTTGGAAACAGAATGCCCCGGTCGCCAGGATGGGTCGCGCCCCAATCGATTGAATACGGATCCGTACGGTCGTGCGAGAGCCCTTTCTCGCGAATTGGGGCTTTCTGGCGATCGCTCTGTAACACCCCGAGATATTCGGAATAATTACAGTGCCGTAAATCCTTTAAGTAAGGATTTACAAGGCTAAATAAAAGAAATGTAAGTATAAGACATCAATACCACGAAAATTCAAGTTTACAAAACCGATTCAACTGGTTCAACGAGTAATTAATACAACCATATCGAAGTGGAATTAATGAGACACGCGTACTCGAGTACTGAAATCAAACCAAGAAAATAAATCACCAACAACAACAAACATCACTGAACCCCTTCGTCGTCACATCGCATCGTGGTCGCTTTCCTGCTCCTCGGCTACCTGAACATCAAAACAAGTGTCCAACCCCGAAGGGGTTAGCTAAACGATGCTAGTACAAGTATCATTTAAACGAATCAAATATGCATCAACAATATATAACAAGATACATCACACGGACTTCCGCTACCGGAATCCGACAATGCGAATCCAAAAGATTCCATTAACACAGCAAGGGTATTCCAATGATCCAGCGCCCTCAGCATAGATCCCAAGATGATCCCGTCGGACCAACACGAGGTGGAAATAACCCGTCCAATGATCCAGCGCCCTCAGCCTAGATCCCAAGATGATCCCATCGGACCAACACGAGGTGGACATCCGATCCAGCGTCCTCAGCATAGATCGCACAACAAACACAAACACAACTCATGCATACATATATGCCAAATCGCCATGTCCATCAACATGAACATACAAACACTAGATAACGAATATCATGACAATTCAACGAAATAAATCTCATGTTCGACAACATGAATAACCACACGCATGCTCAAAATACCAATATTAACATATTATGATACTTGCCTCGAAGATGGCAAGAACGAAACACTTCAATGATCTCAACACACTCGAAGGACGCCTCCTTCAATCAACGTAGCAAGCTCGAACCTTAACAAAAGAAATGATATACAAATCATCTCAAGTCGAACGATTGCCTAACAATTCGGTCTACGGCCAAAAGTTCAAAATATGCAATCTGCCTGAACCACTTAGCGTACGCTACGATTTCACGTAACGCGGCGCTAAGCTCGCGTTAGCGTACGCTATCGTCTAAGTCTAGCATACGCTAGCCATGTACTGACAGTTCTCTCTGCTCAGCCGACTGACTCGACTGATAACATAACGTACGTTACGTACCAAACGTAGCGGGCGTTAACTTATTCCCGATAGCGCACGTTAACTTTCGTATGTTAGCGTGCGCTAACCGTGCATGGCAGATTATTACTGGCAGAAAACTTGATCTAATGGTGATGAACTCATGAATTATATGGTGATAATACATGTCATCCCCGTGCATATCATGCTTATAAGGTTTGTGAAAGTTCTATACGGATTAAACGACTACGAGATACAAGGTTACGTATAATCATTACTACACCAATTCATCTTGATCTCGAGAAAGTATCCTAAGTTCCCTTCGTCCTACGTTACAAAATGCATGATTCCAAAGTGTACACATAACAACTTGATAATCTCCACCTACTGGTCATAATCGGTATGAATATGTTTAGGAGTCCATATACTAAAAGGGTTCAAAGGATTATACTAAGAATAAGTGCCGAAACGTCAAATATATCCTTCTAACACGTGATGATTCGACTATTAACGAATTAACTGACTAGATAAACATGATCAAACGTACTTCAGAATACTACTAATATTGGCGAAGAATTACCTACCTCAAAGTAGCGAAGACACGAAGGAACTTGAAGAAGATCCAACACCGAGAGCTTGAACACCAATCCTCAATGATCTACAATCTTCAAACTCGAGCTAGGAGGATGATATGAGAGGTTTGAGGAGGGAGGAAGTAACTCTCTGAGCTCAAAAATTCGGATTTGGGGAAGTGGAAATATCTGAAAAATGAAAAAGTATGTTGTCCTATATATAGGAAATGGTTATTAGCGCGCGCTAGTCCCTATTCATAGCGTGCGCTAACGGCCATACGAAGCTTACTGACTTCACTGTACTCAGCCTTTAGCGTGCGCTACCCTCATGCGAGTAGCGTGCGCTAACGCGTTGACTTGGCTTTTTCCCAAAAGCCGTCCAGGTTCATCCCGACACAATCCGACAAGGATCCCCGGCCCGATCTCACCTACCGCACGTCTCAATCATATTGACCCCGCATAGCGTGCGCTAAGGTTCCTCCACAGCGTGCGCTATGGATCCAACTTAGCGTACGCTATACTTAATCGATAGCGTGCGCTACATGTGCAGAATCACAAAATTTAAGTCACACTCATGAAATCATACACTTAACAATACCGGACTATGAAATACGGAGAATAATACTCAGATCAAAGTGCAACAATTACAATATTACAAGTTCTAAATACATATCATAAATCTCGGGTATTACATCCTTCCTCCCTAAAAAGAAGTTTCGTCCCGAAACTTAAGATGAAAACAACTCCGGATATCTAGTCTTCATACTGTCCTCCGTTTCCCAAGTGGCCTCTTCGACTCCGTGTCGTGACCATTGTACTTTAACCAAGTGTATTGGTTTATTCCTCAACTGTTTGATCCGACTCTCAAGTATCTTGATTGGTCTCTCCTCGAAGGTGCCGTCATTAGCTACCTCGATCTCGTCGAAATCAACGATGTGACTGGGGTCCGGTACATACTTCCGCAATTGGGATACGTGAAACACATTGTGAATGTGACTCAGCAATGGCGGTAAGGCCAACCTGTATGCTAAATCTCCAACTCTCTCGAGGATCTCGAATGGTCCGATATATCTCGGACTTAGCTTACCCTTTTTCCCGAAACGGAAAATCCCTCGTGTAGGAGATACCTTCAATAATACATGTTCCCCAACGTCGAACTCTAGAAGGCGACGACGTACATCTGCATAAGACTTCTGTCGACTCTGGGCAGTCAACAGTCTTTCCCGAATCGAAGCTATCTTCTCTTGAGTCTGAATTATCAATTCCGGTTCCGTCCCGATCAAATCCGAAGAATCATCCCAACACAGGGGTGATCGACATCTTCTCCCGTATAAAGCTTCAAATGGTGCCATCTTAATAGAAGCATGCCAACTATTATTGTAAGTGAATTCAATCAATGGCAAATGAACTTCCCAATTAGTCGACCAATCTAAGGCACAAGCTCTAAGCATGTCTTCTACCGTTTGTATAGTCCTTTCGGACTGACCGTCCGTTTGGGGATGATAAGTTGTGCTAAAGTTGAGCTCAGTCCCCAAAGCCCTGTGAACTGCCTTCCAGAAATGTGACACGAAGCGACCATCTCGATCCGAAATAATGGTCTTCGGCGTCCCATGCAATCTGACTATCTCCGCAATAAATACTCGCGCCAATCTCTCGGGTCCCCATGTATCTTTAATTCCTAGGAAATGAGCCGACTTGGTTAGTCGATCAACTATAACCCAAATCATGTTCATTCCCGTTCTAGTCCTTGGCATACTGGTGATGAAATCCATCGAGATATCCTCCCACTTCCACTCAGGGATCGGAAGCAGTTTTAACATTCCGGCAGGTCGCTGATGTTCAATCTTAACCTGCTGACAAGTCAAACACTTCGAAACGTACTCTGCTACGTCCTTCTTCATATTCCCCCACCAGAAGTTTTGTTTTAGATCCTTGTACATCTTACTGCTGCCCGGGTGGATAGAATAAGGTGCACTATGAGCTTCTTTCAGAATTGCTCGTCTCAAATCATCATCATCGGGAACGCAAAGTCGACTCTGAAATCTCAGAACTCCATCATCTTGTATCACGAATCCTGGGGATTTTCCTTTCTTTACTTCGTCACATAACCGAAGGATCAGAGAATCGTCCAACTGCTTAGATTTGATCTCCTCGACTAGTGATGAAGTCAGTTCCATCACATATAGTTGCCCTTGGATTCCTGGTGCCCATACTTCAATCCCTTCACGGATCAGTTCCCGTTGAATGCTGGTTTGGGACGTAAGTGCTTCCAACACTCAAAGAGAAACAGGTTTACAGCTCAAAGCATCGGCTACTACGTTTGCTTTCCCCGGATGATAGAGAATCTCCAAGTCGTAATCCTTGATCAATTCCAGCCACCTTCTCTGCCTCATGTTTAATTCTTTCTGGCTGAAAATGTACTTGAGGCTCTTATGATCTGTAAAGATCTGAAAATGAGTGCCGTACAAATAATGTCTCCAAATCTTCAATGCAAAGACTACAGCTGCTAGCTCCAGATCATGAGTCGGGTAATTAACCTCGTATGGTTTCAACTGCCGAGAAGCATAGGCAATCACCTTATCTTTTTGAATCAACACACATCCCAGACCCTGATTTGAAGCGTCGCTGTACACCATGAATCCATCAGTTCCATCTGGTAACGCTAATATAGGTGCTGTCGTCAGTCTCTTCTTAAGTTCATCAAAACCAGCCTGGCATTTCTCATCCCACTTAAACTTTTGAGTTTTTTGTAACAGCTGAGTGAGCGGACGAGCAATTTTGGAAAATCCCTCTACAAAGCGGCGATAATATTCAGCAAGTCCTAGGAAACTCCGGACTTCTTTCACGTTATTAGGAACTTCCCATTCCAAGATTTCTTCGACTTTCTTCGGGTCCACCTGAACTCCGTCAGCTGATATCACGTGCCCAAGGAAAGTTACTTCCCTAAGCAAGAACTCGCATTTTGAAAGCTTTGCATACAGCTGTTCCTTCCTCAAGGTGCTCAAAACCACACGCAAATGTTCGGCATGCTCCTCTACGTCCTTCGAATATATCAAGATGTCATCAATGAAGACGACCACAAATTTATCCAAGTATTCCAAGAATACCCGATTCATCAATTGCATGAATACCGCAGGAGCATTGGTAAGTCCAAACGGCATCACTACAAATTCATAATGCGTCTGCACGGACTGAAGCGTACTTTGGTATATCCGATTCCTTAATTCTCAACTGATGGTATCCTGATCGCAAGTCAATCTTCGAGAATACCCTTGCCCCTTGCAGTTGATCGAACAAGTCGTCGATCCAGGGTATAGGATACTTATTCTTGATCGTCATCTTGTTGAGCTCCCTGTAATCAATACACAGTCGGAGGGATCCGTCTTTCTTCCGGACAAAGAGAACGGGCGCTCCCCAAGGAGAAACGCTAGGTTGAATATAACCCTTCTGTAACAATTCCTCCAGTTGCTTCTTGAGTTCATACATCTCGGTTGGCGCCATGCGGTATGGTGCTCTGAAAATAGGAGCTGCTCCAGGCTCTAATTCGATAGTGAACTCCACTTCTCTCTGCGGAGGTAACCCAGGTAGTTCGTCAGGAAATACATCTGAGAACTCATTCACAATTGGAATAGACGAGAGCTCTACTCCTTCCTCTTTCCTCATGGCATAGCACCAAAGTCCATGACATCCTTGCTTCAGTAATTTCACGGCTTTCATTGCTTTGATCAATTTTCCCGAGCTTCTCGGTCTCCATCCTCGGAATAAGTATTCAGATCCATCATCAGCAATGATAGATATGACTCTCTCTCGGTAATTCAGAACAGCTCCATAACGGTTGAGCCAATCGTCTCCGAGAATTAAATCGTCACCGTAGATGTCAACTACAATAAGATTCGATGGCCAATCTCTCCCTCCTATAGACACTGGAAATTCTATAGCCTCTAGGGTTCCCACAATTCTCTCTCCATTTGGCAAACCCACAACATATGGTTCACAATCAAATAAGCACGAGATTTTTAAACGATTAACACAGTTCAATGATTTGAAAGAATGTGTAGCTCCGGAATCGAATAAGACACTAGCTGGTTGCAAAAGGATCTGAATCGTACCTGATGCAACAGCAGTGTTCTGATCGTCATATTTCCTCATCTCGTACAGGCGCGGAGGAACGGACCCAGCACTGGATGTCTCTCTCTTCCCAATATTTTGCTGCTGAAATCCACTCTGCTGCGTCTGGTTCAGACTCATCTCCTTTGGAACTGGCGCTGGAGTGCGAGTAACAAAGGATCTAGTAGCAACTCCACAGAAAGTCGCACGGTGCCCTTCTTGCCCACAATCGTAACAAGTCACAGAAGATGCGGGGCAATCACGTCGAATATGCCCTGCTCGACCACAATTGTAGCATTTCTTTGATGCATCCGAAACTGCTGATGTATTCCGGAACTTATTTCCACCTCTAGAAGGATGTGGAGGTTTCCTAGCCGAATAAAAGGAAGACTGGCCCTTGCGGGGCCCACCACTCTTGTTCTCTGAGAAGTTGCCGGTCACTTTTTGCTTCTTTGCTTCCACTGATTTCTCCACCGTCGCCTCTTTCATGTCGTAGGTCAGCGCTTTGTCTTGATACTGTCGCAACGTAGTACACTCGAACCCAAACATGTACTGCTGAATCTCCATCTTCATTCGCATATCGAAATGAAAAATCTTCTCTGCCTCCGTTCTGACCAAGTGTCGGACACACGTCAGCTGATGATTAAAAGTTTTGATTATGTCTGTTACAGTTGCTTCCGAACTCTGTGGTGAGAAAAACTCTCGGATCTTTGCCTCTCTGACTGGACGAGGACAATACTGTGCTTCCATCATTAGTTTGAATTCCGTCCAATCCGCATTATGATCCTCGGGTCGAGCAGCTTCCCACCAGTCAAAGGCTTCCCCAGTCAGAAAATACTGGGCAATGGGAACCTTCCGGTCCTCGGGACAGTTAATACCCGCGAATATTTTCTCTAACTCCTTTAGCCAATGGTCCCAAGTAAGTGCCTCAGCAGAGCCGTCAAACTTTGGCAGGTGCAACTTGACTACCTCAGTAAGCCATCTGTCTCCCCAGTTATCCTCGTGGTGCTGCTGTCCCATCGCTATCTGCATGCGGTCAATTACCTGAGCGAAATGGTTTATCTGAGCCACCACCTGTTGAAGCACTCCCGGCATGTTAGGATTTGCGTCGTCATTCGCCGATCCCTGCTGCCCTCCAGAATGGGAATCGGTTCTACTAGCCGATAATTCCGGGGTAGTTACGGAGTCCTCCTGTCTCGTATTTCCACGTCCGCGTCCACGACCACGTCCGCGTCCACGAACTCCTCTCAACATACTGAAAACATAATTTTTTCAATATCCAGGACAAAATTTTCAAAAATAAAGCCCGTCAATACTCACAAAACAGAATTAAGTAAAACGGTAGTACAAGAGATTAGGAGACTTACAACCACAGTCCACATGACGACTTTTGGCTCAACAGTGATGTTACGAACGACTCGTAAATCAATAATGTAAACAGACCCAACTTAAAATCCGACTGCCAAGATATCCATGAATCTTAGCTCCGATACCATATTCTGTAACACCCCGAGATATTCGGAATAATTACAGCGCCGTAAACCCTTTAAGTAAGGATTTACAAGGCTAAATAAAAGAAATGTAAGTATAAGACATCAATACCACGAAAATTCAAGTTTACAAAACCGATTCAACTGGTTCAACGAGTAATTAATACAACCATATCGAAGTGGAATTAATGAGACACGCGTACTCGAGTACTGAAATCAAACCAAGAAAATAAATCACCAACAACAACAAACATCACTGAACCCCTTCGTCGTCACATCGGTACTGTGGCTGTTTCCCTGCTCCTCGGCTACCTAAACATCAAAACAAGTGTCCACCCCCGAAGGGGTTAGCTAAACGATGCTAGTACAAGTATCATTTAAACGAATCAAATATGCATCAACAATACATAACAAGATACATCACACGGACTTCCGCTACCGGAATCCGACAATGCGAATCCAAAAGATTCCATTAACACAGCAAGGGTATTCCAATGATCTAGCGCCCTCAGCATAGATCCCAAGATGATCCCGTCGGACCAACACGAGGTGGAAATAACCCGTCCAATGATCCAGCGCCCTCAGCCTAGATCCCAAGATGATCCCGTCGGACCAACACGAGGTGGACATCCGATCCAGCGCCCTCAGCATAGATCGCACAACAAACACAAACACAACTCATGCATACATATATGCCAAATCGCTATGTCCATCAACATGAACATACAAACACTAGATAACGAATATCATGACAATTCAACGAAATAAATCTCATGTTCGACAACATGAATAACCACACGCATGCTCAAAATACCAATATTAACATATTATGATACTTGCCTCGAAGATGGCAAGAACGAAACACTTCAATGATCTCAACACACTCGAAGGCCGCCTCCTTCGATCAACGTAGCAAGCTCGAACCTTAACAAAAGAAATGATATACAAATCATCTCAAGTCGAACGATTGCCTAACAATTCGGTCTACGGCCAAAAGTTCAAAATATGCAATCTGCCTGAACCACTTAGCGTACGCTATGTACTCTACGTAACGTGCGCTAAGCCTGCATGTTAGCGTACGCTATCGTCTAAGTCTAGCGTACGCTAGCCATGTACTGATAGTTCTATCTGCTCAGCCGACTGACTCGACTAATAACATAACATACCTTACGTACCAAACGTAGCGTGCGTTAACTTATTCCCGATAGCGCACGTTAACTTTCGTATGTTAGCGTGCGCTAACCGTGCATGGCAGATTATTACTGGCAGAAAACTTGATCTAATGGTGATGAACTCATGAATTCTATGGTGATAATACATGTCATCCCCGTGCATATCATGCTTATAAGGTTTGTGAAAGTTCTATACGGATTAAACAACTACGAGATACAAGGTTACGTATAATCATTACTACACCAATTCATCTTGATATCGAGAAAGTATCCTAAGTTCCCTTCGTCCTACGTTACAAAACGCATGATTCCAAAGTGTACACATAACAACTTGATAATCTCCACCTACTGGTCATAATCGGTATGAATATGTTTAGGAGTCCATATACTAAAAGGGTTCAAAGGATTATACGAAGAATAAGTGCCGAAACGTCAAAAATATCCTTATAACACGTGATGATTCGACTATTAACGAATTAACTGACTAGATAAACATGATCAAATGTCCTTCAGAATACTACTAATATTGGCGAAGAATTACCTACCTCAAAGTAGCGAAGACACGAAGGAACTTGAAGAAGATCCAACACCGAGAGCTTGAACACTAATCCTCAATGATCTACAATCTTCAAACTCGAGCTAGGAGGATGATATGAGAGGTTTGAGGAGGGAGGAAGTAACTCTCTGAGCTCAAAAATTCGGATTTGGGGAAGTGGAAATATCTGAAAAATGAAAAAGTATGCTGTCCTATATATAGGAAATGGTTATTAGCGCGCGCTAGTCCCTATTCATACCGTGCGCTAACGGCCATACGAAGCTTACTGACTTCACTGTACTCAGCCTTTAGCGTGCGCTACCCTCATGCGAGTAGCGTGCGCTAACGCGTTGACTTGGCTTTTTCCCGAAAGCCGTCCAGGTTCATCCCGACACAATCCGACAAAGATCCCCAGCCCGATCTCACCTACCGCACGTCTCAATCATATTGACCCCGCATAGCGTGCGCTAAGGTTCCTCCACAGCGTGCGCTATGGATCCAACTTAGCGTACGCTATACTTAATCGATAGCGTGCGCTACATGCGCAGAATCACAAAATTTAAGTCACACTCGTGAAATCATACACTTAACAATACCGGACTATGAAATACGGAGAATAATACTCAGATCAAAGTGCAACAATTACAATATTACAAGTTCTAAATACATATCAGAAATCTTGGGTATTACACGCTCGCCCAGTAGCCCGTTGAATTTCCGTTTTCCCATGCGGCGGACGATCGAGGGAGGTATTGTGGGCGACGCGCATGCTCCCGGTCGCTCCTCTAGGATGGCCATAGCCTCCTCGATCTGTTCCTCGGTTTGGAACTGGTCGAGTGAGAGGTTGGGGCCATCTCTCAGGTGCGGGATCGAGAGTCTCGCGTTGCCGCGGCTTCCCCCGGTCGTCGGGTGGGGTTCGGATTGAGCCGGGATATGGTGTCCGGCGGTTCGGAGAGTGGCTCTCTTCGGTGTACCGGTGGATGTCATGATTCTGAAGGTTTTCTTTGAAGCACAGTGAGTGTCACTTCAAGTATATGCCCCGAGAACAGTGAGTGTTCTTCGGGACGGTAGGAATGAAATTTTGAGGGTTAGATGCCGCCCTCCTTCTAGCGCCAATTTTTGCTACCCAAAATATTATCCGGAGATAGATATTGCTGGAATGGATGGATAGCAAACAAATGCGAGAACACTTCCGTGAGAAAGATAAATAACACAATATTTGCCGGGGTTGTTAGTCCCGGCCTTAAATGCTCTCACGAGATATTATTAATACTAATATTCGGGGATACAAGTACTAATGTAAGAATACAATTACAATGAGTGTAAAGATTCTTGTTATCTTAGCTAGTGAGCGTGTAGATTGCCGAAAGAACCAGATGTGATGCTCTGTGAGTTCTTGTAACAAAGGAGATGAACAGTCGCGGCGGTGAGAGATCGACAGTCTCTCATGGCGAGTATTAGATGGATGCTTGAGCTCATGGGCTTATGAATCTCCTGGAATCTGTCTTGTGGAGACTTCTTGCCTCTGCCGATCGTCTTCTGGATGAGAGATTTGGAGAGAGAAATCCTAAGATGGGTTCCGGCGAGAAAGCTAGGAGCTTGATGGTATGTATGTTCTTCTGTATTTCCGTGAATGAATTCGGAATGTAAGTGAATGAGTTGGGAATCTTTTTCCAGTAGGAGGAGGTTCTCTATTTATAGGACTTGGATATGTCGGGCGATCGCCTTTGCTGTATTATAATAATCGGGCGATCGTCTTTTAGCACATGGGCTTGTTCCCTTAAAGTCCGCGGCTGCTGTTGGCAGCCAGCTGTGCGGTCCAATGAGGAGCCAGCACGCGTCTGGAGTCACTGTCACATGCGGTCCTACTGACAACTTTCGGCGGGCTTGTCGGCTGGTGGACGGATGCTGACAGACTGTGGTCAATGATCCGTGATACGCGGATCTTGTCTCGGCTCTGCACGTGGGTGCTGTTCTGAGATCCAGTCTTCGATGACTTTACCGGGCGATCGTCTCTGTTCGGGGCGTAGGCCGATTGTCCTTAGCCGGACACTAGAGTCGATCGCCAGATGCCAAAGGGCGATCGCCTTGGGAGTCGATCGCTAGGTACCTGATGGTGGTCTGGTATCTTCGATTAGGCGAGCTAGACATAGTTTGACTGGTGTTGACTCGGTCGCTCGGCCTTATAGTCGATCGCCTGTCGGGATGAATAAATCTTGACACAACACTAACCACTATAAGAATTTTTCAAAAACTGAGTTCTCGTCGTATCAGCTCCGATTCGGGTCCGAACAACCCCAAATAAAAGTGTGTCAAGTTTTATAAACCCATAGGGATAAATTATGAAAAAAAATCAAGAAAACGGCCCCACTCAATTTTCTCCCATTTCTCGTGTTCTAACAACCACTATGAGAATTTTCCAAAAACCGAGTGCTCGTCGTATCAGCTCCGATTCGGGTCCGAACAATCCCAAATAAAAGCTTGTCAAATTTTATAAACCATAGGGACAAATTATGAAAAAGTATCAAGAAAATGGTCCGACTCAACTTTCTCTCATTTCCCGTGTAATAACTAACCACTATGAGAATTTTTCAAAAACCGAGTTCTCGTCGTATCAGCTCCGAACAACCCCAAATAAAAGCGTGTCAAATTTTATAAACCCATAGGGGCAAATTATGAAAAAATCAAGAATGTAGTCCGACTCAATTTTCTCCCATTTCCCGTGTACTAACCACTATGAGAATTTTCAAAAACCGAGTTCTCGTCGTATCAGCTCCGATTCGATTCCGAACAACCCCAAGTAAAAGCGTGTAAAATTTTATAAACACATAGGGACAAATAATGGAAAAAAATCAAGAAAATGGCCCGACTCAGTTTTCTCCCATTTCCCGTGTACTAACACTATGCGAATTTTCCAAAATCGAGTTCTCGTCGTATCAGCTTCGATTCGGGTCCGAACAACCCCAAATAAGAGCATGTCAAAATTTATAAACCCATAGGGAAAAATTATAAAAAAAATCAAGAAAATGGCCCGACTCAATTTTCTCCCATTTCTCATGTACTAACCACTGAGAATTTTCTAAAAACCGAGTTCTCGTCGTATCAGCTCCGATTCGGGTCCGAACAATCCCAAATAAAAGCTTGTCAACTTTTATAAACCCATAGGGACAAATTATGAAAAAGTATCAAGAAAATTGTCACACTCAATTTTCTCTCATTTCCCGTGTAATAACTAACCACTATGAGAATTTTCCAAAAACCGAGTTCTCGTCGTATCAACTCCGATTCGTGTCCAAACAACCCCAAATAAAAGCGTGTCAAATTTTATAAACCCATGAAAAAGTATTAAGAAAATGGTCAGACTCAATTTTCTCTCATTTCCCGTGTAATAACTAACCACTATGAGAATTTTCCAAAAATCGAGTTCTCGTCATATCAGCTCTGATTCGGGTCCGAACAACCCCAAATAAAAGCGTGTCAAATTTTATAAACTCATAGAGACAAATTATGAAAAAGTATCAAGAAAACGGTCCGACTCAATTTTCTCTCATTTCCCGTGTAAGAACTAACCACTATGAGAATTTTCCAAAAACCGAGTTCTTGTCGTATCATATCCGATTCGGGTCCGAACAACCCCAAATAAAAGCGTGTCAAAATTTATAAACCATAGGGACAAATTATGAAAAAATCAAGAAAACAGTCCGAATCAATTTTCTCCCATTTCCCATGTACTAACCACTATGAGAATTTCCAAAAACCGAGTTCTCGTCAGATTACCCGATTCGGGTCCGAACAATCCCAAATAAAAGCGTGTTAAATTTTATAAACTCATAGGGACAAATTATGAAAAGGTATCAAGAAAACGGCCCGACTCAATTTTCTCCCATTTCCCGTGTACTATACACTATGAGAATTTTCCAAAAATTGAGTTCTCGTCATATCAGCAATGATTCAGGTCCGAACAAACAACCCCAAATAAAAGCTTGTCAAGTTTTATAAACCCATAGGGACAAATTATGGGAAAATCAAGAAAATGGCTGACTCGATTTTCTCCCATTTTCCGTACTAGCCTCTATGAGAATTTTCCAAAATTGAGTTCTCGTCAGATTCGCTCCGATTCGGATCCGAACAACCCCAAATAAAAGCATGTTAAATTTTATAAACCTATAGGGACAAATTATGGAAAAATCAAGAAAATGGCCCGACTCAATTTTCTTGCATTTCCCGTGTACTAACCACTATGAGAATTTTTCAAAAACTGAGTTCTCGTCGTATCAGCTCTGATTCGGGTCCGAACAACCCCAAATAAAAGCTTGTCAAGTTTTATAAACCCATAGGGATAAATTATGAAAAAAACCAAGAAAACAGCCCGACTCAATTTTCTCCCATTTCCCGTGTACTAACCACTATGAGAATTTTCCAAAAACCAAGTTCTCGTCGTATCAGCTCCGATTCGGGTCCGAACAATCCCAAAAAAAAGTGTGTCGAATTTTATAAACTATAAGGATAAATTATGAAAAAAAATCAAGAAAACGGCCCGACTCAATTTTCTCCCATTTTCCGTGTACTAACAACCACTATGAGAATTTTCCAAAAACTGAGTGCTCGTCGTATCAGCTCCGATTCGGGTCCGAACAATCCCAAATAAAAGCTTGTCAAATTTTATAAACCATAGGGACAAATTATGATAAAGTATCAAGAAAATGGTCCGACTCAACTTTCTCTCATTTCCCGTGTAATAGCTAACCACTATGAGAATTTTCCAAAAATCGAGTTCTCGTCGTATCAGCTCCGAACAACCCCAAATAAAAGCGTGTCAAATTTTATAAACACATAGGGGCAAATTATAAAAAAAATCAAGAATATAGTCCGACTCAATTTTCTCCCATTTCCCGTGTACTAACCACTATGAGAATTTTCAAAAACTGAGTTCTCGTCGTATCAGCTCCGATTCGATTCCGAACAACCCCAAGTAAAAGCGTGTCAAATTTTATAAACACTTAGGGACAAGTAATGGAAAAAAATCAAGAAAACGGCCCGACTCAATTTTCTCCCATTTCCCGTGTACTAACCACTATGCGAATTTTCCAAAATCGAGTTCTCGTCGTATCAGCTTCGATTCGGGTCCGAACAACCCCAAATAAGAGCATGTCAAATTTTATAAACCCATAGGGAGAAATTATAAAAAAAATCAAGAAAATGGCCCGACTCAATTTTCTCCCATTTCTCATGTACTAACCCCTGAGAATTTTCTAAAAACCGAGTTCTCGTCGTATCAGCTCCGATTCGGGTCCGAACAACCCCAAATAAAAGTGTGTCAAGTTTTATAAACCCATAGGGATAAATTATGAAAAAAAATCAAGAAAACGGCCCCACTCAATTTTCTCCCATTTCTCGTGTTCTAACAACCACTATGAGAATTTTCCAAAAACCGAGTGCTCGTCGTATCAGCTCCGATTCGGGTCCGAACAATCCCAAATAAAAGCTTGTCAAATTTTATAAACCATAGGGACAAATTATGAAAAAGTATCAAGAAAATGGTCCGACTCAACTTTCTCTCATTTCCCGTGTAATAACTAACCACTATGAGAATTTTTCAAAAACCGAGTTCTCGTCGTATCAGCTCCGAACAACCCCAAATAAAAGCGTGTCAAATTTTATAAACCCATAGGGGCAAATTATGAAAAAATCAAGAATGTAGTCCGACTCAATTTTCTCCCATTTCCCGTGTACTAACCACTATGAGAATTTTCAAAAACCGAGTTCTCGTCGTATCAGCTCCGATTCGATTCCGAACAACCCCAAGTAAAAGCGTGTAAAATTTTATAAACACATAGGGACAAATAATAGAAAAAAATCAAGAAAATGGCCCGACTCAGTTTTCTCCCATTTCCCGTGTACTAACACTATGCGAATTTTCCAAAATCGAGTTCTCGTCGTATCAGCTTCGATTCGGGTCCGAACAACCCCAAATAAGAGCATGTCAAAATTTATAAACCCATAGGGAAAAATTATAAAAAAAATCAAGAAAATGGCCCGACTCAATTTTCTCCCATTTCTCATGTACTAACCACTGAGAATTTTCTAAAAACCGAGTTCTCGTCGTATCAGCTCCGATTCGGGTCCGAACAATCCCAAATAAAAGCTTGTCAACTTTTATAAACCCATAGGGACAAATTATGAAAAAGTATCAAGAAAATTGTCACACTCAATTTTCTCTCATTTCCCGTGTAATAACTAACCACTATGAGAATTTTCCAAAAACCGAGTTCTCGTCGTATCAACTCCGATTCGTGTCCAAACAACCCCAAATAAAAGCGTGTCAAATTTTATAAACCCATGAAAAAGTATTAAGAAAATGGTCAGACTCAATTTTCTCTCATTTCCCGTGTAATAACTAACCACTATGAGAATTTTCCAAAAATCGAGTTCTCGTCATATCAGCTCTGATTCGGGTCCGAACAACCCCAAATAAAAGCGTGTCAAATTTTATAAACTCATAGAGACAAATTATGAAAAAGTATCAAGAAAACGGTCCGACTCAATTTTCTCTCATTTCCCGTGTAAGAACTAACCACTATGAGAATTTTCCAAAAACCGAGTTCTTGTCGTATCATATCCGATTCGGGTCCGAACAACCCCAAATAAAAGCGTGTCAAAATTTATAAACCATAGGGACAAATTATGAAAAAATCAAGAAAACAGTCCGAATCAATTTTCTCCCATTTCCCATGTACTAACCACTATGAGAATTTCCAAAAACCGAGTTCTCGTCGTATCAGCTCCGATTCGGGTCCGAACAATCCCAAATAAAAGCGTGTTAAATTTTATAAACTCATAGGGACAAATTATGAAAAGGTATCAAGAAAACGGCCCGACTCAATTTTCTCCCATTTCCCGTGTACTATACACTATGAGAATTTTCCAAAAATTGAGTTCTCGTCATATCAGCAATGATTCAGGTCCGAACAAACAACCCCAAATAAAAGCTTGTCAAGTTTTATAAACCCATAGGGACAAATTATGGGAAAAATCAAGAAAATGGCCTGACTCGATTTTCTCCCATTTTCCGTGTACTAGCCTCTATGAGAATTTTCCAAAAATTGAGTTCTCGTCGTATCTGCTCCGATTCGGATCCGAACAACCCCAAATAAAAGCATGTTAAATTTTATAAACCTATAGGGACAAATTATGGAAAAAATCAAGAAAATGGCCCGACTCAATTTTCTTGCATTTCCCGTGTACTAACCACTATGAGAATTTTTCAAAAACTGAGTTCTCGTCGTATCAGCTCTGATTCGGGTCCGAACAACCCCAAATAAAAGCTTGTCAAGTTTTATAAACCCATAGGGATAAATTATGAAAAAAATCAAGAAAACAGCCCGACTCAATTTTCTCCCATTTCCCGTGTACTAACCACTATGAGAATTTTCCAAAAACCAAGTTCTCGTCGTATCAGCTCCGATTCGGGTCCGAACAATCCCAAAAAAAAGTGTGTCGAATTTTATAAACTATAAGGATAAATTATGAAAAAAAATCAAGAAAACGGCCCGACTCAATTTTCTCCCATTTTCCGTGTACTAACAACCACTATGAGAATTTTCCAAAAGCGAGTGCTCGTCGTATCGGCTCCGATTCGGGTCCGAACAATCCCAAATAAAAGCTTGTCAAATTTTATAAACCATAGGGACAAATTATGATAAAGTATCAAGAAAATGGTCCGACTCAACTTTCTCTCATTTCCCGTGTAATAGCTAACCACTATGAGAATTTTCCAAAAATCGAGTTCTCGTCGTATCAGCTCCGAACAACCCCAAATAAAAGCGTGTCAAATTTTATAAACACATAGGGGCAAATTATAAAAAAAATCAAGAATATAGTCCGACTCAATTTTCTCCCATTTCCCGTGTACTAACCACTATGAGAATTTTCAAAAACTGAGTTCTCGTCGTATCAGCTCCGATTCGATTCCGAACAACCCCAAGTAAAAGCGTGTCAAATTTTATAAACACTTAGGGACAAGTAATGGAAAAAAATCAAGAAAACGGCCCGACTCAATTTTCTCCCATTTCCCGTGTACTAACCACTATGCGAATTTTCCAAAATCGAGTTCTCGTCGTATCAGCTTCGATTCGGGTCCGAACAACCCCAAATAAGAGCATGTCAAATTTTATAAACCCATAGGGAGAAATTATAAAAAAAATCAAGAAAATGGCCCGACTCAATTTTCTCCCATTTCTCATGTACTAACCCCTGAGAATTTTCTAAAAACCGAGTTCTCGTCGTATCAGCTCCGATTCGGGTCCGAACAATCCCAAATAAAAGCTTGTCAACTTTTATAAACCCATAGGGACAAATTATGAAAAAGTATCAAGAAAATGGTCACACTCAATTTTCTCTCATTTCCCGTGTAATAACTAACCACTATGAGAATTTTCCAAAAATCGAGTTCTCGTCGTATCAGCTCCGATTCGTGTCCAAACAACCCCAAATAAAAGCGTGTCAAATTTTATAAACCCATGAAAAAGTATTAAGAAAATGGTCAGACTCAATTTTCTCTCATTTCCCGTGTAATAACTAACCACTATGAGAATTTTCCAAAAACCGAGTTCTCGTCGTATCAGCTCTGATTCGGGTCCGAACAACCCCAAATAAAAGCGTGTCAAATTTTATAAACTCATAGAGATAAATTATGAAAAAGTATCAAGAAAACGGTCCGACTCAATTTTCTCTCATTTCCCGTGTAAGAACTAACCACTATGAGAATTTTCCAAAAACCGAGTTCTCGTCGTATCATATCCGATTCGGGTCCGAACAACCCCAAATAAAAGCGTGTCACTATTTATAAACCATAGGGACAAATTATGAAAAAATCAAGAAAACAGTCCGAATCAATTTTCTCCCATATCTCATGTACTAACCACTATGAGAATTTCCAAAAACCGAGTTCTCGTCGTATCAACTCCGATTCGGGTCCGAACAACCCCAAATAAAACCGTGTTAAATTTTATAAACTCATAGGGACAAATTATGAAAAGGTATCAAGAAAACGGCCCGACTCAATTTTCTCCCATTTCCCGTGTACTATACACTATGAGAATTTTCCAAAAACTGAGTTCTCGTCATATCAGCTCTGATTCAGGTCCGAACAAACAACCCCAAATAAAAGCTTGTCAGGTTTTATAAACCCATAGGGACAAATTATGGGAAAAATCAAGAAAATGGCCTGACTCAATTTTCTCCCATTTTCCGTGTACTAGCCTCTATGAGAATTTTCCAAAAACTGAGTTCTCGTCGTATCTGCTCCGATTCAGATCCGAACAGCCCCAAATAAAAGAGTGTTAAATTTTATAAACCTATAGGGACAAATTATGGAAAAAATCAAGAAAATAGCCCGACTCAATTTTCTTGCATTTCCCGTGTACTAACCACTATGAGAATTTTTCAAAAACTGAGTTCTCGCCGTATCAGCTCTGATTCGGGTCCGAACAACCCCAAATAAAAGTTTGTCAAGTTTTATAAACCCATAGGGATAAATTATAAAAAAAATCAAGAAAACAGCCCGACTCAATTTTCTCCCATTTCCCGTGTACTAACCACTATGAAAATTTTCCAAAAACCGAGTTCTCGTCATATCAGCTCCAATTCGGGTTCGAACAATCCCAAATAAAAGCGTGTCGAATTTTGTAAACCATAAGGATAAATTATGAAAAAAAAATCAAGAAAACGGCCCGACTCAATTTTCTCCCATTTCCCGTGTACTAACAACCACTATGAGAATTTTCCAAAAACTGAGTGCTCGTCGTATCAGCTCCGATTCGGGTCCGAGTAATCCCAAATAAAAGCTTGTCAAATTTTATAAACCATAGGGACAAATTATGAAAAAGTATCAAGAAAATGGCCCGACTCAACTTTCTCTCATTTCCCGTGTAATAACTTGTAACACCCCAAACTAGGCGGATATTACAGTGCCGTGGACCCCCGACTGGGACCCACCAGGCGAGTGAAAATGAATGAAATACACAGGGTAAATGTAGTACCTAACCACATTACATCATTAATTACTCTGATGAGGAGTTTCATACAACACACCTAAGGAAATGACCGAATACAAGTATATTTTATATGGAGATAAAATATACAACACTGAATGAACTCAAAATTCAAACGGAAATCTGCAGCGGAAATAAAATAAGCAAACACGGTGAATGAAAGGACTGCGGGCCCCTACTAGTATCACTGGGACTCCTCGCCGTCAACGTTATCTTCCCGTGCCTTAGCCTTGCCACGACCTGAAAAACAAAATCCCCCAACGGGGTCAGTTACACAAAACAACAATCCTCAAGAGTTGAATAAACATAATCATATATATATGTTGTATAAACCACAAGTTCGATCAAAAATGAATCGGTTAGATTATAACCCAATCTTGTTGAAAATATACGCAATCAAACATGCTGTATGAATCAACTAACGGTACGGCTCAAAGGGTGGTGCCACACTACGCCCGGGATGGAAATGTGTCCGTGCACAAGCCACCATCGAGTATCGATCGAATACACGTGTGGTCTTGTACCTAATCAGTCTCACGAAGTGATCTTCTTGTGTGCACAGTCCAATGTGAGGCCAAAAACCAACACACGACTTAATATGTGCCCGACATGAAAATCCTACACATACCAACCGGCACGCCAGTATGACCCGGAATGCCACGAGATAACAAAAGTGACATCGAAATCAATAATGACTCACCGAGATGAAATGACAGTGAAATGAATGATAGCTCAATGAAATAATTGGAACCGTCGTTCCTCGTGACTGAAGTGATTAATTGACAATGACAAGTCTTGATACAGTTAATACAATATGAATGAGTTATGATTATGAATGAACAACAACGAAAGGAATGAATATCCCTTTAACTGAGTAAGAATTAACTTACCTTAACACCGGTGATGATACAATCTCTCTCGAACAACATCCTAAGGAAACTACCAGTCGCTCGAACAACCTTGAATAACACAATAACCAACAATCCGTTCAACATACGAATCAAACACGAATATAAGTAACTCAAAACGTCGATACGACTAAACCAAGTTCATTGGGGCATTATATCGAACACATTGAGGCCAAACTCCGATTGTTTACAACTAAAGCTCAATAATACCAATATCAAATCCCCAAGAAGTGTTTCAAACCAACAAAACATCTTCAATACGATCAATAATCCAATATGAATATCCAAATTCGTGATTTCAACAACAATTAATCGAAAAACCCCAAATCCAACTCAATATTCAAAGTGTTCTTGAATAACCTTTCAATAATCCGATGAATATTCATACATACTCATAATCATATGTATATCTCTTCATACAACATGATTATAACATACAAAACATCATATCTCAACACAAATCGAAATCCAAGAGGTTTGAGAAAATTACCTTTGAAGATCCAAACACTTTAATTCGATGAACACACGTTAGATCGACGATCCGAGCTTCACAACCGAATGAAAATGATGAAGAATCGAGTATTCAAGTGATTGATGATGAAAATTTCTCCCACAAACCCTCTCTCTCGGATGTAGGATGAAGAAATGAGTTTTTCTTCTCAAAAAACGAAGTTATAGTGCAGACTGCACTGTGTGCCGAGGCCCAGCCGAGTGTGCCGCGGCACAGGGCCGAAATCGGCCCCCAGTGCTCGGAAGTGTGCCGCGGCCCGGTAGAGTGTGCCGCGGCAGTTACTCGACAGTGTGCCGTGGCCCTGCCGGCAGGAGCCGCGGCCCCCGGTACAGGCTGGTCGGCCAAAACTGCAACATGTGTGTGTCTTAGCTATTTCGACCATAAATCCCTCGTCCGGAATCCGATTGACTCACCGTTTGAACCATTGGAAAGATAACTTGATGCTCTATAATATTCAAAAGATTCAGAATTTTTGGAGTTTCCAAAAATTAATGGTGATTTTACAAAGTCGAACTCATACGTGGAAAAGTCGCTTAAGAATACGGAACTCAACAGAACGACACCGAGACGAAATCAGATGACAAAAAGTGTAGAATTAATCATTTTCGGAATGACGAAACGGTAACAATAGAGTCTCTAAGATGGACTTCTGCCAAAAAAAATAAAATTACCGGAAATCCAAATTGCGGATATTACATACTACCCTCCTTAAAAGAAGTTTTGTCCCGAAACTTAAAACAAGTAGGGAGAAGCAATATCCCACTAGAAAAACTCAACGAGATACACAAGAACCGCAAATGTACCCAACAATAGCATGATTCGAACAAGAAGGAAATTTGAAATGGCATGAATTCTAATATCAACATCGATTAATGAAGTAATTATAACGAACAAGATAATATTCTCATCTCGATTCTCAAGCAGGGTTGAAACAATGAACGATATCAATACACGACTTAACATTAGTCCGAACGGTGAACACGAATGAATTAACATGAATGATGAATGATTATTAATGAGTGAAAAATTACATAGTGACAATTACTGAATGATAATGACTGAATTACAACCGGGTATTACATACTCCCCCCCTTAAAAAGAGTTTCGTCCTCGAAACTAAGGGTCAAACAACTCGGGATAACTCTCCCACATACTATCCTCGGTTTTCCAAGTAGCCTCTTCGACTCTGTGTCTAGACCACTGAATTTTAACCAAAGGAATCGCCTTATTCCTCAACTGTTTGATTCGCCGTACTAAGATTCGTACGGGATGCTCCTCATACGTATGATCATCTTATATCGATTTCATCAAACTGAAGTATGTGGCTAGGGTCGGCAATATACTTCCGCAACTGAGATACGTGAAACACATAATGAATTCGGCTCAACGCCGGAGGTAGGGCTAATCGATAAGCTAGCTCGCCTACTCGATCCAAAATCTCAAACGGTCCAATGAATCTCGGACTCAACTTTCCCCGCTTCCCGAAACGGAAGATACCTCAACTCGGGGATACCTTGACCAACACGTGGTCACCTGTCTCGAACTCTAATGGTCGGCGATGATTATCTGCATAAGATTTCTATCGACTCTGAGGGGTCAACAAATGACTCCTGATCAAAGATACCTTCTCACAGGTGGCTATAAGCATATCAGGCTCAGTGCCGATTGATTCTGATAAGTCATCCCAACACAAAGGAGATCGACAACGACGACCGTACAAGGCATCGTAAGGTGCTGTCTTAATCGAAGCATGCCAACTATTATTGTACGTGAACTCGATCAACGGTAGTTGGGCTTCCCAATCATCTTTCCAATCGAGAACACATGCCCTCAACATGTCCTCCAATGTCTGAATAGTCCTCTCCGATTGTCCGTCAGACTGAGGATGAAAAGCTGTACTGAGATTAAGCTGAGTTCCCATAGCACGATGAACTGATTTCCAAAAATGAGACACGAATCGTCCGTCACAATCGGAAACGATACTTTTAGGAGTACCGTGCAATCTCACTAGCTCTTTGATAATCAACTGGGCAAGTCTCTCGGGACCCTACGTATCCTTAATCTCAAGGAAATGAGCTGATTTAGCTAGGCGATCCATAATTACCCAGATTGTATTCATGCCACGATGACTCATCGGCAAACTCGTGATGAAGTCCATTGAAATATCTTCCCACTTCCATTCTGGAATAGGGAGAGGTTTCAGCATACCCGCCGGTCGCTGATGTTCTATCTTGACTTGCTAACAGGTCAAACATCTCGAAACAAATTCCGCGACTTCCCGCTTCATATTACTCCACCAGTAATTTTGTTTCAAGTCTTTATACATCTTGCTAGACCCCGGATGAACGGAATAAGGGGTAGCATGAGCTTCTCTCAAAATCGAGTTTTTCAACTCGTCATTCGCCGGTACGCACAACTGATTCTTAAAACGCAAAAGTCCATCCTCGTGGACCACAAACCCGAGGGCTTTCCCCTGAGTCACATCCTCTCGAATGCGTAACAAAAATAGGTCCGAACCCTGATTCTCCCTCATCGCCTCCTCAAGTGCGATGAAATCTCCAATGTACAAAGTTGCCCTTATACCCGCTGTAACCAGACCTTGATCTCGGGTCTCAGAAATTCTTGTTAAAGTTCTTTCTGAACTGTTAATCGAGCAAGCATCTGCTCCTGAACGGACTTACGAATCAAGGCATCGGCGACAACGTTTTCCTTGCCCGGGTGGTAAAGTATCTCGATATCATAATCTTTGATAAGTTCCAACCACCGTCTCTGCCGCATATTTAACTCCTTATGAGTAAATATATACTTTAAACTCTTATGATCGGTGAATATCTGACAGGTAACGCCATAAAGATAATGACGCCAAATCTTCATTGCGAACACCACGGCTGCTAGCTCCAGGTCGTGGGTCGGATAATTAACCTCATAAGGTCTCAATTTCCGTGAAGCATAAGCAATAACTTTCCCGTTCTGCATGAGTACACATCCGAGACCCTGTCCGGACGCATCACTATAAATCACAAATCCTTCCGTCCCTTGTGGTAAAGAAAGGACAGGTGCTGAAATTAACTGGCTCTTGAGTTCCTCAAAACTCTGTTGATACGCGTCGGACCACATGTATTTCTTATCCTTCCGTAAAAGGTTCGTCATGGTTTAAGCGATTTTAGAAAATCCTTCCACAAATCGCCGATAATAACCAGCTAATCCGAGGAAACTTCGGATTTCCTTAACATTCTTCGGAGGTTGCCAATCTCCGATATCCTCCGTCTTCTGAGGGTCAACACGAACTCCGTCTGATGAAATTACATGCCTGAGAAACGTCACTTCGGACATCCAGAACTCACATTTGGGAAACTTCCCAAAAAGTTGCTCTCGTCTCAACACATCGAGTACCTGATGAAGGTGAAACTCATGCTCCTCCCGGTCACGAGAATAAATTAAAATGTCATCAATAAAGACAGCCATGAACTGATCTAAAAATTCGATGAAGACCCGATTCATTAACTCCATGAATACCGCAGGTGCATTAGTGCATTAATTAACTCCACGAACTCATAATGGCCATAGCGTGTTTGAAATGCCGCCCTCGCGATATCCGACTCTCGAATGCGCAACTGGTGATATCTAGATCTTAAGTCGATCTTGGAAAATACTGAAGTTCCCTGAAGTTGATCTAAGAGATCATCAATACGGGGTAGAGGATACTTATTCTTGATCGTCACCCTATTCAACTCCCGATAATTAATACACACACGAAACGAAACATCCTTCTTCTTGACAAACAACACTGGTGCTTGTTGTGAGGAAATCCCTCACACTATGCCACAAGTGCACGGTGTCAATAAGTAATAAAGTGATAAGTAAGATATCGTTCCCTCGAGGACTGATTTCACTAAGTACCAAAATATGGAGAACTCATAATTTTATTTGAAGAATAATTATATGGAATTTATTACTAAACTAATTGCAGAAAAATAAATAATAATAGTAGTAATAATAATAATAATAATAATAAGGGTGTAGGATTATGATTTTCAACTCAAACAATCAGGAATGATTTTTATTCAATTCAATTCACTTTTATTCAATTGATTGTAAGCCAGGAATTCCTAAATTATTCTAAAGCCTTTCCCAAGGTCGATAGAAAATACTACGAATTATTAACTCGATATATCCCTATTCGAATTAGATAATTAATAGCTAAAACAGTTCAAGAATCCCCACAATAAATAGGCTTCACAATTCCCATGAGTATATCCCTATCTCACGAAAATCATGATTATTCTCACAAGAACTATGCCTAAATTTCATCTCCCGAATCCATAAAGACATTCAAAACAATTCAACTGTTGGCCAGACAATTAAAAAGCATTAAGAACAGTAAGAAGAATCCAATTCAATAGAATAACGAATGAATTGAAATAATAATAAATAAATCAAACCGTCATGTAATCGGCTACAATCACAATCCTACTCAAACAGATATAGAAACTAAGATGCGGAAAAATTAAGAAAAACCGTAGGGATCCGTGGTCTTGTCGTCACCCACAAATTTCCTCCTTGTGTTCTTCTCTCTATCTATCGATATTCCTCCCGATCTGATGATGGATCCCCCCTTCTTTTCAGCCCTTCAATGCTTATTTATAACTGTCCTAAGCCTCCAAAGCGCATCCGTGTGATTAGGTTGGGAATAGGCTCCAAAAACGGCCCAGAACCGCGGCCAATACATCAGAACCGCCTCGTGGGCCGCGGCTCACTTAATCTGTGCCGCGGCCCCTACTGCTCAGCGCCTATACCTGGGCGCTTATTTTTCCTCCTAGGCCGCGGCTCACTTTAGCTGTGCCGCGACTCAGGGTACAGTTCGCTCGGCACTTGTTTAGCCACCTTCGTGTGCCGCGGCCCGCTTGCCTTGTGCCGCGGCCCCAGGCCAAAAACTGCCGTTTTCGCCCTTTTTTCGTCATTCGAGCTTCCGGACTCCAATTTCCTGCAAAACATATAAGAATAGTGCATTAAAAGCTCATTTATGCATTTTTAGGCTCAAAATAGATATAAACTAATGATAAATAAGCGCATAAAAATACGCCTAATAAATACCCCCAAACTTGAGCCTTTGCTTGTCCCCAAGCAAAAAATCAATTTTAAACAAAATTTATCGTGAATAATCATGCAAGTCCGTAGTGCTCAACTTAATCAATACTACCCTGAAAATCTCAAATAATAGTACAAGTATCATAACAGTGAGTCACATCCAGGACACTGATTCCACTAAGTAACCAATTTCAGTCCTAATCAATCGTTCATGAAGAAAATCAAGCTCAAAGATTAACAAGCATGAATTTAACCGACCGTCAATATGAAGGGTTAGATTAAACAAGCCAATTCGCCCAGCCCCACAGTCTAGTGGCAAAATTCAAGAGTTTCATTATCAAAATTAACCCTCGGATAGTATTCCCTTATGTATGATCAATAATATAGATTCGAGTTAACCATTAGGTTCGGATCTCGGTATGTTTCATCGGGATAATCCTAGGGTGGATTTCCATTCTCATATATTGGGGAACCGTTTGACGTAAAAGACACTCATGGGGCACATGGATGCTTCTAGTTACTAAGTCCCCCTCTACAGCGGAGAAAAAACTCGAATAGCAATTCCCGCATGTCAAGGTTGCTGTTTTACGCGAGAGTAAACAACGGGTCACGTGAATACCCCCGGTTACTAGGCTTCCCATCATCGGTAATGCCATATTTCTAAAATATTAATCTATTCAGGGTCGTCGTTTTACGCGAGAGTAAACGACGGGTCACGTGAATACCCCCGGTTACTAGACTTCCCATCATAGAACATGCATAATATCTCGACTTTTTAGGAAAAACTGTCCGACTCTAAACTCACTTTAAGTGCCAACACGACTCATGTTACTGAACGACTAGCTAATCGAAAAGTATAACCAAACGTATAAGCGGCGATTTGAAAACACGTATGTCTCCTTTCTTATCTGCTAAGATTTCTACAAAAACGATAAAATTTCGGACCTAAATGAATACTCAACGGAAACAGATATCGCTGACTGCAACTCGACTAAAACTCAACAGTTTCTTCCAAGAGAAATCAGTATCGTAACATCAGTTTTACACACGGAAGCACGAAAAATTCACGTTTTTAACCATCAACAGCATGCAAGGACAATAAAGTAATCGCAATAAAACCCAAGAAAAATTAAGAAAATTATCGCATGCTTCAATTTATTCCACCACACATAACATCATCAATAATAAAACTCATGTGAAAATAAAAGAGATAAGGAAAAGTGAAACTTATTCCAAATGTCTTCTTGAACGCCAGCACATGTCTGAGTGGAATCGTCTGTCATTCCATACTCCAAATAAGGCTCAACATCACCAGGGACCCCCAAACTTAGTCTCTAGTCATGAAATAACTATAGACATTAGGTCACGAAAGACTAGAATATGAAAAATAATAACTCATTGGGGTTATATAAAGAAAATATTAGAGAAATAAGGGCCAACAAGAATACACGAATCCAAATGAAATAAATAAAACAAAGAAAAAAAAACTATTAACTAAAAATCAAATAAAAACAACTAACTAGAAAGCAATTAAAAATAATGGGTTGCCTCCCATCAAGCGGTCTATTTTACGTCTTGAGCACGACGTGGCAAAAAAATCTAACGTGGCTTCTTTCTAGGGAGATTGCCAAATGCCCCTTTCTTGCAATCTATAAGCCTCTTATTCCATAAGGGAAGCTTTGGTTCATGCCTGGTTGCCAAAAATAATGAGTAAGAATAATTATGCGGACAACCAAAAAATAATGGAAGAATATAATAATTGTAAGGCGCGAAAAAATAAGCAGAGTTCGAATGGGTGAATAATAAAGACTTATCATGAACAACCTCATTAGAACTTAAAGAATCAGCCTCAACAAAATCAAAAGTAATGGGTCAATCTCTCCCATAATGGATTTAGGAAAAAATATGCGCGGCACCGTTAATAAAATTTTAGGCACAAAAGTGTTCACCTTATCATTTGAATTTGATGACAACTTAATGAAATTTCTTTGGAAACATCATCAATGATAACTTCTTCTATAGGCTCATCACACTTTATGTAATTATCAGGTGCTGGGGGATCGACCCTAAAACTCAACATGTCTTTCTTTTCAACCTCCCCCTCAACTTCACTACTAATGAAATGAGCTGGAAAATAACCATAGTGAATCTCAAGACCACGACGTGCACATTCTCGCTCAAAAGGGGTACTATCAGGATTTTCGAGAGCATCTACACAATGTTCAAACATGGTCTTTTGTTTCGGGGGAGGGGGCTGACTAACCCTATTAGGTAAATTATTAATATCATCGAATTTTATGAAATGCCAAGGGTCACGATAATCAAAGGAAAACATAATGAAAAAAATAAAAATAAAGAGACTAAAAAAAAGTTCAAATTAAAATTAGAGTCGCTTGGTATTGATATTAGCGAAAAAAATCAGTCCCCGGCAATGGCGCCAAAAACTTGTTGTGAGGAAATCCCTCACACTATGCCGCAAGTGCACGGTGTCAACAAGTAATAAAGTGATAAGTAAGATATCGTTCCCTCGAGGACTGATTTCACTAAGTACCAAAATATGGACAACTCGTAATTTTATTTGAAGAATAATTATATGGAATTTATTACTAAACTAATTGCAGAAAAATAAATAATAATAGTAGTAGTAATAATAATAATAATAATAATAAGGGTGTAGGATTATGATTTTCACCTCAAACAATCAGGAATGATTTTTATTCAATTCAATTCACTTTTATTCAATTGATTGTAAGCCAGGAATTCCTAAATTATTCTAAAGCCTTTCCCAAGGTCGATAGAAAATACTACAAATTATTAACTCGATATATCTCTATTCGAATTAGATAATTAATAGCTAAAACAGTTCAAGAATCCCCACAATAAATAGGCTTCACAAATCCCATGAGTATATCCCTATCTCACGAAAATCATGATTATTCTCACAAGAACTATGCCTAAATTTCATCTCCCAAATCTATAAAGACATTCAAAACAATTCAACTGTTGGCCAGACAATTAAAAAGCATTAAGAACAGTAAGAAGAATCCAATTCAATAGAATAACGAATGAATTGAAATAATAATAAATAAATCAAACCGTCATGTAATCGGCTACAATCACAATCCTACTCAAACAGATCTAGAAACTAAGATGCGGAAAAATTAAGAAAAACCGTAGGGATCCGTGGTCTTCGTAGCCCACAAATTTCCTCCTTGTGTTCTTCTCTCTATCTATCGATATTCCTCCCGATCTGATGATGGATCCCCCCTTCTTTTCAGCCCTTCAATGCTTATTTATAACTGTCCTAAGCCTCCAAAGCGCATCCGTGTGATTAGGTTGGGAATAAGCTCCAAAAACGGCCCAGAACCGCGGCCAATACATCAGAACCGCCTCGTGGGCCGCGGCTCACTTAATCTGTGTCGCGGCCCCTACTGCTCAGCGCCTATACCTGGGCGCTTATTTTTCCTCCTGGGCCGCGGCTCACTTTAGCTGTGCCACGGCTCAAGGTACAGTTCGCTCGGCACTTGTTTAGCCACCTTCGTGTGCCGCGGCCCGCTTCCCTTGTGCCGCAGCCCCAGGCCAAAAACTGCCGTTTTCGCCCTTTTTTCGTCGTTCGAGCTTCCGGACTCCAATTTCCTGCAAAACATATAAGAATAGTGTATTAAAAGCTCATTTATGCATTTTTAGGCTCAAAATGGATATAAACTAATGATAAATAAGCGCATAAAAATATGCCTAACAGTGCTCCCCACAGGGACGCACTCGGTCGGATATAACCCTTCTCGGTCAAATCCTCTAATTGATTCTTCAATTCCTGCATTTTGGTCGGGGCCATCCGGTATGGTGCCTTCGATAATGGGGACGTACCAGGCTCCAACTCTATCGTGAATTCCATATCCCTCGATGGAGGTAAAACAGGTAGCTCGTCTGGGAGTACATCGTCAAACGATAACAATGATACCAATAATGGTTGAACACCTCGATTGCCTTAGAACGGCCAATCAATGACAATGATATAAGGAATGATGGAACATCTCGATTGCCATAGAACGGTCAATCGATGATAATAATATAATGAATGATTGAACAACTCTGGTTGAGTAATTTTACTGCTTTCATCATATTAATGATTCTTCCGGAACAATGGGGATCACCTCCCTGAAATACACACTCGACTCCAACGACGGAAATGATAGTGACCGTACGCTTACGAATATTAAGGATGGTATCATGACGATCCATCCCACTAATACCTAATATTACATCGTCCTTAGGTAAATCCACCACGATTAGGTCCACCAACCACTCACGGTCATTAAGCTTAATTCGGTCAGTTCTTATCCTCATGATTTCCGGAAATTCTTCTACCGTCAGGTAGACCAAAGATATAAGGTCCACAATTATTAGGACTGTCTAAATGAAGTCTACTCAAACATGATTCGAAAATGAATGAATGCGGTGCACCGGTATCAAAAAAAGGTACACACGAGTTTAGATAAAATTACAAGTATACTTTAGATCGTTCGGACCTCCGGATCGTCAGTCCTCTTCATCTCGTGAATCCGGGACTTGCCGGCCCCCGAACCGGGCGTTCCCATCTGATAAATATGAGCTCCGCCTTTATTCGCTTCCGTCATCTTAAACGACGCTGACAGCGCAGTCTGATTCTGAATCGCTGATTGCTTCGGGGCCTGAGATGCTACTGGAGTCGGCTTGGAGTCCCTTCGGCAAAAATGGGCCTTATGCCCAACAATCCCACAAGTATGGCACGTGATAGACGGTTTCAGACACTTAGTGCTGAAATGACACTGTTCTTCACAGTTGAAACAGGTGATGGCCGAACTGGCCGCTCGGGACTGAGATCCCGCACGATTATGCACCGTTGTAGGTCGCTCAGAAACGTTAGGGCCCACACGAGGCTTCTTGGAGGTTGACTGACCGCCTTCGGACTAATTACGCTTTGTTGATTTCTTGCTGACAGATGAAGGTTGTTGCTCAGCAATTTCCTTAGCAGCAGGCTCATACGGGAGAGTTCTCTCAATTAAATCGGCCAAAGTGGCGCAATGATGATTAAGCAATCGCATATGGGTCATCATGACCTGCATAAAAGTGAGTGGATCAACCCGAACATCTTCCGATCGAGCGGAGTCCTGGGTACGGTTTCCCGACAGTGGGCGATTATTCCCCGGGTTTCGGGCTGCACCGCGGCCTCTCCCCGTGCATCCCCTGATAGCTCTCTCCATACTGAAGTAGAAAGGTCGCATGATAATCATAGATCTCGTATGAGTACCACATTATAATTTACGTCATGAAATGATGAAAATGAGCATACGCGCTCTAACACAGTGATTACATGAATGATTAACTGAGGTGACATGATTATCTGATGATATTCTTGAAATGATTATCTTAAACAAGTTAACATGATTAATGATATGATCTTCAAGATCAACGACTGAGTAATGAAATGAGCTGAGTGATTATTGAGTTAACGTGATCAACATGATCAAAATGAAAATGATGTTTGAAGATTGTTAACTGATGAATTATGAATGAATGATTATTGCCAGAAATTATACCATGGCGTTAGAAGTCTTACAGTTCTTTCGGTCTGATGGGCTCGGCATTTGCACAGGTCACACGTGACGCGAAAGTCCAATGATACTAGTCCGATGACGATGATTTCAAATGAGACATGACTCGGAAGGTAGTATTCAAAACCACGCTCTGATACCAACTCTGTAACACCCCAAACTAGGCGGATATTACAGTGCCGTGGACCCCCGACTGGGACCCACCAGGCGAGTGAAAATGAATGAAATATACAAGGTAAATGTAGTACCGAACCACATTACATCATTAATTACTCCGATGAGGAGTTTCATACAACACACTCAAGGAAATGACCGAATACAAATATATTTTATATGGAGATAAAATATACAACACTGAATGAACTCAAAATTCAAACGGAAATCTGCAGCGGAAATAAAATAAGGAAACACGGTGAATGAAAGTACTGGGGCCCCCTACTAGTATCACTGGGACTCCTCGCCGTCAAGGTTATCTTCCCGTGCCTTAGCCTTGCCACGACCTGAAAAACAAAACCCCCAACGGGGTCAGTTACACAGAACAACAATCCTCAAGAGTTGAATAAACACAGTCATATATATATATGATGTATAAACCACAAGTTCGATCAAAAATGAATCGGTTAGATTATAACCCAATCTTGTTGAAAACATACGCAATCAAACATGTTGTATGAATCAACTAACGGTACGGCTCAAAGGGTCGCGCCACACTACGCCCAGGATGGAAATGTGTCCGTGCACAAGCCACCATCGAGTATCGATCGAATACACGTGTGGTCTTGTACCTAATCAGTCTCACGAAGTGATCTTCTCGTGTGCACAGTCCAATGTGAGGCTAACAACCAACACATGACTTAATATGTGCCCGACATGAAAATCCTACACATACCAACCGGCACACCAGTATGACCCGGAATGCCACGAGATAACAAAAGTGACATCGAAATCAATAATGACTCACCGAGATGAAATGACAGTGAAATGAATGATAGCTCAATGAAATAATTGGAACCGTCGTTCCTCGTGACTGAAGTGATTAATTGACAATGATAAGTCTCGATACGGTTAATACAATATGAATGAGTTATGATTATGAATGAACAACAACGAAAGGAATGAATATCCCTTTAATTGAGTAAAAATTAACTTACGTTAACACCGGTGATAATACAATCTCTCTCGAACAACATCCTAAGGAAACTATCGGTCGCTCGAACAACCTTGAATAACACAATTACCAACAATCCGTTCAACATACGAGTCAAACACGAATATAACTAACTCAAAACGTCGATACAACTAAACCAAGTTCATTGGGGCATTATATCGAACACGTTGAGGCCAAACTTCGATTGTTTACAACCAAAGCTCAATAATACCAATATCAAATCCCCAAGAAGTGTTTCAAACAACAAAACATCTTCAATACGATCAATAATCCAATATGAATATCCAAATTTGTGATTTCAACAACAATTAATCGAAAACCCCCAAATCCAACTCAATATTCAAAGTGTTCTTGAATAACCTTTCAATAATCCGATGAATATTCATACATACTCATAATCATATGTATATCTCTTCATACAACATGATTATAACATCCAAAACATCATATCTCAACACAAATCGAAATCCAAGAGGTTTGAGAAAATTACCTTTGAAGATCCAAACACTTTGATTCGATGAACACGCGTTAGATCGACGATCCGAGCTTCACAACCGAATGAAAATGATGAAGAATCGAGTATTCAAGTGATTGATGATGAAAATTTCTCCCACAAACCCTCTCTCTCGGATGTAGGATGAAGAAATGAGTTTTTCTTCTCAAAAAACGAAGTTATAGTGCAGAATGCACTGTGTGCCGCGGCCCGGCCGAGTGTGCCGTGGCACAGGGCCGAAATCTACCCCCAGTGCTCGGTAGTGTGCCGCGTCCCGGCCGAGTGTGCCGCGGCAGTGACTCGACAGTGTGCCGCGGCCCTGCCGGCAAGAGCCGCGGCCCCCGGTACAGGCTGGTCGGCCAAAACTGCAACATGTGTGTGTCTTATCTATTTCGACCATAACTCCCTCGTCCGGACTCCGATTGACTCACCGTTTGAACCATTGGAAATATAACTTGATGCTCTATAATATTGAAAAGATTCAGAATTTTTCGAGTTTCCAAATATTAATGGTGATTTTACAAAGTCGAACTCATACGTGGAAAAGTCGCTTAAGAATACGGAACTCAACAGAACGACACCGAGACGACCTCGGATGACAAAAAGTGTAGAATTAATCATTCTCGGAATGACGAAACAGTAACAATAGAGTCACTAAGATGGACTTAAGCCAAAAAAATAAAATTACCGGAAATCCAAATTGTGGATATTACATAACTAACCACTATGAGAATTTTCCAAAAAACGAGTTCTCGTCGTATCAGCTCCGAACAAACCCAAATAAAAGCGTGTCAAATTTTATAAATCCATAGGGGCAAATTATGAAAAAATCAAGAATATAGTCCGACTCAATTTTCTCCCATTTCTCGTTTACTAACCACTATGAGAATTTTCAAAAACTGAGTTCTCGTCGTATCAGCTCCGATTCGATTCCGAACAACCCCAAGTAAAAGCGTGTCAAATTTTATAAACACATAGGGACAAATAATGGAAAAAAATCAAGGAAACAGCCCGACTCAATTTTCTCCCATTTCCCGTGTACTAACCACTATGCGAATTTTTCAAAATCGAGTTCTCGTCGTATCAGCTTCGATTCGGGTCCGAACAACCCCAAATAAGAGCATGTCAAATTTTATAAAGTCATAGGGACAAATTATAAAAAAATCAAGAAAACGGCCCGACTCAATTTTCTCCCATTTCTCATGTACTAATAACCACTGAGAATTTTCTAAAAACCGAGTTCTCGTCGTATCAGCTCCGATTCGGGTCCGAACAATCCCAAATAAAAGCTTGTCAACTTTTATAAACCCATAGGGACAAATTATGAAAAAGTATCAAGAATATGGTCACACTCAATTTTCTCTCATTTCCCGTGTAATAACCAACCACTATGAGAATTTTCCAAAAACCAAGTTCTCGTCGTATCAGCTCCGATTCGTGTCCAAACAACCCCAAATAAAAGCGTGTCAAATTTTATAAACCCATGAAAAAGTATTAAGAAAATGGTCAGACTCAATTTTCTCTCATTTCCAGTGTAATAACTAACCACTATGAGAATTTTCCAAAAATCGAGTTCTCGTCGTATCAGCTCTGATTCGGGTCCAAACAACCCCAAATAAAAGCGTGTCAAATTTTATAAACTCATAGGGACAAATTATGAAAAAGTGTTGGCCACTTAAGTATACTGGATACAGTTTGGGAGATCGTTTAAACAACAAACTGTATGGAATCTAAATCTGAGTGCGTAGCGGAAGTCTTGGATACAGTTAGTTGCCGTGGATACAGCAACGACGTATTAGGTGTATACTTAATATATCACAGTTATTTCAAACATTAAAAGCAGAAGGTAAATAACACAGTAATTTAAGTGGTTCGAGGTAAACCCCTCTACGTCCACTGGTCCTCCACACAGGAGTAAAAAGTTTATTATATAATTACTGCGTACACAACTACGTAATTATAAACAAACCTATCCTTGTATCGTTCACACAGATTGATACAAAGAATGTCGCTTTCAACCGTTCACACAGATTGGTTAAAGCTTCCTTCTTGACTAGCTTCTTCACACACAGTTCCAAAGCTTCGTCCTTATCCGTCCCACACAGGTCAGAATAACTTGTTGAGTTCACACAGAGCTCGGTTTTTACACAGAGGTAAAAGGTAGGTAACCAGGTAAGAACAGCAGCTTTGAATATCACGTTCTTGAGCTGATGATAGCTGTTCTTGACGTTGAGCATTGTATATCTCTTTCGTTCTAACTTGCAGTATGCTCTAGAGATATGTTTGCTCAGATGATAACTTTGATAGCTTTGTGAGTTATGTTACTTGATTTCATTCAGTTGGTTGGTGACTGATCTTCAATGTCTTTAAGGATATATATATATAGCCTCTGAAGAAAGTATCCGTTGAGATGTCCGTTTGAATAAGATTTCCTTCAACGGGAATATGACATGATCCGGATTTCGCGGGATTCTGAAGATCTGAAGACTGATAGTATTTAAATACTTTATCCTTGAGTATTTAAATACTTCTTTGTTCAACGGGACTTGACTTGTGTTCTTTCTTGTCCTTTTGTGAACTGTATGGAAGATGACTGTATTTAGGGCATCGAGACAGTTTCCATACTTGATCTTTTGCAAGTCTTCTTGCTGTACTGACGAGCTTCACTGATGCTGATTCGAGGCAGGTTTTCGATATAGGATAAAGCCTTGAATCCTCGATACAGTTTCCTTAGTGTATATTTGGCATATATGTCAAAACCTTCTCAATAACAAATAACAATCGATACAGGGATCGGGTATCCCGGCTGATTCGATACAGGGTTATTGTTTTTCCCAACAATTTCCCCCTTTTTGACAATTTGCCAAGACTAACTTACTTCAACTCTTCGAGTCTTCTTGATGATGCCAAAACCTTCTTCATGAAGCATTCTTCTTCGATGACTTCTGGCAGATTTCTTGGTCTTTTGTCAATAGGTCTTGACTTAGTGACTTAGTCTACAATAATGAACTGCTCGCAGGCATGTTCGATACAGTTTGAGATTTATTACAACTTAAGCTTATGATTGACGCGCAGGCACAATCTTACAATGTATTCTAAGTTTACAACTGAAACTATGAACTGTTCGTAGACTAGTTCGTACAGCTTATTTTTCAATCAAGTTTATCTAACTTGAGATTCCTATCAAACAATTTTAAGTAATCATACATAAACACAGTAGATTACGAGTTGTAATCTTTCAAGACAAACAAACTATTTTATTGATATTCAAAATGATTGAGTACAAAGTTTCTTTGTGTTGAATAGAAATTACAAAGACAAAAATAATATACATAAATTTCATCTCCTCATCTATAATCCGCGTGCCTCCAAGGTCTCTTTCTGGCTCATTCTCGGTGCCGCGCCACCCGATTTTGAAGTGAATCATTGCCTCGTTCCTGGTAAATCGCTCTTCCTTCATATGAACGATCAAAGGCAAGTATCCAATCTTCTGGATGGGTGACCCGATCTCCTCTTCTATGTTTTGATTTCATCTCGACTTGGAGAGGGAGCTTACCTTCTTCTAGCATCTTTGAAAACTTGTCTGCTGCTTCCGCCAATGTTTTATAATTTTTGAAGATGGCGGATTCCCTGATGAGTCTGACAAAATATCTCATCAGTTCATTCTTCCTCCAGTGCTTCACTTCTTCGGCAGTTGGGTTGCGGTTGGTCGGCAGACGTATTTCCGAAGGTCTTTGGATAAGATTTTGCCAAGGGACATTTGGGTCATGGAATTCTGGTCTGGAGCCTGAAATTCTAAAGCTTTGGGATTGAGGTGCTAGCTTGTTCAATTCGCTGGCGATACTGCTCTGAGCAGCCTCAAATTCCCTTTCCTGTTGCAGTCTTATTCTCCTTGCAGCTTCTCGTGCCTCTTCCCCCTTTTTGGCTTCATCAAGACTTTGCAGGATTTCAAGAGCGGCGTCCTGTTTGGTCTCGATGCTGTTTATTCTTTCAACAAGGGAGGAAAGAGTCTGCGACTTCTCTTGAATGCTTTTGTCGTGCGCACGCAGTTGAGAGTCGTTCTCAATCATTGCACAGCGGTCTTGGCTTCAGCAATTCTTGTCTTTGAAGCTTCCTCCTTCAGCAGTTTCTCTTGTTTATCTTCCATGATCTTCAAGGCTTGCTTGAAAACTTCTGGCAGAAGGATGAATGCGTCGACAACTCGAGATACTTCGTGTTGAAGAGTGGTCATTTCTTCTACGGCAGAGGTGTGCATCCAATTCAGTGCCTTTTCAACAGAAGATAAAGCGTTTACTGCGTCTTGGATAAATACAGTCTGAAGGCCAAGAGCTCGCAGGCACTCTTTACGTGCAGCAGAGATAGGAGAGTCAGGCTGGGCGAAGTCTTCAGTGCAGTTCAACCTCCTTACGTTCACGGATGGACGTGAAGTAAGTTGGACATCCTCAGGTTCGTTACCGTCCTCGGATTCCAAGGTTGCAGGGGCGGGAGTAGCTTCTTGTGGTACGGCGACAGTTGGTTCAGAAGCATCCTGTGGCGAAGGTTCTTCGGCAGATATGGATGCAGGAGGGACTGAATCCTCCTGTTGGCTTGCAGGAATGGCTTCTTCGGTCGCAACAGGCTCGGGTGCCTGTTCAAAAATTTCTTGATCTTCCTCGACTGGAGGGACTGAATCCTCCTGGTCGGGAATGTTCTCCGGCTGTGGCGAAGGTGGATTGGCTTGGTTAGAAGGTCCTTCGTCTTTTCTGGGTGGAGAGGCGGCTCGGGCTTCAGCCTCTTCACGGCTCAATCTCAGACCTGCTTGAAGAGCATCGCCGTCATCGTCTAAGTCGGCATCGTCGTCAGCTTTTGGATTTATGGGAGAGTCCTCTGACTTCTTCTTTCCTTTTCTTCTGGCGTCGGATTTGTGCAGCAGGTGGCTTTCAATGAGATCTTTGCAAGAGGCGTTGTCCCATCGTAGCAGGGCCTCAATTTCAGTTGAGTCTGTTACTTCGGAGACGAACCGCTCTTCGTGGCTCCATTCGCTCCAATTGTACAGTGTGTCGTACGGAGCTAGCCTATAGCCTTTCCATTGCAGGAATCTTTCGTACGCTTGTTCAATTTGAACCGAAAGAAGTGTTTGATTTATGATTGAGTCAGGGGAGGGACTTCGAATCACGTCTGGAGATGCTGTTTCTAGGGATTCCGGTACAGGTATGGGATCCTGCACGGAAGATGGACTCCTTGCAGGGGATAGTGCCCCGAAGGAAATTGGATCCTGCACGGGTGTGGAATCCCATAGAGGAGAAGTAGCTTTTGGCTCCGAATGGGCAGCCGACGTGCTAACGTCTTGAAGGTTGGCAGATGTCTCTATATCCGTCGTAGCCGCCAAAGGCTCGGGATCTACTGTCGATGCAGTAGGAGACACCTCTTCCACAGGGGTTGGGCCCTGGGGTTCTTCAGTGGGTTGCGCCACGGGCGAGACATCCTCGGAGTGCTTGGTTTTGATTTTTGAGAGCCTCCGGAGTCTCTTTTTGGACTTCTCACCAGCAGAGTGCTTCTTGCTGTGAGAACGCTTGCGCTTCTTCTTAGAAGATTCCATTTCTGGGACCTTCACGGTTACATCTCTGGGGTCGTCAGAAATAGGCATGTGCCTGGTTCGCGGATGGTTGGCATGCAGGGTGCTCTGGTTATAAGCAGTGGGCTTGACACCTCCTAAATATATCCGTGAGCTATTTTTCTTGGCGTCGGCGGATTGCATCACTCCGCACTTCGTCAGTATGTAGTTCAACATTAAACCAAATGATTTCTTTTGGGTGGCAGGCTTGCACACCTCTTCTTGAAGACGTTTCAAAATGATTTGGCACCAATTGACCTTTTCACAGGTCAAAATAGCTACCATCATTCTGAACCTTAGATTCGTGCACATTTCGAACGCACCGGTTTGATTTTCAATGATTCTGGAACAGAAATCATGCAGATAAACGAAATAAAGAAGAAAATTTTTCTTGTGAGACGTGGTTGTCACCGTGTCAACCACTTTGGACCCTGTAAAAAGTCCATAAAACTTGGTAATCAGTTCTTGAGACCCGAATGTCTCAAGTCGTCCATGGTCGGCCGTCATGGCTGTAGATTTTCTCGAGTAGGTCGCTATTGATGCAGATTTGCACTCCTTGGATCAAGCGGTGATGTCAGCAACATGTCCTCCCTGGGCTAGTGACAGAAAACGAACGGCGGCGTTGAGGTAGAATTCCTCAACCAGATGGGCGTCGTATTTGTCGGCGGTTTTGCTCCCGAAGCGATAACGACCTTGTTGCTCAAGACGAGTAATAATATACTCCATTGGTTCGGTGTCGTTTATTTCAGAGATGATACGCTCGATGGTGACAGGTTTCGAGAAGATCCGGCCATCAATGATGTTGGAGGTTTTCTTCAGAACAGGGGAAGAAGATTGACTAGCCATGGATGTTTTCTTAAAACGAAGGTGGAAGAAAACAGTAGAAATTTGCAGTGATTATGCAGAAAATATGTAGTCGCTTGCTTGAGATCTCTTGTAATTGCGTAAAGTGTAAAGAGTCTCTAATGGCGAATCTGATCCTTTTATGCTTGGGCGGCGAAATAGGGTTTGCAGAGTACGAATGGTCGATTTTAAGGGATGGGAACCGGTTTTGAAATCGACGGTCGATGGATTTAGTGTAACTCGTACGCTAATCCATTAAAAGGTTTTAAAATACAATGGGTCCCACTTCGACATAGGTTGATTACCCTAAATGCCTAAAACGGCGGTTTAAAAATAATAAACAATTTAAAAACATCGCGGCTTTTGAGATTCAGTTGTCCGGATGTCGTGTAAGGCATTTAATGAACATGACGTTTGACATAAAAACAGGCACGTGGACAAAAATTATTTTAAAAAGGAAATAATATTATATTACATACCGAATCGAAATCCTATAGTATGTCCGTTCTCCGCGTCGATACACGTTCCCCCTTAAAAAGGTACTAATAGGTTTTGAATTCTATACAGAATATTTGGATTAATGCAGTATTCATGGGTCCTACAAGATTCCCCCTTAATTATTGCACACATCACCGTAGGATTCATATGCCTTCGTTTGCTACGATCAGTATTGATGTTTCGAGTGTACAGATAATTAATGTTGAATCTTGTATTCACGGGTCTTACAAAGATTCCCCTCAATTGTTGAGTAAAAGCAGAAATTTACTTACAGGAGTCCGCCGTAGTATCCCCAATTCTGTTCTTAGCATGTTGAATCTTGCCGTGTCGAGAGGCTTGGTGAAAATGTCGGCCACTGGATGTCTCGTATGAACCTTTTCCAGCGAACATCCTTGTTTTCGACATGATTTCGATAAAATGATGCTTCATGTTGATATGCTTAGTGCGCGAGTGCGAATGTGATTGTGCGTGATTGCAATTGCACTCGTGCTATCACACATGGTTGGAGTCTCTCTAGCATCGATTCCATAATCGACAGTTGTTGCCGCATCCAAAGGATCTGCATACAGCAGCTACCAGAAGATAGTATTCTGATTCACCCGTGGAAAGAGAATTTGCCAATTGCTTCTTACCGAACCAAGATACGAGTCTAGGTCCGAGAAAGTGACAAGTTCCGCTTGTACTCTTCCTATCTAGCTTGCGACCTCCGAGATCCGAGTCATCAGATCCAACTAAATCGAATCCGCCTTCCTTAGGATACCACACTCCGCATCGATCGTTCCTTTAACGTATTTCAGATTCGTTTAGTTGTATTGAAGTGTGATTCCTTAGGTTCAACTTGGTATCTCGCACACACTCCAACAAAGAAATCGATATCGAGCACGCTAGCCGTTAGGTACGGAGCGAACCGATGAGCTTCTGTAGAGTGATTGGTCAAACGGCTTTCCGGCTTTATCAAGGCACTAATTTGCACGGAAGTGCTCATGGGGTTAGCGAAGATTTGGAATTGTTCATTCCAAATTTGTTGAGAAGCTCCTTGTTGTATTTCTCTGGTTGATGAATATACCGTAGGCAAATCGCTTTACTGCAAACCTAGGAAATAACTAAGTTCCCCATCATACTCATTTCAAATTTGCTTTGCATGAGATGTGAGAACCTCGACATAGAGCAAGGTTAGTTGAACCAAAAATAATATCATAGACATAGATTTGTACCATTAGAAGGTCATCACCTTCCTGTATCTTGAACAAGGTTTTGTCGTGACACCTTTCTCAAATCCATTGTTGATTAGATACTGGGACAGGGTTTCGTACTGTGCTCTAGGGGCTTGTTTAAGTCCGTACAGGGCTTTCCTTAGCCTGTAAACTAGATCGATACCGTCTGTGTTGGCAAACCCTGGTGGTTGTTCAACATAAACTTCTTCTGTAAGCTCTCCATTCAGGAAAGCACTCTTGACGTCCATTTGGTATACGATAAAACTTTTATGGGCGGCAAAGGCTAAAAATATCCTAATGGCTTCTAGTCTCGCTACAGGGGCGAAGGTTTCATCATAGTCGATTCCTTCTTCCTGACAATAGCCTTGTGCTACTAGTCTGGATTTGTTTCTTATGATAAGTCCATTTCCATCCTTTTTGTTTCGAAATACCCATTTGGTTCCTATAACCGATTGGTGTGTCGGTCTGGGTACAAGATACCACACATTATTTCTTTCGAAACCGTTAAGCTCTTCTTCTATAGATGTTATCCAATGAGAGTTGTTAAGAGCGTCTATGGTCGAAACAGGTTCGGACTGGGCTAAGAATACAGCTATAGTGCACATATTGAGTCTCCTAAGTTCGGATTTAGATTTCCATTCAGGAAACTGTGAGACTTCAGCATTAGATTCTTCTTGTGCACAAAGTACATTTCCTTGTGTACTTTGTATTCTCTTACGAGTAGAAACACCAGCATTAATGTTTCCAATGATCAGCTCTTGCGGGTGATCTCTCAACCATCTTCGGTCGGGTTCTAGTTCAGATCCGCATCAGACGAAAGTTTCTGTGGGTACAGCTTCAGCTTGAATAGCGTCAGCTTCATCCACAGCGATTCTTACAGCTGCGGTGTTGATTTCTAAATCAACTACAGGTTCTATGGGTGTAGGTGGATCCAAGATAGATAGATGGTGAATGTCCTGAGTGATATCATCTACTCCTGTAGGGTCATGGTGTGGTTCGTCAAACACTAAATGAACTGATTCCTCGATCGTCAGCCTCCTTTTATTAAAGATTCTGAAAGCTTTGCTGACGGAGGAGTATCCTACGAATATTCCTTCATCTGATTTTTCATCAAAGGTTCTAAGTTGGTCCTTCCCATTGTTCAAAACATAACACCTGCATCCATAAATGTTAAAGGTCGAATCTAATGGAGTTTTGTTATTCCATACCTCGTAAGTCGCTTTGTTGTGGTGCTTGTTGACGATCTACGGTTTTGAGTGTAGCACGCTGTATTGGTTGCTTCACCCCAGAAACGCTGTGGCAATTTGCTTGCGGCAATCATTGTCCTTGTTGCTTCTTTCAACGTCCTATTCTTTCGCTCGGCAACACCATTTTGTTGAGGTGTACGGGCAGCTGAGTATTCGTGCTGGATTCCATTCTCCGAACAGTATTGCTCTATAAAGCGGTTAGTAAATTCAGTACCTCTGTCGGAACGAATGCACACGATACTCGATGCTTTTTCATTTTGCAACATCCTCAGGAGCTCGGGCAGCCTTAATGCTGTTTCCTTTTTCTTGCTAAGAAAGATCGTCCAAGCATACCTGGAATAATCATCAACAACAACCATGCAATATTTCTTACCTCCCAAACTTACTAGGTCTACAGGACCGTAGAGATCCATGTGTAGCATTTCCAACACTCTTTGAGTTGAAAGGTAGGATTTGCTTTTCAGGGTTGACTTGATTTGCTTGCCTTTCTGGCATGGTCCGCAGACGCTGTCCTTCTTGAATGACACATCTGGCAAACCTCTAACCATACCCTGTCTTGAAAGCTTGTTGATCGTCTTGAAGTTTACGTGAGACATCCTCTTGTGCCATAGCCAGCTAAGATCTGCAGTGCCTTTGGCAACAAAACATGGAATTGAGGAGCTCATAGGCTTCCAGTCAGCAATGTACATATTAGATCTGCTTCCTGTAAGCACAACTTCCTTGGTTTGGGTGTTCTTGACTCTCAATGATCTATATAGAACTTCACCGAGAACTGTTTATCACAGATCAAGCTAATACTAAGTAGATTATACTGTAAGCCTTCAACATATGCAACATCGGTGACCTTGAATTTCCCGACAAGTAGGTTTCCTTTCCCTCTTGTTCTTCCTTTAGACTTATCACCGAAGCGAACTTTTGGACCGCGACCTTCTACAAAATCGATAGCTTGCTCCTATCTCCAAATGTGACGAGAGCATCCACTATCGAAGTACTGTATCCTCCTCTAGAATGTCCTGTAACAAAGAAAATAGGAAGATTAAGGTCCCCTTTGATTTTTGGGTCCATATATGTTAGTTCCTTTAGGTACCTGATTTTCTGACAAGAATTGGTTTACTGTAGGATGCACTCGGTACAGTATTGCGGTATCTACGGGGGGCATATCCGTAGTTGTTATAATCACGATAATTATTATGCATGTAAAATTCAGGGTTATTATTATTATTCCAGTACGAGTGCCGTCTAGGAGGTGGAGCCATTTTCTTAGGCCTAACAGCTTGTCTTCTGGGTCTCCAGTTGGATTCCTAATGCTGTTGTTGATACTGAACTGGCATCTGCTGTCTTGAGGGATAACGGGGCTCCTGTATCCAATACCTAGGCGCACTGTACTGAGTGTACTGTTGTGCGGGCCTTTGGTGGTTGGATACCGTCTTCTTTCTGAATGACTGTCGGCTTTGATGATATGCTTGTGGAGCAAGCTGTAGATTACGCCTTCTGAGTGGTTGATGGTTCCACTGTCTCGAATAGTAGAGTTGAGGGGGCGGAATTTCAGCTTTCGGTTTTCTCGGTACAGCAGGTTCCTTTATGGGACTAGGAGTATCTTCTGATTCAGGAATGTGTTCCACACTCTTGACGAACACAGTACTAGTTTTTCCTTTATTCGAACCTGAGCTGTATCCTAAGCCACTTTTATCATGAGCATGTTGCCCGGTTTCAATTTCTTCCATTCTTTTGGACGATTTTTCAAAAGACTTCAGAATGGTCTCAAGTTCGGTTTCTCGCTTCTCGAGAGTTGTAATTTTGGTTTGTAGTAGAGCTAAATCATTTGTCTTGCTCTCATTATGGGTTTTAACCTCATTTAGTTCATGAGCAAGTTGATGATTGCTCTCCATGAGCTTTTCAAAATCGACCTTGCTGGTTTCACAGTCAAGAGACATATTTTCATAGTTTATTTTCAAGAGTCATTTTCATCTTTCAGCTCTAGATTTGTTAATTGAAGCTGTATATTCTCAGTTTTTAAAGTCTCATGGGCCTTTTGAATGTTTTTGAATTCATTCATCATATTTTCGAAAGTATGAGATGCATTAGGTGGAATAACTGAGGTTGAACTTACCTCATCGTCGCTGTCTTCACCTTCTGGAACATCTTTGGCCATAAAGCACATGTATGCTTTATCATCGAACTCATCGTCAGATGAATCACTTTCAGTGACCACCTGAAGACATTCTGCTGATTTGGATGGTGTGGGGGAGGCTTCTGATTCTCCAATCAGGGCCTTGAGCTTGTCTTTCCAAGCACGTCTTCTTTCATCTCTCTCTTGCTGCTCGGCCTCAGGCAATCTTTGGACTTTGGGATGAGGACATTTGTTTGCATAATGGCCTGGTTTCCTGCAGTTATAGCACAGGTTAGCATCACCAGATGATGTTTCTGATTTACCTTGTTGATGTGTTTGGGCTGTAGGAGTCTTTCCAGATCGTTTAATGAACTTTTGAATTTATGCATTAGAAGCGCCATTTCATCTTGTGACAGATGTCGTCGTGCCGCCGCGCTCTTGTGACCGGGCTTCGACGAGCTGGGCATGCTGTGTCGACGGTTCGATACAGCAGCGAGAGCTGTGACTTTTGAAGGAGATTCTTCAGCTTTCTCTCTTCTGTCGATGTCATACTCAAATGCTTTAAGGTCAGAGAAGAGATCAAAAGTGGATATTTCATTAAGATTACAGGATACACGCATAGCTGTGGTCTTAATGTCCCATCGGGCCGAGAGATCTCGAAAATTTTTAAGTTCTTCTCCTTTTGGGTGTAAATCTTGCCCAACGCTTCAAGTTCACCAACAATACCGGTAAATGAGGTCAAGTTCCTCAAGTGTTTCCGTTGGTTTCATTTCAAAAGATTCAAATTCTTGAGTAAGTTTTGAAATCTTGTTTTCTTTTGAGAGCTCACTTCCTCACAAATTAACTTGAGTTTATCCCGATTTCTTTGTCGCTTTTGCGGCTCTTTACCTTTGAGAACGTGCCTTTGTCAAGAGTGACAAATAACGCGTTCTTAGCCACGTTGTCGAGATTGGCTCGCTTCCTTTCATCGGTTGTCCATTGCTCGCGTTCTTTCTCGAGCATTTCGGCATGGGCTTGGCCTCAATCCTTGCGGCCGGATTGACCTTCATGATCTTGATCGGACCATCTGTATAACAAAAATCATCTCTTCGTGCATTGCCGCAAGATGAGCTTCCATTCTAATTCTCCGATACAAATTCGTTAATAGAGAACATAGGGACTTTGTTAATCATAGAAGTATCCATACTGATAATCTAGGAATGAAAGAAACTGTTTTGAAAATAAGTGATTTGAATCTGATTCGGTTAAAAAGAAATACGACTGATTCTTTTTAGAATCAACCACTCCGATACCACTTGTTGGCCACTTAAGTATACTGGATACAGTTTGGGAAATCGTTTAAACAACAAACTGTATGGAATCTAAATCTGAGTGCGTAGCGGAAGTCTTGGATACAGTTAGTTGCCGTGGATACAGCAACGACATATTAGGTGTATACTTAATATATCACGCTTATTTCAAACAAGAAAAGCGAGAAGGTAAATAACACGATAATTTAAGTGGTTCGAGGTAAACCCCTCTACGTCCACTGGTCCTCCACACAGAGTAAAAGTTTATTATATAATTATTGCGTACACAACTACGTAATTATAAACAAACCTATCCTTGTATCGTTCACACAGATTGATACAAAGAATGTCGCTTTCAACCGTTCACACAGATTGGTTAAAGCTTCCTTCTTGACTAGCTTCTTCACACACAGTTCCAAAGCTTCGTCCTTATCCGTCCCACACAGGTCAGAATAACTTGTTGAGTTCACACAGAGCTCGGTTTTTACACAGAGGTAAAAGGTAGGTAACCAGGTAAGAACAGCAGCTTTGAATATCACGTTCTTGAGCTGATGATAGCTGTTCTTGATGTTGAGCACTGTATATCTCTTTCGTTCTAACTTGCAGTATGCTCTAGAGATATGTTTGCTCAGATGATAACTTTGATAGCTTTGTGAGTTATGTTACTTGAGTTCGTTCAGTTGGTTGGTGACTGATCTTCAATGTCTTTAAGGATATATATATAGCCTCTGAAGAAAGTATCCGTTGAGATGTCCGTTTGAATAAGATTTCCTTCAACGGGAATATGACATGATCCGGATTTCGCGGGATTCTGAAGATCTGAAGACTGACAGTATTTAAATACTTTATCCTTGAGTATTTAAATACTTCTTTGTTCAACGGGACTTGACTTGTGTTCTTTCTTGTCCTTTTGTGAACTGTATGGAAGATGACTGTATTTAGGGCATCGAGACAGTTTCCATACTTGATCTTTTGCAAGTCTTCTTGCTGTACTGACGAGCTTCACTGATGCTGATTCGAGGCAGGTTTTCGATATAGGATAAAGCCTTGAATCCTCGATACAGTTTCCTTAGTGTATATTTGGCATATATGTCAAAACCTTCTCAATAACAAATAACAATCGATACAGGGATCGGGTATCCCGGCTGATTCGATACAGGGTTATTGTTTTTCCCAACAAAAAGTATCAACTGAGTTCTGGTCGTATCATATCCAATTCGGGTCCGAATAACCGCAAATAAAAGCGTGTCAAAATTTATAAACCATAGGGACAAATTATGAAAAAATCAAGAAAATAGTCCGAATCAATTTTCTCCCATTTCCCATGTACTAACCACTATGAGAATTTCCAAAAACCGAGTTCTCGTCGTATCAGCTCCGATTCGGGTCCGAACAACCCCAAATAAAAGCGTGTTAAATTTTATAAACTCATAGGGACAAATTATGAAAAGGTATCAAGAAAACGGCCCGACTCATTTTTCTCCCATTTCCCGTGTACTATTCACTATGAGAATTTTCCAAAAACTGAGTTCTCGTCATAACAGCTCTGATTCAGGTCCGAACAAACAACCCCAAATAAAAGCTTGTCAAGTTTTATAAATGCATAGGGACAAATTATGGGGAAAATCAAGAAAATGGCCTGACTCGATTTTCTCCCATTTTCCGTGTACTAGCCTCTATGAGAATTTTCCAAAATCTGAGTTCTCGTCGTATCTGCTCCGATTCGGATCCGAACAACCCCAAATAAAAGCGTGTCAAAATTTATAAACCTATAGGGACAAATTATGGAAAAAATCAAGAAAATGACCCGACTCAATTTTCTTGCATTTCCCGTGTACTAACCACTATGAGAATTTTTCAAAAACTGAGTTCTCGTCGTATCAGCTCTGATTCGGGTCCGAACAACCCCAAATAAAAGTCTGTCAAGTTTTATAAACCCATAGGGATAAATTATGAAAAAAATCAAGAAAATAGCCCGACTCAATTTTCTCCCATTTCCCGTGTACTAACCACTATGAGAATTTTCCAAAAACCGAGTTCCTGTCGTATCAGCTCTGATTCGGGTCCGAACAATCCCAAATTAAAGCGTGTCGAATTTTATAAACCATAGGGATAAATTATGAAAAAAAATCAAGAAAACGGCCCGACTCAATTTTCTCCCATTTTCCGTGTACTAACAACCACTATGAGAATTTTTCAAAAACCGAGTGCTCGTCATATCAGCTCCGATTCGGGTCCGAACATGGTCCGACTCAACTTTCTCTCATTTCCCGTGTAATAACTAACCACTATGAGAATTTTCCAAAAACCGAGTTCTCGTCGTATCAGCTCCGAACAACCCCAAATAAAAGCGTGTCAAATTTTATAAACCCATACGGGCAAATTATGAAAAAATCAAGAATATAGTCCGACTCAATTTTCTCCCATTTCCCGTGTACTAACCACTATGAGAATTTTCAAAAACCGAGTTCTCATCGTATCAGCTCCGATTCGATTCCGAACAACCCCAAGTAAAATCGTGTCAAATTTTATAAACACATAGGGACAAATAATGGAAAAAAATCAAGAAAACGGCCCGACTCAATTTTCTCCCATTTCCCGTGTACTAACCACTATGCGAATTTTCCAAAATCGAGTTCTCGTCGTATCAGCTTCGATTCGGGTCCCAACAACCCCAAATAAGAGCATGTCAAATTTTATAAACCCATAGGGACAAATTATAAAAAAATCAAGAAAACAGCCTGACTCAATTTTCTCCCATTTCTCATGTACTAACCACTCAGAATTTTCTAAAAACCGAGTTCTCGTCGTATCATATCCGATTCGGGTCTGAACAACCCCAAATAAAAGCGTGTCAAAATTTATAAACCATAGGGACAAATTATGAAAAAATCAAGAAAACAGTCCGAATCAATTTTCTCCCATTTCCCATGTACTAACCACTATGAGAATTCACAAAAACCGAGTTTTCGTCGTATCAGCTCCGATTCGGGTCCGAACAACCCCAAATAAAAGCGTGTTAAATTTTATAAACTCATAGGGACAAATTATGAAAAAGTATCAAGAAAACGGCCCGACTCAATTTTCTCCCATTTCTCGTGTACTATACACTATGAGAATTTTCCAAAAACTGAGTTCTCGTCATAACAGCTCTGATTCAGGTCCGAACAAACAACCCCAAATAAAAGCTTGTCATGTTTTATAAACCCATAGGGACAAATTATGGGAAAAATCAAGAAAATGGCCTGACTCGATTTTCTCCCATTTTTCGTGTACTAGCCTCTATGAGAATTTTCCAAAAACTAAGTTCTCGTCGTATCTGCTCCGATTCGGATCCGAACAACCCCAAATAAAAGCGTGTCAAATTTTATAAACCTGTAGAGACAAATTATGGAAAAAATCAAGAAAATGGCCCGACTCAATTTTCTTGCATTTCCCGTGTACTAACCACTATGAGAATTTTTCAAAAACTGATTTCTCGTCGTATCAGCTCTGATTCGGGTCCGAACAACCCCAAATAGAAGTCTGTCAAGTTTTATAAACCCATAGGATAAATTATGAAAAAAATAAAGAAAACAGCCCGACTCAATTTTCTCCCATTTCCCGTGTACTAACCACTATGAGAATTTTCCAAAAACCGAGTTCTCGTCGTATCAGCTCCGATTCGGGTCCGAACAATCCCAAATAAAAGCGTGTTGAATTTTATAAACCATAGGGACAAATTATGAAAAAGTATCAAGAAAACGGTCCGACTCAATTTTCTCTCATTTCCCGTGTAATAACTAACCACTATGAGAATTTTCCAAAAACCGAGTTCTCGTCGTATCAGCTCCGAACAACCCCAAATAAAAGCGTATCAAATTTTATAAACCCATAGGGACAAATTATGAAAAAAATCAAGAAAATAGTCTGACTCGATTTTCTCCCATTTCCCGTGTACTAACCACTATGAGAATTTCCAAAAACCGAGTTCTCGTCGTATCCGCTCCGATTCGATTCCGATCAACCCCAAATAAAAGCATGTCAAATTTTATAAATCCATAGGGACAAATTATGAAAAAGATCAAGAAAACGGCCCGACTCAATTTTCTCCCATTTCTCATGTACTAACCACTGAGAATTTTCCAAAAACCGAGTTCTCGTCGTATCAGCTCCGATTCGGGTCCGAACAATCCCAAATAAAAGCGTGTCAACATTTATAAACCCATAGGGACAAATTATGAAAAAGTATCAAGAAAATGGCGAGATTCGATTTTCTCTCATTTCCCGTGTAATAACTAACCACTATGAGAATTTTCCAAAAACCGAGTTCTCGTCGTATCAGCTCCAATTCGTGTCCGAACAACCCCAAATAAAAACGTGTCAAATTTTATAAACCCATAGGGATTAATTATGGAAAAAAATCAAGAAAACGGCCCGACTCAATTTTCTCCCATTTCCCGTGTTCTAAGCACTATGAGAATTCTCCAAAAATCGAGTTCTCGTAGTATCAGCTCTGATTCGTGTCCAAACAACCCCAAATAAAAGCGTGTCAAATTTTATAAACCCATAGGGACAAATTATGAAAAAGTATCAAGAAAACGGTCCGACTCAATTTTCTCTCATTTCCCGTGTAATAACTAACCAGTATGAGAATTTTCCAAAAACCGAGTTCTCGTCGTATCAGCTCCGATTCGAGTCCGAACAACCTCAAATAAAAGCATATCAAATTTTATAAACCATAGGGACAAATTATGAAAAAATCAAGAAAACAGTCCGACTCAATTTTCTCCCATTTCCCGTGTACTAACCACTATGAGAATTTCCAAAAATCGAGTTCTCGTCGTATCAGCTCCGATTCGGGCCCGAACAACCCCAAATAAAAGCGTGTCAAATTTTATAAACCCATAGGGACAAATTATGGAAAAAAATCAAGAAAACAGCCCGAGTCAATTTTCTCCCATTTCCCGTGTACTAACCACTATGCGAATATTCCAAAATCGAGTTCTCGTCGTATCAGGTTCGATTCGGGTCCGAACAACCCCAAATAAAAGCATGTCAAATTTTTTAAATCCATAGGGACAAATTATGAAAAAGATCAAGAAAACGGCCCGACTCAATTTTCTCCCATTTCTCATGTATTAACCACTGAGAATTTTTCAAAAACCGAGTTCTCGTCGTATGAGCTCCGATTCGGGTCCGAACAATCCCAAATAAAAGCGTGTCAACATTTATAAACCCATAGGGACAAATTATGAAAAAGTATCAAGAAAATGGCCAGACTCAATTTTCTCTCATTTCCCGTGTAATAACTAACCACTATGAGAATTTTCCAAAAACCGAGTTCTCGTCGTATCAGCTCCAATTCGTGTCCGAACAACCCCAAATAAAAGCGTGTCAGATTTTATAAACCCATAGCAACAAATTGTGAAAAAATATCAAGAAAACTGTCCGACTCAATTTTCTCTCATTTCCCGTGTAATAGCTAACCACTGTGAGTATTTTCCAAAAACCAAGTTCTCGTCGTATCAGCTCCGATTCGGGTCCGAACAACCCCAAATAAAAGCGTGTCAAATTTTATAAACCCGTAGGTACAAATTTTAGAAAAAATCAAGAAAACGGTCCGACTCAATTTTCTCCCATTTCCCACTATGAGAATTTCCAAAAACCGAGTTCTCGTCGTATCGGCTCCGATTCGATTCTGAACAACCCCAAATAAAAGCGTGTCAAATTTCATAAACCCATAGGGACAAATTATGAAAAAAAATCAAGAAAACGGTCCGACTCAATTTTCTCTCATTTCCCGTGTAATAACTAACCACTATGAGAATTTTCCAAAAAACGAGTTCTCGTCGTATCAGCTCCGATTCGGGTCCGAATAACCCCAAATAAAAGCGAGTCAAATTTTATAAACTCATAGGGACAAATTATGTAAAAAAATCAAGAAAAAGGCCCGACTCAATTTTCTCCCATTTCCAGTGTACTAACCACTATGAGAATTTTCCAAAAATCGAGTTCTCGTCGTATCAGCTCCGATTCGTGTCCAAACAACCCCAAATAAAAGCGTGTCAAATTTTATAAACCCATGAAAAAGTATTAAGAAAATGGTCAGACTCAATTTTCTCTCATTTCCCGTGTAATAACTAACCACTATGAGAATTTTCCAAAAATCGAGTTCTCGTCGTATCAGCTCTGATTCGGGTCCGAACAACCCCAAATAAAAGCGTGTCAAATTTTATAAACTCATAGGGACAAATTATGAAAAAGTATCAAGAAAACGGTCCGACTCAATTTTCTCTCATTAACCACTATGAGAATTTTCCAAAAACCGAGTTCTCGTCGTATCATATCCGATTCGAGTCCGAACTATCCCAAATAAAAGCGTCTCAAAATTTATAAACCATAGGGACAAATTATGAAAAAATCAAGAAAACAGTTCGAATCAATTTTCTCCCATTTTCCATGTACTAACCACTATGAGAATTTTCAAAAACCGAGTTCTCGTCGTATCAGCTCCGATTCGGGTCCGAACAACCCCAAATAAAAGCGTGTTAAATTTTATAAACTCATAGGGACAAATTATGAAAAGGTATCAAGAAAACGGCCCGACTCAATTTTCTCCCATTTCCCGTGTACTATACACTATGAGAATTTTCCAAAAACTGAGTTCTCGTCATATGAGCTCTGATTCAGGTCCGAACAAACAACCCCAAATAAAAGCTTGTCAAGTTTTATAAACCCATAGGGACAAATTATGGGGAAAATCAAAATTATGGGGAAAATCAAGAAAATGGTCTCACTCGATTTTCTCCCATTTTCCGTGTACTAGCCTCTATGAGAATTTTCCAAAAACTGAGTTCTCGTCGTATCTGTTCCGATTCGGAACTGAACAACCCCAAATAAAAGCGTGTCAAATTTTATAAACCCATGAAAAAGTATTAAGAAAATGGCGAGACTCAATTTTCTCTCATTTCCCGTGTAATAACTAACCACTATGAGAATTTTCCAAAAATCGAGTTCTCGTCGTATCAGCTCCGATTCTGGTCCGAACAATCCCAAATAAAAGCGTGTCGAATTTTATAAACCATAGGGACAAATTATGAAAAAGTATCAAGAAAACGGTCCGACTCAATTTTCTCTCATTTCCCGTGTAATAACTAACCAGTATGAGAATTTTCCAAAAACCGAGTTCTCGTCGTATCAGCTCCGAACAACCCCAAATAAAAGCGTATCAAATTTTATAAACCCATAGGGACAAATTACGAAAAAAATCAAGAAAATAGTCTGACTAGATTTTCTCCCATTTCCCGTGTACTAACCACTATGAGAATTTCCAAAAACTGAGTTCTCGTCGTATGAGCTCCGATTCGATTCCGATCAACCCCAAATAAAAGCGTGTCAAATTTTATAAACCCATAGGGACAAATTATGGAAAAAAATCAACAAAATGGCCCGAGTCAATTTTCTCCCATTTCCCGTGTACTAACCACTATGCGAATATTCCAAAATCGAGTTCTCGTCGTATCAGCTTCGATTCGGGTCCGAACAACCCCAAATAAAAGCATGTCAAATTTTATAAATCCATAGGGACAAATTATGAAAAAGATCAAGAAAACGGCCCGACTCAATTTTCTCCCATTTCTCATGTACTAACCACTGAGAATTTTTCAAAAACCGAGTTCTCGTCGTATCAACTCCGATTCGGGTCCGAACAATCCCAAATAAAAGCGTGTCAACATTTATAAACCCATAGGGACAAATTATGAAAAAGTATCAAGAAAATGGTCAGACTCAATTTTCTCTCATTTCCCGTGTAATAACTAACCACTATGAGAATTTTCCAAAAACCGAGTTCTCGTCGTATCAGCTCCAATTCATGTCCGAACAACCCCAAATAAAAACGTGTCAAATTTTATAAACCCATAGGGATTATTTATGGAAAAAAAATCAAGTAAACGGCCCGACTCAATTTTCTCCCATTTCCCGTGTACTAAGCACTATGAGAATTCTCCAAAAATCGAGTTCTCGTAGTATCAGCTCCGATTCGTGTCCAAACAACCCCAAATAAAAGCGTGTCAAATTTTATAAACCCATAGGGACAAATTATGGAAAAAAAATCAAGAAAAGGGCCCGAGTCAATTTTCTCCCATTTCCCGTGTACTAACCACTATGCGAATATTCCAAAATCGAGTTCTCGTCGTATCAGGTTCGATTTCGGTTCCGAACAACCCCAAATAAAAGCATGTCAAATTTTATAAATCCATAGGGACAAATTATGAAAAAGATCAAGAAAACGGCCCGACTCAATTTTCTCCCATTTCTCATGTATTAACCACTGAGAATTTTTCAAAAACCGAGTTCTCGTCGTATCAGCTCCGATTCGGGTCCGAACAATCCCAAATAAAAGCGTGTCAACATTTATAAACCCATAGGGACAAATTATGAAAAAGTATCAAGAAAATGGTCAGACTCAATTTTCTCTCATTTCCAGTGTAATAACTAACCACTATGAGAATTTTCCAAAAACCGAGTTCTCGTCGTATCAGCTCCAATTCGTGTCCGAACAACCCCAAATAAAAGCGTGTCAAATTTTATAAACCCATAGCAACAAATTGTGAAAAATATCAAGAAAACTGTCCGACTCAATTTTCTCTCATTTCCCGTGTAATAGCTAACCACTGTGAGTATTTTCCAAAAACCAAGTTCTCGTCGTATCAGCTGCGATTCGGGTCCGAACAACCCCAAATAAAAGCGTGTCAAATTTTATAAACCCATAGGTATAAATTTTAGAAAAAATCAAGAAAACGGTCCGACTCAATTTTCTCCCATTTCCCACTATGAGAATTTCCAAAAACCGAGTTCTCGTCGTATCGGCTCCGATTCGATTCAGAACAACCCCAAATAAAAGCGTGTCAAATTTTATAAACCCATAAGGACAAATTATTGGGAAAATCAAGAAAATGGCCTGACTCGATTTTCTCCCATTTTCCGTGTACTAGCCTCTATGAGAATTTTCCAAAACTGAGTTCTCGTCGTATCTGCTTCGATTCGGATCTTAACAACCTCAAATAAAAGCGTGTCAAATTTTATAACCCATGAAAAAGTATTAAGAAAATGGCCAGACTCGATTTTCTCTCATTTCCCGTGTAATAACTAACCACTATGAGAATTTTCCAAAAATCGAGTTCTCGTCGTATGAGCTCCGATTCGGGTCCGAACAATCCTAAATAAAAGCGTGTCGAATTTTATAAACCATAGGGACAAATTACGAAAAAGTATCAAGAAAACGGTCCGACTCAATTTTCTCTCATTTCCCGTGTAATAACTAACCACTATGAGAATTTTTCAAAAATCGAGTTCTCGTCGTATCAGCTCCGATTAACCCCAAATAAAAGCGTGTCAAATTTTATAAACCCATAGGGACAAATTACGAAAAAATCAAGAAAATAGTCTGACTAAATTTTCTCCCATTTCCCGTGTACTAACCACTATGAGAATTTCCAAAAACTGAGCTCTCGTCGTATGAGCTCCGATTCGATTCCGATCAACCCCAAATAAAAGCGTGTCAAATTTTATAAACCCATAGGGACAAATTATGGAAAAAAAATCAAGAAAATGGCCCGAGTCAATTTTCTCCCATTTCCCGTGTCCTAACCACTATGCGAATATTCCAAAATCGAGTTCTCGTCGTATCAGCTTCGATTCGGGTCCGAACAACCCCAAATAAAAGCATGTCAAATTTTATAAATCCATAGGGACAAATTATGAAAAAGATCAAGAAAACGGCCCGACTCAATTTTCTCCCATTTCTCATGTACTAACCACTGAGAATTTTTCAAAAACCGAGTTCTCGTCGTATCAGCTCCGATTCGGGTCCGAACAATCCCAAATAAAAACGTGTCAAATTTTATAAACCCATAGGGATTAATTATGGAAAAAAAATCAAGTAAACGGCCCGACTCAATTTTCTCCCATTTCCCGTGTACTAAGCACTATGAGAATTCTTGAAAAATCGAGTTCTCGTAGTATCAGCTCCGATTCATGTCCAAACAACCCCAAATAAAAGCGTGTCAAATTTTATAAACCCATAGGGACAAATTATGAAAAAGTATCAAGAAAATGGTCCGACTCAATTTTCTCTCATTAACCACTATGAGAATTTTCCAAAAACCGAGTTCTCGTCGTATCTTATCGGATTCGAGTCCGAACTACCCCAAATAAAAGCGTGTCAAAATTTATAAACCATAGGGACAAATTATGAAAAAATCAAGAAAACAGTCCGAATCAATTTTCTCCCATTTCCCATGTACTAACCACTATGAGAATTTTCAAAAACCGAGTTCTCGTCGTATCAGCTCCTATTCGGGTCCGAACAACCCCAAATAAAAGCGTGTTAAATTTTATAAACTCATAGGGACAAATTATGAAAAGGTATCAAGAAAACGTCCCGACTCAATTTTCTCCCATTTCCCGTGTACTATACACTATTAGAATTTTCCAAAAACTGAGTTCTCGTCATATCAGCTCTGATTCAGGTCCGAACAAACAACCTCAAATAAAAGCTTGTCAAGTTTTATAAACCCATAAGGACAAATTATGGGGAAAATCAAGAAAATGGCCTGACTCGATTTTCTCCCATTTTCCGTGTACTAGCCTCTATGAGAATTTTCCAAAAACTGAGTTCTCGTCGTATCTGCTCCGATTCGGATCTGAACAACCCCAAATAAAAGCGTGTCAAATTTTATAAACCCATGAAAAAGTATTAAGAAAATGGCCAGACTCAATTTTCTCTCATTTCCCGTGTAATAACTAACCACTATGAGAATTTTCCAAAAATCGAGTTCTCGTCGTATCAGCTCCGATTCGGGTCCGAACAATCCCAAATAAAAGCGTGTCGAATTTTATAAACCATAGGGACAAATTATGAAAAAGTATCAAGAAAACGGTCCGACTCAATTTTCTCTCATTTCCCGTGTAATAACTAACCACTATGAGAATTTTTCAAAAATCGAGTTCTCGTCGTATCAGCTCCGATTAACCCCAAATAAAAGCGTGTCAAATTTTATAAACCCATAGGGACAAATTACAAAAAAATCAAGAAAATAGTCTGACTAAATTTTCTCCCATTTCCCGTGTACTAACCACTATGAGAATTTCCAAAAACTGAGTTCTCGTCGTATGAGCTCCGATTCGATTTGATCAACCCCAAATAAAAGCGTGTCAAATTTTATAAACCCATAGGGACAAATTATGGAAAAAAAATCAAGAAAATGGCCCGAGTCAATTTTCTCCCATTTCCCGTGTACTAACCACTATGCGAATATTCCAAAATCGAGTTCTCGTCGTATCAGCTTCGATTCGGGTCCGAACAACCCCAAATAAAAGCATGTCAAATTTTATAAATCCATAGGGACAAATTATGAAAAAGATCAAGAAAACGGCCCGACTCAATTTTCTCCCGTTTCTCATGTACTAACCACTGAGAATTTTTCAAAAACCGAGTTCTCGTCGTATCAGCTCCGATTCGGGTCCGAACAATACCAAATAAAACCGTGTCAACATTTATAAACCCATAGGGACAAATTATGAAAAAGTATCAAGAAAATGGTCAGACTCAATTTTCTCTCATTTCCCGTGTAATAACTAACCACTATGAGAATTTTCCAAAAACCGAGTTCTCGTCGTATCAGCTCCAATTCATGTCCGAACAACCCCAAATAAAAACGTGTCAAATTTTATAAACCCATAGGGATTAATTATGGAAAAAAAATCAAGTAAACGGCCTCACTCAATTTTCTCCCATTTCCCGTGTACTAAGCACTATGAGAATTCTCGAAAAATCGAGTTCTCGTAGTATCAGCTCCGATTCGTGTCCAAACAACCCCAAATAAAAGCGTGTCAAATTTTATAAACCCATAGGGACAAATTATGAAAAAGTATCAAGAAAATGGTCCGACTCAATTTTCTCTCATTAACCACTATGAGAATTTTCCAAAAACCGAGTTCTCGTCGTATCATATCGTATTCGAGTCCGAACTACCCCAAATAAAAGCGTGTCAAAATTTATAAACCATAGGGACAAATTATGAAAAAATCAAGAAAACAGTCCGAATCAATTTTCTCCCATTTCCCATGTACTAACCACTATGAGAATTTTCAAAAACCGAGTTCTCGTCGTATCAGCTCCTATTCGGGTCCGAACAACCCCAAATAAAAGCGTGTTAAATTTTATAAACTCATAGGGACAAATTATGAAAAGGTATCAAGAAAACGTCCCGACTCAATTTTCTCCCATTTCCCGTGTACTATACACTATTAGAATTTTCCAAAAACTGAGTTCTCGTCATATCAGCTCTGATTCAGGTCCGAACAAACAACCTCAAATAAAAGCTTGTCAAGTTTTATAAACCCATAAGGACAAATTATGGGGAAAATCAAGAAAATGGCCTGACTCGATTTTCTCCCATTTTCCGTGTACTAGCCTCTATGAGAATTTTCCAAAAACTGAGTTCTCGTCGTATCTGCTCCGATTCGGATCTGAACAACCCCAAATAAAAGCGTGTCAAATTTTATAAACCCATGAAAAAGTATTAAGAAAATGGCCAGACTCAATTTTCTCTCATTTCCCGTGTAATAACTAACCACTATGAGAATTTTCCAAAAATCGAGTTCTCGTCGTATCAGCTCCGATTCGGGTCCGAACAATCCCAAATAAAAGCGTGTCGAATTTTATAAACCATAGGGACAAATTATGAAAAAGTATCAAGAAAACGGTCCGACTCAATTTTCTCTCATTTCCCGTGTAATAACCAACCACTATGAGAATTTTTCAAAAATCGAGTTCTCGTCGTATCAGCTCCGATTAACCCCAAATAAAAGCGTGTCAAATTTTATAAACCCATAGGGACAAATTACAAAAAAATCAAGAAAGTAGTCTGACTAAATTTTCTCCCATTTCCCGTGTACTAACCACTATGAGAATTTCCAAAAACTGAGTTCTCGTCGTATGAGCTCCGATTCGATTTGATCAACCCCAAATAAAAGCGTGTCAAATTTTATAAACCCATAGGGACAAATTATGGAAAAAAAATCAAGAAAATGGCCCGAGTCAATTTTCTCCCATTTCCCGTGTACTAACCACTATGCGAATATTCCAAAATCGAGTTCTCGTCGTATCAGCTTCGATTCGGGTCCGAACAACCCCAAATAAAAGCATGTCAAATTTTATAAATCCATAGGGACAAATTATGAAAAAGATCAAGAAAACGGCCCGACTCAATTTTCTCCCGTTTCTCATGTACTAACCACTGAGAATTTTTCAAAAACCGAGTTCTCGTCGTATCAGCTCCGATTCGGGTCCGAACAATCCCAAATAAAAGCGTGTCAACATTTATAAACCCATAGGGACAAATTATGAAAAAGTATCAAGAAAATGGTCAGACTCAATTTTCTCTCATTTCCCGTGTAATAACTAACCACTATGAGAATTTTCCAAAAATCGAGTTCTCGTCGTATCAACTCCAATTCATGTCCGAACAACCCCAAATAAAAACGTGTCAAATTTTATAAACCCATAGGGATTAATTATGGAAAAAAAATCAAGTAAACGGCCTGACTCAATTTTCTCCCATTTCCCGTGTACTAAGCACTATGAGAATTCTCGAAAAATCGAGTTCTCGTAGTATCAGCTCCGATTCGTGTCCAAACAACCCCAAATAAAAGCGTGTCAAATTTTATAAACCCATAGGGACAAATTATGAAAAAGTATCAAGAAAATGGTCCGACTCAATTTTCTCTCATTAACCACTATGAGAATTTTCCAAAAACCGAGTTCTCGTCGTATCATATCGTATTCGAGTCCGAACTACCCCAAATAAAAGCGTGTCAAAATTTATAAACCATAGGGACAAATTATGAAAAAATCAAGAAAACAGTCCGAATCAATTTTCTCCCATTTCCCATGTACTAACCACTATGAGAATTTTCAAAAACCGAGTTCTCGTCGTATCAGCTCCGATTTGGGTCCGAACAACCCCAAATAAAAGCGTGTTAAATTTTATAAACTCATAGGGACATATTATGAAAAGGTATCAAGAAAACGTCCCGACTCAATTTTCTCCCATTTCCCATGTACTATACACTTTTAGAATTTTCCAAAAACTGAGTTCTCGTCATATCAGCTCTGATTCAGGTCCGAACAAACAACCCCAAATAAAAGCTTGTCAAGTTTTATAAACCCATAAGGACAAATTATGGGGAAAATCAAGAAAATGGCCTGACTCGATTTTCTCCCATTTTTCGTGTACTAGCCTCTATGAGAATTTTCCAAAAACTGAGTTCTCGTCGTATCTGCTCCGATACGGATCTTAACAACCCCAAATAAAAGCGTGTCAAATTTTATAAACCCATGAAAAAGTATTAAGAAAATGGCCAAACTCGATTTTCTCTCATTTCCCGTGTAATAACTAACCACTATGAGAATTTTCCAAAAATCGAGTTCTCGTCGTATCAGCTCCGATTCGGGTCCGAACAATCCCAAATAAAAGCGTGTCGAATTTTATAAACCATAGGGACAAATTATGAAAAAGTATCAAGAAAACGGTCCGACTCAATTTTCTCTCATTTCCCGTGTAATAACTAACCACTATGAGAATTTTCCAAAAACCGAGTTCTCATCGTATCAGCTCCGAACAACCCCAAATAAAAGCGTGTCAAATTTTATAAACCCATAGGGACAAATTATGAAAAAATAAAGAAAATAGTCTGACTCGATTTTCTCCCATTTCCCGTGTACTAACCACTATGAGAATTTCCAAAAACCGAGTTCTCGTCGTATGAGCTCCGATTCCATTCCGATCAACCCCAAATAAAAGCGTGTCAAATTTTATAAACCCATAGGGACAAATTATGGAAAAAAAAATCAAGAAAACGGCCCGAGTCAATTTTCTGACATTTCCCGTGTACTAACCACTATGCGAATATTCCAAAATCGAGTTCTCGTCGTATCAGCTTCGATTCGGGTCCGAACAACCCCAAATAAAAGCATGTCAAATTTTATAAATCCATAGGGACAAATTATGAAAAAGATCAAGAAAACGGCCCGACTCAATTTTCTCCCATTTCTCATGTACTAACCACTATGAGAATTTTCCAAAAATCGAGTTCTCGTCGTATCAGCTCCGATTCGGGTCCGAACAATCCCAAATAAAAGCGTGTCGAATTTTATAAACCATAGGGACAAATTATGAAAAAGTATCAAGAAAACGGTCCGACTCAATTTTCTCTCATTTCCCGTGTAATAACTAATCACTATGAGAATTTTCCAAAAATCGAGTTCTCGTCGTATCAGCTCCGATTAACCCCAAATAAAAGCGTGTCAAATTTTATAAATCCATAGGGACAAATTACGAAAAAATCAAGAAAATAGTCTGACTAAATTTTCTCCCATTTCCCGTGTACTAACCACTATGAGAATTTCCAAAAACTGAGTTCTCGTCGTATGAGCTCCGATTCGATTCCGATCAACCCCAAATAAAAGCGTGTCAAATTTTATAAACCCATAGGGACAAATTATGGAAAAAAAATCAAGAAAATGGCCCGACTCAATTTTCTCCCATTTCCCGTGTACTAACCACTATGCGAATATTCCAAAATCGAGTTCTCGTCGTATCAGCTTCGATTCGGGTCCGAACAACCCCAAATAAAAGCATGTCAAATTTTATAAATCCATAGGGACAAATTATGAAAAAGATCAAGAAAACGGCCCGACTCAATTTTCTCCCATTTCTCATGTACTAACCACTGAGAATTTTTCAAAAACCGAGTTCTCGTCGTATCAGCTCCGATTCGGGTCCAAACAATCCCAAATAAAAGCGTGTCAACATTTATAAACCCATAGGGACAAATTATGAAAAAGTATCAAGAAAATGGTCAGACTCAATTTTCTCTCATTTCCCGTGTAATAACTAACCACTATGAGAATTTTCCAAAAACCGAGTTCTCGTCGTATCAGCTCTAATTCGTGTCCGAACAACCCCAAATAAAAACGTGTCAAATTTTATAAACCCATAGGGATTAATTATGGAAAAAAAATCAAGTAAACGGCCCGACTCACTATGAGAATTCTCGAAAAATCGAGTTCTCGTAGTATCAGCTCCGATGTCCAAACAACCCCAAATAAAAGCGTGTCAAATTTTATAAACCCATAGGGACAAATTATGAAAAAGTATCAAGAAAATGGTCCGACTCAATTTTCTCTCATTAACCACTATGAGAATTTTCCAAAAACCGAGTTCTCGTCGTATCATATGGGATTCGAGTCCGAACTACCCCAAATAAAAGCGTGTCAAAATTTATAAACCATAGGGACAAATTATGAAAAAATCAAGAAAACAGTCCGAATCAATTTTCTCCCATTTCCCATGTACTAACCACTATGAGAATTTTCAAAAACCGAGTTCTCGTCGTATCAGCTCCGATTCGGGTCCGAACAACCCCAAATAAAAGCGTGTTAAATTTTATAAACTCATAGGGACAAATTATGAAAAGGTATCAAGAAAACGTCCCGACTCAATTTTCTCCCATTTCCCGTGTACTATACACTATTAGAATTTTCCAAAAACTGAGTTCTCGTCATATCAGCTCTGATTCAGGTCCGAACAAACAACCTCAAATAAAAGCTTGTCAAGTTTTATAAACCCATAAGGACAAATTATGGGGAAAATCAAGAAAATGGCCTGACTCGATTTTCTCCCATTTTCCGTGTACTGGCCTCTATGAGAATTTTCCAAAAACTGAGTTCTCGTCGTATCTGCTCCGATTCGGATCTTAACAACCTCAAATAAAAGCGTGTCAAATTTTATAAACCCATGAAAAAGTATTAAGAAAATGGCCAGACTCGATTTTCTCTCATTTCCCGTGTAATAACTAACCACTATGAGAATTTTCTAAAAATCGAGTTCTCGTCGTATGAGCTCCGATTCGGGTCCGAACAATCCTAAATAAAAGCGTGTCGAATTTTATAAACCATAGGGACAAATTACGAAAAAGTATCAAGAAAACGGTCCGACTCAATTTTCTCTCATTTCCCGTGTAATAACTAACCACTATGAGAATTTTCCAAAAACCGAGTTCTCGTCGTATCAGCTCCGAACAACCCCAAATAAAAGCGTGTCAAATTTTATAAACCCATAGGGACAAATTACGAAAAAATAAAGAAAATAGTCTGACTCGATTTTCTCCCATTTCCCGTGTACTAACCACTATAAGAATTTCCAAAAACCGAGTTCTCGTCGTATCAGCTCCGATTCCATTCCGATCAACCCCAAATAAAAGCGTGTCAAATTTTATAAACCCATAGGGACAAATTTGTAACATCCCCAAAACCATATGGGAATATTACACGCCGTAGACCCTTTCCACAAGGATCTACCAGGCTAAACATCCATAAACGACCAAATGCTTGCCCGACCAGGGTCAAACAATAAAATGATACGGACCGATATGGTCACTTACACGTGAATACACAGACCGATGAGGTCACACAACCCAATCGATAAAACTGACTTAAATAACATTACCCACACAGGGGTCGAAATACAATACAGCGGAAGACTGAAATCAACTCTGACAACACAACAAAATCAAAATAACTCTCGACTCATGATTAGTATCGCAGCTCGTCATCCTCTTGTGCCAATCCTGTGTCTGCTCCCCTAAATCTGCATGTACCTGGACGCAAAACAGACATCCACCCCCCGATTACTCGGGGGTTAGTAAAACTCCACTGTTTTACTAGTGCAAGTATCAAATCATACGAAATGTAACAAGCAATTAATAATCAAGTATCAAATATTCCCGGGAGGTTTTCACAAGAGAAGATAAGCTATGAAGCATTCGAAAATAAGATTATCATCTCGGGAATTTTTAGAATTTCAAAACCTTAAGACCTCATGTCCCGATTCACAAAACCTTTCGAAAAACTTAAGGGCCTTAACTCCAAATCTCAAAATTGTATTACAACAATTTACGGTCTGAAAACATTTCCATAAATCTCATGGGGCTCGGCCCAACATTCTTTTCTTAAAACTTTCTTACAAAAAGTTTGATTTACAAAACATGGTTCGTGACACCGTGATCCCCTGTCACGTGTCTCCGTAGGTTCAACAACCCGCACGGACTTAACCAATCACAACAATCACAACAATCAATCATGCTCATGACTCTGTGATCGCTTGCCACGAGTCTCCGTAGGTTCAACAACCCACACGGATTGAGCAAACACAACAATCACAACAATCAATCATGCTCATGACTCCGTGATCGCTTGCCACGAGTCTCCGTAGGTTCAACAACCCACACGGATTGAGCAAACACAACAATCACAACAAACAGTCCCGACCCCGTGAACCTGTGTCACATGTCACCGTAGGTTCCGTCGAACCCGCACGGTTGGACGTACTGTGTCCTGATTCAATGGACCTGTGCCATGAATCATCGTAGGCCTCGTCAGACCCGCACGATTGGACCTCAGCACCACACACTAAGTTCCGATCCCATGGACCTGTGCCATGAATCCTCATAGGCCCCGTCGAACCCGCACGAGTGAACTTAGCGTTCCATCACGTCACATTCGCATTACATTCAACAATGAGCACAATTAATCAATCACCTTGATCACCACAAAATCATACATTGCACGCACATAACACAACCTCAACACTCGCAACAACTATCATCACAAAGCCTTCAAATTTCGGAAAACACAACCAACTCAAACGGAACATATTTACGAAGGCACGCAAAATCATCATAAATCTCATACGTGATTACTAGTCGCAAGATACAAGTCGTGTAGTAAGATACTTGCCTTAATAACCGCTACCAAACGCTCCGAAGAACACGGTTCGACCGGGAAGCTCGGACCCCGAAGAAGACAACGAACGAAAGGGTTCCGACTCGAGTTCTTCACAAGAATTCGACCCTAATAACATATAATCAATAAATCATCGATCATACGAGGAAGAATAATCGTAGAACGCCCGAAAACCCCTCTATGACATTTTACCGGACACCTTTAAGGCGTCGATCAAGAATTCGACCAAAACAACGAATCGATACGATCCAACCATGGAATAACAACGGAAATGATATAATACATCTAAATAATCATCAATCCATCACAATCCTAAGTTAAATCGGATTAAACGGACGAAATCGAACAAAATACCCAAAATCCCCAAAATTGATTTCTAGAAAATCTGACCTGATTCGCTCGATCAAAGGATGTTATAGGATGGATGATTGATGATATGAACTCCAAGACTTCATGGATTTATTGTTAAACAACATGGCTTCAAGCTTAGAACACGCCCAGCTGCGGAAGAGGAGAAGAAGAAGGTGAAAAATGGCAAGAAAAACGTCTGCAGGGCCTTTTATAGGGGTTGACTGCCTGCCGGACACGGCCCGTGCCGATCGGCACGGTCGTGTTGCACAGCTGGCCGACAGGGACTCGACCGTGTCCTGCATGACACGGTCGCGGCGCGAAGGGGCCTACCGATAGTGACCCGTCCGACAGCGACTCGGCATGACTCGACCGTGTCCTGGAACACGGTCGGGCGTGTCGGCAGTCGCTACAGGCTTATCCGGAAGAGTTCGGCACGGGCCGTGTCAGACGACACGGTCAGGTCCTGAGACAGAAACTTTCGGCTTATCCGGACGAGTACGGCACGGGCCGTGTCGGACGACACGGCCGAGTTCGGCCGGCAGTGATCGGCCAATAACGAGCGGGTGAGTTAAAACGAGCATAACTCTCTCGTCCGGACTCCGATTGACTCACTGTTTGAACCATTGGAAAGCTAACTCGATGCTCTATAATATTGCAAAGATTCAGAATTTTTGGAGTTACCAAAAATTAATGGTGATCTAACAAAGTCGAACTCATACTTAGAAAAGTCGTTTATTAATCCTGAATTCAACAAAACGACACTGAAACCCGAACCTGAATACGAACCGAAGATACGGTTACGAAGTACTCACAAAGATGAATCTAAGAGTTAGTAGAACACACGATTCCGACCACCCGAAGGCTCGACATTCGACAACGGAAGGTAATTACCCCAAACTTTGGGAAATTACGAAAATGGCCCAAATGCCCGAAAATTACCATACGACAACGAATAATCAAACCGAAGCTCACAACACGTATAACAACGTTAAATGAACTTACGAAAAACCCCAAACGACAGTTTCGAACGAGATTCGCAAGAACCGAACTCAAGCGCGGAAAAGTCACTAAAAAGCACGGAACTCAACAAAGCAGCACCGAAACGAACTCGGATGACAAAAAGTGCAGAATTAAATATTCTCCGAATGACGAAACGGTCAAAAGCGATTCGTCAAAACGGACTTCGGCCGAAAAAAAGAAATTTACCGAAAATCAAAAATTGCGGATATTACATTCTACCCTCCTTAAAAGAAGTTTCGTCCCGAAACTTAAAACAAGTAGGGGGAAGAAATATTCCGCCAGGAAGAACTCAACAAGATACACAAGAATGCGTAACTAACGCCCAACGGCGAAATGTTACAAACAACGCAAAGGAATATACGGCGTGAAAACACGCTCCACGGCGACCAACACAACGTCGCCGTTAGGGATATAATAAAACCAACAAATGACAAGCGTCATCAAACGGATAATATAGCCAAGTCAATTATCCGACAATCACAAAACACAACGAACGAAAATCAATATGATTGACCAACCCAACGGTACATCAATCAAAACGCGAGCCAACCGCTGAACAAATACGGAATCCCACCGCCCAAGGGTTGGAAGATCGAAAACGAGACTAATTTCCCGAACTTAAGGGAATTAGGAAGGAGCCTGAATGCTCAACAATCACGAAACGAGAACAAAACCGAACAAACAAACGATCGAACCACAACGATCGAGACAACAAAAATCGAACAATCATGTTCGAAACACGAAGGATAAGAAAATTCAAACAACAACTCCAAGGTTCACATCTCGACTCGAGACAATATATGATGTGGTGAAAACAACATGTGCCTTCACATAAGATCCACAGGAAAGGAAGTAGAAATTGAAAAGTCACAACAACAAACGAGTTATTCCGAAACAATACCACGCTCGTTCGATCAACCAAAGCAAGGGGCAGGACAAGCTCAGAAAATGTCAACGAACATAAACGAGTCGATAGACCTGAGAAAGAGGAAATGCAGAAGTCAAAACGATACAGGCATTACATTCGACCTCTTATAAAAGAAATGTCATTCCCGCAACTCACAATAACTGGAGTAAGGTGACATCACAAAAAGCAAACGACAGAAATATCTCCCATGGGCCTCTCAGATCCGATCCTCATATCTATACTGAAGTTCGCGCCCCGAAAGACTCGGAACCCAACTCGCAAAACTGGATCCTGTGTCTCTCGGGTCCACACTTGAAAAGCGTTACTGACGAGAAGGACAATTGGCACGTACATGCCCCCGGCACAATACGTTCGAAATGCCTCGGCTCGGCATATCGAAAATACAGATGCTAGATACAATGGAACATAACACCGCAAAACAACATACCGGAGATGCCAACTCAGCATAATAAAGAATCATAACACATATCATATACAACGATTACCATCGTAAAGTAATACACACAAACACTACAACAACGACAGTATCGTTCGGCGACATCAACGGCCCGAACGATAATCAGCACATAATTACAAACATTATGAAACAATCACACATGTACACAAACGTACAAACCCAAGCTTCAACATCTCACACTCGTGCGACAACACGCAAATCGCCACGAGGCGATAAACAGTAAACACCGGTTCACACCTCTCACAGAGGGCTAGTACAGCAAATGCGTGGCAACGCCTCGACGTTCATGGCACCAATTCGATCATACTCGGGAGCAAACATCATAACGACAACGTGAACATCATACATACATACCCAGCCCTCAAACGGGAATGGATAGGTTTTTAAAAACGAAAACCTCCTTTTGAAAATAATTTTGGAAACACCGATTGATCTTGAGTATCACCCTTCAAAAAAAAAGTACAATCGTGAAACATCGTTATCGAGACTTTGGAAAACTATTTCGCATTCGATAAAAATGAGGACACTTTCTTTTCGTGAAAAACTTTCGGAAATATTCGACCCTCGGGTCTAAGTAAAAGTGTTTATAAAACATTGAAAAATATCTCAAAACATTTTGGTCCTCGAGGTAGAAGAATTCGGAAACATATCGTGGCACCTTGGAAGTACCATGAGAAAACAATTCATTTTAAATGTACGTCTCGAAATTTATTTCTAGGATACTCAAGATTTTCAAAGATAATTCAATGGGCTAGAATGCCCAAAAATCTCAGGTAATTACACGGAACATTATAGCGTTGTGGGTCCCGCGCCGGAACCCACCAGGATAAAAACTATTTACAAAAACGCCAAAAGGGCCGATGACGGTAATATTTCAAAAACTCACAAAAGCCATTTGCAAAATACTAAATACCGTCATAAGAATTTCGCCAAAACGATCAAGGCCATAATGTCAAAACTCGGTTAAGGGAATCGATTTTCAAAATAAAACTCAGTCGCCGATACATTCGAAATCCATCAAGGTTTACAACTTCCACACCATACCACACCACCCGGTGGTTCAAAGATAAAACAATAATGTGCCCGATTCTATACACATACTATATGCCACAAGTACTAAACACAATTATATTACACAATACTGTAAAGAAAATCATGCACCGCAATTAACTCACTAAGATAAAATCGAGATACACAGTACTTCGCATAAAAGAGAAGACTTACATCCACAAAGTTGCACGGAGGTGACAGCGCCCACGATACTAATCTCGTCGACAACATAACCGACACGTTGTGACCACGCACAACTCAACTTGTCACTGACGACTCGAACGACAAGACAACACATTACTCGACAAAACACGACTTGAAACGACCGACGGCCTAGGTTTTCGCAAACCTAAGCTCGATACCATAATTGTAACATCCCCAAAACCATATGGGAATATTACACGCCGTAGACCCTTTCCACAAGGATCTACCAGCTAAACATCCATAAAGCGACCAAATGCTTGCCGGCCGAGTCAAACAATAAAATGATACGGACCGATATGGTCACTTACACGTGAATACAGGCACCGATGAGGTCACACAACCCAATCGATAAAACCGACTTAAATAACATTACCCACACAGGGTCGAAATATAATACACGGAAGACCGAAATCAACTCGACAACACAACAAAATCAAAATAACTCTCGACTCATGATTAGTATCGCACTCGTCATCCTCTTGTGCCAATCCTGTGTGCTCCCTAAATCTGCATGTACCGGACGCAAAACAGACATCCACCCCGATTACTGGGGTTAGTAAAACTCCACTGTTTTACTAGTGCAAGTATCAAATCATACAAAATGTAACAAGCAATTAATAATCAAGTATCAAATATTCCCGGGAGGTTTTCACAAGAGAAGATAAGCTATGAAGCATTCGAAAATAAGATTATCATCTCGGGAATTTTTAGAATTTCAAAACCTTAAGACCTCATGTCCTGATTCACAAAACCTTTCGAAAAACTTAAGGGCCTTAACCCAAATCTCAAAATTGTATTACAACAATTTACAGTGCGAAAACATTTCCATAAATCTCATGGGGCTCGGCCCAACATTCTTTTCTTAAAACTTTCTTACAAAAAGTTTGATTTACAAAACATGGTTCGTGACACCGTGATCCCCTGTCACGTGTCTCCGTAGGTTCAACAACCCGCACGGACTTAACCAATCACAACAATCACAACAATCAATCATGTTCATGACTCCGTGATCGCTTGCCACAAGTCTCCGTAGGTTCAACAACCCACACGGATTGAGCAAACACAACAATCACAACAATCAATCATGCTCATGACTCCGTGATCGCTTGCCACGAGTCTCCGTAGGTTCAACAACCCACACGGATTGAGCAAACACAACAATCACAACAAACAGTCCCGACCCCGTGAACCTGTGTCACGTGTCACCGTAGGTTCCGTCGAACCCGCACAGTTGGACGTACTGTGTCCTGATTCAATGGACCTGTGCCATGAATCATCGTAGGCCTCGTCAGACCCGCACGATTGGACCTCAGCACCACACACTAAGTTCCGATCCCATGGACCTGTGCCATGAATCCTCGTAGGCACCGTCGAACCCGCACGAGTGAACTTAGCGTTCCATCACGTCACATTCGCATTACATTCAAAAATGAGCACAATTAATCAATCACCTTGATCACCACAAAATCATACATTGCACGCACATAACACAACCTCAACACTCGCAACAACTATCATCACAAAGCCTTCAAATTTCGGAAAACACAACCAACTCAAACGGAACATATTTACGAAGGCACGCAAAATCATCATAAATCTCATACGTGATTACTAGTCGCAAGATACAAGTCGTATAGTAAGATACTTGCCTTAATAACCGCAACCAAACGCTCCGAAGAACACGGTTCGACCGGGAAGCTCGGACCCCGAAGAAGACAACGAACGAAAGGGTTCCGACTCGAGTTCTTCACAAGAATTCGACCCTAATAACATATAATCAATAAATCATCGATCATACGAGGAAGAATAATCGTAGAACGCCCGAAAACCCCTCTATGACATTTTACCGGACACCTTTAAGGCGTCGATCAAGAATTCGACCAAAACAACGAATCGATACGATCCAACCATGGAATAACAAGGGAAATGATATAATACATCTAAATAATCATCAATCCATCACAATCCTAAGTTAAATCGGATTAAACGGACGAAATCGAACAAAATACCCAAAATCCCCAAAATTAGATTTCTAGAAAATCTGACCTGATTCGCTCGATCAAAGGATGTTATAGGATGGATGATTGATGATATGAACTCCAAGACTTCATGGATTTATTGTTAAACAACATGGCTTCAAGCTTAGAACACGCCCAGCTGCGGAAGAGGAGAAGAAGAAGGTGAAAAATGGCAAGAAAAACGTCTGCAGGGCCTTTTATAGGGGTTGACTGCCTGCCGGACACGGCCCGTGCCGATCGGCACGGTCGTGTTGCACAGCTGGCCGACAGGGACTCGACCGTGTCCTGCATGACACGGTCGCGGCGCGAAGGGGCCTACCGATAGTGACCCGTCCGACAGCGACTCGGCATGACTCGACCGTGTCCTGGAACACGGTCGGGCGTGTCGGCAGTCGCTACAGGCTTATCCGGAAGAGTTCGGCACGGGCCGTGTCGGACGACACGGTCGGGTCCTGAGACAGAAACTTTCGGCTTATCCGGACGAGTACGGCACGGGCCGTGTCGGACGACACGGCCGAGTTCGGCCGGCAGTGATCGGCCAATAACGAGCGGGTGAGTTAAAACGACCATAACTCTCTCGTCCGGACTCCGATTGACTCACCGTTTGAACCATTGGAAAGCTAACTCGATGCTCTATAATATTGCAAAGATTCAGAATTTTTGGAGTTACCAAAAATTAATGGTGATCTAACAAAGTCGAACTCATACTTAGAAAAGTCGTTTAGTAATCCTGAATTCAACAAAACGACACTGAAACCCGAACCTGAATACGAACCGAAGATACGGTTACGAAGTACTCACAAAGACGAATCTAAGAGTTAGTAGAACACACGATTCCGACCACCCGAAGGCTCGACATTCGACAACGGAAGGTAATTACCCCAAACTTTGGGAAATTACGAAAATGGCCCAAATGCCCGAAAATCACCATACGACAACGAATAATCAAACCGAAGCTCACAACACGTATAACAACGTTAAATGAACTTACGAAAAACCCCAAGCAGCGATTTGAGCGAGATTCGCAAGAACCGAACTCAAGCGCGGAAAAGTCACTAAAAAGCACGGAACTCAACAAAGCAGCACCGAAACGAACTCGGATGACAAAAAGTGCAGAATTAAATATTCTCCGAATGACGAAACGGTCAAAAGCGAGTCGTCAAAACGGACTTAGGCCGAAAAAAAGAAATTTACCGAAAATCGAAAATTGCGGATATTACAAAATTATGGAAAAAAAATCAAGAAAACGGCCCGAGTCAATTTTCTCCCATTTCCCGTGTACTAACCACTATGCGAATATTCCAAAATCGAGTTCTCGTCGTATCAGCTTCGATTCGGGTCCGAACAACCCCAAATAAAAGCGTGTCAAATTTTATAAATCCATAGGGACAAATTATGAAAAAGATCAATAAAACGGCCCGACTCAATTTTCTCCCATTTCTCATGTACTAACCACTGAGAATTTTTCAAAAACCGAGTTCTCGTCGTATCAGCTCCGGTTGGGGTCCGAACAATCCCAAATAAAAGCGTGTCAACATTTATAAACCCATAGGGACAAATTATGAAAACGTATCAAGAAAATGGTCAAACTCAATTTTCTCTCATTTCCCGTGTAATAACTAACCACTATGAGAATTTTCCAAAAACCGAGTTCTCGTCGTATCAGCTCCAATTCGTGTCCGAACAACCCCAAATAAAAACGTGTCAAATTTTATAAACCCATAGGGATTAATTATGGAAAAAAAATCAAGAAAACGGCCCGACTCAATTTTCTCCCATTTCCCGTGTACTAAGCACTATGAGAATTCTCCAAAAATCAAGTTCTCGTAGTATCAGCTCCGATTCGTGTCCAAACAACCCCAAATAAAAGCGTGTCAAATTTTATAAATCCATAGGGACAAATTATGAAAAAGTATCAAGAAAAAGGTCCGACTCAATTTTCTCTCATTTCCCGTGTAAGAACTAACAACTATGAAAATTTTCCAAAAACCGAGTTCTCGTCGTATCAGCTCCGATTCGAGTCCGAACAACCCCAAATAAAAGCATGTCAAATTTTATAAACCATAAGGACAAATTATGAAAAAAATCAAGAAAACAGTCCGACTCAATTTTCTCCCATTTCCCGTGTACTAACCACTATGAGAATTTTTAAAAATCGAGTTCTCGTCGTATCAGCTCCGATTCGGGCCCGAACAACCCCAAATAAAAGCGTGTCAAATTTTATAAACCCATAGGGACAAATTCTGAAAAAAAAAAAATCAAGAAAACGGCCCGAGTCAATTTTCTCCCATTTCCCGTGTACTAACCACTATGCGAATATTCCAAAATCGAGTTCTCGTCGTATCAGGTTCGATTCGGGTCCGAACAACCCCAAATAAAAGCATGTCAAATTTTATAAATCCATATGGACAAATTATGAAATAGATCAAGAAAACGGCCCGACTCAATTTTCTCCCATTTCTCATTTATTAACCACTAAGAATTTTTCAAAAACCGAGTTCTCGTCGTATCAGCTCCGATTCGGGTCCGAACAATCCCAAATAAAAGCGTGTCAACATTTATAAACCCATAGGGACAAATTATGAAAAAGTATCAAGAAAATGGTCAGACTCAATTTTCTCTCATTTCCCGTGTAATAACTAACCACTATGAGAATTTTCCAAAAACCGAGTTCTCGTCGTATCAGCTCCAATTCGTGTCCGAACAATCCCAAATAAAAGCGTGTCAAATTTTATAAACCCATAGCAACAAATTGTGAAAAAATATCAAGAAAACTGTCCGACTCAATTTTCTCTCATTTCCCATGTAATAGCTAACCACTGTGAGTATTTTCCAAAAACCAATTTCTCGTCGTATCAGCTCCAATTCGGGTCCGAACAACCCCAAATAAAAGCGTGTCAAATTTTATAAACCCATAGGTACAAATTTTAGAAAAAATCAAGAAAATGGTCCGACTCAATTTTCTCCCATTTCCCACTATGAGAATTTCCAAAAACCGAGTTCTCGTCGTATCGGCTCCGATTCGATTCTGAAAAACCCCAAATAAAAGCGTGTCAAATTTCATAAACCCATAGGGACAAATTATGAAAAAAAATCAAGAAAACGGTCCGACTCAATTTTCTCTCATTTCCCGTGTAATAACTAACCACTATGAGAATTTTCCAAAAAACGAGTTCTCGTCGTATCAGCTCCGATTCAGGTCCGAATAACCCCAAATAAAAGCGAGTCAAATTTTATAAACCCATAGGGACAAATTATGGAAAATATCAAGAAAACGGCCCGAATCAATTTTCTCCCATTTCCGGTGTACACCCTATGAGAATTTTTCGAAAACTAAGTTCTCGTCGTATCAGCTCCGATTCGGGTCCGAACAACCCCAAATAAAAGAGTGTCAAATTTTATAAACCCATAGGGACAAATTATGAAAAAAAATTAAGAAAACGGTCCGACTCAATTTTCTCTCATTTCCCGTGTAATAACTAACCACTATGAGAATTTTCCAAAAAACGAGTTCTCGTCGTATCAGCTCCGATTCGGGTCCGAATAACCCCAAATAAAAGCGAGTCAAATTTTATAAACCCATAGGGACAAATTATGTAAAAAAATCAAGAAAAAGGCCCGACTCAATTTTCTCCCATTTCCAGTGTACTAACCACTATGAGAATTTTCCAAAAACCGAGTTCTCGTCGTATCAGCTCCGATTCGTGTCCAAACAACCCCAAATAAAAGCGTATCAAATTTTATAAACCCATGAAAAAGTATTAAGAAAATGGTCAGACTCAATTTTCTCTCATTTCCCGTGTAATAACTAACCACTATGAGAATTTTCCAAAAATCGAGTTCTCGTCGTATCAACTCTGATTCGGGTCCGAACAACCCCAAATAAAAGCGTGTCAAATTTTATAAACTCATAGGGACAAATTATGAAAAAATATCAAGAAAACGGTCCGACTCAATTTTCTCTCATTAACCACTATGAGAATTTTCCAAAAACCGAGTTCTCGTCGTATCATATCCGATTCGAGTCCGAATTACCCCAAATAAAAGCGTGTCAAAATTTATAAACCGTAGGAACAAATTATGAAAAAATCAAGAAAACAGTTCGAATCAATTTTCTCCCATTTCCCATGTACTAACCACTATGAGAATTTTCAAAAACCGAGTTCTCGTCTTATCAGCTCCGATTCGGGTCCAAACAACCTCCAAATAAAAGCGTGTTAAATTTTATAAACTCATAGGGACAAATTATGAAAATGTATCAAGAAAACAGCCCGACTCAATTTACTCCCATTTCCCGTGTACTATACACTATGAGAATTTTCCAAAAACTGAGTTCTCGTCATATCAGCTCTGATTCAGGTCCGAACAAACAACCCCAAATAAAAGCTTGTCAAGTTTTATAAACCCATAGGGACAAATTATGGGGAAAATCAAAATTATGTAAAAAAATCAAGAAAAAGGCCCGACTCAATTTTCTCCCATTTCCAGTGTACTAACCACTATGAGAATTTTCCAAAAACCGAGTTCTCGTCGTATCAGCTCCGATTCGTGTCCAAACAACCCCAAATAAAAGCGTGTCAAATTTTATAAACCCATGAAAAAGTATTAAGAAAATGGTCAGACTCAATTTTCTCTCATTTCCCGTGTAATAACTAACCACTATGAGAATTTTCCAAAAATCGAGTTCTCGTCGTATCAGCTCCGATTCGGGTCCGAACAATCCCAAATAAAAGCGTGTCAAATTTTATAAACCATAGGGACAAATTATGAAAAAGTATCAAGAAAACGGTCCGACTCAATTTTCTCTCATTTCCCGTGTAATAACTAACCACTATGAGAATTTTCCAAAAACCGAGTTCTCGTCGTATGAGCTCCGAACAACCCTAAATAAAAGCGTGTCAAATTTTATAAACCCATAGGGACAAATTACGAAAAAATAAAGAAAATAGTCTGACTCGATTTTCTCCCATTTCCCGTGTACTAACCACTATGAGAATTTCCAAAAACCGAGTTCTCGTCGTATCAGCTCCGATTCCATTCCGATCAACCCCAAATAAAAGCGTGTCAAATTTTATAAACCCATAGGGACAAATTATGGAAAAAAAATCAAGAAAACGGCCCGAGTCAATTTTCTCCCATTTCCCGTGTACTAACCACTATGCGAATATTCCAAAATCGAGTTCTCGTCGTATCAGCTTCGATTCGGGTCCGAACAACCCCAAATAAAAGCATGTCAAATTTTATAAATCCATAGGGACAAATTATGAAAAAGATCAAGAAAACAGCCCGACTCAATTTTCTCCCATTTCTCATGTACTAACCACTGAGAATTTTCCAAAAACCGAGTTCTCGTCGTATCAGCTCCGATTCGGGTCCGAACAATCCCAAATAAAAGCATGTCAACATTTATAAACCCATAGGGACAAATTATGAAAACGTATCAAGAAAATGGTCAGACTTTTCTCTCATTTCCCGTGTAATAACTAACCACTATGAGAATTTTCCAAAAACCGAGTTCTCGTCGTATCAGCTCCAATTCGTGTCCGAACAACCCCAAATAAAAACGTGTCAAATTTTATAAACCCATATGGATTAATTATGGAAAAAAATCAAGAAAACGGCCCGACTCAATTTTCTCCCATTTCCCGTGTACTAAGCACTATGAGAATTCTCTAAAAATCAAGTTCTCGTAGTATCAGCTCCGATTCGTGTCCAAATAACCCCAAATAAAAGCGTGTCAAATTTTATAAACCCATAGGGACAAATTATGAAAAAGTATCAAGAAAACGGTCCGACTCAATTTTCTCTCATTTCCCGTGTAAGAACTAACAACTACGAGAATTTTCCAAAAACCGAGTTCTCGTCGTATCAGCTCCGATTCGAGTCCGAACAACCCCAAATAAAAGCATGTCAAATTTTATAAACCATAAGGACAAATTATGAAAAAATCAAGAAAACAGTCCGACTCAATTTTCTCCCATTTCCCGTGTACTAACCACTATGAAAATTTCCAAAAATCGAGTTCTCGTCGTATCAGCTCCGATTCGGGCCCGAACAACCCCAAATAAAAGCGTGTCAAATTTTATAAACCCATAGGGATAAATTATGGAAAAAAAATCAAGAAAACGGCCCGAGTCAATTTTCTCCCATTTCCCGTGTACTAACCACTATGCGAATATTCCAAAATCGAGTTGTCGTCGTATCAGGTTCGATTCGGGTCCGAACAACCCCAAATAAAAGCATGTCAAATTTTATAAATTTATAGGGACAAATTATGAAAAAGATCAAGAAAACGGCCCGACTCAATTTTCTCCCATTTCTCATGTATTAACCACTCAGAATTTTTCAAAAACCGAGTTCTCGTCGTATCAGCTCTGATTCGGGTCCGAACAATCCCAAATAAAAGCGTGTCAACATTTATAAACCCATAGGGACAAATTATGAAAAAGTATCAAGAAAATGGTCAGACTCAATTTTCTCTCATTTCCCGTGTAGTAACTAACCACTATGAGAATTTTCCAAAAACCGAGTTCTCGTCGTATCAGCTCCAATTCGTGTCCGAACAACCCCAAATAAAAGCGTGTCAAATTTTATAAACCCATAGCAACAAATTGTGAAAAAATATCAAGAAAACTGTCCGACTCAATTTTCTCTCATTTCCCGTGTAATAGCTAACCACTGTGAGTATTTTCCAAAAACCAAGTTCTCGTCGTATCAGCTCCGATTCGGGTCAGAACAACCCCAAATAAAAGCGTGTCAAATTTTATAAACCCATAGGTACAAATTTTAGAAAAAATCAAGAAAACGGTCCGACTCAATTTTCTCCCATTTCCCACTATGAGAATTTCCAAAAACCGAGTTCTCGTCGTATCGGCTCCGATTCGATTCTGAACAACCCCAAATAAAAGCGTGTCAAATTTCATAAACCCATAGGGATAAATTATGAAAAATATCAAGAAAACGGTCCGACTCAATTTTCTCTCATTTCCCGTGTAATAACTAACCACTATGAGAATTTTCCAAAAAACGAGTTCTCGTCGTATCAGCTCCGATTCGGGTCCGAATAACCCCAAATAAAAGCGAGTCAAATTTTATAAACCCATAGGGATTAATTATGGAAAAAAAATCAAGTAAACGGCCCGACTCAATTTTCTCCCATTTCCCGTGTACTAAGCACTATGAGAATTCTCCAAAAATCGAGTTCTCGTAGTATCAGCTCCGATTCGTGTCCAAACAACCCCAAATAAAAGCGTGTCAAATTTTATAAACCCATAGGGACAAATTATGAAAAAGTATCAAGAAAATGGTCCGACTCAATTTTCTCTCATTAACCCCTATGAGAATTTTTCGAAAACTAAGTTCTCGTCGTATCAGCTCCGATTCGGGTCCGAACAACCCCAAATTAAAGCGTGTCAAATTTTATAAACCCATAGGGACAAATTATGAAAAAAATCAAGAAAACGGTCCGACTCAATTTTCTCTCATTTCCCGTGTAATAACTAACCACTATGAGAATTTTCCAAAAAACGAGTTCTCGTCGTATCAGCTCCGATTCGGGTCCGAATAACCCCAAATAAAAGCGAGTCAAAATTTATAAACCCATAGGGACAAATTATGTAAAAAAATCAAGAAAAAGGCCCGACTCAATTTTCTCCCATTTCCAGTGTACTAACCACTATGAGAATTTTCCAAAAACCGAGTTCTCGTCGTATCAGCTCCGATTCGTGTCCAAACAACCCCAAATAAAAGCGTGTCAAATTTTATAAACCCATGAAAAAGTATTAAGAAAATGGTCAGACTCAATTTTCTCTCATTTCCCGTGTAATAACTAACCACTATGAGAATTTTCCAAAAATCGAGTTCTCGTCGTATCAGCTCTGATTCGGGTCCGAACAACCCCAAATAAAAGCGTGTCAAATTTTATAAACTCATAGGGACAAATTATGAAAAAATATCAAGAAAACTGTCCGACTCAATTTTCTCTCATTAACCACTATGAGAATTTTCCAAAAACCGAGTTCTCGTCGTATCATATCCGATTCGAGTCCGAATTACCCCAAATAAAAGCGTGTCAAAATTTATAAACCATAGGAACAAATTATGAAAAAAATCAAGAAAACAGTTCGAATCAATTTTCTCCCATTTCCCATGTACTAACCACTATGAGAATTTTCAAAAACCGAGTTCTCGTCGTATCAGCTCCGATTCGGGTCCAAACAACCCCAAATAAAAGCGTGTTAAATGTTATAAACTCATAGGGACAAATTATGAAAAGGTATCAAGAAAACAGCCCGACTCAATTTTCTCCCATTTCCCGTGTACTATACACTATGAGAATTTTCCAAAAACTGAGTTCTCGTCATATCAGCTCTGATTCAGGTCCGAACAAACAACCCCAAATAAAAGCTTGTCAAGTTTTATAAACCCATAGGGACAAATTATGGGGAAAATTTATGGGGAAAATCAAGAAAATGGCCTCACTCGATTTTCTCCCATTTTCCGTGTACTAGCCTCTATGAGAATTTTCCAAAAACTGAGTTCTCGTCGTATCTGCTCCGATTCGGATCCGAACAACCCCAAATAAAAGCGTGTCAAATTTTATAAACCCATGAAAAAGAATTAAGAAAATGGTCAGACTCAATTTTCTCTCATTTCCCTTGTAATAACTAACCACTATGAGAATTTTCCAAAAATCGAGTTCTCGTCGTATCAGCTCCGATTCGGGTCCGAACAATCCCAAATAAAAGCGTGTCGAATTTTATAAACCATAGGGACAAATTATGAAAAAGTATCAAGAAAACGGTCCGACTCAATTTTCTCTCATTTCCCGTGTAATATCTAACCACTATGAGAATTTTCCAAAAACCGAGTTCTCGTGGTATCAGCTCCGAACAACCCCAAATAAAAGCGTGTCAAATTTTATAAACCCATAGGGACAAATTACGAAAAAATCAAGAAAATAGTCTGACTCAATTTTCTCCCATTTCCCGTGTACTAACCACTATGAGAATTTCCAAAAACTGAGTTCTCGTCGTATCAGGTCCGATTCGATTCCGATCAACCCCAAATAAAAGCGTGTCAAATTTTATAAACCCATAGGGACAATTATGGAAAAAAAATCAAGAAAATGGCCCGAGTCAATTTTCTCCCATTTCCCGTGTACTAACCACTATGCGAATATTCCAAAATCGAGTTCTCGTCGTATCAGCTTCGATTCGGGTCCGAACAACCCCAAATAAAAGCATGTCAAATTTTATAAATCCATAGGGACAAATTATGAAAAAGATCAAGAAAACGGCCCTACTCAATTTTCTCCCATTTCTCATGTACTAACCACTGAGAATTTTTCAAAAACCGAGTTCTCGTCGTATCAGCTCCGATTCGGGTCCGAACAATCCCAAATAAAAGCATGTCAACATTTATAAACCCATAGGGACAAATTATGAAAAAGTATCAAGAAAATGGTCAGACTCAATTTTCTCTCATTTCCCGTGTAATAACTAACCACTATGAGAATTTTCCAAAAACCGAGTTCTCGTCGTATCAGCTCCAATTCGTGTCCGAACAACCCCAAATAAAAACGTGTCAAATTTTATAAACCCATAGGGATTAATTATGGAAAAAAAATCAAGTAAATGGCCCGACTCAATTTTCTCCCATTTCCCGTGTACTAAGCACTATAAGAATTCTCCAAAAATCGAGTTCTCGTAGTATCAGCTCCGATTCGTGTCCAAACAATCCCAAATAAAAGCGTGTCAAATTTTATAAACCCATAGGGACAAATTATGAAAAAGTATCAAGAAAATGGTCCGACTCAATTTTCTCTCATTAACCACTATGAGAATTTTCCAAAAACCGAGTTCTCGTCGTATCATATCGGATTCGAGTCCGAACTACCCCAAATAAAAGCGTGTCAAAATTTATAAACCATAGGGACAAATTATGAAAAAATCACGAAAACAGTCCGAATCAATTTTCTCCCATTTCCCGTGTACTAACCACTATGAGAATTTCCAAAAACTGAGTTCTCGTCGTATCAGGTCCGATTCGATTCCGATCAACCCCAAATAAAAGCGTGTCAAATTTTATAAACCCATAGGGACAATTATGGAAAAAAAATCAAGAAAATGGCCCGAGTCAATTTTCTCCCATTTCCCGTGTACTAACCACTATGCGAATATTCCAAAATCGAGTTCTCGTCGTATCAGCTTCGATTCGGGTCCAAACAACCCCAAATAAAAGCATGTCAAATTTTATAAATCCATAGGGACAAATTATGAAAAAGACCAAGAAAACGGCCCGACTCAATTTTCTCCCATTTCTCATGTACTAACCACTGGGAATTTTCCAAAAACCGAGTTCTCGTCGTATCAGCTCCGATTCGGGTCCGAACAATCCCAAATAAAAGCGTGTCAACATTTATAAACCCATAGGGACAAATTATGAAAAAGTATCAAGAAAATGGTCAGACTCAATTTTCTCTCATTTCCCGTGTAATAACTAACCACTATGAGAATTTTCCAAAAACCGAGTTCTCGTCGTATCAGCTCCAATTCGTGTCCGAACAACCCCAAATAAAAACGTGTCAAATTTTATAAACCCATAGGGATTAATTATGGAAAAAAAAATCAAGAAAACGGCCCGACTCAATTTTCTCCCATTTTCCGTGTACTAAGCACTATGAGAATTCTCCAAAAATCAAGTTCTCGTAGTATCAGCTCCGATTCGTGTCCAAACAACCCCAAATAAAAGCGTGTCAAATTTTATAAACCCATAGGGACAAATTATGAAAAAGTATCAAGAAAACGGTCCGACTCAATTTTCTCTCATTTCCCGTGTAAGAACTAACAACTGTAATATCCGGAATTTCTACTACTGTTGTTTGATATTATTTTATCCGAGTTATATTGTACAACGTGGAATCTGTACAGTATGGATAAAATAAATAAAGGACTGAGATGTCAGTATCGGTATAATTGTCGTATTCAGTCGTGATTACATTTGAGGATATCGTGTATCAGGTTATCGTACTTTCGATATAGAGTATATCGTATAAGAATATTATTGGATTCAATGTTTGTGTTCAGTGTGTCTTATGTTCGTTTTTGGTACGTCAAGATGTTGGACAGAAATTACGGAAAATGGCCAAGTGTTCATTAGCGCCGCGCTCTTTGGTACAGTAGCGCACGCTATGAAGTATTGATAGCGTACGCTAAGAGGTTGATTACGTACGCTAAGGAGGACCCCTAACGTACATAATGACTTGGCCGGGTTAGTTAGAAAGGTGGCGGCAGTAGGCCCTGAGTTGATTTTTATATTCAGTTAGCGCACGCTAACGTATGTTGGTTAGCGCACGCTAACATCAGATCGCCAATAATGGAATCTTAGCTTTCGGCGGGTGGACCCGGCCACTTGCGACGCGTGTCCAGATAAGGTCAGTGGGTGTTTGTCATGTAGGGCTAGCGCACGCTAAACCGTATGGTTAGCGCACGCTAATTCCAGATCGGTCAAAGGAATCCCGATAATCGCGGATGCTTTCGGCATGTGGGGGCACGAGTGGTAGGTGTGTACTGTAGCAAGTCAACTTCGGATAGCGCACGCTAAGGTCAGTGACTTGCGTACGCTAGGCAGGACATTTTACGTACGTTAATGCATGGGCATTACGTACGTAAGCTAGTTTACGAAGCAAGGCAGTAGCCTCTGGGCTGCGATAGCACACGCTAACAAAGTCAGTTAGCGTACGCTAAGGCGGTAGCGCACGCTAAACATGATATGTTAGCGCACGCTAATAATGGATATTATAAAAGGGGACAGAAGGGTGCTGAGAAGCATTTCGTCATTTTTTCTTCTTTCAGTCGAGAGAGAGAGAGAGTTGGGATATATTTGAGGTTCCCAAACACTGTATAATGATAATCTTTAACAACATTAGATTGAGAGCTTGGATTCAAGCCTTGTCCTTCAAACTGTTCATGATTCTTTAGATGGAGTTCTAGTGTTCTTCTTTTTGGTTCATCTAAACCAGATAATCTTCGTATTCCTTCGTTAGTGGTTCGTTTTTCTTGGATGATTCATGCAAGGAGCATGTTGGATAATCATATGATGGTGTTATATGAGATTCAATGAAATTTTGATAAGAGTTTCGGATGTTAGTTAAGATTCTTCATACCATAAGGATGTTGATTCATTTAACCCGATCTAAGAAGGATTTCTGAATCTTGGTAATTATATTGGTCGATTTAGATGAGATGAATCATGATACTAGGTTGAATTCCAGATTTAGCATGATACGATCCTTGTTATCGAGTTGGTTTGATTGTTGATGTTGTTATTGATATATGGACATTGACATGATCATTGTGATAATTATTGGGTCGTTTATCTTCAAGAGATATGGAGATTTGTCTCCCTTCATTCGGACTCGTAGTCGCAAGATGTGAGTCGATGTTTGGAATGCATGCCACTGTACAGCATTAGCGCACGCTAAGCTTACTGGCTAGCGCACGCTAATGGGACAACTTAGCGCACGCTACGTTATGCGTTTAACGTGCGCTAAGTAGGCGATATTTTTTGTGTTTTGATTATGAATTCGTGATGGTTTGACTTGGTTGGTTCTGACTGTGTTTATTCGAGGTTGTGTTGAACTGTTGAGTTCGGTTGGTTAGTTTTGTCGGTTGTTGATTGTTATCGGATATGTGTTATTTGATTTCTTCGATAGGTTGAGATTATTGATTGGTGATTATAACCGGATATTGCGGTCGTGTTCGAGTATGTCCATTGTATTGCTTTTGATCGGGGCTGAGGAGCTCGTAGACAAAGGCAATGTGTTCGGCAGCAGCTTCGTGGTATCGGTATCGAGGCAAGTTATTACTTGCTCAGTTATAATATTTAATGAATGGTTTCAGTTTCATTTCGTTTATAATGCATATAGCGATGATTATTATTGTGAACTCTGGGTATTCGGATCGCATATCGTTCTTTCGATTCTGGGAGGTAAATCATAATGTATATGCATTACCTAAATTATTGGTATGTTCGAGTATCGAGGTTACATTATGGTAAAGACGAGGATATGAGTATCTATAGTTCATTGTACGTTTGGATCGCCGAGCATTGAGAATAATCGTCGGTGATGATTGGACATCGATGTTGCTCCCGAAGGACTCGGGGCAAGTATTCCATATTGATTATGGTTTAGTATTATTTATTTTGGTCTCTTACATTTTCTTTCATGTTGTTGAACACGGAGTCGTCCTAGTAAATTGTCATGTTGTCGTGCATGTTATGTTGTTCATGTTGATGAACGTGTTGATTTGCATATGTGTATGCATATTGTGTTGTTCATGTTGTGTAAATAATCCGATGGGATTATGAGGATCTATGCTGAGGGCGCTGGATCGAATGTCCACCATGCGTTGGTTCGACGGGATCATCATGGGATCTATCTTTGGCGCCGGATCGGGACGGAGTTTTCCACCATGCGTTGGTCCGACGGGATCATCATGGGGATCTATGCTGAGGGCACTGGATCGTTGGATTACCCAGTATTGTGTTATTATTGTGCATATGTATATTGTTGGTTATCCACCTCGTGGTGATCTTGTAGGATCATCTTGGGATCTATGCTGAGGGCGCTGGATCATGGGATTTCCATTGAGTATACATAGTTGTTATTGTTTTTGAGCATATTGACGTTGTCATATGAGTATGCATTTGTAGGTCTTGTGTTAGGACCTTATCCGTATTGCATTGTTCTGATCTCGGATTAGACTGATATGATTATCGTGGCACATCATATCTCGAGGTATGTTCCATATTTTCTTTGGTCTTGTCTTTGGTGGACAATCGGTTATCGTCTTGGGATTTGATGATATTATTCGATGGATCGTATTGGTAAAAAATGGTAGATTTCCGTATCGTGAGTTGGTTATGATAGTTTGAGGATCTTGAGTATTGTTTGAGGTACAATACAGATATTATGTTCGAGTTTATTGGTTAATCGAGTACAGGATGTGAAATGTGATAATGGTATTCTGATGAGAATTACTTGAGTAAGCAAAGTTATGGCGGTAAGATTACGCTGGTCGTATTCTTATGTTGTATTCTCATTGGTATGTTATTATTAATGTGATGTGACGGTTATCATTGTTGGATATTATGGCTGACCCCGTCGTGGGATTTCTTTTTAGGTTCTCGGAGTATCGAGCTTGTAGCGGTCGTGAAGAGATGAGCTTCCCGGAGGATACTGGCTAGGACATGTTGTGTGCATTGAGTTTCTTGATTGGTTCTTGTATTCCGCTGCTAGAGTATCTTTATGGTTGGTCTTTTTGCGTTGGGTGAGTATTTTGTGACGCTCTTTTTGTTTCTAGTAACTAAGGTTACTTTGTAAATCGTTTTCTAAACTTTTGAGTGTCGGCTGTTTGGCCTTGCGATTTCAAATGAGTTTTTACGACGGTTTTTGATAAATGGATTTTATAAGTCTTTGTGAATTTTTAAAGATAGTACCGTCGTTTGCCTCTTGGGCATTTGTAAATGTTTGCGAAAATTTCTTTTAGCCTTGTGGGTTCCATCTCGGGGCCCACGGCGCTGTAATATTTCCGGTTAAATCAGGGTGTTACAGAATATGGTATCGGAGCTTAGGTTGAGAAAACCTAGGCATTTGGGTCGAGTTGGGTCGTGTTTTTGTTGCGTCATTCGAGTTGTCGATTGACAAATATTAGAGCCGTGAGTCTTTGTTGTTCACTCAGGCTTGTGCATTATCGGATTTGCCAGTATCGTACTGGGCTTGTTATAACTTTTCCAAATGGTGTTACGAGATTCTCTGGAATGAGATGTATTGTGTTCTTGAGTCGAACTGATTTGGCAAACGTGTGTTTTGAAAATATCCATGTCGAGTATTTTCTAGAGTCGAGACATGTGCCAGTATCACGGGGAATCGTCGGATTCACGATCTGTAAGTATTTGGATTTTTGAATTTCATTGAGATTTATTGCCATTCTAAGTTGATATGTTTTGAGATTCAGCAGATATCATGCGTTACAGTATGAGATGTCATAGTGGGACAGGATTGATGATCTTGAGAAACTATGATTTTGGAAATCAGTATGTTGGTTAGATTTTGGAACGGAATTGTGCATTTGGGGAGAAATATTGTGCATGGTTGAGAAGAACATGTAGCATGTTAATTCATTTTGAGATATATGAACTGCTTTTGATCATTTGAAAATGATACCTTTCAAAATGAATGTTTTACGGAAAATGATTTTTGGGCCGAGACCCAATCGATTTTGAAATAGTTTTGTAACTCAGGACTTGGAGTCCGAAAAGAGTTTTCTACTTTTTAAACTTCTTGTAATGCGGAACAAGATACGGGCTGAGACCCTAAATGTTTCAAAAGAAAGCTTTCCTGTTTTCTAAAACTCCCGAGATTTGTAAAACTCTTTATCAATCGTTTATCTATTTTGTTCCTACCTTTTGAGGTTTTTGGTTTACTTGTTCAAATGGAACTTCTCGGGAAGTCTTTCGTTGTGTTTGATTTGTTGATTTGTTTCAATGTTTTGTCATATCATATTTGAGGTGATCCAGGATGGATTAAGGATTTACGTTGCGAGTAGTATGTGGAGAGGAGTTTTTATCAGAGTCTATATATTTGAGATTTTGGAACTCTATCGTGTGGTTTTCTGATGGAATATCAGTGGATATTGGTGACGAGCCGAAGTGGTATACATGAGTATGGATATGCACAAGCATTTGCATAAATTCCATTTTATTTAATCGTGTGTATTCGAAAAGAATTTTTATCGAGAACTTGGCACCAGCGAGCCGATTTAATTTTTAAAATTGATTTCGTGGTCTTATGAAAATTTATGTTTTGAGTTTTCAAACTCTTGAAAGAACTTTCGAAAATTGTCTTCGTAACAAGAATATATGATTTCAAACTGGTTTTGAAAATGTGATTGATATACATACGCATTTAGTGCATCGGGCATATCATATCGATGGTACAAGGAAAAGAGATTCGAAGTTTAGTATGGTAGATTGGTTATGCAAGGATGATCGGTTGATTGATCAGATAAGAGAAATATACTGCGTGTTGTAGATTCATGTGCAGGATGTAATTTTGGAACTTTGGACTTTGTAAAACCGGGACGTATGTGCTATGTGAGTCCATTGGTGCGGTAGTAGCGCAATCTTACCATAGTGATCTTTGAATGATTTCTTTGTAAGTGTAAATTTGGGGATGGTGACCCCATGCTGGTTGTCTTGGATATTGAGTGGTCGTTCCCACTCCTTGTATGAATTGGTATGTTCGTCGATTTGCGATTCGTTGTTCGTATGCCGAGGATCTGAGTTGGGTATGTTTATTGAGATCTACTGTACGTGATTGATTTGTCGTTTTGAGAATGTTATTCTTTCGTATATCTGTTTTTGTGGTTCTGTGTTGATCGTGTTGGAGTTTACCGTGTGAAGGTATTCTCGATTTTCGTTGATCGTTCGTTGGTAATATTGGAGTTTATCACGTTGATGATATTCTCGATTGTGTTTTGACCTCGGGTTGGTCATATTGGAATTTATCATGTCGATGATAAATTCGGTTGATTGTTGATCATTGTTCGTGATCATCTGAGCGTTCGGATTTTGTGTTGATGTTTCGGGATTCGTGTTGTTGTTTTGGGCAGTTGTTTTGCAGATGTATTGTGTATTATTCGTCTTATCGGAATTGGGACTTGATTATGGAATCAGGCAGACAGGATTTGATTCGGGCAGATTGTTTCATCCGAAGATGATATATTTTGTTGAGACTCAGGGAATTGTGATCGTAAGCGTATTGAGATTGTACAGTGAGATCGCTTGCTAGTATCTCAGGAGATCGTCGACCTGCGTATTTGTAAGTATGCTCGTTTGGTTATTCGGTGATGACGATAATTGATCGTTGTCGTGATGGTTTTGGGATATTTTGGGTTGAAAGGTATGTTTGTTTGTTGTATGACGGATTGCAAGTTTCGAGGACGAAACTTATTTTAAGTGGTGTAGAATGTAATATCCGAATTTCTACTCATTGTTTGATATTATTTTATCCGAGTTATATTGTACAGCGTGGAATCATGCAGTAGGGATAAAATAAATAAAGGACTGAGATGTCAGTATCGGTATAATTGTCGTATCTGGTCGACAGTTACATTTGAGGATATCGTGTATCAGGTTATCGTACTTTCGATATAGAGTATATCGTATAAGAATATTATTGGATTCAATGTTTGTGTTCAGTGTGTCTTATGTTCGTTTTTGGTACGTCAAGATGTTGGACAGAAATTACGGAAAATGGCCAAGTGTTCATTAGCGCACGCTACTGGGTACAGGTAGCGCACGCTACGAAGTATTGATAGCGTACGCTAAGAGGTTCGGTTACGTACGCTAAGGAGGACCCCTAACGTACATAACGACTTGCTGGGTTAGTTCCGAAAGGTGGCCGACAGGTAGGCCCAGGTTGATTTTTATATTCAGTTAGCGCACGCTAACGTATGTTGGTTAGCGCACGCTAACATCAGATCGCCAATAATGGAATCTTAGCTTTCGGCGGGTGGACCCGGCCACTTGCGACGCGTGTCCAGATAAGGTCAGCGGGTGTTTGTCATGTAGGGCTAGCGCACGCTAAACCGTATGGTTAGCGCACGCTAATTCCAGATCGGTCAAAGGAATCCCGATAATCGCGGATGCTTTCGGCATGTGGGGGCACGAGTGGTAGGTGTGTGCTGTAGCAAGTCAACTTCGGATAGCGCACGCTAAGGTCAGTGACTTGCGTACGCTAGGCAGGACGTTTTACGTACGTTAATGCATGGGCATTACGTACGTAAGCTAGTTTACGAAGCAAGGCAGTAGCCTCTGGGTTGCGATAGCGCACGCTAACAAAGTCAGTTAGCGCACGCTAAGGCGGTAGCGCACGCTAAACATGAGATGTTAGCGCACGCTAATAATGGATATTATAAAAGGGGACAGAAGGGTGCTGAGAAGCATTTCATCATTTTTTCTTCTTTCAGTCGAGAGAGAGAGAGAGTTGGGATATATTTGAGGTTCCCAAACACTGTATAATGATAATCTTTAACAACATTAGATTGAGAGCTTGGATTCAAGCCTTGTCCTTCAAACTGTTCATGATTCTTTAGATGGAGTTCTAGTGTTCTTCTTTTTGGTTCATCTAAACCAGATAATCTTCGTATTCCTTCGTTAGTGGTTCGTTTTTCTTGGATGATTTCATGCAAGGAGCATGTTGGATAATCATATGATGATGTTATATGAGATTCAATGAAATTTTGATAAGAGTTTCGGATGTTAGTTAAGATTCTTCATACCATAAGGATGTTGATTCATTTAACCCGATCTAAGAAGGATTTCTGAATCTTGGTAATTATATTGGTCGATTTAGATGAGATGTATCATGATACTAGGTTGAATTCCAGATTTAGCATGATACGATCCTTGTTATCGAGTTGGTTTGATTGTTGATGTTGTTATTGATATATGGACATTGACATGATCATTGTGATAATTATGGGGTCGTTTATCTTCAAGAGATATGGAGATTTGTCTCCCTTCATTCGGATTCGTAGTCGCAAGATGTGAGTCGATGTTTGGAATGCATGCCATCATGCGGCATTAGCGCACGCTAAGCTTACCGCTAGCGCACGCTAATGGGACAACTTAGCGCACGCTACGTTATGCGTTTAACGTGCGCTAAGTAGTGACATGTGCGATATTTTTGTGTTTTGATTATGAATTCGTGATGGTTTGACTTGGTTGGTTCTGACTGTGTTTATTCGAGGTTGTGTTGAACCGTTGAGTTCGGTTGGTTAGTTTTGTCGGTTGTTGATTGTTATCGGATATGTGTTATTTGATTTCTTCGATAGGTTGAGATTATTGATCGGTGATTATAACCGGATATTGCGGTCGTGTTCGAGTATGTCCATTGTATTGCTTTTGATCGGGGCTGAGGAGCTCGTAGACAAAGGCAATGTGTTCGGCAGCAGCTTCGTGGTATCGGTATCGAGGCAAGTTATTACTTGCTCAGTTATAATATTTAATGAATGGTTTCAGTTTCATTTCGTTTATAATGCATATAGCGATGATTATTATTGTGAACTCTGGGTATTCGAATCGCATATCGTTCTTTCGATTCTGGGAGGTAAATCATAATGTATATGCTTTATCTCAATTATTGGTATGTTCGAGTATCGAGGTTACATTATGGTAAAGACGAGGATATGAGTATCTATAGTTCATTGTACGTTGGATCGCCGAGCATTGAGAATAATCGTCGGTGATGATTGGACATCGATGTTGCTCCCGAAGGACTCGGGGCAAGTATTCCATATTGATTATGGTTTAGTATTATTTATTTTGGTCTCTTACATTTTCTTTCATGTTGTTGAACACGGAGTCGTCCTAGTAAATTGTCATGTTGTCGTGCATGTTATGTTGTTCATGTTGATGAACGTGTTGATTTGCATATGTGTATGCATATTGTGTTGTTCATGTTGTGTAAATAATCCGATAGGATTATGAGGATCTATCTTTGAGGCGCTGGATCGAATGTCCACCATGCGTTGGTTCGACGGGATCATCATGGGATCTATCTTTGAGGGCGTTGGATCGGCCGACGGAGTTTTCCACCATGCGTTGGTCCGACGGGATCATCATGGGGATCTATCTTTGAGAGCCTTTGGATCGTTGGATTACCCAGATTGTGTTATTGTTGTGCATATGTATATTGTTGGTTATCCACCTCGTGTTGATCTTGTAGGATCATCTTGGGATCTATCTTTGAGGGCGCTGGATCATGGGATTTCCATTGAGTATACATAGTTGTTATTGTTTTTGAGCATATTGACGTTGTCATATGAGTATGCATTTGTAGGTCTTGTGTTAGGACCTTGTCCGTATTGCATTGTTCTGATCTCGGATTAGACTGATATGATTATCGTGGCACATCATATCTCGAGGTATGTTCCATATTTTCTTTGGTCTTGTCTTTGGTGGACAATCGGTTATCGTCTTGGGATTTGATGATATTATTCGAAGGATCGTATTGGTAAAAAATGGTAGATTTCCGTATCGTGAGTTGGTTATGATAGTTTGAGGATCTTGAGTATTGTTTGAGGTACAATACAGATATTATGTTCGAGTTTATTGGTTAATCGAGTACAGGATGTGAAATGTGATAATGGTTATTCTGATGAGAATTACTTGAGTAAGCAAAGTTATGGCGGTAAGATTACGCTGGTCGTATTCTTATGTTGTATTCTCATTGGTATGTTATTATTAATGTGATGTGACGGTTATCATTGTTGGATATTATGGCTGACCCCGTCGTGGGATTTCTTTTTAGGTTCTCGGAGTATCGAGCTTGTAGCGGTCGTGAAGAGATGAGCTTCCCGGAGGATACTGGCTAGGTCATGTTGTGTGCATTGAGTTTCTTGATTGGTTCTTGTATTCCGCTGCTAGAGTATCTTTATGGTTGGTCTTTTTCCGCTGTGTGAGTATTTTGAAATGCTCTTTTGGTATCTAGTAACTGAGATTACTTTGGAAATCATTTTCTAAACTTTTGAGTGTCGGCTGTTTGGCCTTGCGATTTCAAATGAGTTTTTACGACAGTTTTTGATAAATGGATTTTATAAGTCTCTAAATTTTTAAAGATAGTACCGTCGTTTGCCTCTTGGGCATTTGTAAATGTTTGCGAAAATTTCTTTTAGCCTTGTGGGTTCCATCTCGGGGCCCACGGCGCTGTAATATTTCCGGTTAAATCTGGGGGTGTTACAACAACTATGAGAATTTTCCAAAAACCGAGTTCTCGTCGTATCAGCTCCGATTCGAGTCCGAACAACCCCAAATAAAAGCATGTCAAATTTTATAAACCATAGGGACAAATTATGAAAAAATCAAGAAAACAGTCCGACTCAATTTTCTCCCATTTCCCGTGTACTAACCACTATGAGAATTTCCAAAAATCGAGTTCTCATCGTATCAGCTCCGATTCGGGCCCGAACAACCCCAAATAAAAGCGTGTCAAATTTTATAAACCCATAGGGACAAATTATGGAAAAAAATCAAGAAAACGGCCCGAGTCAATTTTCTCCCATTTCCCGTGTACTAACCACTATGCGAATATTCCAAAATCGAGTTCTCGTCGTATCAGCTTCGATTCGGGTCCGAACAACCCCAAATAATAGCATGTCAAATTTTATAAATCCATAGGGACAAATTATGAAAAAGATCAAGAAAACGGCCCGACTCAATTTTCTCCCATTTCTCATGTATTAACCACTTAGAATTTTTCAAAAACCGAGTTCTCGTCGTATCGGCTCCGATTCGGGTCCGAACAATCCCAAATAAAAGCGTGTCAACATTTATAAACCTATAGGGACAAATTATGAAAAAGTATCAAGAAAATGGTCAGACTCAATTTTCTCTCATTTCCCGTGTAATAACTAACCACTATGAGAATTTTCCAAAAACCGAGTTCTCGTCGTATCAGCTCCAATTCGTGTCCGAACAACCCCAAATAAAAGCGTGTCAAATTTTATAAACCCATAGCAACAAATTGTGAAAAAATATCAAGAAAACTGTCCGACTCAATTTTCTCTCATTTCCCGTGTAATAGCTAACCACTATGAGTATTTTCCAAAACCCAAGTTCTCGTCGTATCAGCTCCGATTCGGGTCCGAACAACCTCAAAAAAAAGCGTGTCAAATTTTATAAAACCATAGGTACAAATTTTAGAAAAAATCAAGAAAACGGTCCGACTCAATTTTCTCCCATTTCCCACTATGAGAATTCCCAAAAACCGAGTTCTCGTCGTATCGGCTCCGATTCGATTCTGAACAACCCCAAATAAAAGCGTGTCAAATTTCATAAACCCATAGGGACAAATTATGAAAAAAAATCAAGAAAACGGTCCGACTCAATTTTCTCTCATTTCCCGTGTAATAACTAACCACTATGAGAATTTTCCAAAAAACGAGTTCTCGTCGTATCAGCTCCGATTCGGGTCCGAATAACCCCAAATAAAAGCGAGTCAAATTTTATAAACCCATAGGGACAAATTATGGAAAATATCAAGAAAACGGCCCGAATCAATTTTCTCCCATTTCCGGTGTACACCCTATGAGAGTTTTTCGAAAACTAAGTTCTCGTCGTATCAGCTCCGATTCGGGTCCGAACAACCCCAAATAAAAGCGTGTCAAATTTTACAAACCCATAGGGACAAATTATTAAAAAAATCAAGAAAACGGTCCGACTCAATTTTCTCTCATTTCCCGTGTAATAACTAACAACTATGAGAATTTTCCAAAAAACGAGTTCTCGTCGTATCAGCTCCGATTCGGGTCCGAATAACCCCAAATAAAAGCAAGTCAAATTTTATAAACCCATAGGGACAAATTATGTAAAAAAATCAACAAAAAGGCCTGACTCAATTTTCTCCCATTTCCAGTGTACTAACCACTATGAGAATTTTTCAAAAACCGAGTTCTCGTCGTATCAGCTCCGATTCGTGTCCAAACAACCCCAAATAAAAGCGTGTCAAATTTTATAAACCCATGAAAAAGAATTAAGAAAATGGTCAGACTCAATTTTCTCTCATTTCCCGTGTAATAACTAACCACTATGAGAATTTTCCAAAAATCGAGTTCTCATCGTATCAGCTCTGATTCGGGTCCGAACAACCCCAAATAAAAGCGTGTCAAATTTTATAAACTCATAGGGACAAATTATGAAAAATATCAAGAAAACAGTCCGACTCAATTTTCTCTCATTATCCACTATGAGAATTTTCCAAAAACCGAGTTCTCGTCGTATCATATCCGATTCGAGTCCGAACTACCCCAAATAAAAGCGTGTCAAAATTTATAAACCATAGGGACAAGTTATGAAAAAATCAAGAAAACAGTTCGAATCAATTTTCTCCCATTTCCCACTATGAGAATTTCCAAAAACCGAGTTCTCATCGTATCGGCTCCGATTCGATTCTGAACAACCCCAAATAAGTGTGTCAAATTTTATAAACCCATAGGGACAAATTATGAAAAATATAAAGAGAACAGCCCGAATCAATTTTCTCCCATTTCCGGTGTACAACCTATGAGAATTTTCCTAAAACTGAGTTCTCGTCGTATCAGCTCTGATTCGGGTCCGAACAACCCCAAATAAAAGCGTGTCAAATTTCATAAACCCATAGGGACAAATTACGATAAAAATCAAGAAAACGGTCCAACTCAATTTTCTTTCATTTCCCCTGTAATAACTAACCACTATGAGAACTTTCCAAAAAACGAGTTCTCGTCGTATCAGCTCCGATTCGGGTCCGAACAACCCCAAATAAAAGCGTGTCAACTTTTATAAACCCATAGGGACAAATTACGAAAAAGTATCAAGAAAATTGTCAGACTCAATTTTCACTCATTTCCCGTGTAATAACTAACCACTATGAGAATTTTACAAAAACCGAGTTCTCGTCGTATCAGCTCCAATTCATGTCCGAACAACCCCAAATAAAAACGTGTCAAATTTTATAAACCCATAGGGATTAATTATGGAAAAAAATCAAGAAAATGGCCCGACTCAATTTTCTCCCATTTCCCGTGTACTAAGCACTATGAGAATTCTCCAAAAATCGAGTTCTCGTAGTATCAGCTCCGATTCATGTCCGAACAACCCCAAATAAAAGCGTGCCAAATTTTATAAACCCATAGGGACAAATTATGAAAAAGTATCAACAAAACAGTTCGACTCAACTTTCTCTCATTTCCCGTGTAAGAACTAACAACTATGAGAATTTTCCAAAAACCGAGTTCTCGCCGTATCAGCTCCGATGTGAGTCCGAACAACCCCAAATAAAAGCATGTCAAATTTTATAAACCATAGGGACAAATTATGAAAAAAATTAAGAAAACGGTCCGACTCAATTTTCTCTCATTTCCCGTGTAATAACTAACCACTATGAGAATTTTCCAAAAAACGAGTTCTCGTCGTATCAGCTCCGATTCGGGTCCGAATAACCCCAAATAAAAGCGAGTCAAATTTTATAAACCCATAGGGACAAATTATGTAAAAAAAATCAAGAAAATGGCCCGACTCAATTTTCTTCTATTTCCCGTGTATTAACCACTATGAGAATTTTTCAAAAAATGAGTTCTCGTCGTATCAGCTCCTATTCGGGTCCGAACAACCCCAAATAAAAGCGTGTCAAATTTTATAAACCCATAGCAACAAATTATGAAAAAATATCAAGAAAACTGTCCGACTCAATTTTCTCTCATTTCCCGTGTAATAACTAACCACTATGAGTATTTTCCAAAAACCAAGTTCTCGTCGTATCAGCTCCGATTCAGGTCCGAACAACCCCAAATAAAAGCGTGTCAAATTTTATAAACCCATAGGTACAAATTTTAGAAAAAATCAAGAAAACGGTCCGACTCAATTTTCTCCCATTTCCCACTATGAGAATTTCCAAAAATCGAGTTCTCGTCGTATCGGCTCCGATTCGATCCTGAACAACCCCAAATAAAAGTGTGTTAAATTTTATAAACCCATAGGGACAAATTATGAAAAATATGAAGAGAATAGCCCGAATCAATTTTCTCCCATTTCCGGTGTACAACCTATGAGAATTTTCCTAAAACTGAGTTCTCGTCGTATCAGCTCTGATTCGGGTCCGAACAACCCCAAATAAAAGCGTGTCAAATTTCATAAACCCATAGGGACAAATTACGATAAAAATCAAGAAAACGGTCCAACTCAATTTTCTCTCATTTCCCCTGTAATAACTAACCACTATGAGAACTTTCCAAAAAACGAGTTCTCGTCGTATCAGCTCCGATTCGGGTCCGAACAACCCCAAATAAAAGCGTGTCAACTTTTATAAACCCATAGGGACAAATTATAAAAAAGTATCAAGAAAATGGTCAGACTCAATTTTCACTCATTTCCCGTGTAATAACTAACCACTATGAGAATTTTCCAAAAACCGAGTTCTCGTCGTATCAGCTCCAATTCATGTCCGAACAACCCCAAATAAAAACGTGTCAAATTTTATAAACCCATAGGGATTAATTATGGAAAAAATCAAGAAAATGGCCCGACTCAATTTTCTCCCATTTCCCGTGTACTAAGCACTATGAGAATTCTCCAAAAATCGAGTTCTCGTAGTATCAGCTCCGATTCGTGTCCGAACAACCCCAAAAAAAAGCGTGTCAAATTTTATAAACCCATAGGGACAAATTATGAAAAAGTATCAACAAAACGGTTCGACTCAACTTTCTCTCATTTCCCGTGTAAGAACTAACAACTATGAGAATTTTCCAAAAACCGAGTTCTCGTCGTATCAGCTCCGATTCGAGTCCGAACAACCCCAAATAAAAGCATGTCAAATTTTATAAACCATAGGGACAAATTATGAAAAAATAAAGAAAACAGTCCGACTCAATTTTCTCCCATTTCCCGTGTACTAACCACTATGAGAATTTCCAAAAATCGAGTTCTCGTCGTATCAGCTCCGATTCGGGCCCGAAAACCCCCAAATAAAAGCGTGTTAAATTTTATAAACCCATAGGGACAAATTATGGAAAATTATCAAGAAAACGGCCTGAATCAATTTTCTCCCATTTCCGGTTTACACCCTATGAGAATTTTTCGAAAACTAAGTTCTCGTCGTATCAGCTCCGATTCGGGTCCGAACAACCCCAAATAAAAGCGTGTCAAATTTTATAAACCCGTAGGTACAAATTTTGGAAAAAATCAAGAAAACGGTCCGACTCAATTTTCTCCCATTTCCCACTATGGGAATTTCCAAAAACCGAGTTCTCGTCGTATCGGCTCAGATTCGATTCTGAACAACCCCAAATAAAAGTGTGACAAATATTATAAACCCATAGGGACAAATTATGAAAAATATAAAGAGAACGGCCCGAATCAATTTTCTCCCATTTCCGATGTACAACCAATGAGAATTTTCTTAAAACTGAGTTCTCGTCGTATCAGCTCTGATTCGGGTCCGAACAACCCCAAATAAAAGCGTGTCAAATTTCATAAACCCATAGGGACAAATTACGATAAAAACAAGAAAACGGTCCAACTCAATTTTCTCTCATTTCCCGTGTAATAACTAACCACTATGAGAATTTTCCAAAAAATGAGTTCTCGTCGTATCAGCTTCGATTCGGGTCCGAACAACCCCAAATAAAAACGTGTCAACTTTTATAAACCCATAGGGACAAATTATGAAAAAGTATCAAGAAAATGGTCAGACTCAATTTTCACTCATTTCCCGTCTAATAACTAACCACTATGAGAATTTTCCAAAAATCGAGTTCTCGTCGTATCAGCGCCGATTCTGGTCCGGACAGCCCCAAATAAAATAGTGTCAAATTTTATAAACCCATAGGGACAATTTATGAATAAAATCAATAAAATGGCCCGACTCAATTTTCTCCCATTGCCGGTATACTAACCCCTATAAGAATTTTCCGAAAACCGAGTTCTCATCGTATCAGCTCCGATTCAGGTCCGAACACCTCCAAATAAAAGCGTGACAAATTGTATAAACCCATAGGGACAAATTATGAAAAAAATCAAGAAAACATCCCGACTCAATTTTCTCCCATTTCCCGTGTACTAACCACTATGAGAATTTTCCGAAAACTGAGTATCAACTTCGATTCGGGTCCGAACAACCTCAAATAAAAGAGTGTCAAATTTTTTAAATCCATAGGGACAAATTATAAAAAAAATATCAAGAAAACATCCTGACTTAATTTTCTCCCATTTCCCATGTACTAACCATTATGAGAATTTTCCGAAAATCGAGTTCTCGTCGTATCATCTCCGATTCGCGTCCGAACAACCCTAAATAAAAGCGGGTCAAATTTTGTAAACCCATAAGGGCAAATTATGAAAAAATATCAATAAAATTGCCCGACTCAATTTTCTCCCATTTCCGGTGTACTTGTAATATCCGTAATATTTCTATTTTTAGCAGTTTCCATTTTTGGTGTATGTCTATTTCTATCGACTCGCTTGTAACCGTTTCGACATTTTGAATCTATTTTGTTCTTGGAGTTTTTCCATTTGGACGAGTTTTGATGATGTTTTCACGTAATTTCATTTTATGACATGTTTTGCCGTATGAACGTTCGATTCTTGTAAAACTCGTTCGTTTTCGTTGTTTCTTGGTTTGTACAAGTTCGTATGGTTGAGTTGGTCATGTGGAGACTTTCGGTTTGTATATCCGACGTCGTTTCGTGATTTTCGGGCACTTGGGCCATTTTTGTAATTTCCTAATAGTTTAGGGAATCTTAGTTTCGTTGTCGCATTACGGACCCTCCGGTGGTCGGAATTGTATTTTCTTTCAGCGCTTAGTTCCGTCGTCTTGTAGGCTTCGCATCTATGTTCCTGGATTCTGGTCTCGTCGTACGTTTCGTGTTTTATACCCTCGACAGCAGCTTACTGCTGATGTGACATCAGCAGTGCTGAACTGCTGTGTAGGTAGCGCACGCTACCCCTGTTGCCTTGCGTGCGCTACCGAAGTGCAGTTAGCGTACGCTAACCCCTATTGTTAGCGTACGCTAACGAATGGTGGCAGTAGCCACTGGACTGTCACGGCCCCGTTAGCGCACGCTACATATGGCAGTTAGCGTGCGCTAACTTCACACTATATAAGCCCAATAGCGCTTTGAGCGATAGTTTCATTCTTTTCCCTTCGTTTCTTCGACGTGCGACCTCAGAGGCGATTTCCCTCAGTCCCGATCGGCGTTCTATTCACATTCCATCACCGTAGAGTTGTGCTAACATATTATCATCAGCATAATCGTCATCCATCATCCGAAATCAAGGTAATTTCATCTAGAACCCTAACTCGTCAAATTTGGGGGGTTTTCCGGGTTTTACTAATCGGAACCGAATTATTCCAGTATGTTATGATATTCTTCACCGATTGTGATTGTTGAATGATTCCAAATCCAATTTCCTTGATTTTAATCCGCGAATTATCGATACGGGGAGATTTTGCGTAAACCCTCGCCCGTATCAATTGATCGTCTATTGTCGTATATCGTAACCGGGGTTATGGGTGTATTCCAATAGAGTATTGTTGTCCGTTGGGACTGAACTGTATTGATCCTTCGTTTAGGAACCGTCGTTTTCCACCCGGACCGTTCGTAGTCGTGTTTCATCTCCGTTTCTTCAAGAATGTCTCAAAGGCAAGTACTTTACATTTGTTTACATGTTCTAGTATTTGAATTATGGCTATATGTGGTTGTTGTGGGAAGATATGTGTATGTTCACCTAAGGATGGTCCGATGGGGCCTCTAGGGATACGTATTGCCGTGAGTGTGCGTATCGTGAACTGTGGTTAGCCACCCAGGGATGTCCGACGGGACTCTGCGGGGTACGGTGGCCGTGAGTCTCGTGCCAATGGTTAACTTTGAATTATGATTTGTTGGAGATAATGTGTTTTGTGTTTGTACTTCATAAATATTCCGGAATATAAAATGTTTTCTAAAATGACTTTTTGGCGCATATATTCATCTGATTAGAATGTAGTTCAAATGGATTGTACTTGCACTAGCAGTTGTCGCTAACCCCTTAAATGGGGGAAATACTTTTTGTATTTCAGGTATTGATCGTGGGGACAAGCGAGCACTAGAGCCGTATGAGGATGATGGGCGAGCATGATACTGTCCAGAAATTGATTATTGGTGTTCTATCTGTCGAATATTTTGATATCTTGTTTTGGGGATTTTGTTTTATAAAAACTGGTTTAAGTACTCGAGTACTTCTTTTACAAAATTGTTAATGTTGTGTTCCTGTTTGGGAAGTGGATTAATGTTGGATTTTATTGTCGGATTGTAATCTTATTTGAATTGTCGTATTATTGATGATTGTTGTCGTTGTCGAATGTCTTGTTTGGTATGTTAGCCTGGTGGATTCCACAGTGTGGGGTCCACGGCGCTGTAATATGCCCTGAATGTCTTGGGGGTGTTACAGAATATGGTATCAGAGCTTAGGTTTATGGATACCTAGGCTGTCGGTTATTTGGGTCTAGTTAAGTGTCGTTTTTGGGACAGTATCACTGTTATGCCATCATCTCAGTACGCCGGTGCTCGTAAGTTTCCCTAACTTGACTCGTTTCACCGTTCTGTTCTATTTCTGTCTTAGTATCTTTTGCGTTTGAATTGTACTTACCCGTTGCTTCTTCAGAATTCCTGCTGGTAGAGGACGCGGACGCGGTCGCGGATGCAATAGGGGACGCGGTAGGGGACGTGGCGCAGCCGGTGGGACGGCCATGTCCGATCACTCGGGAACTGATTCGGCGATGCCTTCCTTGTCGAACAGTGTTCCCCCTAGTTCCGGAGGTCAGCAGGACCAATCTGCTAGCTCCGGTAATGCTCATGAGAATGTTGGAGTGGCCAACATTTTACAGCAAGTAGCGAACCAGATGACGCTACTGACTCAGGCCGTTCTGGTCGGCCATGCTAATGCCAACCCGGTCCCGCCTACTGGGTCCGGCAATGATAAGCTACTTCAGGACGTGATTCGTATGCGTCCTCTGCAGTTTGATGGTGCTTCCGACCCTTCTGGTTGGGAGAATTGGCTGTTCGAGATGGAGAATGTGTTTGAGGCTGCTAATTGCCCCGAGGAGAGGAAAGTACCCATTGCTCAAGACTTCCTCGCCAAGGAGGCAATGACGTGGTGGCAAGCGGTGAAACCGCGTGGCCGGCGGCTACGTGGGCGAGTTCCGGATCTCGATGGAAGACGAGTTACGTCTGTGGCGGTGAAAGAGGGGAGGATCCGAGCCTTCTTTGAGACTAAGCCCCAAGATGTACCTATATCTCAAGCCATCAAAGACTACAATCAACAGTTACATTATGTGAGAAACCAAGTCCGCGATGAGATTGATAAGATCCGCCACTTTGACATGCGGATGAAACCGAGAGTGCGCCACTACATGTCTGGTCTGGGGTGCACGACTTTGAAAGAATATCAGAATAAAGCGATGGCTTATGAGATGTCGTTTTCATGGCGAGAGACGGCAACCGAAGGAAGAAAGCAGAAAACCGCCGGCCGATTTGGGAGGCAAGTCGGAAGGGTATCCGAAGACTCGGTCTGTTCGCGAGTCTTGAGTCGCCGCCATCGCTGGTCGAGGAAATGGTTCTAGGTCTCTGCTTGGTTCCGTTCGTGGTCTACGTGCTTCAACCGCAGCCGTCCGGGCCACATGATGAGTGAGTGTGATAGGCCTCCGATTCGGTGTCTTGCTTGTGGTCGTATGGGTCATCGTGCTAAGTTTTGTACGGATGCGGCTCGGGCCCCGATTACTCGTATCTCGGCCCGGCCGCGGAGAGCCGAGTGTGAATCGGACACTGACGGTTCCTCGGCCGCAGCAGAGTTTTGGTAGAGGTCGAGGTCGTGGTCGACCTTCTAGAGGAGCTTCTAGTGCGGGTGCTCCGCCCCGTGTGTACGAGATGAGACGAGCAGAGATCTGACGCGACGGTGGCCACAGTACCGTCCACATCCTTGATCATCCTGTTTCCGTATTGTTCGATTCGTGCTACGCATTCTTTTATATCTATGGATTGTGTGCGTCGCGCATGTTGATTGCCTTGTTGCTTGTGAGCCTTTTGTTGTTAAACTTCCTAGTGGGGATAGCATCGTGGGGATCGTGAGGTTAGAGATTTTCCGGTGAGTATCGCGGGAGGGTTTGGCCTTCTAATCGATTGCAGAGATATTAGAGATGAGGATTTGATTCGGGTGAGGATTGGTGGACCGTCATGGGGCGATCATGAATTATAGAACGAGGACGGTTTCGATGTTAGCCTCTGACGGTACCGAGCATTCCTTTGTGGGGCGTAAGCGGAGTAGCCAGAGATTACTGATCAGTGCCTTAAAGGCGGTGAGACTTCTTCGAGGAGGTTGCACGGGTTATTGGTGTTACGCTTTGAGATCGGAAGAAGGGGGAGTCGAGCTATCGTCTATTCCGGTAGTATGTGAGTATCCTGACGTTTTTCCAGATGAGTTGCCGGGTTTGCCGCCGGACCGAGAGGTTGAATTTACCGTCGATTTAGAGCCGGGTGCAGCACCTATCTCTAAGACGCCATACCGGATAGCGCCTGCCTAGATGCTTGAGTTGAAGAAACAGTTGGGAGAGTTGCTAGACATGGGATATATTCGACCGAGCGCTTTGCCTTGGGGCGCACCGGTCCTATTCGTAAAGAAGAAGGATGGGTCACTTCGTTTGTGTATCGACTACCGAGAGTTGAACAAAGTGACCATCTAAAACAAATATCCGCTCCCGAGGATTGATGACTTGTTTGATCAGTTGCAAGGGGCAACCGTGTTTTCGAAGATTGATTTGAGATCGGGGTATTATCAGCTCCGAGTGAAGGATACCGACATTCCGAAGACGGCCTTTCGGACGAGATACGGTCACTACGAGTTTGTGGTTATGCCTTTTGGGCTAACCAACGCACTGTACCGTGTTCATGCAGCTTATGAACAAAGTCTTTATCGAGTACCTCGATAAGTGTGTAGTCGTTTTTATCGACGACATCCTGATTTACTCGAGGAGCAAGGAGGAGCACGCCCGTCATTTACATATTGTGTTAGATATTTTGAGAACTCAGCATCTTTTTGCGAAGTTCTCAAAGTGCGAGTTTTGGTTACGGGAGGTTATGTTTCTCGGTCATGTGATCTCGGCCGAGGGTGTTCGTGTAGACCCACATAAGGTAGAGGCAGTGTTGGATTGGGCGCCACCCAAGAACGTGTAGGAGGTCCGCAGTTTTCTGGGATTAGCCGGGTATTAACGCAGATTCGTCGAGGGGTTCTCTAAGCTCGCTCGACCGCTGACTCAGTTGTTACAGAAGTCGGAGAAGTTTGTGTGGACCGATGAGAGGCAGAATAGTTTTGAGGAGTTGAAGAAGCGGTTGACGACCGCTCCCGTGTTGGCTTTACCGAGTGGTAATTATGGTTTCTCCGTTTATAGTGATGCTTCGGGCCAAGGGCTCGGATGCGTACTTATGCAGCACGGGAGGACGATTGCCTATGCTTCCCGTCAGTTGAAACCGTATGAATTGAATTACCCTACGCACGATCTTGAGTTGGCCGTAGTTGTGTTTGCATTGAAAATCTGGCGTCATTACTTGTATGGCTCATCGTGTCAGATTTTCACCGATCACAAGAGCCTGAAGTACATTTTCACGCAGAAGGAGCTTAATATGAGACAGAGGAGATGGTTGGAATTGATTAAGGATTACGATCTCGAGATCCTTTATCATCCGGGCAAGGCTAATGTGGTAGCAGATGCCTTGAGCCGAAAATCGGTATCGCTTCGGGCGCTTGAGTTACTCACGGCCCAATCGGGACTTCAGCGAGAGTTTATGCGGTTGAGCATTGAGATTGTACTGCCAGGGAGTTCCGGACAGTTACGTACTCTTGAGATTTCTTCATCTCTGGTCGAGGACATTAAGTCGGGACAGTTAGAGGATCCGATGTTTATTCAGCTTCGAGAGAGTGTAGGAAAGGGGAAAGCCCCGGGATTCGTTATTTATGAGGACGGTGTGTTGAGATTCCGAGGTCGGTTGTGTGTTCCGAACGACTCGGAATTGAGACAGAGCATTATGCGAGAGGCTCATGCGTCACCATACTCAGTCCATCCGGGCTCGAGTAAGATGTATAAAGATCTGAGGAAGAATTTCTGGTGGAACGATATGAAGAAGGAGGTAGTTCAGTTTGTAGCTAAGTGTTTGACTTGTCAGCAAGTCAAGATTGAGCATCAGCGGCCAGCCGGATTATTGAAACCACTTCCCGTTCCGGAATGGAAGTGGGAGGACATCTCTATGGATTTTGTCACGAGTTTACCGAGGACGAAGACTGGTATGAATATGGTATGGGTGATTGTAGACCGACTGACTAAGTCGGCACATTTTCTGGGCATCAAGGATACTTGGGGTCCAGAAAAGTTGGCTCGTATTTTTATCACTCAGATAGTGAGGCTTCATGGTACGCCGAGGACCATTATTTCGATGAGATGGCCGATTTGTATCGCATTTTGGCAAAGCATAAGGCATTGGGGACTCAATACGTTTGAGCACTTGCTCCATCCCCTGCATCGATAAGGTCCGAACGTACCATTCAGACGTTCGAGGATTTGTTGCGCGCGTGTGCGTTAGACTGGAGTAGTAACTGGGAGGATCATTTGGCCTTGATTGAGTTTACTTATAATAATAGCTGGCACGCGTCGATTGAGATGACACCGTATGAGGCACTTTATGGCCGACGTTGCCGATCACCGATATGTTGGGATGAGCCGTCCGATTTGGTTGGCACCGAGCCGGACCTTGTGTTGGAGACGAGGGAGAAAGTCGAATTAATTAGAAAGAGGATGTTGGCTGCTCAGAGTCTGTTGTGTCAAGAATTAACACCTTCCGACCGGCGATCGCCTCGGAGATCGGGCGACCGACTTACTGCCGAGCGGCCAAGGCAGATCTGCCGATCAGCAACCAGGCGGCCGAGCCTTAACCCAGCGGACAAGCTATATCGGCCAACCGAAGGTCCCAGGACAAGTCCCGGTGCCGAGCGATCGACCTCAGATACGATCGCCTCTCGGTACTCGGCGACCGACTCCTGGCGATCGACTAGCGGACGATCCTCTCTCGGCATCTGCCGACCGACCCTTGGTGACCGACCAGTGCCGACCCTTAGTGACTGGCCGAGGGCGATCCTCGGTGTCCAGCTAGAGACGACCGCTTCATGACGATCTGGGCCGATGGCCATCTAGTCGGCCAAGGCCGAGCCACAGGACAGCACCCACGTGCAGATCCACAAAAGGCGCTGACAAACCTGTCACCTACCTCACCTACCAACAAGGCCGCAGACCTGCAAAAGGAGCTGACGGACAAGACTGGTGACCACAGCCTGTCACCTACCTTGCCTACTGACAAAGTCCGCCGAAAGTAACAAAGTGGGACCTCCTGTGACAGTATTTCCGGACGCGTGCTGGCTCCTCATTGGACCGCACAGCTGGCTACCAGCTGTAGCCTTAGACTTTTGGCAGACAGCCCATGTGACCTTTAGGACGATCGCCCCATTACATTAATGGCCGAAAGGCGATCGCCCACTAGGAGACAAGGCACCTCAACCCCTATATAAAGAAGGCAGCCTGCACTTGGATTGAGGCGCTGCATTCTCGCATTTCACACGCAATACAGAAGCAAAATACATAACACTTGGCTATCTCCAACTCTTGGCAACAGCTATCTTTTGGTCCTACTTCTCCCGGCCTCTCTCATTAAGAAGAAGATCGGAAGGGACGAAGAACACCGAGCTTCGCTCAAGAGCCGGATTAACAGAGTCTTTCTACACTCATTGTATTTAGATTTCTCTCATTAATACTTGTATCCACGAATATTTGTATTAATAACATCTCGCGAGAGCATTCAAGCCCGGGCCTAACAAACCCGGCAAATCTTGTATTATTTATCTTCTCTCGGAAGTGCTCCCGCAATCGTTGTTTGTTGTCCATCTTCCAGCAGTATTAATCTTCGGATAAATATTTTGGGCAACAACAAGTGGCGCTAGAGGAAGGGGTCCAACCCTCAAATTTATATACCTACCGTCCCGAAGAACACTCACTGTTCTCGGGGCAGATACTTGAAGTGACACTCACTGCGCTTCAGAGAAATCCTTCAGAAATCATGCCTTCCGCCTCCGCGTCGAAGAAAGCCGGCCACGGCCGGCTGCACTGCTCCGTCCCCTGGCCCGAGCCACAGCCGATAGTGGAAGGTAGCCGCCGCGGTCAGAGACGCTCGATTCCGCCCCTGGACGGCGGCCCAAGCCTCTCGCTCGATCGGTTCCGAACCAAGGAACAGATCGAAGGGGCCCTGGCCGTCCTACAGGAGCGACGGAGTGCTCTCGACGCGCCTCCCGCTATCACCCCCTCGGCCGTCCGCCGGAAGTCCAAGCGGAAGCTCAAGGCGTTGCTGACCGAGCGATCGCCAGGAGGCTCCCGTCCGCAAGAAGAGGCGCTCGCCAGCCGGGGCACCTCTGTCTTCAATCGCCCGGCGCCACCCGACTCAAGCACGGGCGCCCGGCCCGGCTACGAGACGACGGAGTATGAGTCCGTCACCAGGAGCTCGGCCTACCCGGCTCCCAGAAGGCAGCCCAGCCGTCTGGCTCCCCCTCGCCAAATTGCCGAGGTCGGCAGCAGTGGAGTCCGGAGATCGGTACACGATCGCCTCGGCTCCCGCTCCCAAAGCCGATCTGCAAGCGACCGAGCCACGGCGATGGCTGCAATGCAACGTCAACTCGACGACATGAAGGCGCTCCTGGAATCCAGGGCAGGCGCCAAGAAGACGATCGCCGGGCCAAGCGAGCCGCTCACGATCAACATCGAGCTCGCCCCCGTGCAGCACAAGATCGTTCCCCCGCAAACGCCCATGTACGAGGGGCGATCGGACCCCCAGACGCACCTGAGGAAGTTCAACATATACATGACCGGGTGTGGGGCATCTGACGCGACCAGGTGCCGAATGTTCCCTCTAACGCTGGACGACCTCGCCCACAGGTGGTACACCTCGTTGCCGCCTCGGTCCATTGACTCTTTTAACCAGCTGGCGCACGTCTTCACGGGGTACTTCGCCACCAGGGTCGTCCGACCCGAAGGTCCCCTTCGCATGATGCAAATCAAGCAGGGAGAATAAGAGTCCGACTCGGACTACATCGACCGGGTAGACGTAATCATCCTCAACGGCGAGCCCATAAGCGATGAGACCGCCCTCTACGCGGTCCTAGGAGGATTTCAGGGTTTTTCGCCTATGTTCAGGCATCTCACGAAGACCCAACCTACAACCTACGCAGCCTTCCGGGCTAGAGCCGCAGATTTTCTGGCCAGGCAAAGGTTCCTTCTTAGCCTGTGAGCAGCGCGATCGGCGACCGGACGACGATCTCCCGCCCGATCGCCGATATCGACCTACGAATAAAGCGATCGGCTGCCGAGCGGCGATCGCCAGTCTTCCGGCCCGATCGCCGATCATCACGCTACATCATCAGCAACCCGGAGGACACGATCTCCCTCTACAGTCCAGCATCTAACATGACGGACTAAGGCATAAGATCGCCCCCACCGCACATCATAAAGCCATGGCCCTGGCAGTCGATGGAACCGGCTGCTTCATCCGTGCAAGGTCCCTCTCGGCCGAGATCGCCCGCCCTTCGTTTAAATACGAGGCCGGCGTAGTCTGAGGGCTCTCCAACATTAATCAGTGGTCACATGCCACAACCCCGTCTCAACGTACACCGTCGAGGTCGGCCATCTCCATGGCTGGCCGAGGTGGAAGCAGAGCTAACAAGCCGCGGGCGTGGAGTTGATTCATCCGACGCTGCCCCGTGCAAGGACTCCTCTAGACCGAGACCACACGCCCTTCGTTTAAATACGAGGCGAGGCGCAGCCTAACAGAGGACCCTCATAATAAAGTGAGTCACGAGACACTCAATGTCTTCGCACACCAAGACACGGTCATGGAGTCGGTCCATCGATCTCCGCGACTGTGCACGATTCCTCAAACAAGCGAAACCACCAAGTTTCCGTGGGGGATCGGTCAATGTTGTTTTTGCAGGTACAAGACCGAAAGATAGCTAGCCAATCAACCATGATAGCCCAAGTCCGAATCCTAAGTCAGCTCAGATCGCCCGTCCTCATCCATACACGATCACCAACAAGAACCACCTCGCCCCATGTCTTCAACATAGGAGCAAGCTGGGGGGCAATTGTTGTGTCAAGAATTAACACCTTCCGACCGGCGATCGCCTCGGAGATCGGGCGACCGACTTACTGCCGAGCGGCCAAGGCAGATCTGCCGATCAGCAACCAGGCGGCCGAGCCTTCACCCAGCGGACAAGCTATATCGGCCAACCGAAGGTCCCAGGACAAGTCCCGGTGCCGAGCGATCGACCTCAGATACGATCGCCTCTCGGTACTCGGCGACCGACTCCTGGCGATCGACTAGCGGACGATCCTCTCTCGGCATCTGCCAACCGACCCTTGGTGACCGACCAGTGCCGACCCTTAGTGACTGGCCGAGGGCGATCCTCGGTGTCCAGCTAGAGACGACCGCTTCATGACGATCTGGGCCGATGGCCATCTAGTCGGCCAAGGCCGAGCCACAGGACAGCACCCACGTGCAGATCCACAAAAGGCGCTGACAAACCTGTCACCTACCTCACCTACCAACAGGGCCGCAGACCTGCAAAAAGAGCTGACGGACAAGACTGGTGACCACAGCCTGTCACCTACCTTGCCTACTGACAAAGTCCGCCGAAAGTAACAAAGTGGGACCTCCGTGATGATTTCCGACGCGTGGCCGGCTCCCGATTGACCGCACACCGCTACCACCGTAGCCTTAGACTTTTGGCAGACAGCCCATGTGACCTTTAGGACGATCGCCCCATTACATTAATGGCCGAAAGGCGATCGCCAACTAGGAGACAAGGCACCTCAACCCCTATATAAAGAAGGCAGCCTGCACTTGGATTGAGGCGCTGCATTCTCGCATTTCACACGCAATACAGAAGCAAAATACATAACACTTGGCTATCTCCAACTCTTGGCAACAGCTATCTTTTGGTCTTACTTCTCCCGGCCTCTCTCATTAAGAAGAAGATCGGAAGGGACGAAGAACACCGAGCTTCGCTCAAGAGCCGGATTAACAGAGTCTTTCTACACTCATTGTATTTAGATTTCTCTCATTAATACTTGTATCCACGAATATTTGTATTAATAACATCTCGCGAGAGCATTCAAGCCCGGGCCTAACAAACCCGGCAAATCTTGTATTATTTATCTTCTCTCGGAAGTGCTCCCACAATCGTTGTTTGTTGTCCGTCTTCCAGCAGTATTAATCTTCGGATAAATATTTTGGGCAACAACAGAGTCGACAAAAGTCTTACGCGGATATTAGGCGTAGACCTTTGGAGTTTGAGGTGGGAGATCACGTTCTGTTGAGAGTGTCTCCGACGAGGGGAGTTTTCCGTTTTGGGAAGAAGGGGAAACTCAGCCCGAAATATATTGGACCTTTCGAGGTATTGGAGAGAGTTGGTGAGTTAGCGTACCGTTTGGCTTTACCTCCGTCGCTGAGTCATGTACATAGCGTATTTCACGTTTCCCAGTTGAGGAAGTACGTTCCGGACCCGTCCCACATTATTGACTTTGGGGACGTGGAGATCGAGAAAGATGTTACGTTTGAAGAGAGGCCCGTCAGAATTTTGGAGCGTCGTAACAGTTAAGGCACAAAACCATTCCTTTGGTTAAGGTGCAATGGTCGAGACACGGAATAGAAGAAGCGACGTGGGAGTTAGAGGAGGATATGCGTTCGAGATACCCCGAGCTTTTTGATTCTTAAGTTTCGGGACGAAACTTTATTTTAGAGGGGGAGAATGTAATATCCGTAATATTTCTATTTTTAGCAGTTTCCATTTTTGGTGTATGTCTATTTCTATCGACTCGCTTGTAACCGTTTCGACATTTTGAATCTATTTTGTTCTTGGAGTTTTTCCATTTGGACGAGTTTTGATGATGTTTTCACGTAATTTCATTTTATGACATGTTTTGCCGTATGAACGTTCGATTCTTGTAAAACTCGTTCGTTTTCGTTGTTTCTTGGTTTGTACAAGTTCGTATGGTTGAGTTGGTCATGTGGAGACTTTCGGTTTGTATATCCGACGTCGTTTCGTGATTTTCGGGCACTTGGGCCATTTTTGTAATTTCCTAATAGTTTAGGGAATCTTAGTTTCGTTGTCGCATTACGGACCCTCCGGTGGTCGGAATTGTATTTTCTTTCAGCGCTTAGTTCCGTCGTCTTGTAGGCTTCGCATCTATGTTCCTGGATTCTGGTCTCGTCGTACATTTCGTGTTTTATACCCTCGACAGCAGCTTACTGCTGATGTGACATCAGCAAGGTCAATCGTGTAGGTAGCGCACGCTACCTCGCTGCCTTGCGTGCGCTACCAAGTGCGCTTAGCGTATGCTAACCCCTATTGTTAGCGACGCTAACGAATGGTGGCAGAGCCACCGCATCGCCACGCCCCGTTAGCGCACGCTACATATGGCGCTTAGCGCGGCGCTAACTTCACACTATATAAGCCCAATGCGCTTTGAGCAATAGCTTCATTCTTTTCCCTTCGTTTCTTCGACGTGCGACCTCAGAGGCGATTTCCCTCAGTCCCGATTGGCGTTCTATTCACATTCCATCACCGTAGAGTTGTGCTAACATATTATCATCAGCATAATCGTCATCCATCATCCGAAATCAAGGTAATTTCGTCTAGAACCCTAACTCGTCAAATTTGGGGGTTTTTCCGGGTTTTACTAATTGGAACCGAATTATTCCAGTATGTTATGATATTCTTCACCTATTGTGATTGTTGAATGATTCCAAATCCAATTTCTTTGATTTTAATCCGCGAATTATCGATACGGGGAGATTTTGCGTAAACCCTCGCCCGTATCAATTGATCGTCTATTGTCGTATATCGTAACCGGGGTTATGGGTGTATTCCAATAGAGTATTGTTGTCCGTTGGGACTGAACTGTATTGATCCTTCGTTTAGGAACCGTCGTTTTCCACCCGGACCGTTCGTAGTCGTGATTCATCTCCGTTTCTTCAAGAATGTCTCAAAGGCAAGTACTTTACATTTGTTTACATGTTCTAGTATTTGAATTATGGCTATATGTGGTTGTTGTGGTAAGATATGTGTATGTTCACCTAGGGATGGTCCGACGGGGCCTCTAGGGATACGTATTGCCGTGAGTGTGCGTATCGTGAACTGTGGTTAGCCACCCAGGGATGTCCGACGACTCATGGGTACGGTGGCCGTGAGTCTCGTGCCAACGGTTAACTTTGAATTATGATTTGTTGGAGATAATGTGTTTTGTGTTTGTACTTCATAAATATTCCGGAATATAAAATGTTTTCTAAAATGACTTTTTGGCGCATATATTCATCTGATTAGAATGTAGTTCAAATGGATTGTACTTGCACTAGCAGTTGTCGCTAACCCCTTAAATGGGGGAAATACTTTTTGTATTTCAGGTATTGATCGTGGGGACAAGCGAGCACTAGAGCCGTATGTGTAACACCCCCAAAACCGTATGGGAATATTACACGCCGTAAACCCTTTCCGCAAGGATCTACCAGGCTAAACGTCCATAAACAACCAAATGCTTGCCCGTCCAGGGTCAAACAATATAATAATACAGACCGTCAAGGTCACTTACACATAAACACACAGACCGATGAGGTCACACAACTCTATCAACAGGACTGACTAACAACATTACCCACACAGGGGTCGAAATACAATACAGCGGAAGACTGAATCAACTCTAACAATACAACTAAACTCTACCAACTCTCAACTCTTGATTAGTATCGCAGCTCGTCATCCCCTTGTGCCAATCCCGTGGATCGCCCCGAACTCGCATGTACCGACGCAGACAGACATCCACCCCCGAATACTCGGGGTTAGTAAAACTCCACCGTTTTACTAGTGCAAGTATCAAACCATACGAAATGTAACAAGCAAATAGCAACAACGAATTTAATACGGAAATCCATTATCAAAATGTTCCTAGAAGTTTTAGAATTCGAACTCAAGTAAAAGATATTTGAAAAGGAACACATCATCTCGGGATTTTTAAAAGAAATTCTTTTGGACCTCGAGTCCCAATTTACAAAACCTTTTTGAAAACATTAGGCCTTAGCCCGATTCTCGTTTCAAAGCATACAAAATAATATATATCATTTTGAGTCCGAGATCCATATATAAAATGTTACCCGAACAATCATCGCTACACGATCATTGTTCGTACACATCATGTACCGAACTCCGAGACCTCGACGGACCTTACCCGACCACACACACTGCTCGTACACATCATGTACCGAACTCCGAGGCCTCAACGGACCTTACCCGGCCACACACACTGCTCGTACACATCATGTACCGAACTCCGAGGCCTCGACGGACCCTACCCGCCACAACATCGTTCGTACACATCATGTACCGAACTCCGAGGCCTCGCCGACCCTACCCGGATCACACATCCTCGTCCGTACACGTCATGTACCGGACTCCGCAGGCCTCGTCGACCCTACCGGATCACACACTTTGTTCGTACACATCATGTACCGAACTCCAGGCCTCGCTGACCCTACCCGAACACCCACACATCGACACGACACAATTCATAATCATTAAATGTCAAGCCATTCCACATTACAATGAAATGTACAATCAAGTATGTAAACCAAAACAACGCAAATATCATGATCATCACAACGACTCTTAACCAACATAACACACATTCGGTACACAATACATTGCACAACCACGTGTACAACCATCTCATATGTACATCGCAATCCTGCACAAATGGCACAACGCCGAACACGTATACCAATATATCACTATTATCACAAAGCCTTCAAATTTCGGAAAACACAACCAACTCAAACGGAACATATTTACGGAGGCAAGCAAAATCGTTATACATATCATACGTAATTACTATTCACAAGATACAAGTCGTATAATAAGATACTTGCCTTAATAACCGCTACCAAACGCTCCGAAGAACACGGTTCGACCGGGAAGCTCGGACCCCGAAGAAGACAATGAACGGAAGGGTTTCGAGTCGAGTTCTTCACAATAATTCGACCCTAACAACATAAATTCAAAAAATCATCGATCATACGAGGAAGAATAATCGTAGAACGCCCGAAAACCCTCTATGACATTTTACCGGACACCTTCAAGGCGTCGGTCAAGAACTCGACCAAAACAACGAATCGATACGATCCAACCATGGGATAACAAGGGAAATGATACAATACATCTAAATAATCATCAATCCATCACAATCCTAAGTTAAATCGGATTAAACGGACGAAATCGAACAAAATACCCAAAATCCCCAAAATTAGATTTCTAGAAAATCTGACCTGATTCGCTCGATCAAAGGATGTTATAGGATGTATGATTGATGATATGTACTCCAAGACTTCATGGATTTATTGTAATACAACATCTCTCCATGATAGAAACAATCCCACCGGAAGAGAAGTAGAAGAAGTAGAAAAATGGCGAAAAACGATCACTGGGCCTTAAATAGCCGACAGACTCGACCGTGTCCGCTCGACACGGCGTGGCGCGCAGATTGGCGGGCAGGACTCGACCGTGTCCCGCATGACACGGTCGCGGCGCCAAGGGGCCTACCGATAGTGACTCGTCACGGCGCTCGGCATTGACTCGACCGTGTCCCGAACACGGCCGGCCTCTTCCGCTTATCCTAAGAGTTCGCTCGGCCGTGCTGCACGACACGGCCGGGTCCCGAGGCGAGGCTTCCGCTTATCCGGACGAGTACGGCACGGGCCGTGTCGGACGACACGGCCGAGTTCGGCCGGCAGTGATCGGCCAATAACGAGCGGGTGAGCTAAAACGACCATAACTCTTTCGTCCGGACTCCGATTGACTCACCGTTTGAACCATTGGAAATCTAACTCGATTCTCTATAATATTGCAAAGATTCAGAATTTTTGGAGTTACCAAAAATTAATGGTGATCTAACAAAGTCGAACTCATACTTAGAAAAGTCGTTTAGTAATCCTGAATTCAACAAAACAACACCGAAACCCGAACCTGAATACGAACCGAAGATACGGTTACGAAGTACTCACAAAGACGAATCTAAGAGCTAGTAGAACACACGATTCCGACCACCCGAAGGCTCGAAATTCGACAACGGAAGGTAATTACCCCAAACTTTGGGAAATTACGAAAATGGTCCAAATGCCCGAAATCACCATACGACAACGAATAATCAAACCGAAGCTCACAACACGTATAACAACGTTAAATGAACTTACGAAAAACCCCAAACGACAGTTTCGAACAAGATTCGCAAGAACCGAACTCAAGCGCGGAAAAGTCGTTAAAAAGCACGGAACTCAACAAAGCAGCACCGAAACGAACTCGGATGACAAAAAGTGCAGAATTAAATATTCTCCGAATGACGAAACGGTCAAAAGCGAGTCGTCAAAACGGACTTCGGCCGAAAAAAGAAATTTACCGAAAATCAACAATTTGCGGATATTACATTCTACCCTCCTTAAAAGAAGTTTCGTCCGAAACTTAAAACAAGTAGGGAAGAAATATTCCGCCAGGAAAAACTCAACAAGATACACAAGAATGCGTAACTAACGCCCAACGGCGAAATGTTACAAACAACGCAAAGGAATATACGGCGTGAAAACACGCTCCACGGCGACCAACACAACGTCGCCGTTAGGGATATAATAAAACCAACAAATGACAAGCGTCATCAAACGGATAATATAGCCAAGTCAATTATCCGACAATCACAAAACACAACGAACGAAAATCAATATGATTGAACAACCCAACGGTACATCAATCAAAACGCGAGCCAACCGCTGAACAAATACGGAATCCCACCGCCCAAGGGTTAGAAGATCGAAAACGAGACTAATTTCCCGAACTTAAGGGAATTAGGAAGGAGCCTGAATGCTCAACAATCACGAAACGAGAACAAAACCGAACAAACAAACGATCGAACCACAACGATCGAGACAACAAAAATCGAACAATCATGTTCGAAACACGAAGGATAAGAAAATTCAAACAACAACTCCCAGGATGATCTGGTGAGAACAACAAGACGTGCATTCCCATAAGATCCACAGAAAGGGAATAGCGTTTGAAATGTTACAATGACATTTGAGTTATTCCATAACAATACCACACTCGTTCGATCAACAAAAGCAAGGGGCGGGACAAGCTCAAAAATGTCAACGAACATAATGAGTCGACAGAGTCGAAAACACAAGAGTTCCAAATCCGATCCACTTCGAATAAAAGAACTAATAGAACCAGATGAGGTCACTCCCGAACAAGGTTCACAAGAATCGAACTGAACCCAAAAAGTCACATCGATAACCAGATCGACCCACAACAAGATCACAGTTCGTTCGAACGATGAAACCGAAATACAGAACAAGTTCATAAAGTATCAACGAACACGACGAGTCGATAGACCTGAGAAAGAGGAAATGCAGAAGTCAAAACGATACAGGCATTACATTCGACCTCTTATAAAAGAAATGTCGTTCCCGCAACTCACAACAACCGGAGTAAGGTGACAACACAAAAGCAAACGAGAAATATCTCCCATGGGCCTCTCAGTCCGATCCTCATATCTTTATCAAGTTCGCGCCCGAAAGACTCGGAACCCAACTCGCAAAATCGATCCTGTGTCTCTCGGGTCCACACTTGAAAAGCGCATCGACGAGAAGGACAATTGGCACGTACATGCCCCCCGGCACAATACGTTCAAATGCCTCGGCTCGGTATATCGAAAATACAGATGCTAGATACAATGGAACATAACACCGCAAAACAACATACCGAGATGCCAACTCAGCATAATAAAGAATCATAACACATATCATATACAACGATTACCATCGTAAAGTAATACACACACAAACACTACAACAACGACAGATCGTTCGCGACATCAACGGCCCGAACGATAATCGCCGCATAATTACAAGCATTATGAAACAATCACACATGTACACAAACGTACAAACCCAAGCTTCAACATCTCACACTCGTGCGACAACACGCAAATCGCCACGAGGCGATAAACAAGAACACTTCACACCCCTCACAGAGGGCTAGTACAATAATTGCGTGGCAATGCCTCGACGTTCATGCCACCAATTCGATCATACTCGGGAGGAACATCAAAACGACAAAGCAAAATCATACATACATTCCCAAACGCAAACGGAATTGATAGGTTTTAAAAAAAAAAAGAAATAAAAACCACCTTTTGAAAATAATTTAGAAAAACACCGGTTGATCTTGAGTATCACCTTTCAAAAAATACAAACGTGAAACATCGTTATCGAGACTTTGGAAAACCATTTCGCATTTGAGAAAAATGAGGACACTTTCTCTTAGTGGAAAACTTTGAATATTCGACCCTCGGGTCTAAGTAAAAGTGTTTATAAAACATTGAAAAATATCTCAAAATATTTTGGTCCTCGAGGTAGAAGAATTCGGAAACATATCGTGGCACCTTGGAAGTACCATGAGAAAACAATTCATTTTAAACGTCGTCTCGAAATTTATTTCTAGGATACTCAAGATTTTCAAAGATAATTCAATGGGCTAGAATGCCCAAAAATCTCGAGTAATTACACGGAACATTATAGCGTTGTGGGTCCCGCGCCGGAACCCATCAGATAAAAATTATTTACAAAAACGCCAAAAGGGCCTATGACGGTAATATTTCAAAACTCACAAAAGCCATTTACAAAATACTAAATACCGTCATAAGAATTTCGCCCAAACGATAAAGGCCATAATGTCAAAACTCGGTTAAGGGAATCGATTTTCAAAATAAAACTCACGCCGATACCTTTTCGAAATCCATCAAGGTTTACAACTTCCACACCATACCACACCTCCCGGTGGTTATAAGATAAAACAATAATTTGCCCAGTTCTATACACATACTATATGCCTCAAGTCATTAACACAATTATATTACACAATCGTGTGTAAAGAAAATCATGCACCGCAATTATCTCCCTAAGATAAAATCGAGATACACAGTGTACTTCGCATAAAAGAGGAGACTTACATCCACAGTCGCACGGAGGTGACGGTCGCCCACGATACCAATCTCGTCGACAACATAACCGACACGTTGTGACTACGCACAACTCAACTTGTCACCCGATGACTCAAACGACATGACAACACATTACTCGACAAATCACGACTTGACTCGACCCGACACCTAGGTTTCCGCAACCTAAGCTCCGATACCATAAATGTAACACCCCAAAACCGTATGGGAATATTACACGCCGTAAACCCTTTCCGCAAGGATCTACCAGCTAACGTCCATAAACAACCAAATGCTTGCCCGTCTGTGGTCAAACAATATAATAATACTGCACTGGCCAAGATCACTTACACATAAACACACACCGATGAGGTCACACAACTCTATCAACAGGATCGACTAACAACATTACCCACACAGGGGTCGAAATACAATACAAATAAGACCGAATCAACTCTAACAATACAACTAAACTCTACCAACTCTCAACTCTTGATTAGTATCGCACTGTCATCCCTTGTGCCAATCCCGTGATCGCTCCCGAACTCGCATGTACCGGACGCAGTATCAGACATCCACCCCCGAATACTGGGGTTAGTAAAACTCCACCGTTTTACTAGTGCAAGTATCAAACCTTACGAAATTTAACACCCAACAAGCAACAACGAATTTAATACGGAACTCCATTCTCAAAATGTTCCATACAAGATTTAGAATTACGAACTGAATTAAGAGATATTTGAAAAGGAACACATCATCTCGGGATTTTTAAAACAGAAATTCTTTTGGACCTCGAGTCCCAATTTACAAAACCTTTTCGAAAACATTAGGGCCTTAGCCCGATTCTCGTTTCAAAGCATACAAAATAATATATATCATTTTGAGTCCGAGATCCATATATAAAATGTTACCCGAACAATCATCGCTACACGATCATTGTTCGTACACATCATGTACCGAACTCCGAGACCTCGACGGACCTTACCCGGACCACACACACCGCTCGTACACATCATGTACCGAACTCCGAGGCCTCAACGGACCTTACCCGCCACACACACTGTTCGTACACATCATGTACCGAACTCCGAGGCCTCGACGGACCCTACCCGCCACAACATCATTCGTACACATCATGTACCGAACTCCGGTGGCCTCGCTGCACCCTACCCGGATCACACATCCCGTCCGTACACGTCATGTACCGGACTCCGCAGGCCTCGCCGACCCTACCCGGATCACACACTTTGTTCGTACACATCATGTACCGAACTCCAGGCCTCGTCAGACCCTACCTGGAACACCCACACATCGACACGACACAATTCATAATCATTAAATGTCAAGCCATTCCACATTACAATGAAATGTACAATCAAGTATGTAAACCAAAACAACGCAAATATCATGATCATCACAACGACTCTTAACCAACATAACACACATTCGGTACACAATACATTGCACAACCACGTGTACAACCATCTCATATGTACATCGCAATCCTCCACAAAAGGCACAACGCCGAACACGTATACCAATATATCACTATTATCACAAAGCCTTCAAATTTCGGAAAACACAACCAACTCAAACGGAACATATTTACGGAGGCAAGCAAAATCGTTATACATATCATACGTAATTACTATTCACAAGATACAAGTCGTATAATAAGATACTTGCCTTAATAACCGCTACCAAACGCTCCGAAGAACACGGTTCGACCGGGAAGCTCGGACCCCGAAGAAGACAATGAACGGAAGGGTTTCGAGTCGAGTTCTTCACAATAATTCGACCCTAACAACATAAATTCAAAAAAATCATCGATCATACGAGGAAGAATAATCGTAGAACGCCCGAAAACCCCTCTATGACATTTTACCGGACACCTTCAAGGCGTCGGTCAAGAACTCGACCAAAACAACGAATCGATACGATCCAACCATGGGATAACAAGGGAAATGATACAATACATCTAAATAATCATCAATCCATCACAATCCTAAGTTAAATCGGATTAAACGGACGAAATCGAACAAAATACCCAAAATCCCCAAAATTAGATTTCTAGAAAATCAATTGATTCGCTCGATCAAAGGATGTTATAGGATGTATGATTGATGATATGAACTCCAAGACTTCATGGATTTATTGAAAAACAACATCTCTCCATGATAGAAACAATCCCACCAAGGAAGAGAAGTAGAAGAAGTAGAAAAATGGCGAAAAACGATCACTGGGCCTTAAATAGCCGACAGACTCGACCGTGTCCGCCCGACACGGCCGTGGCGCGCGCAGCTTGGCGGCAGGACTCGACCGTGTCCCGCATGACACGGTCGCGGCGCCAAGGGGCCTACCGATAGTGACTGTCCGCGGCGCCGGCATTGACTCGACCGTGTCCCGAACACGGTCGGGCCTCTTCCGCTTATCCTAAGAGTTCGGCTCGGCCGTGCTGCAGGCGACACGGTCGGGTCCTGAGGCGAGGCTTCGCTTATCCGGACGAGTACGGCACGGTCCGTGTCGGACGACACGGCCGAGTTCGGCCGGCAGTGATCGGCCAATAACGAGCGGGTGAGCTAAAACGACCATAACTCTTTCGTCCGGACTCCGATTGACTCACCGTTTGAACCATTGGAAAGCTAACTCGATTCTCTATAATATTGCAAAGATTCAGAATTTTTGGAGTTACAAAAAATTAATGGTGATCTAACAAAGTCGAACTCATACTTAGAAAAGTCGTTTAGTAATCCTGAATTCAACAAAACGACACCGAAACCCGAACCTGAATACGAACCGAAGATACGGTTACGAAGTACTCACAAAGACGAATCTAAGAGCTAGTAGAACACACGATTCCGACCACCCGAAGGCTCGAAATTCGACAACGGAAGGTAATTACTCCAAACTTTGGGAAATTACGAAAATGGTCCAAATGCCCGAAATCACCATACGACAACGAATAATCAAACCGAAGCTCACAACACGTATAACAACGTTAAATGAACTTACGAAAAACCCCAAACGACAGTTTCGAACAAGATTCGCAAGAACCGAACTCAAGCGCGGAAAAGTCGTTAAAAAGCACGGAACTCAACAAAGCAGCACCGAAACGAACTCGGATGACAAAAAGTGCAGAATTAAATATTCTCCGAATGATGAAACGGTCAAAAGCGAGTCGTCAAAACGGACTTCGGCCGAAAAAAGAAATTTACCGAAAATCGAAAATTTGCGGATATTACATTCTACCCTCCTTAAAAGAAGTTTCGTCCCGAAACTTAAAACAAGTAGGGGGAAGAAATATTCCGCCAGGAAAAACTCAACAAGATACACAAGAATGCGTAACTAACGCCCAACGGCGAAATGTTACAAACAACGCAAAGGAATATACGGCGTGAAAACACGCTCCACGGCGACCAACACAACGTCGCCGTTAGGGATATAATAAAACCAACAAATGACAAGCGTCATCAAACGGATAATATAGCCAAGTCAATTATCCGACAATCACAAAACACAACGAACGAAAATCAATATGATTGACCAACCCAACGGTACATCAATCAAAACGCGAGCCAACCGAACAAATACTAATCCCACCGCCCAAGGGTTAGAAGATCGAAAACGAGACTAATTTCCCGAACTTAAGGGAATTAGGAAGGAGCCTGAATGCTCAACAATCACGAAACGAGAACAAAACCGAACAAACAAACGATCGAACCACAACGATCGAGACAACAAAAATCGAACAATCATGTTCGAAACACGAAGGATAAGAAAATTCAAACAACAACTCCCGTGATGATCCGTGAGAACAACAAGACGTGCATTCCCATAAGATCCACAGGAAAGGGAATAGCGATTGAAAAGTCACAACGACAAATGAGTTATTCCATAACAATACCACACTCGTTCGATCAACAAAAGCAAGGGGCAGGACAAGCTCAGAAATGTCAACGAAAATAATGAGTCGACAGAGTCGAAAACACAAGAGTTCCAAATCCGATCCACTTCGAATAAAAGAACTAATAGAACCAGATGAGGTCTCTCCAGAAGAAGGTTCACAAGAATCGATATGAACCCAATTAGTCTCTTCGATATCCAGATCGACCCACAACAAGATCTTAGTTCGTTCGAACGATGAAACCGAAATACGTAACAAGTTCATAAAGCATCAACGAACACGGCGAGTCGATAGACTTGAGAAAGAGGAAATGCAGAAGTCAAAACGATACAGGCATTACATTCGACCTCTTATAAAAGAAATGTCGTTCCCGCAACTCACAACAACCGGAGTAAGGTGACAACACAAAAGCAAACGATGTAAATATCTCCCATGGGCCTCTCAGTCCGATCCTCATATCTTTATCGAAGTTCGCGCCCAAAGACTCGGAACCCAACTCGCAAAACCGGATCCTGTGTCTCTCGGGTCCACACTTGAAAAGCGTTGCATCGACGAGAAGGACAATTGGCACGTACATGCCCCGCACAATACGTTCGAAATGCCGCGGCTCGGCATATCGAAACTAAAGAAGCAAGATACAATGGAACAAAACACCGCAAAACAACATAACCGAGATGCCAACTCAGCATAATAAAGAATCATAACACATATCATATAAAACCATTACCATCGGAAAGTAATACACACACAAACACTACAACAACGACAGTATCGTTCGGCGACATCAACGGCCCGAACGATAATCAGCGCATAATTACAAGCATTATGAAACAATCACACATGTACACAAACGTACAAACCCAAGCTTCAACATCTCACACTCGTGCGACAACACGCAAATCGCCACGAGGCGATAAACAGTAAACACCAGTTCACACCCCTCACAGAGGGCTAGTACAATAATTGCGTGGCAATGCCTCGACGTTCATGCCACCAATTCGATCATACTCGGGAGGAACATCAAAACGACAAAGCAAAAATCATACATACATTCCCAAACGCAAACGGGAATTGATAGGTTTAAAAAAAAAAAAAAGAAATAAAAACCACCTTTTGAAAATAATTTAGAAAAACACCGGTTGATCTTGAGTATCACCTTTCAAAAAAATACAAACGTGAAACATCGTTATCGAGACTTTGGAAAACCATTTCGCATTTGAGAAAAATGAGGACACTTTCTCTTAGTGGAAAACTTTCAGAATATTCGACCCTCGGGTCTAAGTAAAAGTGTTTATAAAACATTGAAAAATATCTCAAAACATTTTGGTCCTCGAGGTAGAAGAATTCGGAAACATATCGTGGCACCTTGGAAGTACCATGAGAAAACAATTCATTTTAAACGTACGTCTCGAAATTTATTTCTAGGATACTCAAGATTTTCAAAGATAATTCAATGGGCTAGAATGCCCAAAAAATCTCAGGTAATTACACGGAACATTATAGCGTTGTGGGTCCCGCGCCGGAACCCATCAGGATAAAAACTATTTACAAAAACGCCAAAAGGGCCTATGACGGTAATATTTCAAAAACTCACAAAAGCCATTTACAAAATACTAAATACCGTCATAAGAATTTCGCCCAAACGATAAAGGCCATAATGTCAAAACTCGGTTAAGGGAATCGATTTTCAAAATAAAACTCAGTCGCCGATACCTTTTCGAAATCCATCAAGGTTTACAACTTCCACACCATACCACACCACCTGGTGGTTCAAAGATAAAACAATAATGTGCCCAGTTCTATACACATACTATATGCCACAAGTACTAAACACAATTATATTACACAATACTGTGTAAAGAAAATCATGCACCGCAATTAACTCACTAAGATAAAATCGAGATACACAGGTACTTCGCATAAAAGAGGAGACTTACATCCACAGTCGCACGGAGGTGACGGTCGCCACGATACCAATCTCGTCGACAACATAACCGACACGTTGTGACTACGCACAACTCAACTTGTCACCGATGACTCAAACGACATGACAACACATTACTCGACAAATCACGACTTGACTCGACCCGACCTAGGTTTCCGCAACCTAAGCTCCGATACCATAAATGTAACACCCCAAAACCGTATGGGAATATTACACGCCGTAAACCCTTTCCGCAAGGATCTACCAGCAACGTCCATAAACAACCAAATGCTTGCCGTCCAGTCAAACAATATAATAATACGACTGGCCAAGATCACTTACACATAAACACACAGGCCGATGAGGTCACACAACTCTATCAACAGGATCGACTAACAACATTACCACACAGGGTCGAAATACAATCTGACGGAAGACTCGAATCAACTCTAACAATACAACTAAACTCTACCAACTCTCAACTCTTGATTAGTATCGCGGCTCGTCATCCCCTTGTGCCAATCCTGTTGCTCCCCGAACTCGCATGTACACGGGCCTTGAGCAGACATCCACCCCGAATACTGGGGTTAGTAAAACTCCACCGTTTTACTAGTGCAAGTATCAAACCATACGAAATGTAACAAGCAAATAGCAACAACGAATTTAATACGGAAATCCATTATCAAAATGTTCTAGAAGTTTTAGAATTTCGAACTCAAGTAAGAGATATTTGAAAAGGAACACATCATCTCGGGATTTTTAAAACGAAATTCTTTTGGACCTCGAGTCCCAATTTACAAAACCTTTTCGAAAACATTAGGGCCTTAGCCCGATTCTCGTTTCAAAGCATACAAAATAATATATATCATTTTGAGTCCGAGATCCATATATAAAATGTTACCCGAACAATCACTGCTACACGATCATTGTTCGTACACATCATGTACCGAACTCCGGAGACCTCGACGGACCTTACCCGGACCACACACACTGTTCGTACACATCATGTACCGAACTCCGGAGGCCTCAACGGACCTTACCCGGCCACACACACTGTTCGTACACATCATGTACCGAACTCCGGAGGCCTCGACGGACCCTACCCGGCCACAACATCATTCGTACACATCATGTACCGAACTCCAGTGGCCTCGTCAGACCCTACCTGGATCACACATCCTGTCCGTACACGTCATGTACCGGACTCCAGAGGCCTCGTCAGACCCTACCTGGATCACACACTTTGTTCGTACACATCATGTACCGAACTCCAGAGGCCTCGTCAGACCCTACCTGGAACACCCACACATCGACACGACACAATTCATAATCATTAAATGTCAAGCCATTCCACATTACAATGAAATGTACAATCAAGTATGTAAACCAAAACAACGCAAATATCATGATCATCACAACGACTCTTAACCAACATAACACACATTCGGTACACAATACATTGCACAACCACGTGTACAACCATCTCATATGTACATCGCAATCCTGCACAAATGGCACAACGCCGAACACGTATACCAATATATCACTATTATCACAAAGCCTTCAAATTTCGGAAAACACAACCAACTCAAACGGAACATATTTACGGAGGCAAGCAAAATCGTTATACATATCATACGTAATTACTATTCACAAGATACAAGTCGTATAATAAGATACTTGCCTTAATAACCGCTAACAAACGCTCCGAAGAACACGGTTCGACCGGGAAGCTCGGACCCCGAAGAAGACAATGAACGGAAGGGTTTCGAGTCGAGTTCTTCACAATAATTCGACCCTAACAACATAAATTCAAAAAAATCATCGATCATACGAGGAAGAATAATCGTAGAATGCCCGAAAACCCCTCTATGACATTTTACCGGACACCTTCAAGGCGTCGGTCAAGAACTCGACCAAAACAACGAATCGATACGATCCAACCATGGGATAACAAGGGAAATGATACAATACATCTAAATAATCATCAATCCATCACAATCCTAAGTTAAATCGGATTAAACGGACGAAATCGAACAAAATACCCAAAATCCCCAAAATTAGATTTCTAGAAAATCTGACCTGATTCGCTCGATCAAAGGATGTTATAGGATGTATGATTGATGATATGAACTCCAAGACTTCATGGATTTATTGAAAAACAACATCTCTCCATGATAGAAACAATCCCACCGCGGAAGAGAAGTAGAAGAAGTAGAAAAATGGCGAAAAAGCATTCTTTGGGCCTTAAATAGGTGACAGACTCGACCGTGTCCGCCGACACGGTCGTGGCCGTGATTGGCAGCGAGGACTCGACCGTGTCCTGCATGACACGGTCGCGGCGCGAAGGGGCCTACCGATAGTGACTTGTCCGCGGCGCTCGGCATTGACTCGACCGTGTCCTGGAACACGTTCGGGCCTCTTCCGGCTTATCCGGAAGAGTTCGGCTCGGCCGTGCTGCATCGACACGGTCGGGTCCTGAGGCGAAGGCTTCGCTTATCCCGGGCAGTACGGCACGGGCCGTGTCGGACGACACGGCCGAGTTCGGCCGTGATGATCGCCAATAACGAGCGGGTGAGCTAAAAGCGACCATAACTCTCGTCAGGACTCGATTGACTCACCGTTTGAACCATTGGAAAGCTAACTCGATGCTCTATAATATTGCAAAGATTCAGAATTTTTGGAGTTACCAAAAATTAATGGTGATCTAACAAAGTCGAACTCATACTTAGAAAAGTCGTTTAGTAATCCTGAATTCAACAAAACGACACCGAAACCCGAACCTGAATACGAACCGAAGATACAGTTACGAAGTACTCACAAAGACGAATCTAACAGCTAGTAGAACACACGATTCCGACCACCCGAAGGCTCGAAATTCGACAACGGAAGGTAATTACCCCAAACTTTGGGAAATTACGAAAATGGTCCAAATGCCCGAAATCACCATACGACAACGAATAATCAAACCGAAGCTCACAACACGTATAACAACGTTAAATGAACTTACGAAAAACCCCAAACGACAGTTTCGAACGAGATTCGCAAGAACCGAACTCAAGCGCGGAAAAGTCGTTAAAAAGCACGGAACTCAACAAAGCAGCACCGAAACGAACTCGGATGACAAAAAGTGCAGAATTAAATATTCTCCGAATGACGAAACGGTCAAAAGCGAGTCGTCAAAACGGACTTCGGCCGAAAAAAGAAATTTACCGAAAATCGAAAATTTGCGGATATTACAGTATGAGGATGATGGGCGAGCATTATATTGTCCAGAAATTGATTATTGGTGTTCTATCTGTCGAATATTTTGATATCTTGTTTTGGGGATTTTGTTTTATAAAAACTGGTTTAAGTACTCGAGTACTTCTTTTACAAAATTGTTAATGTTGTGTTCCTGTTTGGGAAGTGGATTAATGTTGGATTTTATTGTCGGATTGTAATCTTATTTGAATTGTCGTATTAATGATGATTGTTGTCGTTGTCGAATGTCTTGTTTGGTATGTTAGCCTGTAGATTCCACAGTGTGGGGTCCACGGCGCTGTAATATGCCCTGAATGTCTTGGGGGTGTTACAGTACTAACCGCTATGAAAATTTTCCGAAAACCGAGTTCTCATCATATCAGCTCCGATTCGGATCCGAACAACCCCAAATAAAAACGGCCCAACTCAATTTTCTCCCATTTCCCATATACTAACCACTATGAGAATTTTTCGAAAATTGAGTTCTCGTCGTATCAGCTCCGATTCGGATCCGAACAACCCCAATAAAAGCGTGTCAAATTTTATAAACTCATAGGGACAAATTATGGAAAAAATCAAGAAAATGGCCCGACTCAATTTTCTTCCATTTCCCATGTATTAACCACTATGAGAATTTTTCAAAAACTTAGTTCTCGTCGTATCAGCTCTGATTCGGGTCCGAACAACCCCAAATAAAAGTCTGTCAAGTTTTATAAACCCATAGGGATAAATTATGAAAAAAATCAAGAAAACAGCCCGACTCAATTTTCTCCCATTTCCCGTGTACTAACCACTATGAGAATTTTCCAAAAACCGAGTTCTCGTTGTATCAGCTCCGATTCGGGTCCAAACAATCCCAAATAAAAGCGTGTTGAATTTTATAAACCATAGGGACAAATTATGAAAAAGTATCAAGAAAACGGTCCGACTCAATTTTCTCTCATTTCCCGTGTAATAACTAACCACTATGAGAATTTTCTAAAAACCGACTTCTCGTCGTATCAGCTCCGAACAACCCCAAATAAAAGCTTGTCAAATTTTATAAACCCATAGGGAGAAATTACGAAAAAATCAAGAAAATAGTCTGACTCAATTTTCTCCCATTTCCTGTGTACTAACCACTATGAGAATTTCCAAAAACCGAGTTCTCATCGTATCAGCTCCGATTCTATTCCGAACAACCTTAAATAAAAGCGTGTCAAATTTTATAAATCCATAGGGACAAATGATGTAAAAAAAATCAAGAAAACGGACCGACTCAATTTTCTTCCATTTCACGTGTACTAACCACTATGCGAATTTTCCAAAACCGAGTTCTCGTCGTATCAGCTTCGATTCGGGTCCGAACAACCCCAAATAAAAACATGTCAAATTTTATAAACCCATAGGGACAAATTATGAAAAAGATCAAGAAAACGGCCCAAATCAATTTTCTCTCATTTCCCGTGTAAGAACTAACAACTATGAGAATTCTCCAAAAATCGAGTTCTCGTCGTATCAGCTCCGATTCGTGTCCGAACAACCCCAAATAAAAGCGTGTCAAATTTTATAAACCCATAGGGACAAATTATGAAAAAAATCAAGAAAATGGTCCGACTCAATTTTCTCTCATTTCCCGTGTAATAACTAACCACTATGAGAATTTTCCAAAAAACGAGTTCTTGTCGTATCAGCTCCGATTCGGGTCCGAACAACCTTAAATAAAAGTGTGTCAAATTTTATAAATCCATAGGGACAAATTATGTAAAAAAAATCAAGAAAACGGACCGACTCAATTTTCTCCCATTTCCCGTGCACTAACTGTAATATCCGCAATTTTCGATTTTCGGTAAATTTCTTTTTCGGCCGGAGTCCGTTTTGACGACTCGCTCATGACCGTTTCGTCATTTCGAGAATGATTAATTCTGCACTTTTTGTCATGCGAGTTCGTTTCGGTATCGTTTTGTTGAGTTCCGAGCTTTTTAGCGACTTTTCCGCAATTGAGTGCGATTCCTGCGAATCTCGTCCGAAACTGTTGTTTCGAGTTTCTCGTAATTTTATTTAATGTTATTATTCATGTTGCGAGCTTTGGTTTGGTGTTCCAATCGCGTATCGTGATTTTCGGACGTTTTGGGCCATTTTCGTAATTTCCCAAAGTTTTGGGTAATTACTTCCGTTGTCGAATTTCGAGCCTTCGGGTGGTCGGAATCGTGTGTTCTCTTAGTGCTCGGATTCGTCTTTGCGAATACTTCGTAACCGTAGCTTCGATTCGTACTCAGGTTCGGGTTTCGGGGTCGTTCGGGCCGTCGGAGTTAGTCCCGGCCGAGTCATGGCCGGGCATGCTCGAGCCAGGCCGGCCCTGGCCGAGTAACGTACGGTAGTGCTCGGCCGTTACGTACGTAAGGCCGGTTACGTACGTAAGGCCACGGCGTAACGTCGTAACGTTTCCGGCATTTCGAGCGGTGTGTTCGGCCATGGCGATTCGTCGTAAGCCGTGGCGATTACGTCGTAACCGTGGCCGATCGGCTATTTAAGGCCTGGCAGCGTTTTTCTTCAGCCATTTCTCATTCTTTTTCTTCCCGTACGCGGCTGTGGGTGTGTGAATCATCTAGAGATGTTGTTGGACAATGAATCCATGAAGTTTTGAGGTTCATATCTTCAATCATCCGTCCTATAACATCCTCCGATCTACCGAATCAGGTCAGATTTCCTAGAAATCTAGTTTTGGGGAATTTGGGTATTTTGGTTGTTTTCGTCCAATTAATCCGATTTAACTTAGGATTATGATGGATTGATGAATATTTAGATGTATTATATCATTTCCTTTATTATTCCATGGTTGGATCGTATCGATTCGTTGTTTGGGTCGAGTTCTTGACCGACGCCTTGAAGGTGTCCGGTAGAATGTCATAGAGGGGTTTTAGGGCGTTCTACGATTATTCTTCCTCGTATGACCGATGATTTATTGATTATATGTTGTTAGGGTCGAATTCTTGTGGAGAACTCGAGTCGGAACCCTTCCGTTCGTCGTTTTCTTCAAGCTTCTCGATCGTGGGTGTATTCTTTTCCTTCGCCGAGGAATCGTAGGTGTTCGAGGTGTCCCGACTGAGCCGTGATTGTAGGAGTGTCCGGTATCGATTATCGAGGCAAGTATCTTGCCCATACATTACGTGTTTTGTGGATATTATGGTTGTTAATCGTCGATATGTGCTAAATAAATATTAATAACCATTTTTCAAAAGAATCGGAATATTTACCACCATGCTTTTTGTAAAGGTGACCCATGTGTGTCGGGAATTAATGTGCTTAGTTGAATATGTGAGCTAGTGTCGAGTATAGAATCACCTTACTTTCTTGTGATGTCATTGCGTATGATTATGTCGTTGGTAAATGTAAAGTGTAATTCTTTTGTCAAATTATGTGCTTGGAGTCATGTGTTTATGGATGAATATGTGAGTTTGTGTGATATTAGTTGTGTCGTTCGGTGCTGTTGAAATCTTGTGCTTCCTTGTGAATCGTATCATTACTTGGTCGTGAGTATATGTTGGATGAACTGGCCATTCTAGTAAGGTACCTCGACTATATATCGTGATTGACCTTCGAGGCTTGTGGTTTGCAAGCGTGATTTTGGAACGTGTGTGTGTGTTGTTCCTTCCACCGGAGTGTCCGACGGGATGTCCGGGGTCGATACTAAGGGGTACGGCCACGGAAGTGGATTTGGGTGCGTGTGTGGATGAACTTCCACCGGAGTGTCCGACGGATGTCCGGGGTCGATACTAAGGGGTACGGCCGCGGAAGTGGTTTCCCACCCGGAGTGTCCGACGGGATGTCCGGGGTCGATACTAAGGGGTACGGCCGCGGGTTACCAGTTGTGGTTTTCATCTTGAGGATGACGTTGATGTTTTCGTTAATTGTGATATTGTCCGAGTATCACAATGCTTTGTGCTTGGGGTCGAGAGACATTATATATCGAGTCTTGGTGCTTGGCTAGAATGGCATAGGAATAATGTGTTATGTGTAATGTGTCCTTGTAAGTGAATTGAAGTGGATGATCGGGTCGTAGACCCTGTGTTTTGTGACCGAATGGTTGGGTCGTGGACCCCGTGTTTTGTTAAACGGACTTGTATTTTGAAAAATGAACTTTGGGGTTGTGACCCTAAATGGCTTCGAGGAATTAAGAACATTTTCAATTTTTGATGTTTTCAAAACTCCGAGATTTGGAAATGTTTTCAAAATGCTTACTTGCTTCGTTTACGCTTTCAAGACTTGAACTATTTTTAACTAAATATATCTCGAAGTCTTTCGTTATATTCTCGGAATGTGTTGTGTATGGCTCGTATTTGCACTTTATACTTGCACTAGCGAAACAAAGGAGTTTGCTAACCCCGAGTAATCGGGGTGGATATCTGTATTGTGTCCAGTACAGCGGGTTTTCGAGAGCAAGACACATGATCGGCACGAGGGATGATGAAAGACGAATGATACTAATCACACGAAGGCCGATTTTGGGTTCGATTAGTGAGTCCATTGTATTGTCTTTACCGCTTTCGTATTGTTAGTAGTTGCATGTATTTTACCCTTGTGTGTGGGTATGAGTCTGGATGAGTTTATGTATCTTGATTTGTAAGTCAGTGACGAAAGACCAAATCGGTCTATTGGTCCGTTATTTTGATTCGTCGGTATGTAATGTAATGTGTTGTTTTGATGTCTAGCCTGGTGGATCCTCACGGAGAGGGTCTGCGGCGTGTAATATTCCCGGTTTGATCTGGGGATGTTACATTTATGGTATCGGAGCTTAGGTTGAGGAAACCTAGGCTGTCGGGTCGAGTTATGTGTTGTTGAGTCCTGTATTGTCAGATTTTGTCTGACTGAGTCGTGTCGCGACGCGTCGTCTGGGATGTCGGCCGTGATTAGTATCAAGGTGCAGCCATCATCTTCGTGCGATATGTGGATGTAAGTCTCCCTACTACATGTTGTACCACGAGCTATACGATCCTGTATGATTCTGTGTTATGTAGTAGTATTTGAAGATACATCGTGAGTAAGTGACATATATTTGTTAATTCCTGTTTTGTGCTAGAATGAATAATGATCTTGCTAAATATATCCTTGTATGAACTGTTTCTCTTGCAAGAGTAACAACCTCGGAATTTTTAGTTTCGAAGGCTTCCGGGGAGCCACGTAAATTTTTAAAATGTTCTCCAAGGGAGGAAAATTTTCGATTTTTGTATGTTGACCTCAAGGTCAAAATTTTTGAGACTTCAACTACTGATATTTCATTTTCATCTCATACTATAAGTTTTCAAAACCCGAGTTTTTAACTCAAATAAGGCCTTCAAAATATACTCTAGACATGACTCTCGTTTGTAACTTTTCGGTTTCATGAATGTTGGTCAAAAGATGCGTATTGATGATGCTCTCGTTGTTGAGCAGTGGTGCCAGTTTTATGATTAAAATAGTAACGTGAAAGTTGAGTCCATCGGTATGTATGTGTTGAGATAGTCCTCTTTATTGAGAAGTAAAATTTTTGTTTTTGGTAGGATGATTTTCTTTTGATGGTTGCTTGTGAGATGTTATAATTATGTGAATCGATGACATTTAGACTCGTATGTTGTTGCTTATTTGTAACCTTCGAGTCTAGTATTACCTCATATATGTTTGCAATCGTGTTGGTGATTAGAGCAATTAGCACAGGCTTAATACGAGCCTAACGCGCGCTAACGTGGCGTGTTTAGCGCACGTTAATCTATGTGGTAACACGCGCTAATCAACTTGGGCAGAGGCTATGTAACCGCATTATAGCCGTTAGGTCTAACTTTTGCGGCCAATCACCTGTAGTTGTATTCTCTACGTGGTGTCTAGTGATAACAACTGTTGTGCGTGAATGTGTGTTAAGACTTTTCGTATTGCTAGGTGATATTTGATTGTGTTTGATGAATTGATAAATTATGTCTGCTGTGTGTGTTCAAAAACACTTTCCTGGAAACTTCACAAAGTTTTGAAGGTTCAATTAATCGGCGGCTCCGTGTATACTTTGAAAATTATTTGGAATTGGCAAGCCGGCCTTGGATTCTCAAATAAAACCTCGATGGTATTTGAAAGAGTTGTTTTAAAGTACATGTAGACATTTTGTAAAATATTACCGTCGTTGATGTTTGTGAAGTGTTGGGAGAATTTTCGAAAATGATTTTTAACGTATTGTTGTATTTTCAAATAATTCGAGTGAATGATTTTCAAAAATCTCTCACACCATAAAAATATTTTATTTCAAAAACCAATGCGATTTTTATTTTCAAAATATATAGTGAAAGATGAAAAATCTCACTCGATGTAAAGTTCAAACTCGGATTTGGAAATGTTAGAGTATGTAAGAATGATTTGATGATCTTACATGGTTAACTTGTTAGTTGTTAACGGTGATGATGATACGTAGGGGCATGATGACTTCAAATGATTTCAAATGAGTCGGTTAAAGTATGTTGTTTACAAGTTTTGCGAAACAACCGGAGGTACCAAAAGTACTTTTAAAGTTTATTTTAAATACCATACAAATCCTAGGATTTTCAAAAGATTTCCTTTAAAAGGATACCTCGTAGATTTTCTTTTCGAGTTGTTATTGGTTACCTTATGTGATATGTCGTGCTGAGTTGGTACTTTAGTATAATATTTTGCGAAGTCGTGCAATCGTATTGAGTGGGAATCCGCTTAGTATGCCGATGGGCAGAGGATACAGTCGTGACCACGATACTAATGGCCATGAAGATCGGATGTGGACCAAGAGGATATGGTCGGGAAGGTTACTATTCCAGCACTTCGTTCTCGTTGTTTAGGTTTCGGGACGAAACCTCTTTTAAAGGTGATATGATGTAATACCCGCATTTTTCCTTCTTTCTCTTCTGTTTCGTCCAACCGTATCGACTCGACTGTGTTCGTTGATGCTTCTGACCTGGTGTTGTTTCTCACCTTTGTCATTCGAGCGAGTTCTGATATTATCCCAAATTGATCTATATATCGTTGTGACCTTTCCCAGTTCGGAAAATTAGTCTCGTTTTCGATCTTCCAACCCTTGGGCGGTGGAATTCTGTATTTGTTCAGCGATTGGCTCGCGTTTTGATTGATGTACCGTTGGGTTGGTCAATCGTATTGATTTTCGTCCGTTGTGTTTTGTGATTGTTCGGATAATTGACTTTATTATCCATTTGATGACGCTTGTTACTTGTTGGTTTTGTTATATCCCTAACGGCGACGTTGTGTTGGTCGTCGTGGAGCGTGTTTTCACGCCGTATATTCCTTCGTGTTGCTTGTAATGTTTCGCCGATGGGCGTAAGTTACGCGTTTCCTTGCGTATATCGTTGAGTTTTCTTGGCGGGATATTGCTTCTCCCTACTTGTTTTAAGTTTCGGGACGAAACTTCTTTTAAGGAGGGTAGAATGTAATATCCGCAATTTTCGATTTTCGGTAAATTTCTTTTTCGGCCGGAGTCCGTTTTGATGACTAGCTCATGACCGTTTCGTCATTTCGAGAATGATTAATTCTGCACTTTTTGTCATCCGAGTTCGTTTCGGTATCGTTTTGTTGAGTTCCGAGCTTTTTAGCGACTTTTCCGCAATTGAGTGCGATTCTTGCGAATCTCGTCCGAAACTGTTGTTTCGAGTTTCTCGTAATTTCATTTAATGTTATTATTCATGTTGCGAGTGTAACACCCCCAATCCACTCAGGGATATTACACGCCGTAGACCCTCTCCTCGAGGATCTACCAGGCTGGTAACAACATTTAATATCTCGACAATGCCTTCAAGGCATAAATGACTCAGTAGACCGATTTGGTCTTTCAATAAATACATACAACTCGAATACAACTCATGCCCACGCAGGGGTCAAAATACAACCACACCCGTACAACGGGAATAATATAGCAGCGGAAAATAAAGTACAACTATACCAATACGACATCAACGGGTCCTCGTGTGATTAGTATCGTTCATCTTTCATCATCCTTCATGCCGACCCTGTGCTCTGCTCCAAAACCTGAATGCAATACAGACATCCACCCCGAATACTCGGGGTTAGCAAACTCCACTGTTTTGCTAGTGCAAATACAAAGTGCAAATACGAGCCATATAATTCAAGTTCCACGAATAACAATAACTAGGAAATCCTCAAAGATTCAAACGTAACGAAAAGTACTTCCCGAGGCATGAGTTTGGGTAAACACTCCAAAACCGATAGATCATAAATCAAGGGAAACAATTTATAAAACCGTTTAAAATGCCATCGAGAGTTTTAATAGAAAATAATTTTAGGATTATCGAATCCTTCTCTTTCCAAAAATCAACAGGGTCACAGCCCAAAGGTTTTGTTTTCGCAAATAGAAAACCAACAACAATTCACAGGGCCAGAGCCCAACATCACGTGTCCTCGGCAGACATAAAAATCAACACAACGTAATCACGCACGCGCATCGCCTAGGACCGGGACGAAGCCACAAATCCCACTCGAGGCCTCGAAGGACCCTCCCGAGCTAGCTAGCGAAACAAATCACACACATCTCACGGTTGGATCAGTCGCTTGTTGCATCCTGGCCACATGATCGCATGCCATGTGCCACCATAGATTATCTCAGGCTCTCACGGTTGGATCAATCACTTGTTGCATCCTGACCACATGATCACGTGCCATGTGTCACCGTAGACCTTCAACCATATCCACACATTCACACAAATAACATATCACATCAAGGATATTCAAATAATTCGCCCAGAGGCATCAAACACTTAGCAAAACACCACGTCAATCCACAACACACCGAAATGAAATAATATACGTTCACACACAATGCCAAGTGCAACATTAACACCAAGCATATACATAGAATTCGCATAGTTATTCACAGATCACGCCATTCACAAAACACACGCGTTTTGAAAGCAAGCCTTTAACAAGGCTAATCGAATCTTTTGAAAACTCGTTTCAAACAATCAAACAAACATATAAATACGATCACCAATTATCATATCCATAAAACAAGAATTATATGGACAAGGTACTTGCCTCGAAATCGGCACGCAAGTATTCCGACGAACACGGCTCAACCGGAAAGCTTCGAAACGCCCGATGTTAACGAAAAGGAAGATAACAACGAACGGAAGGTTTCAACACGGTTTCTTCACAAGAAACTCGACCCTAACATCATATAATCCATAAATCAACAATCATACGAGGAAGGATAATCGTAGAACGCCCGACAACCCCTCTAAGACATTTTACCGGACACCCTCAAGGCGTCGGTCAAGAACTCGACCCAAATAACGAATCGATACGATCCAACCATGGAATAACAAGGGAAAAGATATAATACATCTAAATAATCATCAATCCATCAAAATCCTAAGTTAAATCGGATTAATCGGACGAAAACAACCAAAACCCCCAAATTCCCCAAAACTAGATTTCTAGGAAATCTGACTGGTCCTTTCGATCATAGGATGTTATAGGACGGATGATTGACGATATGAACCTCCAAACTTCATGGATTCATTGTCCAACAACATCTCTAGAAGATTCACACACCCACAGCCGCGGAAGAGAAGTGGAAGAAGGAGAAAAATGGCGAGAAAAACGACTGCTGGGCCTTAAATAGGCTGACAAACTCGACCGTGTCCGCCTGACACGGTCGTGGCGCGCAGTTGACCGGCAGGGACTCGACCGTGTCCTGCTAGACACGGTCGCGGCGCGGAGGGGCCTTCCGATAGTGACCCGTCCGACAGCGACTCGGCACGACTCGACCGTGTCCTGGAACACGGTCGGGCGTCAAGCGATGGGTTCGGCATTTCGGACGAGTACGCATGTGCCGTGTCGGACGACGGCAGTCGAGTCCTGAGACGAAACTTCGGCATTTCCGGACGATGCAGCCGCGGGCCGTGTCGGACGACACGGCCGAGTTCGCCGGCAATGATCGCCAATAACGAGCGGGTGAGCTAAAGCGACCATAACTCTCGTCGGACTCGATTGACTCACCGTTCGAACCATTGGAAAGCTAACTCGATGCTCTATAATATTGTAAAGATTTAGAATTTTTGGAGTTACCAAAAATTAATGGTGATCTAACAAAGTCGAACTCATACTTAGAAAAGTCGTTTAGTAATCCTGAACTCAACAAAACGACACCGAAACCCGAACCTGAATACGAACCGAAGATACGGTTACGAAGTACTCACAAAGACGAATCTAAGAGCTAGTAGAACACACGATTCCGACCACCTGAAGGCTCGAAATTCGACAACGGAAGGTAATTACCCCAAACTTTGGGAAATTACGAAAATGCCCAAAATGCCCGAAATTCACCATACGACAACGAATAATCAAACCGAAGTTCACAACACGTATAACAACGTTAAATGAACTTACGAAAAACCCCAAACGACAGTTTCGAACGAGATTCGCAAGAACCGAACTCAAGCGCGGAAAAGTCGCTAAAAAGCACGGAACTCAACAAAGCAGCACCGAAACGAACTCGGATGACAAAAAGTGCAGAATTAAATATTCTCCGAATAACGGAACGGTCATGAGAGAGTCGTCAAAACATACTCCGACCAAAAAAAGAAATTTACCAAAAATCGAAAATTGCGGATATTACATTCTACCCTCCTTAAAAGAAGTTTCATCCCGAAACTTAAAATAAGTAGGGAGGAGCAACATCCCGCCAGAAAATACTCAACGAGATACACAAGAACCGAAACTCGCGCCAACGACGGAACGCCACAAGCAATGCAAAGAGACATACGGCGTGAAAACACGCCCCACGATGACCAACACAACGCCACAGGTAGAAACATAATAAAATCAAAAAGTGATAAGCGTCATCAAATGGATAATAAAATCAAGTCAATTATACGAACAATCACAAAACACAACGAACGAAAATCAATACGATTGACTAACCCAATGGTACATCAATCAAAACGCGAGCCAACCGCTGAACAAATACGGAATTCCACCGCCCAAGGGTTGGAAGATTGAAAACGAGACTAACTTTCCGAACTTAAGGGAATTAGGAAGGAGCCTGAACGCTCAACAATCACGAAACGAGAACAAAACCGAACAAACAAACGATCGAGACAACAAAAATCGAACGATCATGTTCGGATCACGAAGAACAATAAGGTTCAACCGACAACTCCGAGGTTCACATCTCGACTCGAGACAAAACAAGATCCGGTGAAAACAACAAGATGCACACTCGCATAAGATCCACAGGAAAGGGAATAACAATTGAAAAGTCACATCGGACGAGAAATTCCGAAATAATACCACCCTCGTTCGATCAACAAAAGCAAGGGGCGGGACAAGCTCGAGAAAATGTCAATGAACATAAATGAGTCGACAGAATCGAAAATACAGAAGTTCCAAATCCGATCCACTTCGAATAAGAGAACTAGTAAAACCAGATGATGTCACTTCCGAACAAGGTTCACTAGAATCGAACCGAACTCGAAAAAGTCACAGCGATAACCAGATTGACCCAAAACAAGATCACAGCTCGTTCGAGCAGCGAAACCGAAATACGAACAAGTTCAGAAAGTATCAACGAACACGAGCGAGTCGATAGACTCGAGAAAGAGAAAATGCAGGAGTCTAAAAACAACACGGGTACTACATTCGACCTCTTATAAAAGAAAGTCGCCCCCGCAACTCACAACAGCGAAATCAAGGTGACGACACAACAAGCGACCGACAGAAACATCCTTCGAAGGCCTCTCAAAGCCGATTTTGATACTTGTGCTGAAGCGCGAACTCCGAAAGTCTCGGTAGCCAATTCGCATAACTGAATTCGGTGTCCCTCGAGTCCACACTCAAAATGTGTTACCGACGAGAAGGACAAATTGCACGTACATTCCCCCGACACATCACGGTTGAAACACCTCGGCTCGGCTTACCGAAAATACAAATGCTAGATACCATGGGGCATAACGTCGCAAAACAACATAGCGGAGATGCCAACTCAGCACAACAAAGAATCATAACACATATCATATACAACGATTACCATCGTAAAGTAATATATACACATACACCACAGCAACGACGGTATCGTTCGGCGACCTCAACGACCCGAACGATAACCAGCACGTAATTACAAACATCATGAAATAATCACACATGTACACCAACGTACAAACCCAAGCTTTAACAGCTCACACCCGTGCGACAACACGCAAATCACCACGAGGCGACAAACAGTAAATACCAGTTCACACCTCTCACAGAGGGCTAGTACAAGTACAACAAATGCGTGGCAACGCCTCGACGTTCATGCCACCAATTCGATCATACTCAGGAGCAAACACCATGACGACAATACAAACATCATACATACATTCCCAAACGCAAACGGGAATTGATAGGTTTTAAAAAAAAATGAAAACCACCTCTTGAAAATAATTTAGAAAAACACCGGTTGATCTCGAGTATCATCTTTCAAAAAAAGTAAAAACGTGAAACATCATTATCGAGACTTTGGAAAACCATTTCGCATTTGTTAAAAATGAGGACACTTTCTGATAGTGAAAAACTTTCAGAATATTCGATCCTCGGGTCTAAGTAAAAGTGTTTATAACACATTGAAAATATCTCAAAACATTTTGGACCTCGAGGTAGAAGAATTTTGAAACATATTGTGGCACCCTGGAAGTACCGCGAGAAAACAATTCATTTTAAACGTACGTCTCGAAATTTATTTCTAAGATACTCAAGTTTTCGAAAATAATTCAATGCCAAAGAAAAAGGATGATGCCAAAAAGGCTAGAATGCCCAAAACTTTCAGGAAATTACAAAAAACTTTATAGCGCCGTGGGTCCCGCGCCGGAACCCACCAGGATAAAACCATTTACAAAAATGCCAAAAGGCCGATGACGGTAATATTTCAAAACTCACCAAATCCATTTACAAAATACTAAATTCCGTCATAAGAATTTCGCCAAAATGATCAAGGCCATAATGCCAAAAACTTCGGTTAAGGGAATTGATTTTCGAAATAAAACTCAGTCGGTAAAATACTGAAAGTCATTACAAAAGAACTCACACAGTGGATAAAAGAAATACGGTTCAACATACACAATCGAGCAACATTACTCCTCATATGAACGAAATATTAGAGTCAAATAACCACATATCAAGAAATCAAAATCCATAAGAGGATTCCGTCACTAATCAAATAATCATAAAATAGCTCGTGACACCCGAGGCACAACACAAAGAAGGGAGACTTACAGCCACAAGTCGCACGAAGATGATGATCGCCCACGATACTAATCACGACCAACAAACTCAGACGACGCGTCGCGACACGACTTAGTCAGACAAAATCCGACGAGACAAAAACTCAATAGACACCACTGACCCGACAGCCTAGGTTTCTACAACCTAATCTCTGATACCATTCTGTAACACCCCCAATCCACTCAGGGATATTACACGCCGTAGACCCTCTCCTCGAGGATCTACCAGGCTGGTAACAACATTTAATATCTCGACAATGCCTTCAAGGCATAAATGACTCAGTAGACCGATTTGGTCTTTCAATAAATACATACAACTCGAATACAACTCATGCCCACGCAGGGGTCAAAATACAACCACACCCGTACAACGGGAAAAATATAGCAGCGGAAAATAAAGTACAACTATACCAATACGACATCAACGGGTCCTCGTGTGATTAGTATCGTTCATCTTTCATCATCCTTCATGCCGACCCTGTGCTCTGCTCCAAAACCTGAATGCAATACAGACATCCACCCCCCGAATACTCGGGGGTTAGCAAAACTCCACTGTTTTGCTAGTGCAAATACAAAGTGCAAATACGAGCCATATAATTCAAGTTCCACGAATAACAATAACTAGGAAATCCTCAAAGATTCAAACGTAACGAAAAGTACTTCCCGAGGCATGAGTTTGGGTAAACACTCCAAAACCGATAGATCATAAATCAAGGGAAACAATTTATAAAACCGTTTAAAATGCCATCGAGAGTTTTAATAGAAAACAATTTTAGGATTATCGAATCCTTCTCTTTCCAAAAATCAACAGGTTCACAGCCCAAAGGTTTTGTTTTAGCAAATAGAAAACCAACAACAATTCACAGGGCCAGAGCCCAACATCACGTGTCCTCGGCGGACATAAAAATCAACACAACGTAATCACGCACGCGCATCGCCTAGGACCGGGACGAAGCCACAAATCCCACTCGAGGCCTCGAAGGACCCTCCCGAGCTGGCTAGCGAAACAAATCACACACATCTCACGGTTGGATCAATCGCTTGTTGCATCCTGGCCACATGATCGCATGCCATGTGCCACCGTAGATTATCTCAGGCTCTCACGGTTGGATCAATCACTTGTTGCATCCTGACCACATGATCACGTGCCATGTGTCACCGTAGACCTTCAACCATATCCACACATTCACACAAATAACATATCACATCAAGGATATTCAAATAATTCGCCCAGAGGCATCAAACACTTAGCAAAACACCACGTCAATCCACAACACACCGAAATGAAATAATATACGTTCACACACAATGCCAAGTGCAACATTAACACCAAGCATATACATAGAATTCGCATAGTTATTCACAGATCACGCCATTCACAAAACACACGCGTTTTGAAAGCAAGCCTTTAACAAGGCTAATCGAATCTTTTGAAAACTCGTTTCAAACAATCAAACAAACATATAAATACGATCACCAATTATCATATCCATAAAACAAGAATTATATGGACAAGGTACTTGCCTCGAAATCGGCACGCAAGTATTCCGACGAACACGGCTCAACCGGAAAGCTTCGAAACGCCCGATGTTAACGAAAAGGAAGATAACAACGAACGGAAGGTTTCAACACGGTTTCTTCGCAAGAAACTCGACCCTAACATCATATAATCCATAAATCAACAATCATACGAGGAAGGATAATCGTAGAACGCCCGACAACCCCTCTAAGACATTTTAGCGGACACCTTCAAGGCGTCGGTCAAGAACTCGACCCAAATAACGAATCGATACGATCCAACCATGGAATAACAAGGGAAAAGATATAATACATCTAAATAATCATCAATCCATCAAAATCCTAAGTGAAATCGGATTAATCGGACGAAAACAACCAAAACCCCCAAATTCCCCAAAACTAGATTTCTAGGAAATCGGCTGGTCCTTCGATCAAAGGATGTTATAGGACGGATGATTGACGATATGAACCTCCAAACTTCATGGATTCATTGTCCAACAACATCTCTAGAAGATTCACACACCCATAGCCGCGGAAGAGAAGTGGAAGAAGGAGAAAAATGGCGAGAAAAACGACTGCTGGGCCTTAAATAGGCTGACAGACTCGACCGTGTCCGCCTGACACGGTCGTGGCGCGATTGACAGCGAGGACTCGACCGTGTCTGCTAGACACGGTCGCGGCGCGGAGGGGCCTTCCGATAGTGACCCGTCAAGCGGCGGACTCGGCACGCGACTCGGCCGTGTCTGGAACACGGTCGGGCGTCTGGCGATGGGTTCGGCATTTCGGACGAGTGCAGCACGGGCCGTGTCGGGCGACACGGTCGGGTCTGAGACGAAACGGCATTTCCGGACGAAATGCAGCCGCGGGCCGTGTCGGACGACACGGCCGAGTTCGGCCGGCAGTGATCGGCCAATAACGAGCGGGTGAGCTAAAACGACCATAACTCTCTCGTCCGGACTCCGATTGACTCACCGTTCGAACCATTGGAAAGCTAACTCGATGCTCTATAATATTGTAAAGATTTAGAATTTTTGGAGTTACCAAAAATTAATGGTGATCTAACAAAGTCGAACTCATACTTAGAAAACTGTTTAGTAATCCTGAACTCAACAAAACGACACCGAAACCCGAACCTGAATACGAACCGAAGATACGGTTACGAAGTACTCACAAAGACGAATCTAAAAGCTAGTAGAACACACGATTCCGACCACCCGAAGGCTCGAAATTCGACAACGGAAGGTAATTACCCCAAACTTTGGGAAATTACGAAAATGCCCAAAATGCCCGAAATTCACCATACGACAACGAATAATCAAACCGAAGTTCACAACACGTATAACAACGTTAAATGAACTTACGAAAAACCCCAAGCAGCGATTTGAGCGAGATTCGCAAGAACCGAACTCAAGCGCGGAAAAGTCGCTAAAAAGCACGGAACTCAACAAAGTAGCACCGAAACGAACTCGGATGACAAAAAGTGCAGAATTAAATATTCTCCGAATGACGGAACGGTCATGAGAGAGTCGTCAAAACAGACTCCGACCAAAAAAAGAAATTTACCAAAAATCGAAAATTGCGGATATTACAGCGAGCTTTGGTTTGGTGTTCCAATCACGTATCGTGATTTTCGGACGTTTTGGGCCATTTTCGTAATTTCCCAAAGTTTTGGGTAATTACTTCCGTTGTCGAATTCCGAGCCTTCGGGTGGTCGGAATCGTGTGTTCTCTTAGTGCTCGGATTCGTCTTTGCGAATACTTCGTAACCGTATCTTCGATTCGTACTCAGGTTCGGGTTTCGGGGTCGTTCGGGCCGTCGGAGTTGGTCCCGGCCGAGTCATGGTCGGGCATGCTCGAGCCAGGCCGGCCCTGGCCGAGTAACGTACGGTAGTGCTCGGCCGTTACGTACGTAAGGACGGTTACGTACGTAAGGCCCTGGCCGTGCGTCACGTAATGTTTCCGGCATTCTGAGCAGTGTGTTCGGCCATGGCGATTCGTACGTAAGCCATGGCGGTTACGTACGTAACGGCCGATCGGCTTTATTTAAGGCACAGCGGCGTTTTTCTTGACCATTTCTCATTCTTTTTCTTCCAGACGGGTCAGGTGTGTGAATCATCTAGAGATGTTGTTGGACAATGAATCCATGAAGTGATGAGGTTCATATCTTCAATCATCCGTCCTATAACATCCTCCGATCTACCGAATCAGGTCAGATTTCCTAGAAATCTAGTTTTGGGGAATTTGGGTATTTTGGTTGTTTTCGTCCAATTAATCCGATTTAACTTAGGATTACGATGGATTGATGAATATGTAGATGTATTATATCATTTCCTTTATTATTCCATGGTTGGATCGTATCGATTCGTTGTTTGGGTCGAGTTCTTGACCGACGCCTTGAAGGTGTCCGGTAGAATGTTATAGAGGGGTTTTCGGGCGTTCTACGATTATTCTTCCTCGTATGATCGATGATTTATTGATTATATGTTGTTAGGCTCGAATTCTTGTGGAGAACTCGAGTCGGAACCCTTCCGTTCGTCGTTTTCTTCAAGCTTCTCGATCGTGGGTGTATTCTTTTCCTTCGCCGAGGAATCGTAGGTGTTCGAGGTGTCCCGACTGAGCCGTGATTGTAGGAATGTCCGGTATCGATTATCGAGGCAAGTATCTTGCCCATACATTACTTTTGTGGATATTATGGTTGTTAATCGTCGATATGTGCTAAATAAATATTAATAACCATTTTTCAAAAGAATCAGAATATTTACCACCATGCTTTTTGTAAAGGTGACCCATGTGTGTCGGGAATTAATGTGCTTAGTTGAATATGTGAGCTAGTGTCGAGTATAGAATCACCTTACTTTCTTGTGATGTCATTGCGTATGATTATGTCGTTGGTAAATGTAAAGTGTAATTCTTTTGTCAAATTATGTGCTTGGAGTCACGTGTTTATGGATGAATATGTGAGTTTGTGTGATATTAGTTGTGTCGTTCGGTGCTGTTGAAATCTTGTGCTTCCTTGTGAATCGTATCATTACTTGGTCGTGAGTATATGTTGGATGAACTGGCCATTCTAGTAAGGTACCTCGACTATATATACTGTGATTGACCTTCGAGGCTTGTGGTTTGCAACTGTGATTTTGGAACGTGTGTGTGTGTTGTTCCTTCCACCCGGAGTGTCCGACGGGATGTCTGGGGTCGATACTAAGGGGTACGGCCACGGAAGTGGAATTGGGTGCGTCTCTGGATGAAATTCCACCCGGAGTGTCCGACGGGATGTCCGGGGTCGATACTAAGTGCGGTACCAGCGGAAGTGGTTTCCCACCGGAGTGTCCGACGGATGTCTGGGGGTCGATACTAAGGGGTACGGCCGCGGGTTACCAGTTGTGGTTTTCATCTTGAGGATGACGTTGATGTTTTCGTTAATTGTGATATTGTCCGGAGTATCACAATGCTTTGTGCTTGGGGTCGAGAGACATTATATATCGAGTCTTGGTGCTTGGCTAGAATGGCATAGGAATAATGTGTTATGTGTAATGTGTCCTTGTAAGTGAATTGAAGTGGATGATCGGGTCGTAGACCCTGTGTTTTGTGACCGGAATGGTTGGGTCGTGGACCCCGTGTTTTGTTAAACGGACTTGTATTTTGAAAAATGAACTTTGAAATTTGTGACCCTAAATGGCTTTCGAGGAATTAAGAACATTTTCAATTTTTGATGTTTTCAAAACTCCCGAGATTTGGAAATGTTTTCAAAATGCTTACTTGCTTCGTTTCGCTTTCAAGACTTGAACTATTTTTAACTAAATATATCTCGAAGTCTTTCGTTATATTCTCGGAATGTGTTGTGTATGGCTCGTATTTGCACTTTATACTTGCACTAGCGAAACAGTGGAGTTTTGCTAACCCCAGTAATCGGGGGTGGATATCTCGTATTGTGTCAGTGCAGGCGGGTTTTCGGGAGCAAGACACAGGATCGGCACGAGGGATGATGAAAGACGAATGATACTAATCACACGAAGGCCAGTTTTGGGTTCAGTTAGTCGGAGTCCATTGTATTGTCTTTTCCGCTGTCTTATTGTTCGTTGTTGCATGTATTTTACCCTTGTGTGTGGGTATGAGTCTGGATGAGTTTATGTATCTTGATTTGTAAGTCAGTGACGAAAGACCAAATCGGTCTATTGGTCCGTTATTTTGATTCGTCGGTATGTAATGTAATGTGTTGTTTTGATGTCTAGCCTGGTGGATCCTCACGGAGAGGGTCTGCGGCGTGTAATATTCCCGGTTTGATCTGGGGATGTTACACTAACCACTATGCGAATTTTCCAAAACCGAGTTCTCGTCGTATCAGCTTCGATTCGGGTCCGAACAACCCCAAATAAAAACATGTCAAATTTTATAAACCCATAGGGACAAATTATGAAAAAGATCAAGAAAACGGCCCGACTCAATTTTCTCCCATTTCTCATGTACTAACCACTGAGAATTTTCCAAAAACCGAGTCCTCATCGTATCAGCTCCGATTCGGGTCCGAACAATCTCAAATAAAAGCGTGTCAAGATTTATAAACCCATAGGGACAAATTATGAAAAAGTATCAAGAAAATGGTCAGATTCAATTTTCTCTCATTTCCCGTGTAATAACTAACCACTATGAGAATTTTCCAAAAACCGAGTTCTCGTCGTATCAGCTCCGATTCGTGTCCGAACAACCCCAAATAAAAGCGTGTCAAATTTTATAAACCCATAGGGATAAATTATGGAAAAAATCAAGAAAACGGCCCCACTCAATTTTCTCCCATTTCCCGTGTACTAAGCACTATGACAATTCTCCAAAAATCGAGTTCTCGTCGTATCAGCTCTGATTCGTGTCCAAACAACCTCAAATAAAAGCATGTCAAATTTTATAAACCCATAGGGACAAATTATGAAAAAGTATCAAGAAAACGGTCCGACTCAATTTTCTCTCATTTCCCGTGTAAGAACTAACAACTATGAGAATTCTCCAAAAATCGAGTTCTCGTCGTATCAGCTCCGATTCGTGTCCGAACAACCCCAAATAAAAGCGTGTCAAATTTTATAAACCTATAGGGACAAATTATGAAAAAAATCAAGAAAACGGTCCGACTCAATTTTCTCTCATTTCCCGTGTAATAACTAACCACTGTGAGAATTTTCCAAAAAACGAGTTCTTGTCGTATCGGCTCAGGTCGAACAACCTTAAATAAAAGTGTGTCAAATTTTATAAATCCATAGGGACAAATTATGTAAAAAAATCAAGAAAACGGACCGACTCAATTTTCTCCCATTTCCCGTGTACTAACCACTATGCGAATTTTCCAAAACCGAGTTCTCGTCGTATCAGCTTCGATTTGGGTCCGAACAACCCCAAATAAAAACATCTCAAATTTTATAAATCCATAGGGACAAATTATGAAAAAGATCAAGAAAACGGTCCGACTCAATTTTCTCCCATTTCTCACGTACTAACCACTGAGAATTTTCCAAAAACCGAGTTCTCGTCGTATCAGCTCCGATTCGGGTCCGAACAATCCCAAATAAAAGCGTGTCAATGTAATACCCACATTTTTTTTTCTTTCTCTTCTGTTTCGTCCAACCAAAACGACTCGACTGTGTTCGTTGATGCTTCTGACCTGGTGTTGTTTCTCACCTTTGTCATTCGAGCGAGTTCTGATATTGTCCCAAATTGATCTATATATCGTTGTGACCTTTCCAAGTTCGGAAAACTAGTCTCGTTTTCGATCTTCCAACCCTTGGGCGGTGGAATTCCGTATTTGTTCAGCGATTGGCTCGCGTTTTGATTGATGTACAGTTGGGTTGGTCAATCGTATTGATTTTCGTCCGTTGTGTTTTGTGATTGTTTGGATAATTGACTTGATTGTATTATCCATTTGATGACGCTTGTCACTTGTTGGTTTTATTATATCCCTAACGGCGACGTTGTGTTGGTCGTCGTGGAGCGTGTTTTCACGCCGTATGTTCCTTTGCGTTGCTTGTAACGTTTCGCCGATGGGCGTAAGTTACGCGTTTCCTTGCGTATCTCGTTGAGTTTTCCTGGCGGGATATTGTTTCTCCCTACTTGTTTTAAGTTTCGGGGCGAAACTTCTTTTAAGGAGGGTAGAATGTAATATCCGCAATCTTCGATTTTCGGTAAATTTATTTTTCAGCCGGAGTCCGTTTTGACAACTCGCTCATGACCGTTTCGTCATTTCGAGAATGATTAATTCTGCACTTTTTGTCATCCGAGTTCGTTTCGGTATCGTTTTGTTGAGTTCCGTGCTTTTTAACGACTTTTCCGCACTTGAGTTCGATTCTTGCGAATCTCGTCCGAAACTGTTGTTTCGAGTTTCTCGTAAGTTCATTTAATGTTATTATTCATGTTGCGAGCTTTGGTTTGGTGTTTCGATTGCGTATCGTGATTTTCGGACGTTTTGGGCCATTTTCGTAATTTCCCAAAGTTTTGGGTAATTACTTCCGTTGTCGAATTCCGAGCCTTCGGGTGGTCGGAATCGTGTGTTCTATTAGCTCTTAGATTCGTCTTTGCGAGTACTTCGTAACCGTAACTTCTATTCGTATTCGAGTTCGGGTTTGAGTCGTTCGGACGTAATTTTGGTCTGTCTCGAGGGCTCGCCTGGACACATGCAACACGGCCACAGCAGCCTGCTTGGCGCCGTGTCTGCGCCGGGTCGGCGGGGCGCGGCACTGCGAGACACGGCCGAGACACATGTTGTCTGGGCCGTTTCTTTGCGCCGTGTCCGGGAACTATAAATATGGCCGATCAGTCATTTTTTTCACTCATTTCATTTCCTATCCTTCTGTCATGGTGGAGTCTTTGGGAAGTCGAAGACATGTTGTTATACTATGAATCCACGAAGTTTTGGAGTTCATAACATCAATTGATCATCACATAACATCCTTGATCCGAATCAAGGCAAGTTTTCTTAAAATCTAGTTTTGGGGATTTTGTTCGATTTGTCCGTATAATCCGTTTTAACTCAGAATAGAGATGTATTTATGATTGTTAAACAATATTAAGTCGAATTCCTAGCTGATCCTCGGTTGAATAGCCGAGGATTCGCTGCTTTATTGAGTATCTTATCGACGCCTTGAAGGTGTTCGATAAAATGTCGCAAAGAGGATTCGAGCGTTCTACGATTATTCTTCCTCGTTCGTTCGTTAATTTATTGATGGTATGATGTTAGGGTCAGATTTCTCGCAAAGAATTCGAGTCGGAACCCTTCCGTTAAATCGTTTTCTTCAAGCTTTTCGATCGTGGGTGTATTCGTTGTCTTCGCCGGAGAATCGTAGGTGTTCGAGGTGTCCCGACTGATCCGTGATTGTGGGAGTGTCCGGCATCGATTATCGAGGCAAGTATCTTGCCCATACATTACGTGTTTTGTGGATATTATGATTGTTAATCGTCGATATGTGTTAAATAAATATTAATAACCATTTTTCAAAGAAATCGGAATATTTACCATCATGCTTTTTGTAAAGGTGACCCGTGTGTGTCGGGAATTAATGTGCTTAGTTGAATATGTGTGCTAGTGTCGAGTATAGGATCACCTTACTTTCTTGTGATGTCATTGCGTATGATTATGTCGTTGGTAAATGTAAAGTGTAATTCTTTTGTCAAATTATGTGCTTGGAGTCACGTGTTTATGGGTGAATATGTGAGTTGAGTGATATTAGTTGTGTCGTTCGGTGCTGTTGAAATCTTGTGCTTCTTTGTGAATCGTATCATTACTTGGTCGTGAGTATATGTTGGATGAACTGGCCATTCTAGTAAGGTACCTCGACTATATATACTGTGATTGACCTTCGAGGCTTGTGGTTTGCAACTGTGATTTTGGAACGTGTGTGTGTGTTGTTCCTTCCACCCGGAGTGTCCGACGGGATGTCTGGGGGTCGATACTAAGGGGTACGGCCACGGAAGTGGTCTTGGGTGCGTGTGTGGATGACCTTCCACCCGGAGTGTCCGACGGGATGTCTGGGGGTCGATACTAAGGGGTACGGCCGCGGAAGTGGTTTCCCACCCGGAGTGTCCGACGGGATGTCTGGGGGTCGATACTAAGGGGTACGACTGCGGGTTACCAGTTGTGGTTTTCATCTTGAGGATGACGTTGATGTTTTCGTTAATTGTGATATTGTCCGGAGTATCACAATGCTTTGTGCTCGGGGTCGAGAGACATTATATTTCGAGTCTTGGTGCTTGGCTAGAATGACATAAGAATAATGTGTTATGTGTAATGTGTCCTTGTTAGTGAATTGAAGTGGATGATCGGGTCGTGGACCCTGTGTTTTGTGACCGGAATGGTTGGGTCGTGGACCCCGTGTTTTGTTAAACGGATTTGTATTTTGAAAAATGAACTTTGGGGCTGTGACCCTAAATGGCTTTCGAGGAATTAAGAACATTTTTAATTTTTGATGTTTTCAAAACTCCCGAGATTTGGAAGTGTTTTCAAAGTGCTTACTTACTTCGTTTCTACTTTCAAGACTTGAACTATTTTTAACTAAATATACCTCGGGAAGTCTTTCGTTGTATTCTCGGAATGTGTTGTGTATGGCTCGTATTTGCACTTTATACTTGCACTAGCGAAACAAAGGAGTTTGCTAACCCCCGAGTAATCGGGGTGGATATCTCAGATTGTGTCCGTGCACATGCAGTTTTCGGGAGCAAGACACGGGATCGGCACGAGGGATGATGAAAGACGAATGATACTAATCACACGAAGGCCGCTGGGTTCGATTAGTCGGAGTCCATTGTATTGTCTTTTCCTCTGTCTTATTGTTCGTTGTTGCAAGTATTTTACCCTTGTGTGGGTATGAGTCTGGATGAGTTTATGTATTTTGATTTGTAAGTCTGTGACGAAAGACCAAATCGGTCTATTGGTCCGTTATTTTGATTCGTTGGTATGTAATGTAATGTGTTGTTTTGATGTCTAGCCTGGTGGATCCTCACGGAGAGGGTCTGCGGCATGTAATATTCCCGGTTTGATCTGGGGGTGTTACATTTATGGTATCGGAGCGTAGGTTGAGGAAACCTAGGCTGTCGGGTCGAGTTGTGTGTTGTTGAGTCTTGTATTGTCAGATTTTGTCTGACTGAGTCGTGTCGCGACGCGTCGTCTGGGATGTCGGCCGTGATTAGTATCAAGGTGCAGCCATCATCTTCGTGCGATCTGTGGATGTAAGTCTCCCTACTACATGTTGTACCACGAGCTATACGAGCCTGTATGATTCTGTGTTATGTAGTAGTATTTGAAGGTGCATCGTGAGTAAGTGACATATATTTGTTAATTCCCGTATTGTGCTAGAATGAAGAATGATATGGCCAAATGTATCCTTGTATGAATTGTTTTTCTTGCAAGAGCAACAACCTTGGAATTTTTAGTTTCGAAGGCTTCCGGGGAGCCACGTAAATTTTTAAAATGTTCTCCAAGGGAGGAAAAATTTTGATTTTTTGTATGATGACCTCAAGGTCGAAAATTTTTAGACTTCAAACTACCGATATTTCATTCTCATCTCATACTATAAGTTTTCAAAACTCGAGTTTTTAACTCAAATAAGGTCTTCAAAATATACTCAAGACGTGACTCTTGTTTGTAACTTTTCGGTTTCATGAATGTTGGTCAGAAGATGTGTATTGATGATCCTCTCGTTGTTGAGCACTGGTGCCAGTTTTATGATTAAAATAGTAACGTGAATGTTGAGTCCATCGGTATGTATGTGTTGAGATAGTCCTCCTTATTGAGAAGTAAAATTTTCGTTTTTGTAAGATGATTTTCTTTTGATGGTTGGTTGTGAGATGTTATAATTATGTGAATCGATGACATTTAGACTCGTATGTTGTTGCTTATTTGTAACCTTCGAGTTTAGTATTACCTCGTATATGTTTGCAATCGTGTTGGTGATTAGAGCAGTTAGCACAGGCTTAATACGAGCCTAACGCGCGCTAACGTGGCGTGTTTAGCGCACGTTAATCTTTGTTGTAACGCGCGCTAATCAACTTGGGCAGAGGCTATGGAACCGCATTATAGCCGTTAGGTCTAACTTTTGTGGCCAATCACCTGTAGTCGTATTCTCTACGTGGTGTCTAGTGATAACAACTGTTGTGCGTGAATGTGTGTTAAGACTTTTCGTATTGCTAGGTGATATTTGATTGTGTTTGATGAATTGATAAATTATATCTGCTGTGTGTGTTCAAAAACACTTTCCTGGAAACTTCACAAAGTTTTGACGGTTCGATTAATCGGCGGCTCCGTGTATACATTGAAAATTATTTGGAATTGGCAAGCCGGCCTTGGATTCTCAAATAAAACCTCGATGGTATTTGAAAGAGTTGTTTTAAAATACATGTAGACATTTTGTAAAATATTACCATCGTTGATGTTTGTGAAGTGTTGGGAGAATTTTCGAAAATGATTTTTAACGTATTGTTGTATTTTCAAATAATTCGAGTGAATGATTTTCAAAAATCTTTCACACCATAAAAATATTTTATTTCAGAAACCAATGCGATTTTTATTTTCAAAAAAAATCTAGTGAAAGAGGAAAAATCTCACTCGATGTAAAGTTCAAACTCGGATTTGGAAATGTTAGAGTATGTAAGAATGATTTGATGATCTTGCATGGTTAACTTGTTAGTTGTTAACGGTGATGATGATACGTAGAGGCATGATGACTTCAAATGATTTCAAATGAGACGGTTAAAATATGTTGTTTACAAGTTTTGATGAAACAACCCGAGGTACCAAAAGTACTTTTAAAGTTTATTTTAAATAGCATACAAATCTAAGGATTTTCAAAGGATTTCCTTTAAAAGGATACCTCGTGGATTTTCTTTTCGAGTTGCTATTGGTTACCTTATGTGATATGTCATGCTGAGTTGGTACTTTAGTATAATATTTTGCGAAGTTGTGCAATCGTATTAAGTGGGAATCCGCTTAGTATGCCGATGGGCAGAGGATACAGTCGTGACCACGATACTAATGGCCATGAAGATCGGATGTGGACCAAGAGGGTATAGTCGGGAGGGTTGCTATTCCAGCACTTCGTTCTCGTTGTTTAGGTTTCGGGACGAAACCTCTTTTAAAGGTGATATGATGTAATACCCACATTTTTTTTTCTTTCTCTTCTGTTTCGTCCAACCAAAACGACTCGACTGTGTTCGTTGATGCTTCTGACCTGGTGTTGTTTCTCACCTTTGTCATTCGAGCGAGTTCTGATATTGTCCCAAATTGATCTATATATCGTTGTGACCTTTCCAAGTTCGGAAAACTAGTCTCGTTTTCGATCTTCCAACCCTTGGGCGGTGGAATTCCGTATTTGTTCAGCGATTGGCTCGCGTTTTGATTGATGTACAGTTGGGTTGGTCAATCGTATTGATTTTCGTCTGTTGTGTTTTGTGATTGTTTGGATAATTGACTTGATTGTATTATCCATTTGATGACGCTTGTCACTTGTTGGTTTTATTATATCCCTAACGGCGACGTTGTGTTGGTCGTCGTGGAGCGTGTTTTCACGCCGTATGTTCCTTTGCGTTGCTTGTAACGTTTCGCCGATGGGCGTAAGTTACGCGTTTCCTTGCGTATCTCGTTGAGTTTTCCTGGCGGGATATTGTTTCTCCCTACTTGTTTTAAGTTTCGGGACGAAACTTCTTTTAAGGAGGGTAGAATGTAATATCCGCAATCTTCGATTTTCGGTAAATTTCTTTTTCAGCCGGAGTCCGTTTTGACGACTCGCTCATGACCGTTTCGTCATTTCGAGAATGATTAATTCTGCACTTTTTGTCATCCGAGTTCGTTTCGGTATCGTTTTGTTGAGTTCCGTGCTTTTTAACGACTTTTCCGCACTTGAGTTCGATTCTTGCGAATCTCGTCCGAAACTGTTGTTTCGAGTTTCTCGTAAGTTCATTTAATGTTATTATTCATGTTGCGAGCTTTGGTTTGGTGTTTCGATTGCGTATCGTGATTTTCGGACGTTTTGGGCCATTTTCGTAATTTCCCAAAGTTTTGGGTAATTACTTCCGTTGTCGAATTCCGAGCCTTCGTGGTCGGAATCGTGTGTTCTATTAGCTCTTAGATTCGTCTTTGCGAGTACTTCAGAACCGTAACCCGATTCGTATTCGTGTTCGGGTTTCGGGTCGTCGGACGTAATTTTCGATCTGTCTCGAGGGGCCTCGCCTGCACATGCAACACGGCCACAGCAGCCTGCTGAGCGCCGTGTCTGCGCCGGTCGGCCAGATCGGGTACTGCCGAGACACGGCCGAGACACACGGCGCTGGGCCGTTCTTGTCGCGCCGTGTCCGGCAGCCTATAAATATGGCCGAGCGATGCTTTTTTTCACTCATTTCATTTCCTATCCTTCCCGTCCGGGCCGAGTCTTTGGGAAGTCGAAGACATGTTGTTATACTATGAATCCACGAAGTTTTGGAGTTCATAACATCAATTGATCATCACATAACATCCTTCAATCCAGCGAATCAAGGCAAGTTTTCTTAAAATCTAGTTTTGGGGATTTTGTTCGATTTGTCCGTTTAATCCGTTTTAACTCAGAATAGTGATGTATTTATGATTGTTAAACAATATTATGTCGAATTCCTTGTTGTTCCTCAGTTGAATCGCCGAGGATTCGCTGCTTTATTGAGTATCTTATCGACGCCTTGAAGGTGTTCGATAAAATGTCGCAAAGAGGATTCGAGCGTTCTACGATTATTCTTCCTCGTTCGTTCGTTAATTTATTGATGGTATGATGTTAGGGTCAGATTTCTCGCAAAGAATTCGAGTCGGAACCCTTCCGTTCGTCGTTTTCTTCAAGCTTTTCGATCGTGGGTGTATTCGTTGTCTTCGCCGGAGAATCGTAGGTGTTCGAGGTGTCCCGACTGATCCGTGATTGTGGGAGTGTCCGGCATCGATTATCGAGGCCAGTATCTTGCCCATACATTACGTGTTTTGTGGATATTATGATTGTTAATCGTCGATATGTGCTAAATAAATATTAATAACCATTTTTCAAAGAAATCAGAATATTTACCATCATGCTTTTTGTAAAGGTGACCCGTGTGTGTCGGGAATTAATGTGCTTAGTTGAATATGTGTGCTAGTGTCGAGTATAGGATCACCTTACTTTCTTGTGATGTCATTGCGTATGATTATGTCGTTGGTAAATGTAAAGTGTAATTCTTTTGTCAAATTATGTGCTTGGAGTCACGTGTTTATGGGTGAATATGTGAGTTGAGTGATATTAGTTGTGTCGTTCGGTGCTGTTGAAATCTTGTGCTTCTTTGTGAATCGTATCATTACTTGGTCGTGAGTATATGTTGGATGAACTGGCCATTCTAGTAAGGTACCTCGAATCTATATACAGTGAATGAACTACGAGGATTGTGGTATTCAAATGTGATTTTGGAACGTGTGTGTGTGTTGTTCCTTCCACCGGAGTGTCCGACGGGATGTCCGGGGTCGTTACTAAGGGGTACGGCCACGGAAGTGGACTTGGGTGCGTGTGTGGATGAACTTCCACCCGGAGTGTCCGACGGGATGTCTGGGGGTCGATACTAAGGGGTACGACCGCGGAAGTGGTTTCCCACCCGGAGTGTCCGACGGGATGTCTGGGGGTCGATACTAAGGGGTACGGCCGCGGGTTACCAGTTGTGGTTTTCATCTTGAGGATGACGTTGATGTTTTCGTTAATTGTGATATTGTCCGGAGTATCACAATGCTTTGTGCTCGGGGTCGAGAGACATTATATTTCGAGTCTTGGTGCTTGGCTAGAATGGCATAAGAATAATGTGTTATGTGTAATGTGTCCTTGTTAGTGAATTGAAGTGGATGATCGGGTCGTGGACCCTGTGTTTTGTGACCGGAATGGTTGGGTCGTGGACCCCGTGTTTTGTTAAACGGATTTGTATTTTGAAAAATGAACTTTGGGGCTGTGACCCTAAATGGCTTTCGAGGAATTAAGAACATTTTTAATTTTTGATGTTTTCAAAACTCCCGAGATTTGGAAGTGTTTTCAAAGTGCTTACTTACTTCGTTTCTACTTTCAAGACTTGAACTATTTTTAACTAAATATACCTCAGGAAGTCTTTCGTTGTATTCTCGGAATGTGTTGTGTATGGCTCGTATTTGCACTTTATACTTGCACTAGCGAAACAGTGGAGTTTTGCTAACCCCCGAGTAATCGGGGGGTGGATATCTGTATTGTGTCCAGGTACATGCAGGTTTTCGGGAGCAAGACACAGGATCGGCACGAGGGATGATGAAAGACGAATGATACTTATCACACGAAGACCAGTTTTGGGTTCAGTTAGTCGGAGTCCATTGTATTGTCTTTTCCTCTGTCTTATTGTTCGTTGTTGCAAGTATTTTACCCTTGTGTGGGTATGAGTCTGGATGAGTTTATGTATTTTGATTTGTAAGTATGTGACGAAAGACCAAATCGGTCTATTGGTCCGTTATTTTGATTCGTTGGTATGTAATGTAATGTGTTGTTTTGATGTCTAGCCTGGTGGATCCTCACGGAGAGGGTCTGCGGCGTGTAATATTCCCGGTTTGATCTGGGGGTGTTACAGTCAACATTTATAAACCCATAGGGACAAATTATGAAAAAGTATCAAGAAAATGGTCAGACTCAATTTTCTCTCATTTCCCGTGTAATAACTAACCACTATGAGAATTTTCCAAAAACCGAGTTCTCGTCGTATCACCTCCAATTCGTGTCCGAACAACCCCAAATAAAAACGTGTCAAATTTTATAAACCCATAGGGATTAATTATGGAAAAAAATCAAGAAAACGGCCCGACTCAATTTTCTCCCATTTAACGTGTACTAAGCACTATGAGAATTCTCCAAAAATCGAGTTCTCGTAGTATCAGCACCTATTCGTGTCCAAACAACCCCAAATAAAAGCGTGTCAAATTTTATAAACCCATAGGGACAAATTATGAAAAAGTATCAAGAAAACGGTCCGACTCAATTTTCTCTCATTTCACGTGTAAGAACTACCAACTATGAGAATTTTCCAAAAACCGAGTTCTCGTCAGACGCCCGATTCGAGTCCGAACAACCCCAAATAAAAGCATGTCAAATTTTATAAACCATAGGGACAAATTATGAAAAAATCAAGAAAACAGTCCGAATCAATTTTCTCCCATTTTCCGTGTACTAACCACTATGAGAATTTCCAAAATCGAGTTCTCGTCAGATTACCCGATTCGGGCCCGAAAACCCCCAAATAAAAGCGTGTTAAATTTTATAAACCCATAGGGACAAATTATGGAAAAATATCAAGAAAACGGCCCGAATCAATTTTCTCCCATTTCTGGTGTACACCCTATGAGAATTTTTCGAAAACTAAGTTCTCGTCAGATTACCCGATTCGGGTCCGAACAACCCCAAATAAAAGCGTGTCAAATTTTATAAACCCATAGGTACAAATTTTGGAAAAAATCAAGAAAACGGTCCGACTCAATTTTCTCCCATTTCCCACTATGAGAATTTCCAAAAACCGAGTTCTCGTCGTATCGGCTCAGATTCGATTCTGAACAACCCCAAATAAAAGTGTGACAAATATTATAAACCCATAGGGACAAATTATGAAAAATATAAAGAGAACGGCCCGAATCAATTTTCTCCCATTTCCGATGTACAACCAATGAGAATTTTCTTAAAACTGAGTTCTCGTCGTATCAGCTCTGATTCGGGTCCGAACAACCCCAAATAAAAGCGTGTCAAATTTCATAAACCCATAGCGACAAATTACGATAAAAACAAGAAAACGGTCCAACTCAATTTTCTCTCATTTCCCGTCTAATAACTAACCACTATGAGAATTTTCCAAAAAACGAGTTCTCGTCGTATCAGCTTCGATTCGGGTCCGAACAACCCCAAATAAAAACGTGTCAACTTTTATAAACCCATAGGGACAAATTATGAAAAAGTATCAAGAAAATGGTCAGACTCAATTTTCACTCATTTCCCGTGTAATAACTAACCACTATGAGAATTTTCCAAAAATCGAGTTCTCGTCGTATCAGCGCCGATTCTGGTCCGGACAGCCCCAAATAAAATAGTGTCAAATTTTATAAACCCATAGGGACAATTTATGAATAAAATCAATAAAATGGCCCGACTCAATTTTCTCCCATTGCCGGTATACTAACCCCTATAAGAATTTTCCAACCGAGTTCTCGTCGTGACTCCGATTCGGGTCCGAACACCTCCAAATAAAAGCGTGACAAATTGTATAAACCCATAGGGACAAATTATGAAAAAAATCAAGAAAACATCCCGACTCAATTTTCTCCCATTTCCCGTGTACTAACCACTATGAGAATTTTCCGAAAACCGAGTATCAACTTCGATTCGGGTCCGAACAACCTCAAATAAAAGAGTGTCAAATTTTATAAATCCATAGGGACAAATTATAAAAAAAATATCAAGAAAACATCCTGACTCAATTTTCTCCCATTTCCCATGTACTAACCATTATGAGAATTTTCCGAAAACCGAGTTCTCGTCGTATCATCTCCGATTCGCATTCGAACAACCCCAAATAAAAGCGGGTCAAATTTTATAAACCCATAAGGACAAATTATGAAAAAATATCAATAAAATTGCCCGACTCAATTTTCTCCCATTTGCGGTGTACTAATCCCTATGAAAATTTTCCGAAAACCGAGTTCTCATCATATCAGCTCCGATTCGGGTCCGAACAACCCCAAATAAAAACGGCCCAACTCAATTTTCTCCCATTTCCCATGTACTAACCACTATAAGAATTTTTCGAAAATTGAGTTCTCGTCGTATCAGCTCCGATTCAGATCCGAACAACCCCAAATAAAAGCGTGTCAAATTTTATAAACTCATAGGGACAAATTATGGAAAAAATCAAGAAAATGGCCCGACTCAATTTTCTTCCATTTCCCATGTATTAACCACTATGAGAATTTTTCAAAAACTGAGTTCTCGTCGTATCAGCTCTGATTCGGGTCCGAACAACCCCAAATAAAAGTCTGTCAAGTTTTATAAACCCATAGGGATAAATTATGAAAAAAAATCAAGAAAACAGCCCGACTCAATTTTCTCCCATTTCCCGTGTCCTAACCACTATGAGAATTTTCCAAAAACCGAGTTCTCGTTGTATCAGCTCCGATTCGGGTCCAAACAATCCCAAATAAAAGCGTGTTGAATTTTATAAACCATAGGGACAAATTATGAAAAAGTATCAAGAAAACGGTCCGACTCAATTTTCTCTCATTTCCCGTGTAATAACTAACCACTGTGAGAATTTTCCAAAAACCGACTTCTCGTCGTATCAGCTCCGAACAACCCCAAATAAAAGCTTGTCAAATTTTATAAACCCATAGGGAGAAATTACGAAAAAATCAAGAAAATAGTCGGACTCAATTTTCTCCCATTTCCTGTGTACTAACCACTATGAGAATTTCCAAAAAACCGAGTTCTCATCGTATCAGCTCCGATTCGATTCCGAACAACCTTAAATAAAAGCGTGTCAAATTTTATAAATCCATAGGGACAAATTATGTAAAAAAAATCAAGAAAACGGACCGACTCAATTTTCTTCCATTTCACGTGTACTAACCACTATGCGAATTTTCCAAAACCGAGTTCTCGTCAGATCGGCTTCGATTCGGTCCGAACAACCCCAAATAAAAACATGTCAAATTTTATAAACCCATAGGGACAAATTATGAAAAAGATCAAGAAAACGGCCCGACTCAATTTTCTCTCATTTCCGTAAGAACTAACAACTATGAGAATTCTCCAAAATCGAGTTCTCGTCAGACGCTCCTATACGTGTCCGAACAACCCCAAATAAAAGCGTGTCAAATTTTATAAACCCATAGGGACAAATTATGAAAAAATCAAGAAAATGGTCCGACTCAATTTTCTCTCATTTCCCGTAATAACTAACCACTATGAGAATTTTCCGTAAAACGAGTTCTCGTCAGATCACCCGATTCGGTCCGAACAACCCCAAATAAAAGCGTGTCAACTTTTATAAACCCATAGGGACAAATTATGAAAAAGTATCAAGAAAATGGTCGACTCAATTTTCACTCATTTCCCGTGTAATAACTAACCACTATGAGAATTTTCCAAAATCGAGTTCTCGTCAGATCAGCCGATTCCGTCCTGACAAATTTCAAATAAAATAGTGTCAAATTTTATAAACCCATAGGGACAATTTATGAATAAAATCAATAAAATGGCCCGACTCAATTTTCTCCCATTGCCGGTATACTAACCCCTATAAGAATTTTCCGAAAACCGAGTTCTCGTCGTATCAGCTCCGATTCGGGTCCGAACACCTCCAAATAAAAGCGTGACAAATTGTATAAACCCATAGGGACAAATTATGAAAAAAATCAAGAAAACATCCCGACTCAATTTTCTCCCATTTCCCGTGTACTAACCACTATGAGAATTTTCCGAAAACCGAGTATCAACTTCGATTCGGGTCCGAACAACCTCAAATAAAAGAGTGTCAAATTTTATAAATCCATAGGGACAAATTATAAAAAAAATATCAAGAAAACATCCTGACTCAATTTTCTCCCATTTCCCATGTACTAACCATTATGAGAATTTTCCGAAAACCGAGTTCTCGTCGTATCATCTCCGATTCGCATTCGAACAACCCCAAATAAAAGCGGGTCAAATTTTATAAACCCATAAGGACAAATTATGAAAAAATATCAATAAAATTGCCCGACTCAATTTTCTCCCATTTGCGGTGTACTAATCCCTATGAAAATTTTCCGAAAACCGAGTTCTCATCATATCAGCTCCGATTCGGGTCCGAACAACCCCAAATAAAAACGGCCCAACTCAATTTTCTCCCATTTCCCATGTACTAACCACTATAAGAATTTTTCGAAAATTGAGTTCTCGTCGTATCAGCTCCGATTCAGATCCGAACAACCCCAAATAAAAGCGTGTCAAATTTTATAAACTCATAGGGACAAATTATGGAAAAAATCAAGAAAATGGCCCGACTCAATTTTCTTCCATTTCCCATGTATTAACCACTATGAGAATTTTTCAAAAACTGAGTTCTCGTCGTATCAGCTCTGATTCGGGTCCGAACAACCCCAAATAAAAGTCTGTCAAGTTTTATAAACCCATAGGGATAAATTATGAAAAAAAATCAAGAAAACAGCCCGACTCAATTTTCTCCCATTTCCCGTGTCCTAACCACTATGAGAATTTTCCAAAAACCGAGTTCTCGTTGTATCAGCTCCGATTCGGGTCCAAACAATCCCAAATAAAAGCGTGTTGAATTTTATAAACCATAGGGACAAATTATGAAAAAGTATCAAGAAAACGGTCCGACTCAATTTTCTCTCATTTCCCGTGTAATAACTAACCACTGTGAGAATTTTCCAAAAACCGACTTCTCGTCGTATCAGCTCCGAACAACCCCAAATAAAAGCTTGTCAAATTTTATAAACCCATAGGGAGAAATTACGAAAAAATCAAGAAAATAGTCGGACTCAATTTTCTCCCATTTCCTGTGTACTAACCACTATGAGAATTTCCAAAAAACCGAGTTCTCATCGTATCAGCTCCGATTCGATTCCGAACAACCTTAAATAAAAGCGTGTCAAATTTTATAAATCCATAGGGACAAATTATGTAAAAAAAATCAAGAAAACGGACCGACTCAATTTTCTTCCATTTCACGTGTACTAACCACTATGCGAATTTTCCAAAACCGAGTTCTCGTCGTATCAGCTTCGATTCGGGTCCGAACAACCCCAAATAAAAACATGTCAAATTTTATAAACCCATAGGGACAAATTATGAAAAAGATCAAGAAAACGGCCCGACTCAATTTTCTCTCATTTCCCGTGTAAGAACTAACAACTATGAGAATTCTCCAAAAATCGAGTTCTCGTCGTATCAGCTCCTATACGTGTCCGAACAACCCCAAATAAAAGCGTGTCAAATTTTATAAACCCATAGGGACAAATTATGAAAAAAAATCAAGAAAATGGTCCGACTCAATTTTCTCTCATTTCCCGTGTAATAACTAACCACTGTGAGAATTTTCCAAAAAATGAGTTTTTGTCGTATCAGCTCCGATTCGGGTCCGAACAACCTTAAATAAAAGTGTGTCAAATTTTATAAATCCATAGGGACAAATTATGTAAAAAAAAATCAAGAAAACGGACCGACTCAATTTTCTCCCATTTCCCGTGTACTAACCACTATGCGAATTTTCCAAAACCGAGTTCTCGTCGTATCAGCTTCGATTCGGGTCCGAACAACCCCAAATAAAAACATGTCAAATTTTATAAACCCATAGGGACAAATTATGAAAACGATCAAGAAAACGGCCCGACTCAATTTTTTCCCATTTCTCATGTACTAACCACTGAGAATTTTCCAAAAACTGAGTCCTCATCGTATCAGCTCCGATTCGGGTCCGAACAATCTCAAATAAAAGCGTGTCAAGATTTATAAACCCATAGGGACAAATTATGAAAAAGTATCAAGAAAATGGTCAGATTCAATTTTCTCTCATTTCCCGTGTAATAACTAACCACTATGAGAATTTTCCAAAAACCGAGTTCTCGTCGTATCAGCTCCGATTCGTGTCCGAACAACCCCAAATAAAAGCGTGTCAAATTTTATAAACCCATAGGGATAAATTATGGGAAAAATCAAGAAAACTGCCCGACTCAATTTTCTCCCATTTCTCGTGTACTAAGCTCTATGAGAATTCTCCAAAAATCGAGTTCTCGTCGTATCAGCTCTGATTCGTGTCCGAACAACCTCAAATAAAAGCATGTCAAATTTTATAAACCCATAGGGACAAATTATGAAAAAGTATCAAGAAATCGGTCCGACTCAATTTTCTCTCATTTCCCGTGTAAGAACTAACAATTATGAGAATTCTCCAAAAATCGAGTTCTCGTCGTATCAGCTCCGATTCGTGTTCGAACAACCCCAAATAAAAGCGTGTCAAATTTTATAAACCCATAGGGACAAATTATGAAAAAAAATCAAGAAAACGGTCTGACTCAATTTTCTCTCATTTCCCGTGTAATAACTAACCAGTGTGAGAATTTTCCAAAAAACGAGTTCTTGTCGTATCAGCTCCGATTCGGGTCCAAACAACCTTAAATAAAAGTGTGTCAAATTTTATAAATCCATAGGGACAAATTATGTAAAAAAAATCAAGAAAACGGACCGACTCAATTTTCTCCCATTTCCCGTGTACTAACCACTATGCGAATTTTCCAAAACCGAGTTCTCGTCGTATCAGCTTCGATTCGGGTCCGAACAACCCCAAATAAAAATATGTCAAATTTTATAAACCCATAGGGACAAATTATGAAAAAGATCAAGAAAACGGCCCGACTCAATTTTTTCCCATTTCTCATGTACTAACCACTGAGAATTTTCCAAAAACTGAGTCCTCATCGTATCAGCTCCGATTCGGGTCCGAACAATCTCAAATAAAAGCGTGTCAAGATTTATAAACCCTTAGGGACAAATTATGAAAAAGTATCAAGAAAATGGTCAGATTCAATTTTCTCTCATTTCCCGTGTAATAACTAACCACTATGAGAATTTTCCAAAAACCGAGTTCTCGTCGTATCAGCTCCGATTCGTGTCCGAACAACCCCAAATAAAAGCGTGTCAAATTTTATAAACCCATAGGGATAAATTATGGGAAAAATCAAGAAAACGGCCCGACTCAATTTTCTCCCATTTCTCGTCTACTAAGCTCTATGAGAATTCTCCAAAAATCGAGTTCTCGTCGTATCAGCTCTGATTCGTGTCCGAACAACCTCAAATAAAAGCATGTCAAATTTTATAAACCCATAGGGACAAATTATGAAAAAGTATCAAGAAATCGGTCCGACTCAATTTTCTCTCATTTCCCGTGTAAGAACTAACAACTATGAGAATTCACCAAAAATCGAGTTCTCGTCGTATCAGCTCCGATTCGTGTTCGAACAACCCCAAATAAAAGCGTGTCAAATTTTATAAACCCATAGGGACAAATTATGAAAAAAATCAAGAAAACGGTCCGACTCAATTTTCTCTCATTTCCCGTGTAATAACTAACCACTGTGAGAATTTTCCAAAAAATGAGTTTTTGTCGTATCAGCTCCGATTCGGGTCCGAACAACCTTAAATAAAAGTGTGTGAAATTTTATAAATCCATAGGGACAAATTATGTAAAAAAAATCAAGAAAACGGACCGACTCAATTTTCTCCCATTTCCCGTGTACTAACCACTATGCGAATTTTCCAAAACCGAGTTCTCGTCGTATCAGCTTCGATTCGGGTCCGAACAACCCCAAATAAAAACATGTCAAATTTTATAAATCCATAGGGACAAATTATGAAAAAGATCAAGAAAACGGTCCGACTCAATTTTCTCCCATTTCTCATGTACTAACCACTGAGAATTTTCCAAAAACCAAGTTCTCGTCGTATCAGCTCCGATTCGGGTCCGAACAATCCCAAATAAATGCGTGTCAACATTTATAAACCCATAGGGACAAATTATGAAAAAGTATCAAGAAAATGGTCAGACTCAATTTTCTCTCATTTCCCGTGTAATAACTAACCACTATGAGAATTTTCCAAAAACCGAGTTCTCGTCGTATCACCTCCAATTCGTGTCCGAACAACCCCAAATAAAAACGTGTCAAATTTTATAAACCCATAGGGATTAATTATGGAAAAAAAATCAAGAAAACGGCCCGACTCAATTTTCTCCCATTTAACGTGTACTAAGCACTATGAGAATTCTCCAAAAATCGAGTTCTCGTAGCATCAGCACCGATTCGTGTCCAAACAACCCCAAATAAAAGCGTGTCAAATTTTATAAACACATAGGGACAAATTATGAAAAAGTATCAACAAAACGGTCCGACTCAATTTTCTCTCATTTCCCGTGTAATAACTAACCACTATGAGAATTTTCCAAAAAACGAGTTCTCGTCGTATCAGCTCCGATTCGGGTCCGAATAACCCCAAGTAAAAGCCAGTAAATTTTATAAACCCATAGGGACAAATTATGTAAAAAATCAAGAAAACGGCCCGACTCAATTTTGTAATATCCGTGTTTTCTATTTTCGATAATTTCAATTTTTGGTGTATGTTCGTTTTGGACAGCTCGCTTAGCACCGTTTTGGGATTCTGAATCTATTTTGTTCTTGGAGTTTTCCCGTCTGGTCGAGTTTCGAGGATGTTTTTGCATAATTTCATCTTGAATTATATCTTGCCGCATGTACGTTCGATTCTCGTAAAACTTGTTCGTTTTCATTGTTTCTCGATTTTTATAAGTTTGTATGATTGAGTTGGTCGTGTTGAAACTTTCGGTTTGTTAATCCGACGATGTATCGCGATTTTTCGGGCACTTGGTCCGTTCTTGTAATTTTCATAAGTTTGGGGAATTTCGCTTCATTTGCTTTGTTTCAGACTCTCTAGTGATCGAGATTATATTCTCTTTCAACGCTCAACTTTGTCATCTTGATTATTACGTGTTTATGTTTCCGGATTCTGGTCTTACTTCGTATTTCGGCACTTTTGTGCTGTTGGCAGCAGTCGCGTGCGATCAATCCGCTCGAGTAGCGACGCTACTCTGCACTTACTGCGTGCGCTATCACTATGTGGTTAGCGACACTAACACTGGGGTTCATAGCGTGCGCTAACGATTTCAATGGCCCGGGACAAGAGGCTCGGTGTTTCAGACGACTGTAGCGCACGCTAATTCAGCGTTAACGCACGCTAATTCCTAATATTTGCGCACGCTAACCATGTCAGCTTGCGCACGCTAACCGGAGGACGGAGGCAGACTGTTCTTCCACGCCCCGTTAGCGCACGCTAATGCTTGTGCGTAGCGTGCGCTAAGACTGTTTTATATAAATAGGACATCAGCAGTCAACTTCGTTATTTTTCCTTCATTTCTTATCCTTCTCGGCTTTGAGCGATTCCAGGCGAGGGTTAGGGCCGATTCCGACTGTAGATCATCATTCACTACCACCGTGAATTCTTTCCACCATCCGAATCAAGGTAAAAATTCCCAAAACCCTTGTTTTGAGATTTTGGGGGAATTTTGGGGATTTCTTGGGATTTGACTCTTTTAGTCCGAATTATCACTGGGTTATCGCTAGATTTCGATCGTGTACTTGTAATCCTTCGTTTTATTGATGATTTGTGGTTTTAAACTTCAAGTTTTCCATTGTTTGTCACTTATAGTCGACGATACCCAAGTCATGACCGACAAATCGTTCCAATGGGTAGAATCAGGATTAATTCTTACCTTTCCGCATTATTGAGACTTGTGTATACCGTTATTGTGTTAGGAACGGATTTGGGAGGATTGTTCGGGCCGAAACCTATTCCTTCATTTCGTTTCACTCAAGGCAAGTACATGTATTATATTTCATTATGTGTGTGCGGATTTGATGCGAATGATGTAAACTGTTTTATTAAATGAATGTGATGGTTACTCTTCCACCTGGGGATGGCATGTGGCCTCTGGGGGCCGATACTAATGGGTACGGCCGCGGAAGTGGACTTGGGTGCGTGTGTTGATGTTCTTCCACCTGGGGACGGTTCGACGAGACCTCTGGGGGCCGATACTAATGGGTACGGCCGCGGAAGTGGTTTCTCACCTGGGGACGGTCCGACGGGACCTCTGGGGACCGATACTAATGGGTACGGTCGCGAGTTGCCAAGCGTGGATAATTGTGATGTGGAAAACTTGTTGATATACTGTTTTGGTGTTAATGTGATATTCCGGAATATTGATTTTCAAAATGATTTTCCTAACGATTTGTTTGCGTTGAATCGTGTATATATAATGCTGTGTAATTGTGTACTTGCACTAGCTATTCGAATGCTAACCCCTTAAATGGGGGAAATGCGTCTTATGCATTTCAGGTACTGGTCGAGCTGAGGAGCTGGCACGGGATGCGCATACAAATGATGGGTTAGCATGATGATGTGGCTCGAGTCTGTATTTTTATGTTTTGTCATTGCATTTGTCGAGTACCGGAGTTAGACTGTTTACTTTGAAACTTGGTTTAAGTCCCCTGCGTGGGCAATGAATTGGATTTATCTTATGTTCATGTACTCCATTAAAATGTTTTGGCCGAGGCCACGGCCTTACTTACTTTTTTTTTTTTGAGTGCATCATTTGGGATTATATTGTGGTTTATGTGTCATGTGTTAGCCTGGTAGACCTCACGAGGGTTCTACGGCATGTAATGTCCCATTTGTGAATTAGGGCGTTACATTTATGGTATCAGAGCCTCGGTTTTGAATGCCTAGGCTGTCGGTTAATTTTGGGTCTGTCAGTTGTGTCGATAGAGTCAATCGTTGATCCTAATATCATCGTGCTACCGTCTTTTCATGCGACCCGTGGCTGTAAGTCTCCTCGAACTCTTATATTTCTGTAATTCGTTTTCTTGCGTTGTTCGGAATTGTGACTTGTGTTACCAACCTTGTGAATTGTGAATCTTTCTGATCTTGTTCTTTTCTTTTTCTCCTTCAGTATGTTGAGAGGTCGTGGTAGACCGGCTAGGGGACGCGGCCGAGGCCGTGGTCGTGGTGCTGATAATGAGGAGGGCTCACTTTCTCAGTCTTCTGCGGACTCAGCCTCTCACTCAGTGCCGGGTAATAATGCCGACGCCTGGCTACTGCCAGATTTCCAGCTTGGTAGCCCAACTTACTCGATAGCCTGTGGTGGACGCTTAATCCGCCCCGACACCGGAAGAGGAAGCTAGTAGGTGGCTTCAGACGGTGACTAAGATGCACCCACCTCGTTTCTCCAGATCTTCTGACCCTCTCGGTTGGGAGAATTGGCTCTTTCAGTTGTCCAGAACCTTCGATGCCGTAGCTTGTCCCGAAGACAAAAGGGTACATATTGCCCAGTACCTCCTGGATAAGGAAGCTGCGGAGTGGTGGGAGGCCGTTATGCCCAGAGACCGTCGAGCTACTTGGGAGGAATTCAAGGCTGCTATGGAAGCAGAATATTGTCCACCGCCAGTTAAGGAGCGCAGAATTGTGGAGTTCTTCACCGGTACACCTCAGGATGTGCCTATTTCGCAGGCCATCATTACTTACAATCAGCAGTTGGGTTTCGTGAGAGATCAGGTGAGGACGGAGGCTGATAAAATCCGTTACTTCAATATGCGCATGAAGCCGCATATTAGACAGAGTATGGCACCGCTCATGTGTGCCACTTTGAAGGAATACCAGGATCGCGCTCTGGCGATCGAGATGGCTATCCCGGAATCAGAGTCGGTTTCGGAAGCTAAGAAGCAGAAGACTATTGGTGGGTTCTCGGCCGGAAAAGGTGTTCAGTTTTTGAGGTCTCGTTCTGCTCCTACACCTGGGAAGAGGCCGTATCATCAGGCCGGTGGATCTCAGGGTAACCGCTCCATCACTGTTGCATCCGGCGGGAGAGTTTGTTTTAATTGCAGTCGGCAGAGCACGTTGTGAAGGATTGCCCATTTCCGTTAGTTGCATGCTTTACTTGCGATGACCAGAGCATCGGGCCTCATTGTGAGAGGGCCACGGTCTTGCTAGATTTACGACTACCACCGCGATCGTAGGGATCACGGCTCTCCGGCTACTCATGTTCCGCAGGTTCGAGTCGTGGTAGAGGTCGGAGTCGTCACGGATCGCGCGCAGCGGCCGAGTTCGGGCTCAGTCAATCCCCGATTGTATCGGATGAGGCGCACAGAGGAGGCAGACGTTCGGTGGCGTCAGGTACCACTCAGATCCGTTCTCCTCCAGTTTCAGTGCTTTTTGATTCGGGTGCGACCCATTCCTTTATAGCTTCGGATTGTGTGAGTTGTATTGGCTTTGACTGCTTGTTTGAGTGTGAGCCGTTTGTAGTGGGTACGCCCAGCGGGGATCGTATGGTTGGGGACCGGGAAGTTAGGGATTGCCCAGTGAGAATCGGGAGCCGGGATTGGCCCTCGAATCTCATTGTTATAGACCTTAAGGGTGAGGATTTGATCCTCGGGGACGATTAGTTGGATCGTCATGGTGCTATCATGAACTATCGGACTCGTACCATCTCGATAGTTGCTGAGGACAGCACCGAGCATACTCTCGTCGGCTGTAAGCCGGGTATATCGGGGAGTGTGATTAGTGCCTTGAAGGCGATGAAACTTCTGAACCAGGGTTGTGTCGGCTACTGGTGTTTCGCTCTGCAGGCGGAAGATGGTGGGGTTGACATATCGTCGATTCCAGTTGTTAGCAAGTATCCCGATGTATTTTCGGATGACTTGCCGGGATTACCACCACATCGAGAGGTGGAGTTTCCTATTGATCTTGAGCCGAATGCGGCCCATATTTCTCGAGCACCGTACCGTATGGCACCGTAGGAGATGCTAGAGTTGAAGAATCAGTTGGGAGAGTTGTTAGATAAAGGGTATATTCGACCGAGCGCATCGCCTTGGGGTGCGCCTGTATTTTTTGTTAAGAAGAAGGATGGATCGATTCGTTTATGCATCGATTATCGAGAATTAAACAAGTTGACCATCAAAAATAAATACCCTTTGCCTCGGATTAACGACTTGTTTGATCAGCTTCAAGGGGCGACAGTCTTTTCGAAGATTGACTTGCGATCGGGTTACTACCAGTTGAGGATTCGGGACAGCGATATACCGAAAGCTGCCTTTCGGACGAGATATGGCCATTACGAGTTTGTGGTTATGCCTTTCGGGCTAACCAATGCCCCAGCAGTGTTCATGCAGTTGATGAACAAAGTTTTTATTGAGTATCTGGACAAATTCGTAGTCGTTTTTATCGACGATATTCTTATCTATTCACGGAGTCGGGAGGAGCATGCCTTACATCTCCGGATTGTATTAGACACTTTGAGGGCTGAGCAGTTGTACGCGAAGTTCTCTAAGTGTGAGTTTTGGCTCGAGGAAGTGATGTTCCTCGGGCATGTGATTTCAGCAGAGGGAGTTCGGGTAGATCCGCAGAAGATAGAGGCAGTGATGGCTTGGGAGCCGCCTAAGAATGTGAAGGAGGTGAGGAGTTTTCTAGGTATTGCCGGCTATTACCGTAGATTCGTTGAGGGATTTTCTAAGATCGCTTGACCACTCACTCAGTTGCTCCAGAAAACTCAGAAGTTCGAGTGGACTGCAGACAGGCAGGACAGTTTTGACGAGTTAAAGAGACGTTTGACCACCACACCCGTTTTAGCATTGCCTCAGGGGAATGAGGATTTCGTAGTGTATAGTGATGCTTCGGGCCTTGGTCTAGGATGTGTTTTGATGCAGAGAGACAGAGTGATTGCTTATGCGTCCCGCCAATTGAAACCTTATGAGGTAAATTATCCCACGCACGATTTGGAGTTAGCTGCGGTCGTTTTCGCCTTAAAAATATGGAGGCATTATCTCTATGGGTCATCGTGTAAGATTTTTACGGATCACAAGAGTCTGAAGTACATCTTCAGCCAGAAAGAGTTGAATATGAGGCAGCGTAGGTGGTTAGAGCTAATTAAAGATTAAGACCTCGAGATACTTTACCATCCGGGTAAGGCCAACGTGGTGGCTGATGCGTTGAGCCAAAAACCGATGGCTTTACAGATGTTAGAGGTACTTACACAGCAGAGTAGGATCCAGCGAGATTTCATTGGTCAGAATATTGAGGTTTGGGTTCAGAGAGTTCAGGGCCAGTTATGTGCGTTAGAGATCACTTCGTCCTTGACTGATGATATCAAGGCGAAGCAGTATGACGATCCGTTTTTGGTCCAGTTGAGGGAGGATGTGAGGAAGGGGAAAGCCCCTGGATTTGTGGTTCAGGATGATGGCGTTCTGAGATTTCGCGGCAGATTATGTGTACCGAATGTTAATGAGCTGAAGCAGAGGATCTTGAGCGAAGCTCATACCACGCCTTACTCCATACATCCTGGTACGAGTAAAATGTACAAGGACGTGAGGAGTAACTACTGGTGGAGTAATTTGAAGACAGACGTTAGCGAGTTTGTGTCGAGATGTTTGACCTGTCAGCAGGTTAAGATCGAGCATCAGCGACCCGCGGGGTTTTTGCGACCACTTCCTATCCCGGAGTGGAAATGGGAGGATATTTCTATGGATTTCATTACCAGTATGCCTAGGACTCGGACTGGAATGAATATGATTTGGGTTATTGTCAATCGACTGACCAAATCAGCTTATTTCCTGGGTATTAAGGACACTTGGGGTCCAGAGAGACTGGCACGAGTGTTTATTGCAGAGATCGTGAGATTGTATGGGACTCCTAAGAGTATTGTTTCGGATCGTGATGGCCGGTTCGTGTCACATTTTTGGCAGGCTGTTCATCGAGCTTTGGGGACTGAGTTGAGACTCAGTACATCTTACCACCCTCAGACTGACGGGCAGTCAGAGCGGACGATCCAGACGTTGGAGGATATGTTGAGAGCCTGTGCCCTAGATTGGAAGGATGATTGGGAGTCGCACTTGCCGTTGATCGAGTTCACGTACAACAATAGTTGGCACGCCTCGATCAAAATGGCACCATTTGAGGCATTGTATGGGAGGAGGTGCAGATCGCCGTTGTGTTGGGACGATGCGTCCGAGCTGATTGGTACCGAGCCCGATATGGTAGTTGAGACGAGAGAGAAGATTACTCTGATTCGTGATAGATTATTGACGGCCCAGAGTCGGCAGAAGTCTTATGCCGACACGCGTCGCCGGCCGTTGGAGTTTGAGGTGGGAGATCATGTTTTGCTTAAGGTGTCGCCGACACGGGGAGTTTACCGCTTGGTAGGAAGGGTAAACTTAGTCCGAGGTATATTGGGCCGTTTGAGATTTTAGAGAGAGTGGGAGAGCTTGCCTATCGGTTAGGCTTGCCGCCGTCTTTGAGTCACGTTCATAACGTATTTCATGTTTCCCAGCTTAGGAGGTACGTATCGGACCCTAGCCATATTATTGATTTTGGAGAGATCGAATTGGGACCCGACATTACCATCGAGGAGAGGCCGATTCAGATTTTAGAGCGTCGGGTGAAGCAACTTCGTCATAAAACCATTCCTCTGGTTAAAGTTCAATGGTCGAGACATGGGTCCGAGGAAGCCACATGGGAGACTGAAAAGAGTATGCGGTCGAGATACCCCGAGTTGTTCGCGTTGTAAGTTTTGGGACGAAACTTAATTTTAGGGGGAGATAATGTAATATCCGTGTTTTCTATTTTCGGTAATTTCTATTTTTGGTGTATGTTCGTTTCGGACAGCTCGCTTAGCACCGTTTTGGGATTCTGAATCTATTTTGTTCTTGGAGTTTTCCCGTCTGGTCGAGTTTCGAGGATGTTTTTGCATAATTTCATCTTGAATTATATCTTGCCGCATGTACGTTCGATTCTCGTAAAACTTGTTCGTTTTCGTTGTTTCTCGATTTGTATAAGTTTGTATGATTGAGTTGGTCGTGTTGAAACTTTCGGTTTGTTAATCCGACGTTGTATCGCGATTTTTCGGGCACTTGGGCCGTTCTTGTAATTTTCATAAGTTTGGGGAATTTCGCTTTATTTGCTTCGTTTCAGACTCTCTAGTGATCGAGATTATATTCTCTTTCAACGCTCAACTTTGTCATCTTGATTATTACGTGTTTATGTTTCCAGATTCTGGTCTTGCTTCGTATTTCGGCACTTTTGTGCTGTTGGCAGCAGTGTACTGTGCAGTACTGAACTGCTGCCTAAGTAGCGCACGCTACTCCGGACTTACTTGCGTACGCTATCACTGTGTGGTTAGCGTACGCTAACCTGGGGTTCGTAGCGTGCGCTAACGATTTCAGCGGTCTGGACAGTAGGCTCATTGTTTCTGTACTGGACCAGGTAGCGCACGCTAATTCAGTGTTAATGCACGCTAATTCCTAATATTTGCGCACGCTAACCATGTCAGCTTGCGCACGCTAACTGGAGGACAGTAGGCAGACTGTTCTTCCACGCCCCGTTAGCGCACGCTAATGCTTGTGCGTAGCGTGCGCTAAGACTGTTTTATATAAATAGGACAGCAGCAGTCAACTTCGATATTTTTCCTTCATTTCTTATCCTTCTCGGCTTTGAGCGATTCCAGGCGAGGGTTAGGGCTGATTCCGACTGTAGATCATCATTCACTACCACCGTGCATTCCTTGCGTGAATTCTTCAAGTTCCTAATCACTTTCCACCATCCGAATCAAGGTAAAAATTCCCAAAACCCTTGTTTTGAGATTTTGGGGGAATTTTGGGGATTTCTTGGGATTTGACTCTTTTAGTCCGAATTATCACTGGGTTATCGCTAGATTTCGATAGTGTACTTGTAATCCTTCGTTTTATTGATGATTTGTGGTTTTAAACTTCAAGTTTTCCATTGTTTGTCACTTATAGTCGACGATACCCAAGTCATGACCGACAAATTGTTCCAAGGGATAGAATTAGGATTAATTCTTACCTTTCCGCATTATTGAGACTTGTGTATACCGTTATTGTGTTAGGAACGGATTTGGGAGGATTGTTCGGGCCGAAACCTATTCATTCGTTTCGTTTCACTCAAGGCAAGTACATGTATTATATTTCATTATGTGTGTACGGATTTGATGCGAATGATGTAAACTGTTTTATTAAATGAATGTGATGGTTACTCTTCCACCTGGGGATGGCATGTGGCCTCTGGGGGCCGATACTAATGGGTACGGCCACGGAAGTGGACTTGGGTGCGTGTGTTGATGTTCTTCCACCTGGGGACGGTTCGACGGGACCTCTGGGGGCCGATACTAATGGGTACGGCCGCGGAAGTGGTTTCTTACCTGGGGACGGTCCGACGGGACCTCTGGGGACCGATACTAATGGGTACGGTCGCGAGTTGCCAAGCGTGGATAATTGTGATGTGGAAAACTTGTTGATATACTGTTTTGGTGTTAATGTGATATTCAGGAATATTGATTTTCAAAATGATTTTCCTAACGATTTGTTTGCGTTGAATCGTATATATATAATGCTGTGTAATTGTGTACTTGCACTAGTTATTCGAATGCTAACCCCTTAAATAGGGGAAATGCGTCTTATGCATTTCAGGTACTGGTCGAGCTGAGGAGCTGGCACGGGATGCGCATACAAAGGATGGGTTGGCATGATGATGTGGCTCGAGTCTGTATTTTTATGTTTTGTCATTGCATTTGTCGAGTACCGGAGTTAGACTGTTTACTTTGAGACTTGGTTTAAGTCCCCTGCGTGGGCAATGAATTGGATTTATCTTATGTTCATGTACTCCATTAAAATGTTTTGGCCGAGGCCACGACCTTACTTTTTTTTTTGAGTGCATCATTTGGGATTATATTGTGGTTTATGTGTCATGTGTTAGCCTGGTAGACCTCACGAGGGTTCTACGGCGTGTAATGTCCCTTCGTTTCGTTTAACTCAAGGCAAGTACATGTATTATATTTCATTATGTGTGTACGGATTTGATGTGAATGAAGTAAACTGTTTTATTAAATGAATGTGATGGTTACTCTTCCACCTGGGGATGGCATGTGGCCTCTGGGGGCCGATACTAATGGGTGCGGCCACGGAAGTGGACTTGGTGCGTGTGTTGATGTTCTTCCACCTGGGGACGGTTCGACGGGACCTCTGGGGGCCGAGACTAATGGGTACGTCCACGGAAGTGGTTTCTCACCTGGGGACGGTCCGACGGGACCTCTGGGGACCGATACTAATGGGTACGGTCGTGAGTTGCCAAGCGTGGATAATTGTGATGTGGAAAACTTGTTGATATACTGTTTTGGTGTTAATGTGATATTCCGGAATATTGATTTTCAAAATGATTTTCCTAACGATTTGTTTGCGTTGAATCGTGTATATATATAATGCTGTGTAATTGTGTACTTGCACTAGCTATTCGAATGTTAACCCCTTAAATGGGGGAAATGCGTCTTATGCATTTCAGGTACTGGTCGAGCTGAGGAGCTGGCACGGGATGCGCATACAAAGGATGGGTTGGCATGATGATGTGGCTCGAGTCTGTATTTTTATGTTTTGTCATTGCATTTGTCGAGTACCGGAGTTAGACTGTTTACTTTGAAACTTGGTTTAAGTCCCCTGCGTGGGCAATGAATTGGATTTATCGTATGTTCATGTACTCCATTAAAATGTTTTGGCCGAGGCCACGGCCTTACTTACTTTTTTTTTTTGAGTGCATCATTTGGGATTATATTGTGGTTTATGTGTCATGTGTTAGCCTGGTAGACCTCACGAGGGTTCTACGGCGTGTAATGTCCCATTTGTGAATTGGGGCGTTACATTTATGGGATCAGAGCCTCGGTTTTGAATCCTAGGCTGTCGGTTAATTTTGGGTCTGTCAGTTGTGTCGCTAGAGTACAACCAATTTTCTCCCATTTCCGATGTACAACCAATGAGAATTTTCTTAAAACTGAGTTCTCGTCGTATCAGCTCTGATTCGGGTCCTAACAACTCCAAATAAAAGCGTGTCAAATTTCATAAACCCATAGGGACAAATTACGATAAAAACAAGAAAACGGTCCAACTCAATTTTCTCTCATTTCCCGTGTAATAACTAACCACTATGAGAATTTTCCAAAAAATGACTTCTCGTCGTATCAGCTACGATTCGGGTCCGAACAACCCCAAATAAAAACGTGTCAACTTTTATAAACCCATAGGGACAAATTATGAAAAAGTATCAAGAAAATGGTCAGACTCAATTTTCACTCATTTCCCGTGTAATAACTAACCACTATGAGAATTTTCCAAAAATCGAGTTCTCGTCGTATCAGCGCCGATTCTGGTCAGGACAGCCCCAAATAAAATAGTGACAAATTTTATAAACCCATAGGGACAATTTATGAATAAAATCAATAAAATGGCCCGACTAAATTTTCTCCCATTGCCGGTATACTAACCCCTATAAGAATTTTCCGAAAACCGAGTTCTCGTCGTATCAGCTCCGATTCGGGTCCGAACACCTCCAAATAAAAGCGTGACAAATTGTATAAACCCATAGGGACAAATTATGAAAAAAATCAAGAAAACATCCCGACTCAATTTTCTCCCATTTCCCGTGTACTAACCACTATAAGAATTTTCCGAAAACCGAGTATCAACTTCGATTCGGGTCCGAACAACCTCAAATAAAAGAGTGTCAAATTTTATAAATCCATAGGGACAAATTATAAAAAAAATATCAAGAAAACATCCTCACTCAATTTTCTCCCATTTCCCATGTACTAACCATTATGAGAATTTTCCGAAAATCGAGTTCTCGTCGTATCATCTCCGATTCGCGTCCGAACAACCCCAAATAAAAGCGGGTCAAATTTTGTAAACCCATAAGGACAAATTATGAAAAAATATCAATAAAATTGCCCGACTCAATTTTCTCCCATTTCCGGTGTACTAACCCCTATGAAAATTTTCCGAAAACCGAGTTCTCATCATATCAGCTCCGATTCGGGTCCGAACAACCCCAAATAAAAACGGCCCAACTCAATTTTCTCCCATTTCCCATGTACTAACCACTATGAGAATTTTTCGAAAATTGAGTTCTCGTCGTATCAGCTCCGATTCGGATCCGAAGAACCCCAAATAAAAGCGTGTCAAATTTTATAAACTCATAGGGACAAATTATGGAAAAAATCAAGAAAATGGCCCGACTCAATTTTCTTCCATTTCGCGTGTACTAACCACTATGAGAATTTTTCAAAAACTGAGTTCTCGCCATATCAGCTCTGATTCGGGTCCGAACAACCCCAAATAAAAGTCTGTCAAGTTTTATAAACCCATAGGGATAAATTATGAAAAAAAAATCAAGAAAACAGCCCGACTCAATTTTCTCCCATTTCCCGTGTACTAACCACTATGAGAATTTTCCAAAAACCGAGTTCTCGTTGTATCAGCTCCGATTCGGGTCCAAACAATCCCAAATAAAAGCGTGTTGAATTTTATAAACCATAGGGACAAATTATGAAAAAGTATCAAGAAAACGGTCCGACTCAATTTTCTCTCATTTCGCGTGTAATAACTAACCACTATGAGAATTTTCCAAAAACCGACTTCTCGTCGTATCAGCTCCGAACAACCCCAAATAAAAGCTTGTCAAATTTTATAAACCCATAGGGAGAAATTACGAAAAAATCAAGAAAATAGTCTGACTCAATTTTCTCCCATTTCCTGTGTACTAACCACTATGAGAATTTCCAAAAACCGAGTTCTTATCGTATCAGCTCCGATTCGATTCCGAACAACCATAAATAAAAGCGTGTCAAATTTTATAAATCCATAGGGACAAATTATGTAAAAAAAATCAAGAAAACGGACCAACTCATTTTTCTTCCATTTCACGTGTACTAACCACTATGCGAATTTTCCAAAACCGCGTTCTCGTCGTATCAGCTTCGATTCGGGTCCGAACAACCCCAAATAAAAACATGTCAAATTTTATAAACCCATAGGGACAAATTATCAAAAAAATCAAGAAAACAGCCCGACTCAATTTTCTCCCATTTCCCGTGTACTAACCACTATGAGAATTTTCCAAAAACCGAGTTCTCGTTGTATCAGCTCCGATTCGGGTCCAAACAATCCCAAATAAAAGCGTGTTGAATTTTATAAACCATAGGGACAAATTATGAAAAAGTATCAAGAAAACGGTCCGACTCAATTTTCTCTCATTTCGTGTGTAATAACTAACCACTATGAGAATTTTCCAAAAACCGACTTCTCGTCGTATCAGCTCCGAACAACCCCAAATAAAAGCTTGTCAAATTTTATAAACCCATAGGGAGAAATTACGAAAAAATCAAGAAAATAGTCTGACTCAATTTTCTCCCATTTCCTGTGTACTAACCACTATGAGAATTTCCAAAAACCGAGTTCTTATCGTATCAGCTCCGATTCGATTCCGAACAACCATACATAAAAGCGTGTCAAATTTTATAAATCCATAGGGACAAATTATGTAAAAAAAATCAAGAAAACGGACCAACTCATTTTTCTTCCATTTCACGTGTACTAACCACTATGCGGATTTTCCAAAACCGCGTTCTCGTCGTATCAGCTTCGATTCGGGTCCGAACAACCCCAAATAAAAACATGTCAAATTTTATAAACCCATAGGGACAAATTATCAAAAAAATCAAGAAAACAGCCCGACTCAATTTTCTCCCATTTCCCGTGTACTAACCACTATGAGAATTTTCCAAAAACCGAGTTCTCGTTGTATCAGCTCCGATTCGGGTCCAAACAATCCCAAATAAAAGCGTGTTGAATTTTATAAACCATAGGGACAAATTATGAAAAAGTATCAAGAAAACGGTCCGACTCAATTTTCTCTCATTTCGTGTGTAATAACTAACCACTATGAGAATTTTCCAAAAACCAACTTCTCGTCGTATCAGCTCCGAACAACCCCAAATAAAAGCTTGTCAAATTTTATAAACCCATAGGGAGAAATTACGAAAAAATCAAGAAAATAGTCTGACTCAATTTTCTCCCATTTCCTGTGTACTAACCACTATGAGAATTTCCAAAAACCGAGTTCTTATCATATCAGCTCCGATTCGATTCCGAACAACCATAAATAAAAGCGTGTCAAATTTTATAAATCCATAGGGACAAATTATGTAAAAAAAATCAAGAAAACGGACCAACTCATTTTTCTTCCATTTCACGTGTACTAACCACTATGCGAATTTTCCAAAACCGCGTTCTCGTCGTATCAGCTTCGATTCGGGTCCGAACAACCCCAAATAAAAACATGTCAAATTTTATAAACCCATAGGGACAAATTATCAAAAAAATCAAGAAAACAGCCCGACTCAATTTTCTCCCATTTCCCGTGTACTAACCACTATGAGAATTTTCCAAAAACCGAGTTCTCGTTGTATCAGCTCCGACTCGGGTCCAAACAATCCCAAATAAAAGCGTGTTGAATTTTATAAACCATAGGGACAAATTATGAAAAAGTATCAAGAAAACGGTCCGACTCAATTTTCTCTCATTTCGCGTGTAATAACTAACCACTATGAGAATTTTCCAAAAACCGACTTCTCGTCGTATCAGCTCCGAACAACCCCAAATAAAAGCTTGTCAAATTTTATAAACCCATAGGGAGAAATTACGAAAAAATCAAGAAAATAGTCTGACTCAATTTTCTCCCATTTCCTGTGTACTAACCACTATGAGAATTTCCAAAAACCGAGTTCTCATCGTATCAGCTCCGATTCGATTCCGAACAACCTTAAATAAAAGCGTGTCAAATTTTATAAATCCATAGGGACAAATTATGTAAAAAAAATCAAGAAAACGGACCAACTCATTTTTCTTCCATTTCACATGTACTAACCACTATGCGAATTTTCCAAAACCGCGTTCTCGTCGTATCAGCTTCGATTCGGGTCCGAACAACCCCAAATAAAAACATGTCAAATTTTATAAACCCATAGGGACAAATTATCAAAAAAATCAAGAAAACAGCCCGACTCAATTTTCTCCCATTTCCCGTGTACTAACCACTATGAGAATTTTCCAAAAACCGAGTTCTCGTTGTATCAGCTCCGATTCGGGTCCAAACAATCCCAAATAAAAGCGTGTTGAATTTTATAAACCATAGGGACAAATTATGAAAAAGTATCAAGAAAACGGTCCGACTCAATTTTCTCTCATTTCGCGTGTAATAACTAACCACTATGAGAATTTTCCAAAAACCGACTTCTCGTCGTATCAGCTCCGAACAACCCCAAATAAAAACTTGTCAAATTTTATAAACCCATAGGGAGAAATTACGAAAAAATCAAGAAAATAGTCTGACTCAATTTTCTCCCATTTCCTGTGTACGAACCACTATGAGAATTTTCAAAAACCGAGTTCTTATCGTATCAGCTCCGATTCGATTCCGAACAACCATAAATAAAAGCGTGTCAAATTTTATAAATCCATAGGGACAAATTATGTAAAAAAAATCAAGAAAACGGACCAACTCATTTTTCTTCCATTTCACGTGTACTAACCACTATGCGAATTTTCCAAAACCGAGTTCTCGTCGTATCAGCTTCGATTCGGGTCCGAACAACCTCAAATAAAAGCATGTCAAATTTTATAAACCCATAGGGACAAATTATGAAAAAGATCAAGAAAACGGCCCGACTCAATTTTCTCTCATTTCCCGTGTAAGAACTAACAACTATGAGAATTCTCCAAAAATCGAGTTCTCGTCGTATCAGCTCCGATTCGTGTCCGAACAACCCAAATAAAAGCGTGTCAAATTTTATAAATCCATAGGGATAAATTATGGAAAAGATCAAGAGAACGGCCCGAATCAATTTTCTCCCATTTCCGATGTACAACCAATGAGAATTTTCTTAAAACTGAGTTCTCGTCGTATCAGCTCTGATTCGGGTCCGAACAACCCCAAATAAAAGCGTGTCAAATTTCATAAACTCATAGGGACAAATTACGATAAAAACAAGAAAACGGTCGAACTCAATTTTCTCTCATTTCCCGTGTAATAACTAACCACTATGAGAATTTTCCAAAAAAATGAGTTCTCGTCGTATCAGCTTCGATTCGGGTCCGAACAACCCCAATAAAAACGTGTCAACTTTTATAAACCCATAGGGACAAATTATGAAAAAGTATCAAGAAAATGGTCAGACTCAATTTTCACTCATTTCCCGTGTAATAACTAACCACTATGAGAATTTTCCAAAAATCGAGTTCTCGTCGTATCAGCGCCGATTCTGGTCCGGACAGCCCCAAATAAAATAGTGTCAAATTTTATAAACCCATAGGGACAATTTATGAATAAAATCAATAAAATGGCCCGACTCAATTTTCTCCCATTGCCGGTATACTAACCCCTATAAGAATTTTCCGAAAACCGAGTTCTCATCGTATCAGCTCTGATTCGGGTCCGAACACCTCCAAATAAAAGCGTGACAAATTGTATAAAACCATAGGGACAAATTATGAAAAAAATCAAGAAAACATCCCGACTCAATTTTCTCCCATTTCCCGTGTACTAACCACTATGAGAATTTTCCGAAAACCGAGTATCAATTTCGATTCGGGTCCGAACAACCTCAAATAAAAGAGTGTCAAATTTTATAAATCCATAGGGACAAATTATAAAAAAAATATCAAGAAAACATCGTGACTCAATTTTCTCCCATTTCCCATGTACTAACCATTATGAGAATTTTCCGAAAATCGAGTTCTTGTCGTATCATCTCCGATTCGCGTCCGAACAACCCCAAATAAAAGCGGGTCAAATTTTGTAAACCCATAAGGGCAAATTATGAAAAAATATCAATAAAATTGCCCGACTCAATTTTCTCCCATTTCCGGTATACTAACCCCTATGAAAATTTTCCGAAAACCGAGTTCTCATCATATCAGCTCCGATTCGGGTCCGAACAACCCCAAATAAAAACGGCCCAACTCAATTTTCTCCCATTTCCCATGTACTAACCACTATGAGAATTTTTCGAAAATTGAGCTCTCGTCGTATCAGCTCCGATTCGGATCCGAACAACCCCAAATAAAAGCGTGTCAAATTTTATAAACTCATAGGGACAAATTATGGAAAAAATCAAGAAAATGGCCCGACTCAATATTCTTCCATTTCGCGTGTACTAACCACTATGAGAATTTTTCAAAAACTGAGTTCTCGTCGTATCAGCTCTGATTCGGGTCCGAACAACCCCAAATAAAAGTCTGTCAAGTTTTATAAACCCATAGGGATAAATTATGAAAAAAATCTAGAAAACAGCCCGACTCAATTTTCTCCCATTTCCCGTGTACTAACCACTATAAGAATTTTCCAAAAACCGAGTTCTCGTCGTATCGGCTTCGATTCGGGTCCGAACAACCCCAAATAAAAACATGTCAAATTTTATAAACCCATAGGGACAAATTATGAAAAAGATCAAGAAAACGGCCCGACTCAATTTTCTCTCATTTCCCGTGTAAGAACTAACAACTATGAGAATTCTCCAAAAATCGAGTTCTCGTCATATCAGCTCCGATTCGTGTCCGAACAACCCCAAATAAAAGCGTGTCAAATTTTATAAACCCATAGGGACAAATTATGAAAAAAATCAAGAAAATGGTCCGACTCAATTTTCTCTCATTTCCCGTGTAATAACTAACCACTTTGAGAATTTTCCAAAAAACGAGTTCTCGTCGTATCAGCTCTGATTCGGGTCCGAACAACCCCAAATAAAAGCGTGTCAAATTTCATAAACTCATAGGGACAAATTACGATAAAAACAAGAAAACGGTCGAACTCAATTTTCTCTCATTTCCCGTGTAATAACTAACCACTATGAGAATTTTCCAAAAAAATGAGTTCTCGTCGTATCAGCTTCGATTCGGGTCCGAACAACCCCAATAAAAACGTGTCAACTTTTATAAACCCATAGGGACAAATTATGAAAAAGTATCAAGAAAATGGTCAGACTCAATTTTCACTCATTTCCCGTGTAAAAACTAACCACTATGAGAATTTTCCAAAAATCGAGTTCTCGTCGTATCAGCGCCGATTCTGGTCCGGACAGCCCCAAATAAAATAGTGTCAAATTTTATAAACCCATAGGGACAATTTATGAATAAAATCAATAAAATGGCCCGACTCAATTTTCTCCCATTGCCGGTATACTAACCCCTATAAGAATTTTCCGAAATCCGAGTTCTCATCGTATCAGCTCTGATTCGGGTCCGAACACCTCCAAATAAAAGCGTGACAAATTGTATAAAACCATAGGGACAAATTATGAAAAAAATCAAGAAAACATCCCGACTCAATTTTCTCCCATTTCCCGTGTACTAACCACTATGAGAATTTTCCAAAAACCGAGTATCAATTTCGATTCGGGTCCGAACAACCTCAAATAAAAGAGTGTCAAATTTTATAAATCCATAGGGACAAATTATAAAAAAAATATCAAGAAAACATCGTGACTCAATTTTCTCCCATTTCCCATGTACTAACCATTATGAGAATTTTCCGAAAATCGAGTTCTTGTCGTATCATCTCCGATTCGCGTCCGAACAACCCCAAATAAAAGCGGGTCAAATTTTGTAAACCCATAAGGGCAAATTATGAAAAAATATCAATAAAATTGCCCGACTCAATTTTCTCCCATTTCCGGTATACTAACCCCTATGAAAATTTTCCGAAAACCGAGTTCTCATCATATCAGCTCCGATTCGGGTCCGAACAACCCCAAATAAAAACGGCCCAACTCAATTTTCTCCCATTTCCCATGTACTAACCACTATGAGAATTTTTCGAAAATTGAGCTCTCGTCGTATCAGCTCCGATTCGGATCCGAACAACCCCAAATAAAAGCGTGTCAAATTTTATAAACTCATAGGGACAAATTATGGAAAAAATCAAGAAAATGGCCCGACTCAATATTCTTCCATTTCGCGTGTACTAACCACTATGAGAATTTTTCAAAAACTGAGTTCTCGTCGTATCAACTCTGATTCGGGTCCGAACAACCCCAAATAAAAGTCTGTCAAGTTTTATAAACCCATAGGGATAAATTATGAAAAAAATCTAGAAAACAGCCCGACTCAATTTTCTCCCATTTCCCGTGTACTAACCACTATAAGAATTTTCCCAAAACCGAGTTCTCGTCAGACGGCTTCGATTCGGGTCCGAACAACCCCAAATAAAAACATGTCAAATTTTATAAACCCATAGGGACAAATTATGAAAAAGATCAAGAAAACGGCCCGACTCAATTTTCTCTCATTTCCCGTGTAAGAACTAACAACTATGAGAATTCTCCAAAAATCGAGTTCTCGTCATATCAGCTCCGATTCGTGTCCGAACAACCCCAAATAAAAGCGTGTCAAATTTTATAAACCCATAGGGACAAATTATGAAAAAAATCAAGAAAATGGTCCGACTCAATTTTCTCTCATTTCCCGTGTAATAACTAACCACTTTGAGAATTTTCCAAAAAACGAGTTCTTGTCGTATCAGCTCCGATTCGGGTCTGAACAACCTTAAATAAAAGTGTGTCAAATTTTATAAATCCATAAGGAAAAATTATGTAAAAAAATCAAGAAAATGGACCGACTCAATTTTCTCCCATTTCCCGTGTACTAACCACTATGCGAATTTTCCAAAACCGAGTTCTCGTCGTATCAGCTTCGATTCGGGTCCGAACAACCCCAAATAAAAACATGTCAAATTTTATAAACCCATAGGGACAAATTATGAAAAAGATCAAGAAAACGGCCCGACTCAATTTTCTCCCATTTCTCATGTACTAACCACTGAGAATTTTCCAAAAACCGAGTCCTCGTCGTATCAGCTCCGATGCGAGTCCGAACAATCTCAAATAAAAGCGTGTCAAGATTTATAAACCCATAGGGACAAATTATGAAAAAGTATCAAGAAAATGGTCGATTCAATTTTCTCTCATTTCCCGTGTAATAACTAACCACTATGAGAATTTTCCAAAAATCGAGTTCTCGTCGTATCAGCTCCGATTCGTGTCCGAACAACCCCAAATAAAAGCGTGTCAAATTTTATAAACCCATAGGGATAAATTATGGAAAAAATAAAGAAAACGGCCCGACTCAATTTTCTCCCATTTCCCGTGTACTAAGCGCTATGAGAATTCTCCAAAAATCGAGTTCTCGTCGTATCAGCTCTGATCGTGTCCGAACAACCTCAAATAAAAGCATGTCAAATTTTATAAACCCATAGGGACAAATTATGAAAAAGTATCAAGAAAACGGTCCGACTCAATTTTCTCTCATTTCCCGTGTAAGAACTAACAACTATGAGAATTCTCCAAAAATCAAGTTCTCGTCGTATCAGCTCCGATTCGTGTCCGAACAACCCCAAATAAAAGCGTGTCAAATTTTATAAACCCATAGGGACAAATTATGAAAAAAATCAAGAAAATGGTCCGACTCAATTTTCTCTCATTTCCCGTGTAATAACTAACCACTGTGAGAATTTTCCAAAAAACGAGTTCTTGTCGTATCAGCTCCGATTCGGGTCCGAACAACCTTAAATAAAAGTGTGTCAAATTTTATAAATCCATAGCGACAAATTATATAAAAAAAATCAAGAAAACGGACCGACTCAATTTTCTCCCATTTCCCGTGTACTAACCACTATGCGAATTTTCCAAAACCGAGTTCTCGTCGTATCAGCTTCGATTCGGGTCCGAACAACCCCAAATAAAAACATGTCAAATTTTATAAATCCATAGGGACAAATTATGAAAAAGATCAAGAAAACGGTCCGACTCAATTTTCTCCCATTTCTCATGTACTAACCACTATGAGAATTTTCCAAAAACCGAGTTCTCGTCCTATCACCTCCAATTCGTGTCCGAACTGTAATACCCGTACTTTTATTGGCTGTTTGACTTTGTCATCCTCCTTATTTTGTCGCTCTGTAAATGCTTGGAGATGTTGTTGATATTGTTATTGAGTTTCGTATCTCGTTTGGTTCTTGATCATGTCGTTTAGACCTTGCAGAAACGTTCTGTGCCAGAGGTATAGCGCACGCTAGGCCTAGGCTAACGCACGCTAATTCTGCTTGATTAGCGCACGCTAGCTTTGAGCCGTAGCGCGCGCTAAGAGGATCAGTCAGGTCAGAACCAGTATTTCGGACTGCTCTCTGGACTGGCGGATTAACGCACGCTAGGAGTTTGTTAGCGCGCGCTATCCATGGATAGTAGCGCACGCTAACATCCGTGCATAGCGCACGCTACCGGGCTGGTCAGCAGAGGCAGTGAGGTTGCCAGGTTTTCTGGACTATCAGATAGCGTACGCTAGGCTTCGGTTAGCGCACGCTAAAGCTATTGCATAACGCATGCTAAATAATAGCGGTAGCGCACGTTAAGTTTTGAGCAGGGCAGAGACAGTAAGTTCTGGACTCCAGTATTGGATGCCACATTTTGGGCTAGCGCACGCTAGGGACAGACGTTTAACGCGCGCTAACGGGGCCGACAGAAGCCACTGGACTATCCGGTGACTTCGCTAGCGCACGCTAATGAAGGAGGCGTAGCGTGCGCTAGACTGGACAAATATTTATATGGCAGTTGACTTTATTTTCGTCATTTCTCACCTCCTTCACTTCTTTTCGACGGAAATCACTCAGGAGAGGCGATCTTAGGCGATTGGAAGCGATCTTCCTTCTAACAACAATATATTTGGTTGGAGAACAAGGATTTCTCAACATCTAATTCCTCCTAACGTCCGAATCAAGGTAAAAATCCTTAGAACCCTACTTTTTGGGAATTTTGGGGTTTTTCGTAGATTCGTCCGATTTATCCGTTTGGAAGCTTGAGAACCTTGAGATTATGATGTATCTATACCGTGTAATACCCGTAATTTTGTTCCCCGGAAATTTTCTATTTTTGTCGGAAGTCTATTTTGACGACTTGCTTGGGACCGTTTCGTCATCCCGAGAATGATTAATTCTACACTTTTTGTCATCCGAGTTCGTTTCGGTATCGTTCGTTGAATTCCGTGTTCTTTAGCGACTTTTCCACGTATGAGTTCGACTTTGTTAAATCACCATAAATTCTTGGAAACTCCAAAAATTCTGAATCTTGGCAATATTATAAAACATCGAGTTAGATTTCCAATGGTTCAAACGGTGAGTCCATCGGAGTCCAGACGAGGGAGTTATGGTCGAAATAGCTAAGTCACTCTCATTTTCCAGATTCGGCCAAAACCGCATTCGGTGGCCGCGGCACACTGGCTGAGCCGCACACCGCGAGCCACAGGAGCAAATTTTGGGCCTGTGCCGCGGCACACTTCTACCGAGCCGCGGCACACATGACAGCTTACCCTATATCTGCGTTTTCTTAAGCGGATCACCTCATTTTTTCCCCATTTCTTCACTTGGGCACGAGAGAGGAGGCTTGAGAGGAAGACGTTTCTTCACCTATCACTTGAGTGTGTGATTTCTCTTCATCTCTTTTCGATTGTGAAGCTCGGATCATCGATCTATGGAGTATTCTTCGAATCATAGTGCTTGGATCTTCAAGAGGTAATCTCTTCAACATCTTGGATTTCGATTTTGTATTGGGTAATGATGTTTTGGGTGTTAAAATCATGGGGTATGAAGTGATATACGCATGATTATGGACATGTTTGAGTATTCATCGGATTATTGAAAGATTATTCAAGAACACTTCGAATTTTGTGTTGGAAATTGGGGATTTTGTTTGACTTCATCCTTTTAATCCGTAGTAATTTTGATTAGTGATGGATTGATGATGATTTAGGTGTATTCTATCATTTCCATCGTTATTCCACGGTTGGAGTGTATTGATTCGTCGTTTCGGTTGAGTTATTAGTCGACGCCTTGAAGGTGTCCGACAAAAGGTCTAAGAGGGGGGTTTTGTGCGTTGTACGATTATTATTCATCGTACGATTGTTGATTTATCATTGATATGACTTAGGGACGAAATCCTTGTGAAGAACTCAAGTCGGAACCCTTCCGTTCGTTGTCTTCTTCGTGTTTCAAGCTTCCCGGTCGAACCGTGTTCTTCGGGATCTTGATACGTTTATTAAGGCAAGTATACATTTATGATTATGCGTCTCGACTTTGAAAGTAAGAGGAATTGATGGTATGATATGAACGAACCGTTTTACGGCATTCATAGAAATATTGATGGCATATCATGAACGAACCGTTTTTACGGCATTCATAGATATATTGTTGGCATGTAATGAACGAACCGTTTTGACGGCATTCCTACATGTATCGGCGTATGAGGTGAACGAACCGTTTCTACGGCATTCACATACGTAACGGCGTATGAGGTGAACGAACCGTTTCTACGGCATTCACATACGTCTTATGAGATTTTAGTTATTCCGGAATACTAATCTTAAATTGATGAATTGACGGATATTGATGAATTGACGGATTACATTTACTTTATTGTCGAGGAGTATTATGTTTCATATTGTTATACTTGCACTAGCTATTCGACGGCTAACCCCTTTATGGGGGAAATACGTTTCATGTATTTCGGGTTCCAGGAGAGCGGACAGTGGGTATCGGGTCGGCATGAAGATGATGGGCAAGTGTGATACCGTGTCTTGTCTCGGTTATTTTCTTGGATTCCTCCATTCGGTGTTGTTGTCTGGAATGGATTTTTAAATACTCGAGTATTGTATTTCGCTTCCTTGATGTTCCGGCCTGTGTTGCCGAGGTATTGATTTGTGCAGTGATGTATATGGTTTCATTGGTTATGGTTTTGAATACCATTTGTATCGTCTTTCTTTCCATTGTATGTAGACCTTCTCGGTCAAGTTTATAGTTCTGCATATGTTTAGCCTTGTGGGTCCCACGGCGGGGCTCACGGCGCTGTAATATACCCTGAATAACTTGGGGGTGTTACAGAATATGGTATCAGAGCTTAGGTTTATGGATACCTAGGCTGTCGGTGTTTTGGGTCGATTGAGTCGGCATTTGCCCACAGTATCACTACTCTGCCATCATCACAGTGCGACCGGTACTTGTAAGTCCTCTCACTCTTCTTGTATTTTTCTTAATCGTTTCGTTTATAGCTTGGTATTCTTGGGATTTGGTCACTTCGAGAATGTGCGATTCGGATTATACTTACGCACGGATGTGCCCTTCAGAATGTTGGCTGCAAGTAGGAAGAATCGTGGCCGTGGTCATGGACGTGAACTCTTCCTTGAGATTTTGTTAAGTTGCTAATTGCGATAATGGTGTGTATCGGTATTATGTTGAGACTTTGTTTAGGAGTCGCATGCTAGTATCACGGGAGATCTTCGTCTTCACTGACCTGTAAGTATGTTGTTCGGATTATTCGATAATTCTTGGTTATCTTGGTGATTTTGGATTTATATGTTGTTGGCGACAGGTTGCAAGTTTCGAGGACGAAACTTATTTTTAAGGGGGGTAGAGTGTAATACCCCGATTTTTCGGATATATTTTTTTCGTTTATATGTTGGATATCGTTGATGGATATTTGTGCTTGAGAACGTTGTGAACATTTGATAAGGTTATTGAATGTGTTTATGTATTCATTGTGCCGTATGATCGTTTGGTATGTCGAGATGTTGGTCGAGAATAGCGAAAAATGGCTAAGTACAGCTACGTTAGCGCACGCTACAAGGTATGCCTAGCGCGCGCTAAGATATATACTTAGCGTACGCTACGGTGCATACTTAGCGCACGCTAAGAGATTTGGTTACGTACGCTAAGGAGGGCCCCTAACGTACGTAACAACTTGCTGGGTTAGTTTCGGAAGGTGGCCGACAGGTAGGCCTAGGTTGATTTTTATATTCAGTTAGCGCACGCTAACGCATGTTGGTTAGCGCACGCTAACACCAGATCGCCAATAATTGGATCTTAGCTTTCGGCGGGTGGACCCGGCCATGTTCGACGCGTGTCCAGATAAGGTCAGCTAGAGTTGTCGTGTAGAGCTAGCGCACGTTAAAACCGTATGATTAGCGCACGCTAATTCCATATCGGTCAAAGGAATCCCGGTAACCGCGGATGCTTTCGGCATGTGGGGGCACGATACTGTAGCAAGTCAACGCCTGTTAGCGTACGCTAACGCATGGGCATTACGTACGTTAGATGAATTTCGAAGCAATGTAGTAGCTTCTGGACTGCCCGATAGCGCACGCTATCAAGGAAGGATAGCGCACGTTAGTCATGTAGCGCATGCTTAATATAAGGTCTAGCACGCGCTAGTGATGTGTTTTATAGAGAGGATAGACGAGTGCTGAGAGGCATTTTGTCCATTCTCCTTCCTTCAGTCAATAGAGAGAGAGAGCCTTGGGAAGTACTTGAAGTTCCTAAACATTGAGAGATGATTCTCTTAAACAAGATTAAGATGGAGAGCTCGGATTTAAGTATTGTTCTTGAAGTTTTTGATGATTCTTGGAATGGAGTTCAAATTATTCTTCTTCGTGGTTAGTCCATACAAAGTAATCCTCGTATCCCTTTGATAGTGGTTCATTTTTTTCTTTAAGGACTACTACTTGGGAGGGAGTATGTTGGGAATCGCGCATTTTGATGTTCGTTTTTATTTCAATGTAAATGCATAAATTGGACTGTACTTTTATCCGTTGCATAAGTATTTTTGAAATGGATTTTGGTATTTTGCCAACTGAATTTTATTTTGTAAAACCGATTCCCTAAACTGAGTTTTCGGCATATTAACCTTGATCGTTTTGACGGTATTTAGAAAATGATTTTTTTAGTATTTGAAAAATATTACTGTCATCGGTCTTTTTGTCATTTTTGAAATGACGTGGAAAATTGTGCTTAGCACAGTAAATCCTTGTGAGAAAGGTTTACGGCGTGTAATATTCCTGGAGGATGCAGGGTGTTACAATTATGGTATCATGTGATAATGTTATACGAGATTTATTGGAATTGTAATAAGAGATTTCGGATGTTGATATGATTATTGAGATCTTCTTCATATGACGATCAGGGTTTTGTTGTGATTCTTGAGGTTGTATGAATGACATGATGAAGGAAATGATAACATGGAGATATATACCTCGGATATGTTGTTCTGAACGTGATTTCGGATATTTCATGTTCTTGAAGAACTCTTGAATTATACGAGGTGATGAAATTTTTTTTAGAAGTGTTGATGTTTTGAAAATGAATATGGAATATTCATATCTAGAAGTGTTGGAAATAATATTCGTATAGGAATACGAATGTGATTATGAGTTTGATGAGACTATTATTCAGCTTTGAATTTGGAAGCCCATACGTATGGAGCAGATATTCAAATCGAATGATTGGATTGTTTGATAACCTTTTTAATATGATTATCTATTGTTTTGAACCAGTCGGATGATTCGAATTGATGACGGTCATAAGTAAATTTTAACGATGGATTTACGAGAAGTGAACCTTGTTAATTCGTATTTAAGAATTGAGCTTGGAACATTTAGATCCTTATTATTGGTCCGAATTGGTTGCTGATATGATCATCATATTTCGACTCGTATTGTGGACAGGATTTGTAAGTGTCTGAGTTGGATTGTTCAAACTGTGATTAGTCGAGATATGGTAAAACGATTGAGTTCGTGGTTTGGTGGTATTGATATCGGTCGTCATCGAACCGGTTAATTATCAATCCTTCGTTTTACAATAAGATATGATGTTTGATCATAGAGTATGACTGTTGTGTTGCGGTAAAGGTTGAAGGGTTCGTAGATTATCTTGGTCGAGACTGAGGGAATTCGTAAGACGAAATCAACTGAATTGGTAACAGTACGTTGTATTGATATCGAGGCAAGTTTTATACTCGTACTAATCAATGAGACTAATGTTATCGTGTAGGCGTACGATTGTGTGTATCATTTCGGGACTTGGCCTCTTTATGATTGTATTGATATCAGGGGATTGGTTGACACGACGCCCGTCGGCAAATTATGCCAAATGTTACTGTTGTTTGTTAAAGGCCGATTCGAGGCATTGCGATACTTGTTGGTAAAGTCGCTGTCGATTGCCGGTTCGCGGTATCGACGTATCGATTGTGATTGTGATGGATGTTCCATTGAGATATTGTGGTGATAAATGCGTCATTGATATCGGTGTTTTTCTATTAATATTATATTAACCGATTGGAGACGTTTGATATATCCTTTTTTTTCATCTTCGTTTCGGTGGTCGGTTTAAGACACCGGGACATCTATTCTATTGTATCATTGATTATCGATTGACCGTTCTAAGGTAATCGAGGTATTGAATTGGGATTATCGAAGGTAATTCCCATCCGTTGTCAAAGATATTCTCATCCGGTGTATCGTTGTTATCGATTGGCCATTCTACGGTAATCGAAGTATTGAATTGGGACTGTCAAGGAGAGTTCCCATCCGTTGAATTATTATTGTCGTGTTGGCCGACTCAAGGCAGCACACTATTATTCTTGTGAACTCGATAATTTTGTGATCATTGAGGGTTGAGGATTTCCCAAATTGTGGTGTTGTGATTATTGCCGTGTTAATCGGTCCTTAGGGAATTCTGATCCCAGGATGGTTGTTTTGAATATCGTTGGTCGTGTCGATCTTTCATTATTCGTGTGTCATCGTTCACTTGGTGAGTCGTATGATCCGTATTGGATGTTTTATCCCTTGAGTTTCATTGTCATGTTGTATCGTGGCATATCTGGAATCATGTCTGCGTGCCGATTGGTTATGTGTAGGATTTTTAGCCAGGCACTCGATGGTCATGCGTGGATATTTCCGCATTGGACCGTGCACACGAGACGTAGTTCTTGAGGCTAATTAGTACATTGTCACACGTATATTCTGGATTCCGTATATGGGGTGGACATGTGCACGGACACATTTCCGGATCGGGCGTACTGTGATGTCCCTCTTGAGCTTTATTGATTGATCGTTCGTAGTCCATGTTGTATTGGATATGTCCGACGATTTGCGACTGGTTGTTCATACGCCGAGGTATGTCCAAACGATCGGGTTTGCTTCTTTGAGATCTGTATTGTGATGATTCTGACTTTGTCTTTGTTCGGCTTTCAGGCCATTGTGATGAATCGGTATTTCCGTTGGAGCCTTCGGGCATTGTGAATTCGTATCTTTTTCGGCATTGGTTTGGTTTACCTTCGGGTAATGTATTGTTGTGTTCTATATTCATGATTCGCCGTTTGGGCATAAGTTTCGGTTCTTGTGTATCTCGTTGAGTTTTTCCTGGCGAAATATTTCTTCTCCCTACCGGTTTTAAGTTTCGGGACGAAACTTCTTTTAAGGAGGGTAGAATGTAATACCCGTAATTTTGTTCCCCGGAAATTTTCTATTTTTGGCGGAAGTCTATTTTGACGACTTGCTTGGGACCGTTTCGTCATCCTGAGAATGATTAATTCTACACTTTTTGTCATCCGAGTTCGTTTCGGTATCGTTCTGTTGAATTCCGTGTTCTTTAGCGACTTTTCCACGTATGAGTTCGACTTTGTTAAATCACCATAAATTCTTGGAAACTCTAAAAATTTTGAATCTTGGCAATATTATAAAGCATAGAGTTATCTTTCCAATGGTTCAAACGGTGAGTCCATCAGAGTCCAGACGAGGGAGTTATTGTCGAAATAGCTAAGTCACTCTCATTTTCCAGATTCGGCCAAAACCGCCTGTACCCGGTGCCACGGCACACCTGGGCTGAGCCGCGGCACACTGCCGAGCCCTGGGAGCAAATTTTGGGCCTGTGCCGCGGCACACTTCTACTGAGCCACGGCACACATGACAGTTTACCCTATATCTGCGTTTTCTTGAGCGGATCACCTCATTTTTTCCCCATTTCTTCACTTGGGCACGAGAGAGGAGGCTTGAGAGGCAGAAGTTTCTTCACCTATCACTTGAGTGTGTGATTTCTCTTCATCTCTTTTCGATTGTGAAGCTCGGATCATCGATCTATGGAGTATTCTTCGAATCATAGTGCTTGGATCTTGAAGAGGTAATCTCTTCAACATCTTGGATTTCGATTTTGTATTGGGTAATGATGTTTTGGGTGTTAAAATCATGGGGTATGAAGTGATATACGCATGATTATAGACATGTTTGAGTATTCATCGGATTATTGAAAGATTATTCAAGAACACTTCGAATTTTGTGTTGGAAATTGGGGATTTTGTTTGACTTCATCCTTTTAATCCGTAGTAATTTCGATTAGTGATGGATTGATGATGATTTAGGTGTATTCTATCATTTCCATCGTTATTCCACGGTTGGAGTGTATTGATTCGTCGTTTCGGTTGAGTTATTAGTCGACGCCTTGAAGGTGTCCGACAAAAGGTCTAAGAGGGGGGTTTTGTGCGTTGTACGATTATTATTCATCGTACGATTGTTGATTTATCATTGATATGACTTAGGGACGAAATCCTTGTGAAGAACTCAAGTCGGAACCCTTCCGTTCGTTGTCTTCTTCGTGGTTCAAGCTTCCCGGTCGAACCGTGTTCTTCGGGATCTTCGGTAACGTTTATTAAGGCAAGTATACATTTATGATTGTACGTTCTCGACTTTGAAAGTAAGAGGAATTGATGGTATGATATGAACGAACCGTTTTTACGGCATTCATAGAAATATTGATGCATATCATGAACGAACCGTTTTTACGGCATTCATAGATATATTGTTGGCATGTAATGAACGAACCGTTTTGACGGCATTCCTACATGTATCGGCGTATGAGGTGAACGAACCGTTTCTACGGCATTCACATACGTAACGGCGTATGAGGTGAACGAACCGTTTCTACGGCATTCACATACGTCTTATGAGATTTTAGTTATTCCGGAATACTAATCTTAAATTGATGAATTGACGGATATTGATGAATTGACGGATTACATTTACTTTATTGTCGAGGAGTATTATGTTTCATATTGTTATACTTGCACTAGCTATTCGACGGCTAACCCCTTTATGGGGGAAATACGTTTCATGTATTTCAGGTTCCAGGAGAGCGGACAGGTGGGTATCGGGTCGGCATGAAGATGATGGGCAAGTGTGATACTGTGTCTTGTCTCCGGTTATTTTCTTGGATTCCTCCATTTAGTGTTGTTGTACTGGAATGGATTTTTAAATACTCGAGTATTATATTTCAGTTTCCTTGATGTTCTGGCCTGTGTTTGCTGAGGTATTGATTTGTGCAGTGATGTATATGGTTTCATTGGTTATGGTTTTGAATACCATTTGTATCGTCTTTCTTTCCATTGTATGTAGACCTTCTCGGTCAAGTTTATAGTTCCGCATATGTTTAGCCTTGTGGGTCCCACGGTGGGGCTCACGGCGATGTAATATACCCTGAATAACTTGGGGGTGTTAGATACCGTATGCATACTTTTCCTACGATTTTATGGTTTGGATTGTGTCGTTTTCGGACTTGTGAGATTTTGGACGATTTTCCAACCTCTAGTTGATTATCCGTATATCTTTATGAATCGTAGACGGGTTTCGGGGGTTTCTTCGTGTAATTTGAATATGGGTAATTGATTATCATATTCCTTGCGAATCGTTTAGGTGCCGGAAGAGCCTTCTTGGACCTACCGATCTCATACCCCTTTTTCCGTTCGTTTTCTCGATGTCTCAAAGGCAAGTATACATTTATGATTGTACGTTCTCGACTTTGAAAGTATGAAGTATTGATGGTATAATTATTTCTAGCCACTCCGGGACGGGCCGATGGTCCTCTGAGGGTTTCGTAGCCTCTGGTGCGATTCCATGGTTGATATGAATGAACCGTTTCTACGGCATTCATATGAAATATTGTTGGCATGTAATGAACGAACCGTTTTGACGGCATTCCTACATGTAACGGCGTATGATATGAACGAACCGTTTCTACGGCATTCACATACGTCTTGAGATTTTAGTTATTCCGGAATACTAGTCTTGAATTGATGAATTGACGGTTACATTTACTTTATTGTCGAGGAGTATTGTGTTTCATATTTGATATACTTGCACTAGCTATTCGACGGCTAACCCCTTTATGGGGGAAATACTTTTTATGTATTTCAGGTTCCAGGAGAGCGGACAGGCAGGTATCGGGTCGGCATGAAGATGGTGGGCAAGTGTGATACTGTGTCTTTCTTTCAGTTATTTCTTTGGAGTTTCCCATTCAGTGTTGTTGTACTGGATTGACTATTGAATACTCGAGTATTGTTTTCCCTTTTCCTTGATGTTCCGGCCTCTGTTTGCCGAAGTATTGATTCGAGTTGTGATGTTTGTGAATACATTGGTTATGTTTTGAATACCTTTGTATTGTTTTTCATTCCATTGTGTGTAGACCTCATCGGTCAAATTTTATGGTTCCGCATATGTTTAGCCTTGTGGGTCCCACGACGGGGCTTATGGCGCTGTAATATTCCCTGAATAACTTGGGGGTGTTACAGAATATGGTATCGGAGCTTAGGTCTATGGATACCTAGGCTGTCGGTCTTTTGGGTCGATCGAGTCGTTAATTGTCCGCAGTATCACTACTCTGCCATCATCACAGTGCGACCGGTACTTGTAAGACCTCTCACTCTTCTGGTGTTTCCTTATTCGTTTTGCTTCCTTTTATCGGTATTCTTGAGAATCGGACACTTTGATGGCGCGTAATTGAATTGTGCTTACGTGACTTGTGTGTTCTTCAGTATGTCAGCTGGTAGGGGCCGTGGCCGTGGTCGTGGCCGTGGACGAGGAAGAGGTCGTGGCGCGGCCGTTTCCATCGGGCCATTGCGGGGTCGACCAACCCCAGTTTGTCGAACTCGGTGCATCCCGACACCGAGAGTCAGCACGACCAGTCATACGGTCAGGGGAACAACGCGGACGTTGGAGTGGCGAATGCACTTCAACAATTGGCTACTCAAATGACTATTTTGGCCCAAACTGTTCAGCTAAATAACCCAAACCCAAACACGGATGCCTTGCTTCAGAATGTAATCCGTATGCACCCTCCACAGTTTGGCGGTGCCACAGACCTGCTAGGTGGGAAGATTGGCTAGCGTAATGGAGAAGATTTTCGAGGCAGTTGATTGCCCCGAGGTGAGGAAAGTACCGATTGCTCAGTATTTCCTCACTAAGGAGGCCGCTACTTGGTGGAAGGTCATAAAGCCACATGATCGTATTGCCACGTGGGATGAATTTAAGGAACTCTTGGAGGCCGAGTTTTGTCCTTAGCCGGTGCGAGAGAGCCGAATCCGAGCCTTTTTCGAGGCTAAACCACAATATATTCCCGTTTCGCAGGCGATCGTGGAGTACAACCAACAATTGATCCATGTGAAGGATCAAGTGCGTAACGAGCGTGATAAGATCCGTTATTTTGATATGCGGATGAATTTGGACTTACGGCGGTACATGGCCGGATTTGCTTGTACCACACTGAAAGAGTACCAGGACAGAGCTTTAGCCCATGATATGTTGAGCCCCGACAACGATACCGTGGAAGAATCGAAGAAGCAGAAAGTAGCGGGGAATTTTTCTAACTCTAAGAGTGGCAACTTTCAGAAGTCACAAACAACTAACCATTCTGCCGGACAGTCGTCACGTTCTAATAAAGGAAAGAGGGGTTACCATCCTACTCTGGGTACCACCAATCGCGCGGTGACTTGCTATAATTGTGGCCGTTCAGGCCACATTAATTTGGAATGCCACTTTCCACCATTGAAGTGTCACACGTGCGGACAGATGGGACATAGAGCGGTTTATTGTTCCGAGCCGAATTAGACTTTGGACACTCGGGCTTCTGCCCTAGCTGGTCAACCTCAGCAGAATTTCGGCAGGGGCTGGGGACGGGGTCAGAATGCTGGAGGGGGAAAATCTAGCGTCGGTTCGGTGCAACCACGAGTTTATGAGATGCGTCGAGCAGACGAACCCGACGCGGCGGTGGCTTCAGGTACCATTCATATCCTATCTCATCCAGTCCGTGTACTTTTTGATTCGGGTGCTACACATTCTTTTATTTCTCTGGAGTGTGTACGCCATTTGAATATAACTTGTCTGACTGCTTGCGATCCTTTCATCGTGAGACTGCCTAGCGGGGATAGAATTGTGGGGAACCGGGAGATTAGAGATTTTCCGGTGATTATATCCGGTATGGATTGGTTATCGAACTTAATTGTAGTTGATATGGAAGGCGAGGACGTGATCCTCGGCGAGGATTGGCTTGATAGTCATCAAGCGATTATGAACTACCGTACCAAGGTTATCACCATGATGACTAAAGACGGATCTGAGTACTCATTTTTGGGGCGTAAGTCGGGACTATCCAAGTTACTTATCAGTGCCATGAAGGCCGTAAAACTTTTGAATAAAGGTTGTGCGGGCTATTGGTGTTATGCCTTGAAAACGGAAGGAAATGAAATCGATTTCTCTTCGATTCTGGTTGTTAGTGAGTACCCCGATGTTTTTCCGGATTACCTCCCGGGATTACCGCCAGATCGAGAGATAGAATTTACCGTGGACTTGGAGCCAGATGCGGCTCCGATTTCTAAAGCACCTTACCGGATGGCACCTTCTGAGATGCAAGAATTGAAGAATCAGTTGGGAGAACTTCTAGAAAAAGGGTACATCAGACCGAGCGCTTCGCCTTGGGGCGCGCCTGTTCTTTTCGTGAGGAAGAAGGATGGTTCACTACGTTTGTGCATCGACTACCGCGAGCTGAACAAAGTAACCATCAAGAACAAGTACCCTCTACCTCGTATAGACGATTTATTTGATCAATTGCAAGGAGCTGCAGTTTTCTCGAAGATTGATTTAAGATCCGGGTATTATCAACTCAGGGTGAGGGAGTCCGGCGTTCCGAAGACGGCGTTTCGGACAAGATATGGGCATTATGAATTTGTAGTTATGCCTTTTGGGTTGACTAATGCGCCGGCAGTTTTCATGCAGTTAATGAATAAAATATTCATCGAGTACCTCGACAGGTGTGTGGTCGTCTTTATTGACGACATCTTGATCTATTCTCGGGATAAGGAGGAACATGCCCGACACTTGCGTTTGATATTAGACATTTTGAGAACTGAGCATCTCTATGCGAAATTCTCGAAATGTGAGTTTTGGTTGGAAGAAGTTATGTTTCTCAGCCATGTGATTTCGGCCGAAGGAGTTCGTGTAGACCCGCAGAAGATAGAGGCAGTGCTAAATTGGGCACCGCCTAAAAATGTTAAGGAAGTTCGTAGCTTTTTGGGCCTTGCTGGGTATTACCGTCGGTTTGTCGAGGGGTTCTCGAAACTCGCTCGGCCGCTTACGAAATTACTCCAGAAGACCGAAAAGTTTGTTTGGACGGATGAGAGACAACAGAGCTTCGATGAATCAAGAAACGTTTGACATCAGCGCCGATTTAAACCTTCCCACTTGGTAGCGAGGGCTTAGCAGATTATAGTTACGCAAACGGTCAAGGCCTGGGCTGTGTGCTTATGCAGCATGATAAGACGATAGCTTTTGCGTCTCGACAATTAAAACCTTATGAGATGAATTATCCTACTCACGATTTAGAGTTGGCCGCAATTGTCTTTGCACTCAAGATTTGGCGGCATTATTTGTATGGTTCACCGTGCCGGATTTATAACGATCACAAGAGCCTCAAATATATTTTCAGTCAGAAGGAGCTGAATATTAGACAGAGACGTTGGTTAGAGTTGATAAAGGATTATGATTTGGAAATTCTTTACCACCCCGGGAAAGCCAATGTCGTTGCGGATGCTTTGAGCCGCAAATCGGCGTCTCTTCAAATGCTCGAGGTTCTTACATCTCAGACGAAAATTCGTCAGGACTTAATTGAGCAAGGGATAGAAGTTTGGCTTCAACGAGTACAGGGACAACTGTGTACTCTCGAAATTACTTCGTCTTTGGTTGATGACATCAAAGGGAAGCAGTGGGGTGACCCGATGATTTCTCAATTGAAGGAAGATGTAATTAAAGGAAAAGCTCCTGGCTTTATGATTCACGAGGATAGTATTCTGAGATTTCAGGGCAGGCTTTGTGTTCCGAACGATTTAGAGTTGAGGCAGAAAATTCTCCGAGAAGCACATGCTACGCCTTACTCAATCCACCCTAGTAAGATGTACAAAGATTTGAAGCGTAATTTTTGGTGGAATAACATGAAGAAGGATGTTACGGAGTTTGTACTACGGTGCTTGACGTGTCAGCAAGTCAAGATCGAACATCAACGACCAGCGGGGTTGTTGAAACCACTTCCCATTCCCGAGTGGAAGTGGGAAGATATCTCGATGGATTTCATCACTGGCATGCCGAGAACTCGGACCGGAATGAATATGATTTGGGTAATTGTCGATCGGCTGACCAAGTCTGCACACTTCTTGGGTATTAAGGATACTTGGGGACCAGATAGACTGGCTCGAACCTTTATTGCTGAGATCGTGAGATTACACGGTGCCCCCAAGACCATTGTTTCTGATCGAGACGGCCGTTTCGTATCGCACTTTTGGCAGGCCGTTCATCAGGCTTTGGGTACTGAGTTGAGATTGAGCACTTCTTTTCATCCTCAGACGAATGGACAGACAGAGAGGACGATTCACACATTGGAAGATATGTTACGGGCTTGTGCCTTAGACTGGAGTAATGATTGGGAGCTTCACTTGCCGTTGATCGAGTTTGCTTACAATAATAGTTGGCATACGTCGATCAAAATAGCACCCTTCGAGGCACTTTATGGTAGGCGATGTAGGTCGCCATTATGTTGGGACGAGGCTTGTGAGCTAGTTGGGACGGAGCCGGATATGTTGATGGAGACTAAGGAAAAGATTTCTATAATCCGGACCGACATCGGCTTCCCAGAGTCGTCAGAAATCTTATGCTGATACTCGTCGTCGACCCTTGGAGTTCGAAGTGGGGGATCATGTCTTACTCAAGGTGTCGCCGACCCATGGAGTTTTCCGCTTCGGGAAAAAGGGGAAACTTAGTCCGAGGTATATCGGACCTTTCGAGATTTTGGACAGAGTTGGAGATTTAGCTTATCGCTTGGCGTTGCCTCCAGCTTTGAGTCACGTCCATAGTGTTTTTCATGTGTCTCAGTTGAGAAAGTACGTACCAGATCCGAGCCACATCATCGACTACAGTGAGATTGACGTAGCCGAGGATATTACCTTTCCGGAGAGACCCGTGAAGATCCTTGAGCGTCGCGAGAAACAACTTCGGCATAAGACCATTCCACTGGTTAAAGTGCAATGGTCGAGACATGGAGTCGAGGAGGCAACTTGGGAGACGGAAGAGAAGATGCGGGTGGAATACCCCGAACTATTTATTTCTTAAGTTTCGGGACGAAACTTCTTTTTAGAAGGGGAGAATGTAATACCCGTACTTTTATTGGCTGTTTGACTTTGTCATCCTCCTTATTTTGTCGCTCTGTAAATGCTTGGAGATGTTGTTGATATTGTTATTGAGTTTCGTATCTCGTTTGGTTCTTGATCATGTCGTTTAGACCTTGCGGAAACGTTCTGTGCCAGAGGTATAGCGCACGCTAGGCCTAGGCTAACGCACGCTAATTCTGCTTGATTAACGCACGCTAGCTTTGAGCCGTAGCGCGCGCTAAGAGGATCAGTCAGGTCAGAACCAGTATTTCGGACTGCTCTCTGGACTGGCGGATTAACGCACGTTAGGAGTTTGTTAGCGCGCGCTATCCATGGATAGTAGCGCACGCTAACATCCGTGCGTAGCGCACGCTACCGGGCTGGTCAGCAGAGGCAGTGAGGTTGCCAGGTTTTCTGGACTATCAGATAGCGTACGCTAGGCTTCGGTTAGCGCACGCTAAAGCTATTGCATAACGTACGCTAAATAATAGCGGTAGCGCACGTTAAGTTTTGAGCAGGGCAGAGACAGTAAGTTCTGGACTCCAGTATTGGATGCCACATTTTGGGCTAGCGCACGCTAGGGACAGAAGTTTAGCGCGCGCTAACGGGGCCGACAGAAGCCACTGGACTATCCGGTGACTTCGCTAGTGCACGCTAATGAAGGAGGCGTAGCGTGCGCTAGACTGGACAGATATTTATATGGCAGTTGACTTTATTTTCGTCATTTCTCACCTCCTTCACTTCTTTTCGACGGAAATCACTCGGGAGAGGCGATCTTAGGCGATTGGAAGCGATCTTCCTTCTAACAACAATATATTTGGTTGGAGAACAAGGATTTTTCAACATCTAATTCCTCCTAACGTCCGAATCAAGGTAAAAATCCTTAGAACCCTACTTTTGGGAATTTTGGGGTTTTTCGTAGATTCGTCCGATTTATCCGTTTGGAAGCTTGAGAACCTTGAGATTATGATGTATCTATACCGTATTCATACTTTTCCTATGATTTTATGGTTTGGATTGTGCCGTTCTCGGACTTGTGAGATTTTGGACGATTTTCCAACCTCTAGTTGATTATCCGTATATCTTTATGAATCGTAGACGGGTTTCGGGGGTTTCTTCGTGTAATTTGAATATGGGTAATTGATTATCATATTCCTTGTGAATCGTTTAGGTGCCGGAAGAGCGTTCTTGGACCTACCGATCTCATACCCCTTTTTCCGTTCGTTTTCTCGATGTCTCAAAGGCAAGTATACATTTATGATTGTACGTTCTCGACTTTGAAAGTATGAAGTATTGATGGTATAATTATTTCTAGCCACTCCGGGACGGGCCGATGGTCCTCTGAGGGTTTCGTAGCCTCTGGTGCGATTCCATGGTTGATATGAATGAACCGTTTCTACGGCATTCATATGAAATATTGTTGGCATGTAATGAACGAACCGTTTTGACGGCATTCCTACATGTAACGGCGTATGATATGAACGAACCGTTTCTACGGCATTCACATACGTCTTGAGATTTTAGTTATTCCGGAATACTAGTCTTGAATTGATGAATTGACGGTTACATTTACTTTATTGTCGAGGAATATTGTGTTTCATATTTGATATACTTGCACTAGCTATTCGACGGCTAACCCCTTTATGGGGGAAATACTTTTTATGTATTTCAGGTTCCAGGAGAGCGGACAGGCAGGTATCGGGTCGGCATGAAGATGGTGGGCAAGTGTGATACTGTGTCTTTCTTTCAGTTATTTCTTTGGAGTTTCCCATTCAGTGTTGTTGTACTGGATTGACTATTGAATACTCGAGTATTGTTTTCCCTTTTCCTTGATGTTCCGGCCTCGCTTGCCAAGTATTGATTCGAGTTGTGATGTTTGTGAATACATTGGTTATGTTTTGAATACCTTTGTATTGTTTTTCATTCCATTGTGTGTAGACCTCATCGGTCAAATTTTATGGTTCCGCATATGTTTAGCCTTGTGGGTCCCACGACGGGGCTTACGGCGCTGTAATATTCCCTGAATAACTTGGGGGTGTGACACGAATAACCCCAAATAAAAACGTGTCAAATTTTATAAACCCATAGGGATTAATTATGGAAAAAAAAATCAAGAAAACGGCCCGACTCAATTTTCTCCCATTTAACGTGTACTAAGCACTATGAGAATTCTCCAAAAATCGAGTTCTCGTAGTATCAGCACCGATTCGTGTCCAAACAACCCCAAATAAAAGCGTGTTGAATTTTATAAAGCATAGGGACAAATTATGAAAAAGTATCAAGAAAACGGTCCGACTCAATTTTCTCTCATTTCACGTGTAAGAACTAACAACTATGAGAATTTTCCAAAAACCGAGTTCTCGTCGTATCAGCTCCGATTCGAGTCCGAACAACCCCAAATAAAAGCATGTCAAATTTTATAAACCATAGGGACAAATTATGAAAAATCAAGAAAAGCGATCAATCAATTTTCTCCCATTTCCCGTGTACTTAACCACTATGAGAATTTCCAAAAATCGAGTTGTCGTCGTATCAGCTCCGATTCGGGCCCGAACAACCCCAAATAAAAGCGTGTTAAATTTTACAAACCCATAGGGACAAATTATGGAAAAATATCAAGAAAACGTCCCGAATCAATTTTCTCCCATTTCCGGTGTACACCCTATGAGAATTTTTCGAAAACTAAGTTCTCGTCGTATCAGCTCCGATTCGGGTCCGAACAACCCCAAATAAAAGCGTGTCCAATTTTATAAACCCATAAGGACAAATTATGAAAAAAAATCAAGAAAACGGTCCGACTCAATTTTCTCTCATTTCCCGTGTAATAACTAACCACTATGAGAATTTTCCAAAAAATGAGTTCTCGTCAGACACTCCGATTCGGTCCGAATAACCCCAAGTAAAAGCGAGTAAATTTTATAAACCCATAGGGACAAATTATGTAAAAATCAAGAAAACGGCCCGACTCAATTTTCTCCCATTTCCCGTGTACTAACCACTATGAGAATTCTCCAAAAATCGAGTTCTCGTCGTATCAGCTCTGATCGTGTCCGAACAACCCCAAATAAAAGCGTGTCAAATTTTATAAACCCATAGGGGCAAATTATGAAAAAATATCAAGAAAATGGTCCGACTCAATTTTCTCCCATTCCTAGTGTACTAACCCCTATGAGAATTTTCCGAAAACCGAGTTCTCATCGTATCAGCTCCGAACAACCCCAAATAAAAGCATGTAAAATTTTACAAATCCATAGGGGCAAATTATGAAAAAAATCAAGAAAACGGCCCGACTCAATTTTCTCCCATTTCCGTGTACTAACCACTATGAGAATTTTTCCGAAAACCGAGTTTTCGTCGTATCAGCTCTGATTCATGTCATAACAACCCCAAATAAAAGCGTGTCAAATTTTATAAACCCATAGGGACAAATTGTGAAAGATTATCAAGAAAACGGCCCGACACAATTTTCTCCTATTTTTTGTGTACTAACCAATGTGAGAATTTTTCGAAAATCAAGTTCTCGTCGTATCAGCTCCGATTCGGGTCCGAACAACCCCAAATAAAAAAAAACAAACCAAACCAAACATACCCAGTATATCCCGCACAGAGCAGGGTCTGTGGAGGGTAAGATGTACGCAGACCATGCCCCTATATTTTACGGTAGGGAGGCTGTTTCCGTGAAGACCCCCAGCTTAGTGCAAAACAAAGTAATGAGTGATATATACAAAAAACATATGATTCGAAAAAGCTCAAAACCATACATGAGCCCATAGCTTAATTCACATGAGACTTACCTAAGGGGACTTGGGCAACTACACTCTCGATGAACGCTGCTCTAACAGAAGAGAGGTTGACTCTGCGCATAGCTCCCTGTAAAAAATACACCACACGCAAAAGGCAATAGGATAAAATATACAATAAAAGTAAAAGAAAAAAAATTACAATGCTCCAGGTCAAAGCTAACCGAGACAACCTAACCCTGAGGCTCTCTACTACAGCACCGCTCCCTACAAAAGAATCTACAACTCTGATATGGCGACTCCATGAGCACCTATCCACAGTCATGGTCTCGGAAAGGTTTAAGGCCTTCAGATCTAATCTCACCTGCTCCTCCTACATCCTCCTCGGTCTGCCTATCCTCCTCCCCCCGACAACCAATAAACTCTCGACCCTCCTCACCGGAACAGATGTCTGCCTCCTGCGGATGTGGCCAAACCATCTCAATCTCCATTCCCTAATTTCCGCATAAATTGGCGCCACTTCTAGCACGTTCCTGAAAACCCCGTTCGAGATTCTATCCAACATTGTGCGACCACACGACCAACGTAACATTCTCATTTCAGCCACTTCCAACTTGCTCTCAAGTGACTTCTTCATCGCCTAACATTCAGAGCCATACAACATTGCATGCCTGATTGCCGCTCTATAGAATTTACCCTTCAACTTTAGAGGGACTTTCTTGTCGCACAGGACCCCTGTCGCTGCTCTCCACCTTAGCCACCCCGCCTTGATACGATGAGTGACATCATCTTCACACTCACCTTCCTTCTGAATGATCGAACCTAAATACTTGAACTTATCCGTACGGGGTACGATCTGATCCGCAATCATTACCTCTACTTCTTCCTCATTAGCCTCACCACTAAAGTTACATCAGAGATACTCGGTCTTAGACCGGCTCACACGCAAGCCTTGGGATTCTAACTTAGATCTCCATAGCTCCAACTTCGAGTTCACCTCCCTACTCGACTCCGACACTAACACAATGCCATCAGCAAAAAGCATGCACCACGAGACGCCATCCTGTGTCCCCCGCGAAATGACATCAAGGATTAGAGCGAAGAGAAGAGGGCTAAGCGCCGACCCCTGGTGTAGCCCTATCTCAATCGGGAGAACTGGGTGTCACCAACTGGGGTCCTAACGCAAGTCCAAGCTTGGGAGTACATGTCTTAGATTGCTCTAACGAATGGCAATGACACCCTCCTCTCTTCTAGGCTCCTCCAAATAACATTATGTGGAATGCTATCATAAGCCTCCTCTAGATCAATGAACACTATATGGATATCCTTACGCCGCTCTCTAAACTTCTCCATAAGGCGTCTGACGAGATGAATGGCCTCAGTCGAGGACCTCCCCGGCATGAAGCCAAATTGGTTCTCTGAGATCTCAACTTCTCTTCTAACCCTGCATTCCACCACTCTTTCCCAAAGTTTCATAGTATGACTGAGGAGTTTAATACCCCTATAGTTACTACAACTCTGAGCATCGCCTTTGTTCTTGAAAAACGGCACGACAATACTATGCCTCCACTCCATCGGCATCTTAAAACCTCTGAGGAGGATGTTGAACAGCTCTGCTAGCCACTGAACTCCAACTTCTACCAGACAAAGCCACACCTTTATAGGGATCTGATCCGGGCCTACAGCCTTATCTCTATCCATTTTCATTAGGACACCCTTTACTTCCTCCTTGCTGATGCTCTCGCAGGAACTAAATGAAGGAGCAGAAGAAAGACTAACTCATTGCACCATCGAGTCGCTTCCCCTAGCCTCATTGAAAAGTTCAAAAAAAATACTTATTCCACCTCTCCTTTATAGCCACATCGTTCACTAACACTTGGCCCAAATCATCCTTAATAAACTTAACGGGACCCAGGTCGCGCCGCACTCTTTCCCTAGCTTTCGCTAGTTTAAAAATAGCATTCGATCCTTATTTGGTGTCTAGGCGCTTGTACATCTCCTCGTATGCCTCACCTTTAGCCTTAGCCACTACCTTCTTAGCCTTCCTTTTCGACACCTTGTATGCTACAATCTTCAAGAGTCTCTCCTCCCCATCACAAGCCGACAAAAGCTCCTTGAATAGCGCTTGTTTAGCCTTAACCTTCTTTTGGACCTCCATATTTCACCTCCATGCCTCCCTAGGTCCACTAGACCTGCCCAAAGAAACCCCTACCACCTTCTTGCCCACACTCCTAATAGCATTGGCCATGCTGGTCCACATAAGGTTAGCATCGCTCCCCCGTAAAAAACCTCCTTCGTGGATCAGAGACTCCCTGAATTCTGTCGCCTTCTCACCCTTCAGATCCTTCCAGAGAATCCTAGGTCTAGCTTCTCTAGCCCTGCTAACAACACGACTTCCTATTGATAAATCCATAGCCAGCATCCGGTGTTGAGAAGCACAAGCTTTGCTCCGGAACACCTTGCAGTCCACGCATGACCTAGCATCACGACTACACAAAAGAAGGTAGTCTATTTGTGTGTTGTGCCCCCCATTACCGAAGGTGATGAGCTTCTCAACCCCAAATAAAAGCGTGTCAAATTTTATAAACCCATAGGGACAAATTATGAAAAATATCAAGAAGGCGGCCCGACTCAATTTTCTCCCATTTCCCGTGTACTAACCACTATGAGAATTTTCCAAAAATCGAGTTCTCGTCGTTTCAGCTCCGATTCAGGTCCGAAGTTCAGCCAATAAAAGCGTGTAAAATTTTATAAACCCATATGGACAAATTATGAAAAAATATTAAGAAAATAGCCCGACTCAATTTTCTTCTATTTCCCGTGTACTAACCACTATGAGAATTTTTCAAAAAATGAGTTCTCGTCGTATCAGCTCCTATTCGGGTCCGAACAACCCCAAATAAAAGCGTGTCAAATTTTATAAACCCATAGCAACAAATTATGAAAAAATATCAAGAAAACTGTCCGACTCAATTTTCTCTCATTTCCCGTGTAATAACTAACCACTATGAGTATTTTCCAAAAACCAAGTTCTCGTCGTATTACCCGATTCGGGTCCGAACAACCCCAAATAAAAGCGTGTCAAATTTTATAAACCCATAGGTACAAATTTTAGAAAAAAATCAAGAAAACGGTCCGACTCAATTTTCTCCCATTTCCCACTATGAGAATTTTCAAAAACCGAGTTCTCGTCGTATCGGCTCCGATTCGATTCTGAACAACCCCAAATAAAAGTGTGTCAAATTTTATAAACCCATAGGGACAAATTATGAAAAATATAAAGAGACCGGCCCGAATCAATTTTCTCCCATTTCCGGTGTACAACCTATGAGAATTTTCCTAAAACTGAGTTCTCGTCGTATCAGCTCTGATTCGGGTCCGAACAATCCCAAATAAAAGCGTGTCAAATTTCATAAACCCATAGGGACAAATTACGATAAAAATCAAGAAAACGGTCCAACTCAATTTTCTCTCATTTCCCCTGTAATAACTAACCACTATGAGAATTTTCCAAAAAACGAGTTCTCGTCGTATCAGCTCCGATTCGGGTCCGAACAACCCCAAATAAAAGCGTGTCAACTTTTATAAACCCATATGGACAAATTATGAAAAAGTATCAAGAAAATGGTCAGACTCAATTTTCACTCATTTCCCGTGTAATAACTAACCACTAAGAGAATTTTCCAAAAACCGAGTTCTCGTCGTATCAGCTCCAATTCATGTCCGAACTGTAATACCCCAATTTTTCGAATATATTTTTCGTTTATATATTGGATATCGTGGATGGTTAATTATGCTCGAGGACGTTGGGAATGTTTGATAATGTTATTGAATTGAGTATATGTATTGATTTTGCCGTATGTTCGTATTCGGTATGCCGTGACATTGGACAGGAATTGCTGAAATTGGCTAAGTATGGAATTGTTACGTACGTTATCAAGGTGAGCTCACGTACGTAAGATTGGCATGTTTACGTATGTTAAGGCTAAGGTATTACGTACGTAACGAAGGCATCGGACAGGACCGAGTCCTGGCCGGCATGCGGGACCTAGTGTCGGCAACTTTCGGCGGAGGATGTTGACAGGTGAGTCAACGTACGTGTTACGTACGTTATACAGGACGTGTTATGTACATAACACGACCATTGTACTGTAGCAAGTCAACTGGTATATTACGTACGTTATATGGCATGTGTTACGTACATAAGGAAGTTCACGCTGAGGCGTAGGTGCAGGATGGCATTACGTACGCTAACCAGGACAAGATAGCGTACGTAAGAGGTGTTACGTACGTTAACTTGGGAATGTACGTACGTAACGAGCGGGGAGTTTATATAAGGAAGGGCCGTCATTTCATTTCACTTCAGTTTTTCACTTCGTTTTTCTCACCTTCAACCCTTATAGATGGGTTCTTAATCCTTCTAAATCGATCATGAGCTTAAAAACATGGAATTGGAGATCAGGATATGTAGATATTGATGATTCTTGAAGTTATTCATGATTCTTTGGATGGAGTTCTAGTGTTCTTCTTTTTGGTTCGTCTAAACCAGGTAATCTTCGTATTCCTTTGTTAATGGTTCGTTTTTCTTGGATGATTACATGTGAGGAACATGTTGGATAATCATATAACGATGTTATATGGGATTTTATGGTTTTGATAAGAACTTCGAATGTTTCTTCATATTATTAAAGATGATGATTCGTTTAAACCGTTTTGAGATGGATTTCTGGATCAAAATACGAGGTTGAATTCCAGATTGTGTATGTTATGATCATTGTTACCAAGTTGGTTCGATTATTGATATGATTGTTGTTCTAGGTTGATTAACCAATAGGTATAATCGTTTTGCCGCGGTGAAAAGCCGTAGATTCCGTCCAGTCGGGGCTGAAGAGCTCGTAGATGAGGGCGATGAGTTCGGTGTTGGTTTTGTTATGTTGGTATCCAGGCAAGTGTTTACTTGTTCGATTGTAATGTTTTGATGAGTAATTCCATTTACATTTCATAAGTATTTTATGTTGTATTGCATATTGACGAATGTTCAGTGATGTTCTAAAAGGATTAGAATGCACAGTTGATGATTGTTGAGATACTTGGACAATCTTGGGAAGATTGTAGTATTCGGATATTGTTGATGTCATTTTGGATATTCTTGGTCTGTGGTATGCATTTCGGAAGGAAGTCCGGACAAAGGTATGTTTTATGGTAATCGTACATAGAGGATTATGTACGAGAAAGTATTCGGTATTGAGGTATTATACAGTATTATTGTGATACTGGGATTTTTATGGTATTATCGTGATATTGGGATTTTGACGAGAATGGTTGGATTACCGGAAGTGGTAAGGTTATCGTTGAGGTTATTATTCTTATGATGCATGGCATGTGAATATTTATGTTTATGTACTTGCGGTTATTTGTCGGGCATTATTGCTGACCCCGTTGTGGGACTTGTTTTTCAGGTATTGAGGACTTTGATGGTAGCGGTCGTGAGGCGAGGATTCCGGACGATACTGGCTATGGCATATTGTTGGGGAATCGTGTATTTTGTTTGTATATATCATTATTGATGTATATGTATCTTGGACTGTATTTCTATCCGTTGCGTGAGTTCTTTCAAATGGCTTTCGGTTTTATGCCAATTGAGTTTGATTTCGAAAACCGATTCCCTTAACCGAGTTTTTGGCCTTGTTTGTCTTGACGGTAGTTGGTGTTTTCAAATGATTTTGTGAGTTTTGGAGTATACTACCGTCATAGGCCTTTTTGGGCATTTTTGTAATTGGTTTTTAGCCTGGTGGGTTTCGGTGCGGGGCCCACGGCGTGTAATATTCCCGTAAGGTTTTTGGGGGTGTTACAAATATGGTATCAGAGCCCAAGGTTTTGTGATAACCGGGCATGTGTGTTATGTGGCTCTACCGGTGTGGTAGTAGCGTGATGGTTGTGATGTTTTGGAACTGTGTGATTTTTGAGTACTGTCGTGGTGATGTGTAGGTTTGGGGATTGTTGGTGTTCCCGAGACCGACGAGGCAGGGAGTGAACGCCAGTGCCGTGGTCATGTGCAATGTGCGGCTCCAATCGAGAAGTGAACGCCGGTGCGAGGCACGTGCAATGTGCGGCTTTCGATGTGGAGTGGAACGTCGGTGATACGTGCATGTGACAAGGAGCGGCTCATGCGCTTTAGGTGAGGATACACAGCGTCACAGATCCCACAAAACTCGACAGTGCTCTAAACTTGTTGTGGTCTTGGCGGAGACCAATCGTTTTCAAATTGTGATTATTCCTGTTTTGGCATTCTTATTGTGTCGAGATTTTTGAAATGGTGTCATATGCTAGTATCACGGGATATCTTCATCTTCACTGACCTGTAAGTATGTTGTTCGGATTATTCGATAATTCTTGGTTATCTTGGTGATTTTGGATTTTCCGTTGAAATGTTGTTTGTGCGAGTGATGCAAGTTTCGAGGACGAAACTTATTTTTAAGGGGGGTAGAGTGTAATACCCCAATTTTTCGGATATATTTTTCGTTTATATATTGGATATCGTGGATGGTTAATTATGCTCGAGGATGTTGGGAACGTTTGATAATGTTATTGAATTGAGTATATGTATTGATTTTGCCGTATGTTCGTATTCGGTATGTCGTGACATTAGACAGGAATTGCTGAAATTGGCTAAGTATGGAATTGTTACGTACGTTATCAAGGTGAGCTTACGTACGTAAGATTGGCATGGTTACGTACGTTAAGGCTAAGGTATTGCGTATGTAACGAAGGCATCGGACAGGACCGAGTCCTGGCCGACAGGCGGGACCCAGTGTCGGCAACTTTCGGCGGAGGATGTTGACAGGTGAGTCAACGTACGTGTTACGTACGTTATACAGGACGTGTTACGTACGTAACACGACCATTGTACTGTAGCAAGTCAACTGGTATATTACGTACGTTATATGGCATGGGTTACGTATGTAAGGAAGTTCACGTTTTGAGGCAGTAGGGTCTGCGATGGCATTACGTACGCTAACCAGGACAAGATAGCGTACGTAAGAGGTGTTACGTACGTTAACTTGGGAATGTTATGTACGTAACGAGCGGGGAGTTTATATAAGGAATGGTCGTCATTTCATTTCACTTCAGTTTTTCACTTCGTTTTTCTCACCTTCAACCCTTATAGATGGGTTCTTAATCCTTCTAAGTCGATCATGAGCTTAAAAACATGGAATTGGAGATCGGGATATGTAGATATTGATGATTCTTGAAGTTATTCATGATTCTTTGGATGGAGTTCTAGTGTTCTTCTTTTTGGTTCGTCTAAACCAGGTAATCTTCGTATTCCTTTGTTAATGGTTCATTTTTCTTGGATGATTACATATGAGGAACATGTTGGATAATCGTATAACGATGTTATATGGGATTTTATGGTTTTGATAATAACTTCGAATGTTTCTCCATATTATTAAAGATGATGATTCATTTAAACTGTTTTGAGATGGATTTCTGGATCAAAATACGAGGTTGAATTCAGTTGTGTATGATATGATCATTGTTACCAAGTTGGTTCGATTATTGATATGATTGTTGTTCTAGGTTGATTAACCAATAGGTATAATCGTTTTGCCGCGGTGAAAAGCCATAGATTCCGTCCAGTCGGGACTGAAGAGCTCGTAGATGAGGGCGATAAGTTCGGTGTTGTTTTTGTTATGTTGGTATCCAGGCAAGTGTTTACTTGTTCGGTTGTAATGTTTTGATGAGTAATTCCATTTACATTTCATAAGTATTTTATGTTGTATTGCATATTGACGAATGTTCAGTGATGTTCTAAAAGGATTAGAATGCACAGTTGATGATTGTTGAGATACTTGGACAATCTTGGGAAGATTGTAGTATTCGGATATTGTTGATGTCATTTTGGATATTCTTGGTCTGTGGTATGCATTTCGGAAGGAAGTCCGGATAGAGGTATGTTTTATGGTAATCGTACATAGAGGATTATGTACGAGAAAGTATTCGGTATTGAGGTATTATACGGTATTATTGTGATACTGGGATTTTTATGGTATTATCGTGATATTGGGATTTTGACGAGAATCGTTGGATTACCGGAAGTGGTAAGGTTATCGTTGAGGTTATTATTCTCATGATGCATGGCATGTGAATATTTATGTTTATGTACTTGCGGTTATTTGTCGGGCATTATTGCTGACCCCGTTGTGGGACTTGTTTTTCAGGTATTGAGGACTTTGATGGTAGCGGTCGTGAGGCGGGGATTCCGGACGATACTGGCTATGGCATATTGTTGGGGAATCGTGTATTTTGTTTGTATATATTATTATTGATGTATATGTATCTTGGACTGTATTTCTATCCGCTGCGTGAGTTCTTTCAAATGGCTTTCGGTTTTATGCCAACTGAGTTTGATTTCGAAAACCGATTCCCTTAACCGAGTTTTTGGCCTTGTTTGTCTTGACGGTAGTTGTTGTTTTCAAATGATTTTGTAAGTTTTGGAGTATACTACCGTCATCGGCCTTTTTGGGCGTTTTGTAATTGGTTTTTAGCCTGGTGGGTTCCGCGCGGGGCCCACGGCGTGTAATATTCCGTAAGGTTTTTGGGGTGTTACACGAACAACCCCAAATAAAAATGTGTCAAATTTTATAAACCCATAGGTATTAATTATGGAAAAAATCAAGAAAACGGCCCGACTCAATTTTCTCCCATTTCCCGTGTACTAAGCACTATGAGAATTCTCCAAAAATCGAGTTCTCGTAGTATCAGCTCCGATTCGTGTCCGAACAACCCCAAATAAAAGCGTGTCAAATTTTATAAACACATAGGGACAAATTATGAAAAAGTATCAACAAAATGGTTCGACTCAATTTCTCTCATTTCCCGTGTAAGAACTAACAACTATGAGAATTTTCCAAAAACGGAGTTCTCGTCGTATCAGCTCCGATTCGAGTCCGAACAACCCCAAATAAAAGCATGTCAAATTTTATAAACCATAGGGACAAATTATGAAAAAATCAAGAAAACAGTCCGACTCAATTTTCTCCCATTTCACTTCTACAAACCACAATGTGGATAACCAAAATACGAGATCTCGTCGTATCACCTCCGATTCGGGCCCGAAAATCCCAAATAAAAGCGTGTTAAAATTTATAAACCCATAGGGACAAATTATGGAAAAATATCAAGAAAACGGCCCGAATCAATTTTCTCCCATTTCCGGTGTACACCCTATGAGAATTTTTCAAAAACTAAGTTCTCATCGTATCAGTTCCGATTCGGGTCCAAACAACCCCAAATAAAAGCGTGTCAAATTTTATAAACCCATAGGTACAAATTTTGGAAAAAATCAAGAAAACGGTCCGACTCAATTTTCTCCCATTTCCCACTATGAGAATTTCCAAAAACCGAGTTCTCGTCAGACGGCCGATTCGATTCTGAACAACCCCAAATAAAAGTGTGTCAAATATTATAAACCATAGGGACAAATTATGAAAAATATAAAGAGAACGGCCCGAATCAATTTTCTCCCATTTCCGATGTACAACCTATGAGAATTTTCCTAAAACTGAGTTCTCGTCGTATCAGCTCTGATTCGGGTCCGAACAACCCCAAATAAAAGCGTGTCAAATTTCATAAACCCATAGGGACAAATTACGATAAAAACAAGAAAACGGTCCAACTCAATTTTCTCTCATTTCCCGTTTAATAACTAACCACTATGAGAATTTTCCAAAAAACGAGTTCTCGTCGTATCAGCTCCGATTCGGGTCCGAACAACCCCAAATAAAAGCGTGTCAACTTTTATAAACCCATAGGGACAAATTATGAAAAAGTATCAAGAAAATGGTCAGACTCAATTTTCACTCATTTCTCGTGTAATATCTAACCACTATGATAATTTTCCAAAAATCGAGTTCTCGTCGTATCAGCGCCGATTCTGGTCCTGACAGCCCCAAATAAAATAGTGTCAAATTTTATAAACCCATAGGGACAATTTATGAATAAAATCAATAAAATGGCCCGACTCAATTTTCTCCTATCATGGTATACTAACCCCTATAAGAATTTTCCGAAACCGAAGTTCTCGTCAGACGCTCCGATTCGGGTCCGAACACCTCCAAATAAAAGCGTGACAAATTGTATAAACCCATAGGGATAAATTATGAAAAAAATCAAGAAAACATCCCGACTCAATTTTCTCCCATTTCCCGTGTACTAACCACTATGAGAATTTTCCGAAAACCGAGTATCAACTTCGATTCGGGTCCGAACAACCTCAAATAAAAGAGTGTCAAATTTTATAAATCCATAGGGACAAATTATGAAAAAAATATCAAGAAAACATCCTGACTCAATTTTCTCCCATTTCCCGTGTACTAACCATTATGAGAATTTTCCGAAAACCGAGTTCTCGTCGTATCATCTCCGATTCGCGTTCGAACAACCCCAAATAAAAGCGGGTCAAATTTTGTAAACCCATAAGGACAAATTATGAAAAAATATCAATAAAATTGCCCGACTCAATTTTCTCCCATTTCCGGTGTACTAATCCCTATGAAAATTTTCCGAAAACCGAGTTCTCATCATATCAGCTCCGATTCGGGTCCGAACAACCCCAAATAAAAACGGCCCAACTCAATATTCTTCCATTTCGCGTGTACTAACCACTATGAGAATTTTTCAAAAACTGAGTTCTCGTCGTATCAGCTCTGATTCGGGTCCGAACAACCCCAAATAAAAGTCTGTCAAGTTTTATAAACCCATAGGGATAAATTATGAAAAAAATCTAGAAAACAGCCCGACTCAATTTTCTCCCATTTCCCGTGTACTAACCACTATAAGAATTTTCCAAAAACCGAGTTCTCGTCGTATCGGCTTCGATTCGGGTCCGAACAACCCCAAATAAAAACATGTCAAATTTTATAAACCCATAGGGACAAATTATGAAAAAGATCAAGAAAACGGCCCGACTCAATTTTCTCTCATTTCCCGTGTAAGAACTAACAACTATGAGAATTCTCCAAAAATCGAGTTCTCGTCATATCACCTCCGATTCGTGTCCGAACAACCCCAAATAAAAGCGTGTCAAATTTTATAAACCCATAGGGACAAATTATGAAAAAAATCAAGAAAATGGTCCGACTCAATTTTCTCTCATTTCCCGTGTAATAACTAACCACTTTGAGAATTTTCCAAAAAACGAGTTCTTGTCGTATCAGCTCCGATTCGGGTCTGAACAACCTTAAATAAAATTGTGTCAAATTTTATAAATCCATAAGGAAAAATTATGTAAAAAAATCAAGAAAATGGACCGACTCAATTTTCTCCCATTTCCCGTGTACTAACCACTATGCGAATTTTCCAAAACCGAGTTCTCGTCGTATCAGCTTCGATTCGGGTCCGAACAACCCCAAATAAAAACATGTCAAATTTTATAAACCCATAGGGACAAATTATGAAAAAGATCAAGAAAACGGCCCGACTCAATTTTCTCCCATTTCTCATGTACTAACCACTGAGAATTTTCCAAAAACCGAGTCCTCGTCGTATCAGCTCCGATTCGAGTCCGAACAATCTCAAATAAAAGCGTGTCAAGATTTATAAACCCATAGGGACAAATTATGAAAAAGTATCAAGAAAATGGTCAGATTCAATTTTCTCTCATTTCCCGTGTAATAACTAACCACTATGAGAATTTTCCAAAAATCGAGTTCTCGTCGTATCAGCTCCGATTCGTGTCCGAACAACCCCAAATAAAAGCGTGTCAAATTTTATAAACCCATAGGGATAAATTATGGAAAAAATAAAGAAAACGGCCCGACTCAATTTTCTCCCATTTCCCGTGTACTAAGCGCTATGAGAATTCTCCAAAAATCGAGTTCTCGTCGTATCAGCTCTGATCGTGTCCGAACAACCTCAAATAAAAGCATGTCAAATTTTATAAACCCATAGGGACAAATTATGAAAAAGTATCAAGAAAACGGTCCGACTCAATTTTCTCTCATTTCCCGTGTAAGAACTAACAACTATGAGAATTCTCCAAAAATCAAGTTCTCGTCGTATCAGCTCCGATTCGTGTCCGAACAACCCCAAATAAAAGCGTGTCAAATTTTATAAACCCATAGGGACAAATTATGAAAAAAATCAAGAAAATGGTCCGACTCAATTTTCTCTCATTTCCCGTGTAATAACTAACCACTGTGAGAATTTTCCAAAAAACGAGTTCTTGTCGTATCAGCTCCGATTCGGGTCCGAACAACCTTAAATAAAAGTGTGTCAAATTTTATAAATCCATAGCGACAAATTATATAAAAAAAATCAAGAAAACGGACCGACTCAATTTTCTCCCATTTCCCGTGTACTAACCACTATGCGAATTTTCCAAAACCGAGTTCTCGTCAGACGGCTTGATTCGGTCCGAACAACCCCAAATAAAAACATGTCAAATTTTATAAATCCATAGGGACAAATTATGAAAAAGATCAAGAAAACGGTCCGACTCAATTTTCTCCCATTTCTCATGTACTAACCACTATGAGAATTTTCCAAAAACCGAGTTCTCGTCCTATCACCTCCAATTCGTGTCCGAACTGTAATACCCGTACTTTTATTGGCTGTTTGACTTTGTCATCCTCCTTATTTTGTCGCTCTGTAAATGCTTGGAGATGTTGTTGATATTGTTATTGAGTTTCGTATCTCGTTTGGTTCTTGATCATGTCGTTTAGACCTTGCAGAAACGTTCTGTGCCAGAGGTATAGCGCACGCTAGGCCTAGGCTAACGCACGCTAATTCTGCTTGATTAGCGCACGCTAGCTTTGAGCCGTAGCGCGCGCTAAGAGGATCGATCAGTCGAACCCGATTTCTGGATCGCTTCGGATCGGCGGATTAACGCACGCTAGGAGTTTGTTAGCGCGCGCTATCCATGGATAGTAGCGCACGCTAACATCCGTGCATAGCGCACGCCACGGCCGGCCGCCAGAGGCAGTGAGGTTGCCAGGTTTTCTGGACTATCAGATAGCGTACGCTAGGCTTCGGTTAGCGCACGCTAAAGCTATTGCATAACGCATGCTAAATAATAGCGGTAGCGCACGTTAAGTTTTGAGCAGGGCAGAGACAGTAAGTTCTGGACTCCAGTATTGGATGCCACATTTTGGGCTAGCGCACGCTAGGGACAGACGTTTAACGCGCGCTAACGGGGCCGACAGAAGCCACTGGACTATCCGGTGACTTCGCTAGCGCACGCTAATGAAGGAGGCGTAGCGTGCGCTAGACTGGACAAATATTTATATGGCAGTTGACTTTATTTTCGTCATTTCTCACCTCCTTCACTTCTTTTCGACGGAAATCACTCAGGAGAGGCGATCTTAGGCGATTGGAAGCGATCTTCCTTCTAACAACAATATATTTGGTTGGAGAACAAGGATTTCTCAACATCTAATTCCTCCTAACGTCCGAATCAAGGTAAAAATCCTTAGAACCCTACTTTTTGGGAATTTTGGGGTTTTTCGTAGATTCGTCCGATTTATCCGTTTGGAAGCTTGAGAACCTTGAGATTATGATGTATCTATACCGTGTAATACCCGTAATTTTGTTCCCCGGAAATTTTCTATTTTTGTCGGAAGTCTATTTTGACGACTTGCTTGGGACCGTTTCGTCATCCTGAGAATGATTAATTCTACACTTTTTGTCATCCGAGTTCGTTTCGGTATCGTTCTGTTGAATTCCGTGTTCTTTAGCGACTTTTCCACGTATGAGTTCGACTTTGTTAAATCACCATAAATTCTTGGAAACTCCAAAAATTCTGAATCTTGGCAATATTATAAAACATCGAGTTAGATTTCCAATGGTTCAAACGGTGAGTCCATCGGAGTCCAGACGAGGGAGTTATGGTCGAAATAGCTAAGTCACTCTCATTTTCCAGATTCGGCCAAAACCGCTGTGCCGGTCTTTGCGGCACACCTGGGCTGAGTCGCGGCACACTGCCGAGCCCTGGGAGCAAATTTTGGGCCTGTGCCGCGGCACACTTCTACTGAGCCGCGGCACACATGACAGTTTACCCTATATCTGCGTTTTCTTAAGCGGATCACCTCATTTTTTCCCCATTTCTTCACTTGGGCACGAGAGAGGAGGCTTGAGAGGAAGACGTTTCTTCACCTATCACTTGAGTGTGTGATTTCTCTTCATCTCTTTTCGATTGTGAAGCTCGGATCATCGATCTATGGAGTATTCTTCGAATCATAGTGCTTGGATCTTCAAGAGGTAATCTCTTCAACATCTTGGATTTCGATTTTGTATTGGGTAATGATGTTTTGGGTGTTAAAATCATGGGGTATGAAGTGATATACGCATGATTATGGACATGTTTGAGTATTCATCGGATTATTGAAAGATTATTCAAGAACACTTCGAATTTTGTGTTGGAAATTGGGGATTTTGTTTGACTTCATCCTTTTAATCCGTAGTAATTTTGATTAGTGATGGATTGATGATGATTTAGGTGTATTCTATCATTTCCATCGTTATTCCACGGTTGGAGTGTATTGATTAAATCGTTTTGGTTGAGTTATTAGTCGACGCCTTGAAGGTGTCCGACAAAGGTCTAAGAGGGGGGTTTGTGCGTTGTACGATGATTATTCATCGTACGATTGTTGATTTATCATTGATATGACTTAGGGACGAAATCCTTGTGAAGAACTCAAGTCGGAACCCTTCCGCTCGTCTTCTTCGTGTTTCAAGCTTCCCGGTCGAACCGTGTTCTTCGGGATCTTCTAACGCTTATTAAGGCAAGTATACATTTATGATTATGCGTTCGACTTTGAAAGTAAGAGGAATTGATGGTATGATATGAACGAACCGCTTTTACGGCATTCATAGAAATATTGATGGCATATCATGAGCGAACCGTTTTACGGCATTCATAGATATATTGTTGGCATGTAATGAACGAACCGCTTTTGGCATTCCTACATGTATCGGCGTATGAGGTGAACGAACCGTTTCTACGGCATTCACATACGTAACGGCGTATGAGGTGAACGAACCGTTTCTACGGCATTCACATACGTCTTATGAGATTTTAGTTATTCCGAATACTAATCTTAAATTGATGAATTGACGGATATTGATGAATTGACGGATTACATTTACTTTATTGTCGAGGAGTATTATGTTTCATATTGTTATACTTGCACTAGCTATTCGACGGCTAACCCTTTATGGGGAAATACGTTTCATGTATTTCGAGTTCCAGGAGAGCGGACAGGTGGGTATCGGGTCGGCATGAAGATGATGGGCAAGTGTGATACCGTGTCTTGTCTCCGGTTATTTTCTTGGATTCCTCCATTCAGTGTTGTTGTACTGGAATGGATTTTTAAATACTCGAGTATTGTATTTCAGTTTCCTTGATGTTCCGGCCTGTGTTGCCGAGGTATTGATTTGTGCAGTGATGTATATGGTTTCATTGGTTATGGTTTTGAATACCATTTGTATCGTCTTTCTTTCCATTGTATGTAGACCTTCTCGGTCAAGTTTATAGTTCTGCATATGTTTAGCCTTGTGGGTCCCACGGCGGGGCTCACGGCGCTGTAATATACCCTGAATAACTTGGGGGTGTTACAGAATATGGTATCAGAGCTTAGGTTTATGGATACCTAGGCTGTCGGTGTTTTGGGTCGATTGAGTCGGCATTTGCCCTGATATCACTACTCTGCCATCATCACGGTCGGCCGGTACTTGTAAGTCCTCTCACTCTTCTTGTATTTTTCTTAATCGTTTCGTTTATAGCTTGGTATTCTTGGGATTTGGTCACTTCGAGAATGTGCGATTCGGATTATACTTACGCACGGATGTGCCCTTCAGAATGTTGGCTGCAAGTAGGAAGAATCGTGGCCGTGGTCATGGACGTGAACTCTTCCTTGAGATTTTGTTAAGTTGCTAATTGCGATAATGGTGTGTATCGGTATTATGTTGAGACTTTGTTTAGAGTCGCATGCTAGTATCACGGGAGATCTTCGTCTTCACTGACCTGTAAGTATGTTGTTCGGATTATTCGATAATTCTTGGTTATCTTGGTGATTTTGGATTTATATGTTGTTGGCGACAGGTTGCAAGTTTCGAGGACGAAACTTATTTTTAAGGGGGGTAGAGTGTAATACCCCGATTTTTCGGATATATTTTTTTCGTTTATATGTTGGATATCGTTGATGGATATTTGTGCTTGAGAACGTTGTGAACATTTGATAAGGTTATTGAATGTGTTTATGTATTCATTGTGCCGTATGATCGTTTGGTATGTCGAGATGTTGGTCGAGAATAGCGAAAAATGGCTAAGTACAGCTACGTTAGCGCACGCTACAAGGTATGCCTAGCGCGCGCTAAGATATATACTTAGCGTACGCTACGGTGCATACTTAGCGCACGCTAAGAGATTTGGTTACGTACGCTAAGGAGGGCCCCTAACGTACGTAACAACTTGCTGGGTTAGTTTCGGAAGGTGGCCGACAGGTAGGCCTAGGTTGATTTTTATATTCAGTTAGCGCACGCTAACGCATGTTGGTTAGCGCACGCTAACACCAGATCGCCAATAATTGGATCTTAGCTTTCGGCGGGTGGACCCGGCCATGTTCGACGCGTGTCCAGATAAGGTCAGCTAGAGTTGTCGTGTAGAGCTAGCGCACGTTAAAACCGTATGATTAGCGCACGCTAATTCCATATCGGTCAAAGGAATCCCGGTAACCGCGGATGCTTTCGGCATGTGGGGGCACGATACTGTAGCAAGTCAACGCCTGTTAGCGTACGCTAACGCATGGGCATTACGTACGTTAGATGAATTTCGAAGCAATGTAGTAGCTTCTGGACTGCCCGATAGCGCACGCTATCAAGGAAGGATAGCGCACGTTAGTCATGTAGCGCATGCTTAATATAAGGTCTAGCACGCGCTAGTGATGTGTTTTATAGAGAGGATAGACGAGTGCTGAGAGGCATTTTGTCCATTCTCCTTCCTTGATCGATAGAGAGAGAGAGCCTTGGGAAGTACTTGAAGTTCCTAAACATTGAGAGATGATTCTCTTAAACAAGATTAAGATGGAGAGCTCGGATTTAAGTATTGTTCTTGAAGTTTTTGATGATTCTTGGAATGGAGTTCAAATTATTCTTCTTCGTGGTTAGTCCATACAAAGTAATCCTCGTATCCCTTTGATAGTGGTTCATTTTTTTCTTTAAGGACTACTACTTGGGAGGGAGTATGTTGGGAATCGCGCATTTTGATGTTCGTTTTTATTTCAATGTAAATGCATAAATTGGACTGTACTTTTATCCGTTGCATAAGTATTTTTGAAATGGATTTTGGTATTTTGCCAACTGAATTTTATTTTGTAAAACCGATTCCCTAAACTGAGTTTTCGGCATATTAACCTTGATCGTTTTGACGGTATTTAGAAAATGATTTTTTTAGTATTTGAAAAATATTACTGTCATCGGTCTTTTTGTCATTTTTGAAATGACGTGGAAAATTGTGCTTAGCCTGGTAAATCCTTGTGAGAAAGGTTTACGGCGTGTAATATTCCCAGGAGGATCTGGGGTGTTACAATTATGGTATCATGTGATAATGTTATACGAGATTTATTGGAATTGTAATAAGAGATTTCGGATGTTGATATGATTATTGAGATCTTCTTCATATGACGATCAGGGTTTTGTTGTGATTCTTGAGGTTGTATGAATGACATGATGAAGGAAATGATAACATGGAGATATATACCTCGGATATGTTGTTCTGAACGTGATTTCGGATATTTCATGTTCTTGAAGAACTCTTGAATTATACGAGGTGATGAAATTTTTTTTAGAAGTGTTGATGTTTTGAAAATGAATATGGAATATTCATATCTAGAAGTGTTGGAAATAATATTCGTATAGGAATACGAATGTGATTATGAGTTTGATGAGACTATTATTCAGCTTTGAATTTGGAAGCCCATACGTATGGAGCAGATATTCAAATCGAATGATTGGATTGTTTGATAACCTTTTTAATATGATTATCTATTGTTTTGAACCAGTCGGATGATTCGAATTGATGACGGTCATAAGTAAATTTTAACGATGGATTTACGAGAAGTGAACCTTGTTAATTCGTATTTAAGAATTGAGCTTGGAACATTTAGATCCTTATTATTGGTCCGAATTGGTTGCTGATATGATCATCATATTTCACTCGTATTGTGGACGGGATTTGTAAGTGTCGAGTTGGATTGTTCAAACTGTGATTAGTCGAGATATGGTAAAACGATTGAGTTCGTGGTTTGGTGGTATTGATATCGGTCGTCATCGAACCGGTTAATTATCAATCCTTCGTTTTACAATAAGATATGATGTTTGATCATAGAGTATGACTGTTGTGTTGCGGTAAAGGTTGAAGGGTTCGTAGATTATCTTGGTCTAGACTGTGGGAATTCGTAAGACGAAATCAACCGAATTGGTAACGACGTTGTATTGATATCGAGGCAAGTTTTATACTCGTACTAATCAATGAGACTAATGTTATCGTGTAGGCGTACGATTGTGTGTATCATTTCGGGACTTGGCCTCTTTATGATTGTATTGATATCAGGGGATTGGTTGACACGACGCCCGTCGGCAAATTATGCCAAATATTACTGTTGTTTGTTAAAGGCCGATTCGAGGCATTGCGATACTTGTTGGTAAAGTCGCTGTCGATTGCCGGTTCGCGGTATCGACGTATCGATTGTGATTGTGATGGATGTTCCATTGAGATATTGTGGTGATCGTCGTCATTGATATCGGTGTTTTTCTATTAATATTATATTAACCGATTGGAGACGTTTGATATATCCTTTTTTTTCATCTTCGTTTCGGTGGTCGGTTTAAGACACCGGGACATCTATTCTATTGTATCATTGATTATCGATTGACCGTTCTAAGGTAATCGAGGTATTGAATTGGGATTATCGAAGGTAATTCCCATCCGTTGTCAAAGATATTCTCATCCGGTGTATCGTTGTTATCGATTGGCCATTCTACGGTAATCGAAGTATTGAATTGGGACTGTCAAGGAGAGTTCCCATCCGTTGAATTATTATTGTCGTGTTGGCCGACTCAAGGCAGCACACTATTATTCTTGTGAACTCGATAATTTTGTGATCATTGAGGGTTGAGGATTTCCCAAATTGTGGTGTTGTGATTATTGCCGTGTTAATCGGTCCTTAGGGAATTCTGATCCCAGGATGGTTGTTTTGAATATCGTTGGTCGTGTCGATCTTTCATTATTCGTGTGTCATCGTTCACTTGGTGAGTCGTATGATCCGTATTGGATGTTTTATCCCTTGAGTTTCATTGTCATGTTGTATCGTGGCATATCTGGAATCATGTCTGCGTGCCGATTGGTTATGTGTAGGATTTTTAGCCAGGCACTCGATGGTCATGCGTGGATATTTCCGCATTGGACCGTGCACACGAGACGTAGTTCTTGAGGCTAATTAGTACATTGTCACACGTATATTCTGGATTCCGTATATGGGGTGGACATGTGCACGGACACATTTCCGGATCGGGCGTACTGTGATGTCCCTCTTGAGCTTTATTGATTGATCGTTCGTAGTCCATGTTGTATTGGATATGTCCGACGATTTGCGACTGGTTGTTCATACGCCGAGGGGTATGTCCGACAGTCAGGTTTGCTTCTTTGAGATCTGTATTGTGATGATTTACAGCTTTGTGCTGTTCGGCTTTCAGGCCATTGTGATGAATCGGTATTTCCGTTGGAGCCTTCGGGCATTGTGAATTCGTATCTTTTTCGGCATTGGTTTGGTTTACCTTCGGGTAATGTATTGTTGTGTTCTATATTCATGATTCGCCGTTTGGGCATAAGTTTCGGTTCTTGTGTATCTCGTTGAGTTTTTCCTGGCGAAATATTTCTTCTCCCTACCGGTTTTAAGTTTCGGGACGAAACTTCTTTTAAGGAGGGTAGAATGTAATACCCGTAATTTTGTTCCCCGGAAATTTTCTATTTTTGGCGGAAGTCTATTTTGACGACTTGCTTGGGACCGTTTCGTCATCCTGAGAATGATTAATTCTACACTTTTTGTCATCCGAGTTCGTTTCGGTATCGTTCTGTTGAATTCCGTGTTCTTTAGCGACTTTTCCACGTATGAGTTCGACTTTGTTAAATCACCATAAATTCTTGGAAACTCTAAAAATTTTGAATCTTGGCAATATTATAAAGCATAGAGTTAGCTTTCCAATGGTTCAAACGGTGAGTCCATCAGAGTCCAGACGAGGGAGTTATTGTCGAAATAGCTAAGTCACTCTCATTTTCCAGATTCGGCCAAAACCGCCTGTACCGGTGCCACGGCACACAGGCTGAGCCGCGGCACACCGCCGAGCCACAGGAGCAAATTTTGGGCCTGTGCCGCGGCACACTTCTGCGAGCCACGGCACACATGACATTTACCCTATATCTGCGTTTTCTTGAGCGGATCACCTCATTTTTTCCCCATTTCTTCACTTGGGCACGAGAGAGGAGGCTTGAGAGGCAGAAGTTTCTTCACCTATCACTTGAGTGTGTGATTTCTCTTCATCTCTTTTCGATTGTGAAGCTCGGATCATCGATCTATGGAGTATTCTTGAATCATAGTGCTTGGATCTTGAAGAGGTAATCTCTTCAACATCTTGGATTTCGATTTTGTATTGGGTAATGATGTTTTGGGTGTTAAAATCATGGGGTATGAAGTGATATACGCATGATTATAGACATGTTTGAGTATTCATCGGATTATTGAAAGATTATTCAAGAACACTTCGAATTTTGTGTTGGAAATTGGGGATTTTGTTTGACTTCATCCTTTTAATCCGTAGTAATTTCGATTAGTGATGGATTGATGATGATTTAGGTGTATTCTATCATTTCCATCGTTATTCCACGGTTGGAGTGTATTGATTCGTCGTTTCGGTTGAGTTATTAGTCGACGCCTTGAAGGTGTCCGACAAAAGGTCTAAGAGGGGGGTTTTGTGCGTTATGCGATTATTATTCATCGTACGATTGTTGATTTATCATTGATATGACTTAGGGACGAAATCCTTGTGGAGAACTCAAGTCGGAACCCTTCCGTTCATTGTCTTCTTCGTGGTTCAAGCTTCCCGGTCGAACCGTGTTCTTCGGGATCTTGATAACGTTTATTAAGGCAAGTATACATTTATGATTATGCGTTCTCGACTTTGAAAGTAAGAGGAATTGATGGTATGATATGAGCGAACCGTTTTACGGCATTCATAGAAATATTGATGCATATCATGAGCGAACCGTTTTTACGGCATTCATAGATATATTGTTGGCATGTAATGAGCGAACCGTTTTGACGGCATTCCTACATGTATCGGCGTATGAGGTGAGCGAACCGTTTCTACGGCATTCACATACGTAACGGCGTATGAGGTGAGCGAACCGTTTCTACGGCATTCACATACGTCTTATGAGATTTTAGTTATTAGAATACTAATCTTAAATTGATGAATTGACGGATATTGATGAATTGACGGATTACATTTACTTTATTGTCGAGGAGTATTATGTTTCATATTGTTATACTTGCACTAGCTATTCGACGGCTAACCCCTTTATGGGAAATCGTTTCATGTATTTCAGTTCCGGGAGAGCGGACGAGTGGGTATCGGGTCGGCATGAAGATGATGGGCAAGTGTGATCTCGTGTCTTTTCTCCTGTTATTTTCTTGGATTCCTCCATTTAGTGTTGTTGTACTGGAATGGATTTTTAAATACTCGAGTATTATATTTCAGTTTCCTTGATGTTCTGGCCTGTGTTTGCTGAGGTATTGATTTGTGCAGTGATGTATATGGTTTCATTGGTTATGGTTTTGAATACCATTTGTATCGTCTTTCTTTCCATTGTATGTAGACCTTCTCGGTCAAGTTTATAGTTCCGCATATGTTTAGCCTTGTGGGTCCCACGGTGGGGCTCACGGCGATGTAATATACCCTGAATAACTTGGGGGTGTTAGATACCGTATGCATACTTTTCCTACGATTTTATGGTTTGGATTGTGTCGTTTTCGGACTTGTGAGATTTTGGACGATTTTCCAACCTCTAGTTGATTATCCGTATATCTTTATGAATCGTAGACGGGTTTCGGGGGTTTCTTCGTGTAATTTGAATATGGGTAATTGATTATCATATTCCTTGCGAATCGTTTAGGTGCCGGAAGAGCCTTCTTGGACCTACCGATCTCATACCCCTTTTTCCGTTCGTTTTCTCGATGTCTCAAAGGCAAGTATACATTTATGATTGTACGTTCTCGACTTTGAAAGTATGAAGTATTGATGGTATAATTATTTCTAGCCACTCCGGGACGGGCCGATGGTCCTCTGAGGGTTTCGTAGCCTCTGGTGCGATTCCATGGTTGATATGAATGAACCGTTTCTACGGCATTCATATGAAATATTGTTGGCATGTAATGAACGAACCGTTTGTGGCATTCCTACATGTAACGGCGTATGATATGAGCGAACCGTTTCTACGGCATTCACATACGTCTTGAGATTTTAGTTATTCCGGAATACTAGTCTTGAATTGATGAATTGACGGTTACATTTACTTTATTGTCGAGGAGTATTGTGTTTCATATTTGATATACTTGCACTAGCTATTCGACGGCTAACCCCTTTATGGGGGAAATACTTTTTATGTATTTCAGTTCCAGAGAGCGGACGAGTGTATCGGGTCGGCATGAAGATGGTGGGCAAGTGTGATACTGTGTCTTTCTTTCAGTTATTTCTTTGGAGTTTCCCATTCAGTGTTGTTGTACTGGATTGACTATTGAATACTCGAGTATTGTTTTCCCTTTTCCTTGATGTTCCGGCCTCTGTTTGCCGAAGTATTGATTCGAGTTGTGATGTTTGTGAATACATTGGTTATGTTTTGAATACCTTTGTATTGTTTTTCATTCCATTGTGTGTAGACCTCATCGGTCAAATTTTATGGTTCCGCGTATGTTTAGCCTTGTGGGTCCCACGGCGGGGCTTACGGCGCTGTAATATTCCCTGAATAACTTGGGGGTGTTACAGAATATGGTATCGGAGCTTAGGTCTATGGATACCTAGGCTGTCGGTCTTTTGGGTCGATCGAGTCGTTAATTGTCCGCAGTATCACTACTCTGCCATCATCACAGTGCGACCGGTACTTGTAAGACCTCTCACTCTTCTGGTGTTTCCTTATTCGTTTTGCTTCCTTTTATCGGTATTCTTGAGAATCGGACACTTTGATGGCGCGTAATTGAATTGTGCTTACGTGACTTGTGTGTTCTTCAGTATGTCAGCTGGTAGGGGCCGTGGCCGTGGTCGTGGCCGTGGACGAGGAAGAGGTCGTGGCGCGGCCGTTTCCATCAGTTCAGTTGCGGGGTCGACCAACCCCAGTTTGTCGAACTCGGTGCATCCCGACACCGAGAGTCAGCACGACCAGTCATACGGTCAGGGGAACAACGCGGACGTTGGAGTGGCGAATGCACTTCAACAATTGGCTACTCAAATGACTATTTTGGCCCAAACTGTTCAGCTAAATAACCCAAACCCAAACACGGATGCCTTGCTTCAGAATGTAATCCGTATGCACCCTCCACAGTTTGGCGGTGCCACAGACCCGTTAGGCTGGGAAGATTGGCTAGCAGAATTGGAGAAGATTTTCGAGGCAGTTGATTGCCCCGAGGTGAGGAAAGTACCGATTGCTCAGTATTTCCTCACTAAGGAGGCCGCTACTTGGTGGAAGGTCATAAAGCCACATGATCGTATTGCCACGTGGGATGAATTTAAGGAACTCTTGGAGGCCGAGTTTTGTCCTTAGCCGGTGCGAGAGAGCCGAATCCGAGCCTTTTTCGAGGCTAAACCACAATATATTCCCGTTTCGCAGGCGATCGTGGAGTACAACCAACAATTGATCCATGTGAAGGATCAAGTGCGTAACGAGCGTGATAAGATCCGTTATTTTGATATGCGGATGAATTTGGACTTACGGCGGTACATGGCCGGATTTGCTTGTACCACACTGAAAGAGTACCAGGACAGAGCTTTAGCCCATGATATGTTGAGCCCCGACAACGATACCGTGGAAGAATCGAAGAAGCGAGAAAGTAGCGGGAATTTTTCTAACTCTAAGAGTGGCAACTTTCGAAGTCACAAACAACTAACCATTCTGTAGGACGGTCGTCACGTTCTAATAAAGGAAAGAGGGGTTACCATCCTACTGCAGGTACCACCAATCGCGCGGTGACTTGCTATAATTGTGGCCGTTCGGGCCACATTAATTTGGAATGCCACTTTCCACCATTGAAGTGTCACACGTGCGGACGGATGGGACATAGAGCGGTTTATTGTTCGAGCCGAATTAGACTTTGGACACTCGGGCTTACGCCCAGTCAACCTCGGAGAATTTCGGCGGGGTGAGGACGGGGTCGAGAATCTTTGGAGGAAAATCTAGCGTCGGTTCGGTGCAACCACGAGTTTATGAGATGCGTCGAGCGAGACGAACCCGGCAGCGGTAGCTTCAGTACCATTCATATCCTATCTCATCGATCAGTGTACTTTTTGATTCGGGTGCTACACATTCTTTTATTTCTCTGGAGTGTGTACGCCATTTGAATATAACTTGTCATTGCTTGCGATCCTTTCATCGTGAGGCGCTAGCGAGGATAGAATTGTGGGAGCGGGAGATTAGAGATTTTCGGTGATTATATCCGGTATGGATTGGTTATCGAACTTAATTGTAGTTGATATGGAAGGCGGGCGTGATCCTCGGCGGATTGGCTTGATAGTCATCAAGCGATTATGAACTACCGTACCAAGGTTATCACCATGATGACTAAAGACGGATCGAGTACTCATTTTTGGGGCGTAAGTCGGGACTATCCAAGTTACTTATCGGTGCCATGAAGGCCGTAAAACTTTTGAATAAAGGTTGTGCGGGCTATTGGTGTTATGCCTTGAAAGCGGAAGGAAATGAAATCGATTTCTCTTGATTACGGTTGTTAGTGAGTACCGATGTTTTTCCGGATTACCTCCGGGATTACCGCGGATCGAGAGATAGAATTTACCGTGGACTTGGAGCGGATGCGGCTCCGATTTCTAAAGCACCTTCTAGGATGGCACCTTCGAGATGCAAGAATTGAAGAATCGGTTGGGAGAACTTCTAGAAAAAGGGTACATCGGGCCGAGCGCTTCGCCTTGGGGCGCGCTGTTCTTTTCGTGAGGAAGAAGGATGGTTCACTACGTTTGTGCATCGACTACCATGGTGAACAAAGTAACCATCAAGAACAAGTACCCTCTACCTCGTATAGACGATTTATTTGATCAATTGCAAGGAGGCTGCAGTTTTCTCGAAGATTGATTTAAGATCGGGTATTATCAACTCGGGGTGAGGAGTCAGGCGTTAGAAGACGGCGTTTCGGACAAGATATGGGCATTATGAATTTGTAGTTATGCCTTTTGGGTTGACTAATGCGCGGCGGTTTTCATGCGATTAATGAATAAAATATTCATCGAGTACCTCGGCAGTGTGTAGTCGTCTTTATTGGCGACATCTTGATCTATTCTCGGGATAAGGAGGAACATGCCCGACACTTGCGTTTGATATTAGACATTTTGAGAAGGAGCATCTCTATGCGAAATTCTCGAAATGTGAGTTTAGTTGGAAGAAGTTATGTTTCTCGGCCATGTGATTTCGGCGAAGGAGTTCGTGTAGACCATGAGAAGATAGGCGGTGCTAAATTGGGCACCGCTAAAAATGTTAAGGAAGTTCGTAGCTTTTGGGCCTTCTTTGGGTATTACCGTCGGTTTGTCGAGGGTTCTCGAAACTCGCTCGGCCGCTTACGAAATTACTCGAGGAAGACCGAAAAGTTTGTTTGGACGGATGAGAGACAACGAGCTTCGATGGGCGGAAAGCGTTTGACTTCAGCGCCGATTTTAACCTTACCACGTGGTAGCGAGGCTTTGCGGTTTATAGTGGCGCTTGGTCAAGGCACAGGGTGTGTGCTTATGCGGCATGATAAGACGATAGCTTTTGCGTCTCGACAATTAAAACCTTATGAGATGAATTATCCTACTCACGATTTAGAGTTGGCGCAATTGTCTTTGCACTCAAGATTTGGCGGCATTATTTGTATGGTTCACCGTGCGGATTTATAACGATCACAAGAGCCTCAAATATATTTTGATCGAGAAGGAGCTGAATATTAGACAGAGGCGTTGGTTAGAGTTGATAAAGGATTATGATTTGGAAATTCTTTACCACCCGGGAAAGCGATGTCGTTGCGGATGCTTTGAGCCGCAAATCGGCGTCTCTTCAAATGCTCGAGGTTCTTACATCTCGGACGAAAATTCGTCGGGACTTAATTGAGCAAGGGATAGAAGTTTGGCTTCAACAGTACGGGGACAATGTGTACTCTCGAAATTACTTCGTCTTTGGTTGATGACATCAAAGGGAAGCGGTGGGGTGACGATGATTTCTCAATTGAAGGAAGATGTAATTAAAGGAAAAGCTCCTGGCTTTATGATTCACGAGGATAGTATTATGAGATTTAATGGCAGGCTTTGTGTTCCGATCGATTTAGAGTTGAGGCAGAAAATTCTCCGAGAAGCACATGCTACGCCTTACTAAATCCAACCTAGTAAGATGTACAAAGATTTGAAGAGTAATTTTTGGTGGAATAACATGAAGAAGTATTTTACGGAGTTTTTACTACGTTGCTTTACTTTTAAGCTATTCAATATAGAACATCAACTACCAGAGGGGTTGTTGAAAGCACTTCCCATTCCAGATTGGAAGTGTGAAGATATATCGATTGATTTCATCAGCATCGAGAACTCGGACGGAATGAATATGATTTGGGTAATTGTCGATCGGTGACCAAGTCTGCACACTTCTTGGGTATTAAGGATACTTGGGGACCGGATAGTAGCTCGAACCTTTATTCTTTGAGATCGTGAGATTACACGGTGCCCCCAAGACCATTGTTTCTGATCGAGACGGCCGTTTCGTATCGCACTTTTGGCAGGCCGTTCATCAGGCTTTGGGTACTGAGTTGAGATTGAGCACTTCTTTTCATCCTCAGACGAATGGACAGACAGAGAGGACGATTCACACATTGGAAGATATGTTACGGGCTTGTGCCTTAGACTGGAGTAATGATTGGGAGCTTCACTTGCCGTTGATCGAGTTTGCTTACAATAATAGTTGGCATACGTCGATCAAAATAGCACCCTTCGAGGCACTTTATGGTAGGCGATGTAGGTCGCCATTATGTTGGGACGAGGCTTGTGAGCTAGTTGGGACGGAGCCGGATATGTTGATGGAGACTAAGGAAAAGATTTCTATTATCCGGGACCGATTACTGGCTTCCCAGAGTCGTCAGAAATCTTATGCTGATACTCGTCGTCGACCCTTGGAGTTCGAAGTGGGGGATCATGTCTTACTCAAGGTGTCGCCGACCCATGGAGTTTTCCGCTTCGGGAAAAAGGGGAAACTTAGTCCGAGGTATATCGGACCTTTCGAGATTTTGGACAGAGTTGGAGATTTAGCTTATCGCTTGGCGTTGCCTCCAGCTTTGAGTCACGTCCATAGTGTTTTTCATGTGTCTCGGTTGAGAAAGTACGTACGGATCGAGCCACATCATCGACTACGGTGAGATTGGCGTGGCGAGGATATTACCTTTCGGAGAGACCCGTGAAGATCCTTGAGCGTCGCGAGAAACAACTTGGCATAAGACCATTCCCTGGTTAAAGTGCAATGGTCGAGACATGGAGTCGAGGAGGCAACTTGGGAGACGGAAGAGAAGATGCGGGTGGAATACCCCGAACTATTTATTTCTTAAGTTTCGGACGAAACTTCTTTTAGAAGGGGAGAATGTAATACCGTACTTTTATTGGTCATTTGACTTTGTCATCCTCCTTATTTTGTCGCTCTGTAAATGCTTGGAGATGTTGTTGATATTGTTATTGAGTTTCGTATCTCGTTTGGTTCTTGATCATGTCGTTTAGACCTTGCGGAAGCGTTACATGCCAGAGGTATAGCGCGCACGCTAGGCCTAGGCTAACGCACGCTAATTACGCTTGATTAACGACGCTAGCTTTGAGCCGTAGCGCGCTAAGAGGATCGATCAGTCGAGAACCGGTATTTGGTTGCTCTGGGTGGCGGATTAACGCACGTTAGGAGTTTGTTAGCGCGCTATCCATGGATAGTAGCGCACGCTAACATCCGTGCGTAGCGCACGCTTCTGGGCTGGTCGGAGGCGGTGAGGTTGCGAGTTTTACGGACTATCGAGATAGCGTCGCTAGGCTTGGTTAGCGCACGCTAAAGCTGTGCATAACGTACGCTAAATAATAGCGGTAGCGCACGTTAAGTTTTGAGCAGGGCAGAGACAGTAAGTTCTGGACTCCAGTATTGGATGCCACATTTTGGGCTAGCGCACGCTAGGGACAGAAGTTTAGCGCGCGCTAACGGGGCCGACAGAAGCCACTGGACTATCCGGTGACTTCGCTAGTGCACGCTAATGAAGGAGGCGTAGCGTGCGCTAGACTGGACAGATATTTATATGGCAGTTGACTTTATTTTCGTCATTTCTCACCTCCTTCACTTCTTTTCGACGGAAATCACTCGGGAGAGGCGATCTTAGGCGATTGGAAGCGATCTTCCTTCTAACAACAATATATTTGGTTGGAGAACAAGGATTTTTCAACATCTAATTCCTCCTAACGTCCGAATCAAGGTAAAAATCCTTAGAACCCTACTTTTTGGGAATTTTGGGGTTTTTCGTAGATTCGTCCGATTTATCCGTTTGGAAGCTTGAGAACCTTGAGATTATGATGTATCTATACCGTATTCATACTTTTCCTATGATTTTATGGTTTGGATTGTGCCGTTCTCGGACTTGTGAGATTTTGGACGATTTTCCAACCTCTAGTTGATTATCCGTATATCTTTATGAATCGTAGACGGGTTTCGGGGGTTTCTTCGTGTAATTTGAATATGGGTAATTGATTATCATATTCCTTGCGAATCGTTTAGGTGCCGGAAGAGCGTTCTTGGACCTACCGATCTCATACCCCTTTTTCCGTTCGTTTTCTCGATGTCTCAAAGGCAAGTATACATTTATGATTGTACGTTCTCGACTTTGAAAGTATGAAGTATTGATGGTATAATTATTTCTAGCCACTCACGGGGCCAGCCGATGGTCCTCTGAGGGTTTCGTAGCCTGCAGTGCGATTCCATGGTTGATATGAATGAACCGTTTCTACGGCATTCATATGAAATATTGTTGGCATGTAATGAGCGAACCGTTTTGTGGCATTCCTACATGTAACGGCGTATGATATGAACGAACCGTTTCTACGGCATTCACATACGTCTTGAGATTTTAGTTATTCCGGAATACTAGTCTTGAATTGATGAATTGACGGTTACATTTACTTTATTGTCGAGGAATATTGTGTTTCATATTTGATATACTTGCACTAGCTATTCGACGGCTAACCCCTTTATGGGGGAAATACTTTTTATGTATTTCAGGTTCCAGGAGAGCGGACAGGCAGGTATCGGGTCGGCATGAAGATGGTGGGCAAGTGTGATACTGTGTCTTTCTTTCAGTTATTTCTTTGGAGTTTCCCATTCAGTGTTGTTGTACTGGATTGACTATTGAATACTCGAGTATTGTTTTCCCTTTTCCTTGATGTTCCGGCCTCTGTTTGCCGAAGTATTGATTCGAGTTGTGATGTTTGTGAATACATTGGTTATGTTTTGAATACCTTTGTATTGTTTTTCATTCCATTGTGTGTAGACCTCATCGGTCAAATTTTATGGTTCCGCATATGTTTAGCCTTGTGGGTCCCACGACGGGGCTTACGGCGCTGTAATATTCCCTGAATAACTTGGGGGTGTGACACGAATAACCCCAAATAAAAACGTGTCAAATTTTATAAACCCATAGGGATTAATTATGGAAAAAAAAATCAAGAAAACGGCCCGACTCAATTTTCTCCCATTTAACGTGTACTAAGCACTATGAGAATTCTCCAAAAATCGAGTTCTCGTAGTATCAGCACCGATTCGTGTCCAAACAACCCCAAATAAAAGCGTGTTGAATTTTATAAAGCATAGGGACAAATTATGAAAAAGTATCAAGAAAACGGTCCGACTCAATTTTCTCTCATTTCACGTGTAAGAACTAACAACTATGAGAATTTTCCAAAAACCGAGTTCTCGTCGTATCAGCTCCGATTCGAGTCCGAACAACCCCAAATAAAAGCATGTCAAATTTTATAAACCATAGGGACAAATTATGAAAAAATCAAGAAAACAGTCCGAATCAATTTTCTCCCATTTCCCGTGTACTTAACCACTATGAGAATTTCCAAAAATCGAGTTGTCGTCGTATCAGCTCCGATTCGGGCCCGAACAACCCCAAATAAAAGCGTGTTAAATTTTACAAACCCATAGGGACAAATTATGGAAAAATATCAAGAAAACGTCCCGAATCAATTTTCTCCCATTTCCGGTGTACACCCTATGAGAATTTTTCGAAAACTAAGTTCTCGTCGTATCAGCTCCGATTCGGGTCCGAACAACCCCAAATAAAAGCGTGTCCAATTTTATAAACCCATAAGGACAAATTATGAAAAAAAATCAAGAAAACGGTCCGACTCAATTTTCTCTCATTTCCCGTGTAATAACTAACCACTATGAGAATTTTCCAAAAAATGAGTTCTCGTCGTATCAGCTCCGATTCGGGTCCGAATAACCCCAAGTAAAAGCGAGTAAATTTTATAAACCCATAGGGACAAATTATGTAAAAAAATCAAGAAAACGGCCCGACTCAATTTTCTCCCATTTCCCGTGTACTAACCACTATGAGAATTCTCCAAAAATCGAGTTCTCGTCGTATCAGCTCTGATCGTGTCCGAACAACCCCAAATAAAAGCGTGTCAAATTTTATAAACCCATAGGGGCAAATTATGAAAAAATATCAAGAAAATGGTCCGACTCAATTTTCTCCCATTCCTAGTGTACTAACCCCTATGAGAATTTTCCGAAAACCGAGTTCTCATCGTATCAGCTCCGAACAACCCCAAATAAAAGCATGTAAAATTTTACAAATCCATAGGGGCAAATTATGAAAAAAATCAAGAAAACGGCCCGACTCAATTTTCTCCCATTTCCGTGTACTAACCACTATGAGAATTTTTCCGAAAACCGAGTTTTCGTCGTATCAGCTCCGATTCAGGTCATAACAACCCCAAATAAAAGCGTGTCAAATTTTATAAACCCATAGGGACAAATTGTGAAAAATTATCAAGAAAATGGCCCGACACAATTTTCTCCTATTTTCTGTGTACTAACCAATGTGAGAATTTTTCGAAAATCAAGTTCTCGTCGTATCGGCTCGATTCGGGTCGAACAACCCCAAATAAAAAAACAAACCAAACCAAACATACCCGGTATATCCCGCAGAGCGAGTGCATGGAGGGTAAGATATGCAGACCATGCCCCTATATTTTACGGTAGGGAGGTTGTTTCGTGAAGACCCCCAGCTTAGTGCAAAACAAAGTAATGAGTGATATATACAAAAAACATATGATTCGAAAAAGCTCAAAACCATACATGAGCCCATAGCTTAATTCACATGAGACTTACCTAAGGGGACTTGGGCAACTACACTCTCGATGAACGCTGCTCTAACAGAAGAGAGGTTGACTCTGCGCATAGCTCCCTGTAAAAAATACACCACACGCAAAAGGCAATAGGATAAAATATACAATAAAAGTAAAAGAAAAAAAATTACAATGCTCCAGGTCAAAGCTAACCGAGACAACCTAACCCTGAGGCTCTCTACTACAGCACCGCTCCCTACAAAAGAATCTACAACTCTGATATGGCGACTCCATGAGCACCTATCCACAGTCATGGTCTCGGAAAGGTTTAAGGCCTTCAGATCTAATCTCACCTGCTCCTCCTACATCCTCCTCGGTCTGCCTATCCTCCTCCCCCCGACAACCAATAAACTCTCGACCCTCCTCACCGGAACAGATGTCTGCCTCCTGCGGATGTGGCCAAACCATCTCAATCTCCATTCCCTAATTTCCGCATAAATTGGCGCCACTTCTAGCACGTTCACGAAAACCCGTTCGAGATTCTATCCAACATTGTGCGACCACCACGACCAACGTAACATTCTCATTTCAGCCACTTCCAACTTGCTCTCAAGTGACTTCTTCATCGCCTAACATTGAGCCATACAACATTGCATGCACGATTGCGCTCTATAAATTTACCCTTCAACTTTAGAGGGACTTTCTTGTCGCACAGACCCCTGTCATTGCTCTCCACCTTAGCCACCGCCTTGATACGATGAGTGACATCATCTTCACACTCACCTTCCTTGAATGATCGAACCTAAATACTTGAACTTATCCGTGCGAGTGCGATCGATCCGCAATCATTACCTCTACTTCTTCCTCATTAGCCTCACCACTAAAGTTACATCGGAGATACTCGGTCTTAGACCGGCTCACACGCAAGCCTTGGGATTCTAACTTAGATCTCCATAGCTCCAACTTGAGTTCACCTCCTACTCGACTCGACACTAACACAATGCCATCGGCAAAAGCATGCACCACGAGACGCCATCCTGTGTCCCCGCGAAATGACATCAAGGATTAGAGCGAAGAGAAGAGGGCTAAGCGCCGACCCACAGTGTAGCCCTATCTCAATCGGGAGAACTGGGTGTCACCAACTGGGGTCCTAACGCAAGTCCAAGCTTGGGAGTACATGTCTTAGATTGCTCTAACGAATGGCAATGACACCCTCCTCTCTTCTAGGCTCCTCCAAATAACATTATGTGGAATGCTATCATAAGCCTCCTCTAGATCAATGAACACTATATGGATATCCTTACGCCGCTCTCTAAACTTCTCCATAAGGCGTCTGACGAGATGAATGGCCTCAGTCGAGGACCTCCCCGGCATGAAGCCAAATTGGTTCTCTGAGATCTCAACTTCTCTTCTAACCCTGCATTCCACCACTCTTTCCCAAAGTTTCATAGTATGACTGAGGAGTTTAATACCCCTATAGTTACTACAACTCTGAGCATCGCCTTTGTTCTTGAAAAACGGCACGACAATACTATGCCTCCACTCCATCGGCATCTTAAAACCTCTGAGGAGGATGTTGAACAGCTCTGCTAGCCACTGAACTCCAACTTCTACCAGACAAAGCCACACCTTTATAGGGATCGATCCGGCCTACAGCCTTATCTCTATCCATTTTCATTAGGACACCCTTTACTTCCTCCTTGCTGATGCTCTCGCAGGAACTAAATGAAGGAGCAGAAGAAAGACTAACTCCTTGCACCATCGAGTCGCTTCCCCTAGCCTCATTGAAAAGTTCAAAAAAATACTTATTCCACCTCTCCTTTATAGCCACATCGTTCACTAACACTTGGCCCAAATCATCCTTAATAAACTTAACGGGACCCAGGTCGCGCCGCACTCTTTCCCTAGCTTTCGCTAGTTTAAAAATAGCATTCGATCCTTATTTGGTGTCTAGGCGCTTGTACATCTCCTCGTATGCCTCACCTTTAGCCTTAGCCACTACCTTCTTAGCCTTCCTTTTCGACACCTTGTATGCTACAATCTTCAAGAGTCTCTCCTCCCCATCACAAGCCGACAAAAGCTCCTTGAATAGCGCTTGTTTAGCCTTAACCTTCTTTTGGACCTCCATATTTCACCTCCATGCCTCCCTAGGTCCACTAGACCTGCCCAAAGAAACCCCTACCACCTTCTTGCCCACACTCCTAATAGCATTGGCCATGCTGGTCCACATAAGGTTAGCATCGCTCCCCCGTAAAAAACCTCCTTCGTGGATCAGAGACTCCCTGAATTCTGTCGCCTTCTCACCCTTCAGATCCTTCCAGAGAATCCTAGGTCTAGCTTCTCTAGCCCTGCTAACAACACGACTTCCTATTGATAAATCCATAGCCAGCATCCGGTGTTGAGAAGCACAAGCTTTGCTCCGGAACACCTTGCAGTCCACGCATGACCTAGCATCACGACTACACAAAAGAAGGTAGTCTATTTGTGTGTTGTGCCCCCCATTACCGAAGGTGATGAGCTTCTCAACCCCAAATAAAAGCGTGTCAAATTTTATAAACCCATAGGGACAAATTATGAAAAATATCAAGAAGGCGGCCCGACTCAATTTTCTCCCATTTCCCGTGTACTAACCACTATGAGAATTTTCCAAAAATCGAGTTCTCGTCGTTTCAGCTCCGATTCAGGTCCGAAGTTCAGCCAATAAAAGCGTGTAAAATTTTATAAACCCATATGGACAAATTATGAAAAAATATTAAGAAAATAGCCCGACTCAATTTTCTTCTATTTCCCGTGTACTAACCACTATGAGAATTTTTCAAAAAATGAGTTCTCGTCGTATCAGCTCCTATTCGGGTCCGAACAACCCCAAATAAAAGCGTGTCAAATTTTATAAACCCATAGCAACAAATTATGAAAAAATATCAAGAAAACCTGTCAGACTCAAATTACTCTCATTTCCCGTGTAATAACTAACCACTATGAGTATTTTCCAAAAACCAAGTTCTCGTCGTATCAGCTCCGATTCGGGTCCGAACAACCCCAAATAAAAGCGTGTCAAATTTTATAAACCCATAGGTACAAATTTTAGAAAAAAATCAAGAAAACGGTCCGACTCAATTTTCTCCCATTTCCCACTATGAGAATTTTCAAAAACCGAGTTCTCGTCGTATCGGCTCCGATTCGATTCTGAACAACCCCAAATAAAAGTGTGTCAAATTTTATAAACCCATAGGGACAAATTATGAAAAATATAAAGAGAACGGCCCGAATCAATTTTCTCCCATTTCCGGTGTACAACCTATGAGAATTTTCCTAAAACTGAGTTCTCGTCGTATCAGCTCTGATTCGGGTCCGAACAATCCCAAATAAAAGCGTGTCAAATTTCATAAACCCATAGGGACAAATTACGATAAAAATCAAGAAAACGGTCCAACTCAATTTTCTCTCATTTCCCCTGTAATAACTAACCACTATGAGAATTTTCCAAAAAACGAGTTCTCGTCGTATCAGCTCCGATTCGGGTCCGAACAACCCCAAATAAAAGCGTGTCAACTTTTATAAACCCATATGGACAAATTATGAAAAAGTATCAAGAAAATGGTCAGACTCAATTTTCACTCATTTCCCGTGTAATAACTAACCACTAAGAGAATTTTCCAAAAACCGAGTTCTCGTCGTATCAGCTCCAATTCATGTCCGAACTGTAATACCCCAATTTTTCGAATATATTTTTCGTTTATATATTGGATATCGTGGATGGTTAATTATGCTCGAGGACGTTGGGAATGTTTGATAATGTTATTGAATTGAGTATATGTATTGATTTTGCCGTATGTTCGTATTCGGTATGCCGTGACATTGGACAGGAATTGCTGAAATTGGCTAAGTATGGAATTGTTACGTACGTTATCAAGGTGAGCTCACGTACGTAAGATTGGCATGTTTACGTATGTTAAGGCTAAGGTATTACGTACGTAACGAAGGCATCGGACAGGACCGAGTCCTGGCCGGCATGCGGGACCTAGTGTCGGCAACTTTCGGCGGAGGATGTTGACAGGTGAGTCAACGTACGTGTTACGTACGTTATACAGGACGTGTTATGTACATAACACGACCATTGTACTGTAGCAAGTCAACTGGTATATTACGTACGTTATATGGCATGTGTTACGTACATAAGGAAGTTCACGTTTTGAGCGGTAAGTGCAGGATGGCATTACGTCGCTAACCGAGGACAAGATAGCGTACGTAAGAGGTGTTACGTCGTTAACTTGGGAATGTAAATGCGTAGCAGCGGGGAGTTTATATAAGGAAGGGCCGTCATTTCATTTCACTTGATTTTCACTTCGTTTTTCTCACCTTCAACCCTTATAGATGGGTTCTTAATCCTTCTAAATCGATCATGAGCTTAAAAACATGGAATTGGAGATCAGGATATGTAGATATTGATGATTCTTGAAGTTATTCATGATTCTTTGGATGGAGTTCTAGTGTTCTTCTTTTTGGTTCGTCTAAACCAGGTAATCTTCGTATTCCTTTGTTAATGGTTCGTTTTTCTTGGATGATTACATGTGAGGAACATGTTGGATAATCATATAACGATGTTATATGGGATTTTATGGTTTTGATAAGAACTTGAATGTTTCTTCATATTATTAAAGATGATGATTCGTTTAAACCGTTTTGAGATGGATTTACGGATCAAAATACGAGGTTGAATTCAGTTGTGTATGTTATGATCATTGTTACCAAGTTGGTTCGATTATTGATATGATTGTTGTTCTAGGTTGATTAACCAATAGGTATAATCGTTTTGCCGCGGTGAAAAGCCGTAGATTCCGTCGATCGGGTGAAGAGCTCGTAGATGAGGGCGATGAGTTCGGTGTTGGTTTTGTTATGTTGGTATCCGTGCAAGTGTTTACTTGTTCGATTGTAATGTTTTGATGAGTAATTCCATTTACATTTCATAAGTATTTTATGTTGTATTGCATATTGACGAATGTTCAGTGATGTTCTAAAAGGATTAGAATGCACAGTTGATGATTGTTGAGATACTTGGACAATCTTGGGAAGATTGTAGTATTCGGATATTGTTGATGTCATTTTGGATATTCTTGGTCTGTGGTATGCATTTCGGAAGGAAGTCCGGACAAAGGTATGTTTTATGGTAATCGTACATAGAGGATTATGTACGAGAAAGTATTCGGTATTGAGGTATTATACAGTATTATTGTGATACTGGGATTTTTATGGTATTATCGTGATATTGGGATTTTGACGAGAATGGTTGGATTACCGGAAGTGGTAAGGTTATCGTTGAGGTTATTATTCTTATGATGCATGGCATGTGAATATTTATGTTTATGTACTTGCGGTTATTTGTCGGGCATTATTGCTGACCCCGTTGTGGGACTTGTTTTTCAGGTATTGAGGACTTTGATGGTAGCGGTCGTGAGGCGAGGATTCCGGACGATACTGGCTATGGCATATTGTTGGGGAATCGTGTATTTTGTTTGTATATATCATTATTGATGTATATGTATCTTGGACTGTATTTCTATCCGTTGCGTGAGTTCTTTCAAATGGCTTTCGGTTTTATGCCAATTGAGTTTGATTTCGAAAACCGATTCCCTTAACCGAGTTTTTGGCCTTGTTTGTCTTGACGGTAGTTGGTGTTTTCAAATGATTTTGTGAGTTTTGGAGTATACTACCGTCATAGGCCTTTTTGGGCATTTTTGTAATTGGTTTTTAGCCTGGTGGGTTTCGGTGCGGGGCCCACGGCGTGTAATATTCCCGTAAGGTTTTTGGGGGTGTTACAAATATGGTATCAGAGCCCAAGGTTTTGTGATAACCGGGCATGTGTGTTATGTGGCTCTACCGGTGTGGTAGTAGCGTGATGGTTGTGATGTTTTGGAACTGTGTGATTTTTGAGTACTGTCGTGGTGATGTGTAGGTTTGGGGATTGTTGGTGTTCCCGAGACCGACGAGGCAGGGAGTGAACGCCAGTGCCGTGGTCATGTGCAATGTGCGGCTCCAATCGAGAAGTGAACGCCGGTGCGAGGCACGTGCAATGTGCGGCTTTCGATGTGGAGTGGAACGTCGGTGATACGTGCATGTGACAAGGAGCGGCTCATGCGCTTTAGGTGAGGATACACAGCGTCACAGATCCCACAAAACTCGACAGTGCTCTAAACTTGTTGTGGTCTTGGCGGAGACCAATCGTTTTCAAATTGTGATTATTCCTGTTTTGGCATTCTTATTGTGTCGAGATTTTTGAAATGGTGTCATATGCTAGTATCACGGGATATCTTCATCTTCACTGACCTGTAAGTATGTTGTTCGGATTATTCGATAATTCTTGGTTATCTTGGTGATTTTGGATTTTCCGTTGAAATGTTGTTTGTGCGAGTGATGCAAGTTTCGAGGACGAAACTTATTTTTAAGGGGGGTAGAGTGTAATACCCCAATTTTTCGGATATATTTTTCGTTTATATATTGGATATCGTGGATGGTTAATTATGCTCGAGGATGTTGGGAACGTTTGATAATGTTATTGAATTGAGTATATGTATTGATTTTGCCGTATGTTCGTATTCGGTATGTCGTGACATTAGACAGGAATTGCTGAAATTGGCTAAGTATGGAATTGTTACGTACGTTATCAAGGTGAGCTTACGTACGTAAGATTGGCATGGTTACGTACGTTAAGGCTAAGGTATTGCGTATGTAACGAAGGCATCGGACAGGACCGAGTCCTGGCCGACAGGCGGGACCCAGTGTCGGCAACTTTCGGCGGAGGATGTTGACAGGTGAGTCAACGTACGTGTTACGTACGTTATACAGGACGTGTTACGTACGTAACACGACCATTGTACTGTAGCAAGTCAACTGGTATATTACGTACGTTATATGGCATGGGTTACGTATGTAAGGAAGTTCACGTTTTGAGGCAGTAGGGTCTGCGATGGCATTACGTACGCTAACCAGGACAAGATAGCGTACGTAAGAGGTGTTACGTACGTTAACTTGGGAATGTTATGTACGTAACGAGCGGGAGTTTATATAAGGAATGGTCGTCATTTCATTTCACTTGATTTTTCACTTCGTTTTTCTCACCTTCAACCCTTATAGATGGGTTCTTAATCCTTCTAAGTCGATCATGAGCTTAAAAACATGGAATTGGAGATCGGGATATGTAGATATTGATGATTCTTGAAGTTATTCATGATTCTTTGGATGGAGTTCTAGTGTTCTTCTTTTTGGTTCGTCTAAACCAGGTAATCTTCGTATTCCTTTGTTAATGGTTCATTTTTCTTGGATGATTACATATGAGGAACATGTTGGATAATCGTATAACGATGTTATATGGGATTTTATGGTTTTGATAATAACTTCGAATGTTTCTCCATATTATTAAAGATGATGATTCATTTAAACTGTTTTGAGATGGATTTCTGGATCAAAATACGAGGTTGAATTCCAGATTGTGTATGTTATGATCATTGTTACCAAGTTGGTTCGATTATTGATATGATTGTTGTTCTAGGTTGATTAACCAATAGGTATAATCGTTTTGCCGCGGTGAAAAGCCATAGATTCCGTCCAGTCGGGACTGAAGAGCTCGTAGATGAGGGCGATAAGTTCGGTGTTGTTTTTGTTATGTTGGTATCCAGGCAAGTGTTTACTTGTTCGGTTGTAATGTTTTGATGAGTAATTCCATTTACATTTCATAAGTATTTTATGTTGTATTGCATATTGACGAATGTTCAGTGATGTTCTAAAAGGATTAGAATGCACAGTTGATGATTGTTGAGATACTTGGACAATCTTGGGAAGATTGTAGTATTCGGATATTGTTGATGTCATTTTGGATATTCTTGGTCTGTGGTATGCATTTCGGAAGGAAGTCCGGATAGAGGTATGTTTTATGGTAATCGTACATAGAGGATTATGTACGAGAAAGTATTCGGTATTGAGGTATTATACGGTATTATTGTGATACTGGGATTTTTATGGTATTATCGTGATATTGGGATTTTGACGAGAATCGTTGGATTACCGGAAGTGGTAAGGTTATCGTTGAGGTTATTATTCTCATGATGCATGGCATGTGAATATTTATGTTTATGTACTTGCGGTTATTTGTCGGGCATTATTGCTGACCCCGTTGTGGGACTTGTTTTTCAGGTATTGAGGACTTTGATGGTAGCGGTCGTGAGGCGGGGATTCCGGACGATACTGGCTATGGCATATTGTTGGGGAATCGTGTATTTTGTTTGTATATATTATTATTGATGTATATGTATCTTGGACTGTATTTCTATCCGCTGCGTGAGTTCTTTCAAATGGCTTTCGGTTTTATGCCAACTGAGTTTGATTTCGAAAACCGATTCCCTTAACCGAGTTTTTGGCCTTGTTTGTCTTGACGGTAGTTGTTGTTTTCAAATGATTTTGTAAGTTTTGGAGTATACTACCGTCATCGGCCTTTTTGGGCGTTTTTGTAATTGGTTTTTAGCCTGGTGGGTTCCGGCGCGGGGCCCACGGCGTGTAATATTCCCGTAAGGTTTTTGGGGGTGTTACACGAACAACCCCAAATAAAAATGTGTCAAATTTTATAAACCCATAGGTATTAATTATGGAAAAAATCAAGAAAACGGCCCGACTCAATTTTCTCCCATTTCCCGTGTACTAAGCACTATGAGAATTCTCCAAAAATCGAGTTCTCGTAGTATCAGCTCCGATTCGTGTCCGAACAACCCCAAATAAAAGCGTGTCAAATTTTATAAACACATAGGGACAAATTATGAAAAAGTATCAACAAAATGGTTCGACTCAATTTCTCTCATTTCCCGTGTAAGAACTAACAACTATGAGAATTTTCCAAAAACGGAGTTCTCGTCGTATCAGCTCCGATTCGAGTCCGAACAACCCCAAATAAAAGCATGTCAAATTTTATAAACCATAGGGACAAATTATGAAAAAATCAAGAAAACAGTCCGACTCAATTTTCTCCCATTTCCCGTGTACTAACCACTATGAGAATTTCCAAAAATCGAGTTCTCGTCGTATCACCTCCGATTCGGGCCCGAAAAATCCCAAATAAAAGCGTGTTAAAATTTATAAACCCATAGGGACAAATTATGGAAAAATATCAAGAAAACGGCCCGAATCAATTTTCTCCCATTTCCGGTGTACACCCTATGAGAATTTTTCAAAAACTAAGTTCTCATCGTATCAGTTCCGATTCGGGTCCAAACAACCCCAAATAAAAGCGTGTCAAATTTTATAAACCCATAGGTACAAATTTTGGAAAAAATCAAGAAAACGGTCCGACTCAATTTTCTCCCATTTCCCACTATGAGAATTTCCAAAAACCGAGTTCTCGTCGTATCGGCTCAGATTCGATTCTGAACAACCCCAAATAAAAGTGTGTCAAATATTATAAACCATAGGGACAAATTATGAAAAATATAAAGAGAACGGCCCGAATCAATTTTCTCCCATTTCCGATGTACAACCTATGAGAATTTTCCTAAAACTGAGTTCTCGTCGTATCAGCTCTGATTCGGGTCCGAACAACCCCAAATAAAAGCGTGTCAAATTTCATAAACCCATAGGGACAAATTACGATAAAAACAAGAAAACGGTCCAACTCAATTTTCTCTCATTTCCCGTTTAATAACTAACCACTATGAGAATTTTCCAAAAAACGAGTTCTCGTCGTATCAGCTCCGATTCGGGTCCGAACAACCCCAAATAAAAGCGTGTCAACTTTTATAAACCCATAGGGACAAATTATGAAAAAGTATCAAGAAAATGGTCAGACTCAATTTTCACTCATTTCTCGTGTAATATCTAACCACTATGATAATTTTCCAAAAATCGAGTTCTCGTCGTATCAGCGCCGATTCTGGTCCTGACAGCCCCAAATAAAATAGTGTCAAATTTTATAAACCCATAGGGACAATTTATGAATAAAATCAATAAAATGGCCCGACTCAATTTTCTCCCATTGGCGGTATACTAACCCCTATAAGAATTTTCCGAAAACCGAGTTCTCGTCGTATCAGCTCCGATTCGGGTCCGAACACCTCCAAATAAAAGCGTGACAAATTGTATAAACCCATAGGGATAAATTATGAAAAAAATCAAGAAAACATCCCGACTCAATTTTCTCCCATTTCCCGTGTACTAACCACTATGAGAATTTTCCGAAAACCGAGTATCAACTTCGATTCGGGTCCGAACAACCTCAAATAAAAGAGTGTCAAATTTTATAAATCCATAGGGACAAATTATGAAAAAAATATCAAGAAAACATCCTGACTCAATTTTCTCCCATTTCCCGTGTACTAACCATTATGAGAATTTTCCGAAAACCGAGTTCTCGTCGTATCATCTCCGATTCGCGTTCGAACAACCCCAAATAAAAGCGGGTCAAATTTTGTAAACCCATAAGGACAAATTATGAAAAAATATCAATAAAATTGCCCGACTCAATTTTCTCCCATTTCCGGTGTACTAATCCCTATGAAAATTTTCCGAAAACCGAGTTCTCATCATATCAGCTCCGATTCGGGTCCGAACAACCCCAAATAAAAACGGCCCAACTCAATTTTCTCCCATTTCCCATGTACTAACCACTATGAGAATTTTTTGAAAATTGAGTTCTCGTCGTATCAGCTCCGATTCGGATCCGAACAACCCCAAATAAAAGCGTGTCAAATTTTATAAACTCATAGGGCCAAATTATGGAAAAAATCAAGAAAATGGCCCGACTCAATTTTCTTCCATTTCCCATGTATTAACCACTATGAGAATTTTTCAAAAACTGAGTTCTCGTCGTATCAGCTCTGATTCGGGTTCGAACAACCCCAAAGAAAAGTCTGTCAAGTTTTATAAACCCATAGGGATAAATTATGAAAAAAATCAAGAAAACAGCCTGACTCAATTTTCTCCCATTTCCCGTGTACTAACCACTATGAGAATTTTCAAAAACCGAGTTCTCGTCGTATCAGCTCCGATTCCGGTCCAAACAATCCCAAATAAAAGCGTGTTGAATTTTATAAAGCATAGGGACAAATTATGAAAAAGTATCAAGAAAATAGTCCGACTCAATTTTCTCTCATTTCCCGTGTATTAACTAACCACGATGAGAATTTTCCAAAAACCGACTTCTCGTCGTATGAGCTCCGAGCAACCCCAAATAAAAGCGTGTCAAGATTTATAAACCCATAGGGACAAATTATGAAAAAGTATCAAGAAAATGGTCAGATTCAATTTTCTCTCATTTCCCGTGTAATAACTAACCACTGTGAGAATTTTCCAAAAACCGAGTTCTCGTCGTATCAGCTCCGATTCGTGTCCGAACAACCCCAAATAAAAGCGTGTCAAATTTTATAAACCCATAGGGACAAATTATGAAAAAGTATCAAGAAAATGGTCAGACTCAATTTTCACTCATTTCTCGTGTAATATCCACTATGAGAATTTTTCAAAAATCGAGTTCTCGTCGTATCAGCGCCGATTCTGGTCCTGACAGCCCCAAATAAAATTGTGTCAAATTTTATAAACCCATAGGGACAATTTATGAATAAAATCAATAAAATGGCCCGACTCAATTTTCTCCCATTGGCGGTATACTAACCCCTATAAGAATTTTCCGAAAACCGAGTTCTCGTCGTATCAGCTCCGATTCGGGTCCGAACACCTCCAAATAAAAGCGTGACAAATTGTATAAACCCATAGGGATAAATTATGAAAAAAATCAAGAAAACATCCCGACTCAATTTTCTCCCATTTCCCGTGTACTAACCACTATGAGAATTTTCCGAAAACCGAGTATCAACTTCGATTCGGGTCCGAACAACCTCAAATAAAAGAGTGTCAAATTTTATAAATCCATAGGGACAAATTATGAAAAAAATATCAAGAAAACATCCTGACTCAATTTTCTCCCATTTCCCGTGTACTAACCATTATGAGAATTTTCCGAAAACCGAGTTCTCGTCGTATCATCTCCGATTCGCGTTCGAACAACCCCAAATAAAAGCGGGTCAAATTTTGTAAACCCATAAGGACAAATTATGAAAAAATATCAATAAAATTGCCCGACTCAATTTTCTCCCATTTCCGGTGTACTAACCCCTATGAAAATTTTCCGAAAACCGAGTTCTCATCATATCAGCTCCGATTCGGGTCCGAACAACCCCAAATAAAAACGGCCCAACTCAATTTTCTCCCATTTCCCATGTACTAACCACTATGAGAATTTTTTGAAAATTGAGTTCTCGTAAATGTCGGCTCCGGTCGGATCGAACAACCCCAACTAAAATCGTGTCAAATTTTATAAACTCATAGGGACAAATTATGGAAAAAATCAAGAAAATGGCCCGACTCAATTTTCTTCCATTTCCCATGTATTAACCACTATGAGAATTTTTCAAAAACTGAGTTCTCGTCGTATCAGCTCTGATTCGGGTTCGAACAACCCCAAAGAAAAGTCTGTCAAGTTTTATAAACCCATAGGGATAAATTATGAAAAAAATCAAGAAAACAGCCTGACTCAATTTTCTCCCATTTCCCGTGTACTAACCACTATGAGAATTTTCAAAAACCGAGTTCTCGTCATATCAGCTCCGATTCGGGTCCAAACAATCCCAAATAAAAGCGTGTTGAATTTTATAAAGCATAGGGACAAATTATGAAAAAGTATCAAGAAAATAGTCCGACTCAATTTTCTCTCATTTCCCGTGTAATAACTAACCACTATGAGAATTTTCCAAAAACCGACTTCTCGTCGTATGAGCTCCGAGCAACCCCAAATAAAAGCGTGTCAAGATTTATAAACCCATAGGGACAAATTATGAAAAAGTATCAAGAAAATGGTCAGATTCAATTTTCTCTCATTTCCCGTGTAATAACTAACCACTGTGAGAATTTTCCAAAAACCGAGTTCTCGTCGTATCAGCTCCGATTCGTGTCCGAACAACCCCAAATAAAAGCGTGTCAAATTTTATAAACCCATAGGGACAAATTATGTAAAAAAATCAAGAAAACGGACCGACTCAATTTTCTCTCATTTCCCGTATACTAACCACTATGCGAATTTTCCAAAACCGAGTTCTCGTCGTATCAGTTTCGATTCGGGTCCGAACAACCCAAAATAAAAACATGTTAAATTTTATAAACCCATAGGGACAAATTATGAAAAAGATCAAGAAAACGGCCCGACTCAATTTTCTCCCATTTCTCATGTACTAACCACTGAGAATTTTCCAAAAACCGAGTTCTCGTCATATCAGCTCCGATTTGGGTCCGAACAATCTCAAATAAAAGCGTGTCAAGATTTATAAACCCATAGGGACAAATTATGAAAAAGTATCAAGAAAATGGTCAGATTCAGTTTTCTCTCATTTCCCGTGTAATAACTAACCACTATGAGAATTTTCCAAAAACCGAGTTCTCGTCGTATCAGCTCCGATTCGTGTCCGAAAAACCCCAAATAAAAGCGTGTCAAATTTTATAAACCCATAGGGATAAATTATGGAAAAAATCAAGAAAACGGCCCGACTCAATTTTCTCTCATTTCCCGGTACTAAGCACTATGAGAATTCTCCAAAAATCGAGTTCTCGTCGTATCAGCTCCGATTCGTGTCCGAACAACCTCAAATAAAAGCGTGTCAAATTTTATAAACCCATAGGGACAAATTATGAAAAAGTATCAAGAAAACGGTCCGAGTCAATTTTTTCTCATTTCCCGTGTAAGAACTAACAACTATGAGAATTCTCCAAAAATCGAGTTCTCGTCGTATCAGCTCCGATTTGTGTCCGAACAACCCCAAATAAAAGCGTGTCAAATTTTATAAACCCATAGGGACAAATTATGAAAAAAATCAAGAAAACGGTCCGACTCAATTTTCTCTCATTTCCCGTGTAATAACTAACCACTGTGAGAATTTTCCAAAAAACGAGTTCTTGTCGTATCAGCTCCGATTCGGGTCCGAACAACCTTAAATAAAAGTGTGTCAAATTTTATAAATCCATAGGGACAAATTATGTAAAAAAAATCAAGAAAACGGACCGACTCAATTTTCTCCCATTTCCCGTGTACTAACCACTATGCGAATTTTCCAAAACCGAGTTCTCGTCGTATCAGCTTCGATTCGGGTCCGAACAACCCCAAATAAAAACATGTCAAATTTTATAAATCCATAGGGACAAATTATGAAAAAGATCAAGAAAACGGTCCGACTCAATTTTCTCCCATTTCTCATGTACTAACCACTGAGAATTTTCCAAAAACCGAGTTCTCGTCGTATCAGCTCCGATTCGGGTCCGAACAATCCCAAATAAAAGCGTGTCAACATTTATAAACCCATAGGGACAAATTATGAAAAAGTGTCAAGAAAATGGTCAGACTCAATTTTCTCTCATTTCCCGTGTAATAACTAACCACTATGAGAATTTTCCAAAAACCGAGTTCTCGTCGTATCACCTCCAATTCGTGTCCGAACAACCCCAAATAAAAACGTGTCAAATTTTATAAACCCATAGGGATTAATTATGGAAAAAAAATCAAGAAAACGGCCCGACTCAATTTTTTCCCATTTAACGTGTACTAAGCACTATGAGAATTCTCCAAAAATCGAGTTCTCGTAGTATCAGCACCGATTCGTGTCCAAACAACCCCAAATAAAAGCGTGTCAAATTTTATAAACCCATAGGGACAAATTATGAAAAAGTATCAAGAAAACGGTCCGACTCAATTTTCTCTCATTTCACGTGTAAGAACTAACAACTATGAGAATTTTACAAAAACCGAGTTCTCGTCGTATCAGCTCCGATTCGAGTCCGAACAACCCCAAATAAAAGCATGTCAAATTTTATAAACCATAGGGACAAATTATGAAAAAAATGAAGAAAACAGTCCGAATCAATTTTCTCCCATTTCCCGTGTACTAACCACTATGAGAATTTCCAAAAATCGAGTTCTCGTCGTATCAGCTCCGATTCGGGTCCGAACAACCCCAAATAAAAGCGTGTCAAATTTTATAAACCCATAGGTACAAATTTTGGAAAAAATCAAGAAAACGGTCCGACTCAATTTTCTCCCATTTCCCACTATGAGAATTTCCAAAAACCGAGTTCTCGTCGTATCGGCTCAGATTCGATTCTGAACAACCCCAAATAAAAGTGTGACAAATATTATAAACCCATAGGGACAAATTATGAAAAATATAAAGAGAACGGCCCGAATCAATTTTCTCCCATTTCCGATGTACAACCAATGAGAATTTTCTTAAAACTGAGTTCTCGTCGTATCAGCTCTCATTCGGGTCCAAACAACCCCAAATAAAAGCGTGTCAAATTTCATAAACCCATAGGGACAAATTACGATAAAAACAAGAAAACGGTCCAACTCAATTTTCTCTCATTTCCCGTCTAATAACTAACCACTATGAGAATTTTCCAAAAAACGAGTTCTCGTCGTATCAGCTTCGATTCGGGTCCGAACAACCCCAAATAAAAGCGTGTCAAATTTCATAAACCCATAGGGACAAATTACGATAAAAACAAGAAAACGGTCCAACTCAATTTTCTCTCATTTCCCGTCTAATAACTAACCACTATGAGAATTTTCCAAAAATCGAGTTCTCGTCGTATCAGCTCCGATTCGGGCCCGAAAAACCCCAAATAAAAGCGTGTTAAATTTTATAAACCCATAGGGACAAATTATGGAAAAATATCAAGAAAACGGCCCGAATCAATTTTCTCCCATTTCTTGTGTACACTCTATGAGAATTTTTCGAAAACTAAGTTCTCGTCGTATCAGCTCCGATTCGGGTCCGAACAACCCCAAATAAAAGCGTGTCAAATTTTATAAACCCATAGGTACAAATTTTGGAAAAAATCAAGAAAACGGTCCGACTCAATTTTCTCCCATTTCCCACTATGAGAATTTCCAAAAACCGAGTTCTCGTCGTATCGGCTCAGATTCGATTCTGAACAACCCCAAATAAAAGTGTGACAAATATTATAAACCCATAGGGACAAATTATGAAAAATATAAAGAGAACGGCCCGAATCAATTTTCTCCCATTTCCGATGTACAACCAATGAGAATTTTCTTAAAACTGAGTTCTCGTCGTATCAGCTCTCATTCGGGTCCGAACAACCCCAAATAAAAGCGTGTCAAATTTCATAAACCCATAGGGACAAATTACGATAAAAACAAGAAAACGGTCCAACTCAATTTTCTCTCATTTCCCGTCTAATAACTAACCACTATGAGAATTTTCCAAAAAACGAGTTCTCGTCGTATCAGCTTCGATTCGGGTCCGAACAACCCCAAATAAAAACGTGTTAAATTTTATAAACCCATAGGGACAAATTATGGAAAAATATCAAGAAAACGGCCCGAATCAATTTTCTCCCATTTCTGGTGTACACCCTATGAGAATTTTTCGAAAACTAAGTTCTCGTCGTATCAGCTCCGATTCGGGTCCGAACAACCCCAAATAAAAGCGTGTCAAATTTTATAAACCCATAGGGACAAATTATGAAAAAGTATCAAGAAAACGGTCCGACTCAATTTTCTCTCATTTCACGTGTAAGAACTAACAACTATGAGAATTTTCCAAAAACCGAGTTCTCGTCGTATCAGCTCCGATTCGAGTCCGAACAACCCCAAATAAAAGCATGTCAAATTTTATAAACCATAGGGACAAATTATGAAAAAAATCAAGAAAACAGTCCGAATCAATTTTCTCCCATTTCCCGTGTACTAACCACTATGAGAATTTCCAAAAATCGAGTTCTCATCGTATCAGCTCCAATTCGGGCCCGAACAACCCCAAATAAAAGCGTGTTAAATTTTATAAACCCATAGGGACAAATTATGGAAAAATATCAAGAAAAGGGCCCGAATCAATTTTCTCCCATTTCCGGTGTACACCCTATGAGAATTTTTCGAAAACTAAGTTCTCGTCGTATCAGCTCCGATTCGAGTCCCAACAACCCCAAATAAAAGCGTGTCCAATTTTATAGACCCATAAGGACAAATTATGAAAAAAAATCAAGAAAACGGTCCGACTCAATTTTCTCATTTCCCGTGTAATAACTAACCACTATGAGAATTTTCCAAAAAACGAGTTCTCGTCGTATCAACTCCGATTAAGGTCCGAATAACCCCAAGTAAAAGCGAGTAAATTTTATAAACCCATAGGGACAAATTATGTAAAAAAATCAAGAAAACGGCCCGACTCAATTTTGTAATATCCGTGTTTTCTATTTTCGGTAATTTCTATTTTTGGTGTTTGTTCATTTCGGACAGCTCGCTTTGCACCGTTTTGGGATTCTGAATCTATTTTGTTCTTCGAGTTTTCCCGTCTGGTCGAGTTTCGAGGATGTTTTTGCATAATTTCATCTTGAATTATATCTTGCCGCATGTACGTTCGATTCTCGTAAAACTTGTTCGTTTTCGTTGTTTCTCGATTTGTATAAGTTTGTATGATTGAGTTGGTCGTGTTGAAACTTTCGGTTTGTTAATCCGACGTTGTATCGCGATTTTTCGGGCACTTGGGCCGTTCTTGTAATTTTCATAAGTTTGGGGAATTTCGCTTCATTTGCTTCGTTTCAGACTCTCTAGTGATCGAGATTATATTCTCTTTCAACGCTCAACTTTGTCATCTTGATTATTACGTGTTTATGTTTAGGATTACGGTCTTACTTCGTATTTCGGCACTTTTGTCTTGTTAGCGTGATGTCTTGTGCGGTATTGAGCTATTTGCTGAGTAGCGCACGCTACTCCGGACTTACTGCGTGCGCTATCCGTGTGGTTAGCGTACGCTAACACAGGGTTCGTAGAGTGCGCTAACGATTTCAGTTGATGCAGACGGTAGGCTCGGTGTTTTATCTTGGACCAGTAGCGCCACGCTAATTCAGCGTTAACGCACGCTAATTCCTAATATTTGCGCCGCGCTAACCATGTCGGCTTGCGCCACGCTAAGCTGGAGGACGAGGCGTGTCGTTCTTCCACGCCCGTTAGCGCACGCTAATGCTTGTGCGTAGCGTGCGCTAAGAAGCTTTTATATAAATAGGGCAATGCCGATCAACTTCGTTATTTTTCCTTCATTTCTTATCCTTCTCGGCTTTGAGCGATTCCAGGCGAGGGTTAGGGCCGATTTCGACTGTAGATCATCATTCACTACCACCGTGAATTCTTTCCACTATCCGAATCAAGGTAAAAATTCCCAAAACCCTTGTTTTGAGATTTTGGGGGAATTTTGGGGATTTCTTGGGATTTGACTCTTTTAGTCCGAATTATCACTGGGTTATCGCTAGATTTCGATCGTGTACTTGTAATCCTTCATTTTATTGATGATTTGTGGTTTTAAACTTCAAGTTTTCCATTGTTTGTCACTTATAGTCGACGATACCCAAGTCATGACCTACAAATCGTTCCAAGGGGTAGAATTAGGATTAATTCTTACCTTTCCGCATTATTGAGACTTGTGTATACCGTTATTGTGTTAGGAACGGATTTGGGAGGATTGTTCGGGCCGAAACCTATTCCTTCGTTTCGTTTCACTCAAGGCAAGTACATGTATTATATTTCATTATGTGTGTACGGATTTGATGCGAATGATGTAAACTGTTTTATTAAATGAATGTGATGGTTACTCTTCCACCTGGGCATGGCATGTGGCCTCTGGGGGCCGATACTAATGGGTACGGCCACGGAAGTGGACTTGGGTCTGTGTGTTGATGTTCTTCCACCTGGGGACGGTTCGACGAGACCTCTGGGGGCCGATACTAATGGGTACGGCCGCGGAAGTGGTTTCTCACCTGGGGACGGTCCGGCCAGGACCTGCAGGGACCGATACTAATGGGTACGGTCGCGAGTTGCCAAGCGTGGATAATTGTGATGTGGAAAACTTGTTGATATACTGTTTTGGTGTTAATGTGATATTCCGGAATATTGATTTTCAAAATGATTTTCCTAACGATTTGTTTGCATTGAATCGTGTATATATATAATGCTGTGTAATTGTGTACTTTCACTAGCTATTCGAATGCTAACCCCTTAAATGGGGGAAATGCGTCTTATGCATTTAGTCTTGGTCAGTGAGGAGGCGCACGGGATGCGCATACAAAGGATGGGTTGGCATGATGATGTGGCTCGAGTCTGTATTTTTATGTTTTGTCATTGCATTTGTCGAGTACCGGAGTTAGACTGTTTACTTTGAAACTTGGTTTAAGTCCCCTGCGTGGGCAATGAATTGGATTTATCTTATGTTCATGTACTCCATTAAAATGTTTTGGCCGAGGCCACGGCCTTACTTACTTTTTTTTTTGAATGCATCATTTGGGATTATATTGTGGTTTATGTGTCATGTGTTAGCCTGGTAGACCTCACGAGGGTTCTACGGCGTGTAATGTCCCATTTGTGAATTAGGGCGTTACATTTATGGTATCAGAGCCTCGGTTTTGAATGCCTAGGCTGTCGGTTAATTTTGGGTCTGTCAGTTGTGTCGCTAGAGTCAATCGTTGATCCTAATATCATCGTGCTACCATCTTTTCATGCGACCCGTGGCTGTAAGTCTCCTCGAACTCTTATATTTCTGTAATTCGTTTTCTTGCGTTGTTCGGAATTGTGACTTGTGTTACCAACCTTGTGAATTGTGAATCTTTCTGATCTTGTTCTTTTCTTTTTCTCCTTCAGTATGTTGAGAGGTCGTGGTAGACCGGCTAGGGGACGCGGCCGAGGCCGTGGTCGTGGTGCTGATAATGAGGAGGGCTCACTTTCTCAGTCCTCTGCGGACTCAGCCTCTCACTCAGTGCCGTCGGGTAATAATGCCGACGCCGGGGCTACTGCCGTACTTCAGCAGTTGGTAGCCCAACTTACTCAGATAGCTCAGGGTGGATGCCAGAATCCGCCCCCGACACCGGAAGAGGAAGCTAGTAGGTGGCTTCATACGGTGACTAAGATGCACCCACCTCGTTTCTCCAGATCTTCTGACCCTCTCGGTTGGGAGAATTGGCTCTTTCAGTTGTCCAGAACCTTCGATGCCGTAGCTTGTCCCGAAGACAGGAGGGTACATATTGCCCAGTACCTCCTGGATAAGGAAGCTGCGGAGTGGTGGGAGGCCGTTATGCCCAGAGACCGTCGAGCTACTTGGGAGGAATTCAAGGCTGCTATGGAAGCAGAATATTGTCCACCGCCAGTTAAGGAGCGCAGAATTGTGGAGTTCTTCACCGCTACACCTCAGGATGTGCCTATTTCGCAGGCCATCATTACTTACAATCAGCAGTTGGGTTTCGTGAGAGATCAGGTGAGGACGGAGGCTGATAAAATCCGTTACTTCAATATGCGCATGAAGCCGCATATTAGACAGAGTATGGCACCGCTCATGTGTGCCACTTTGAAGGAATACCAGGATCGCGCTCTGGCGATCGAGATGGCTGTCCCGGAATCAGAGTCGGTTTCGGAAGCTAAGAAGCAGAAGACTATTGGTGGGTTCTCGGCCGGAAAAGGTGTTCAGTTTTTGAGGTCTCGTTCTGCTCCTACACCTGGGAAGAGGCCGTATCATCAGGCCGGTGGATCTCAGGGTAACCGTTCAGTCCACTCTGTTGCACCTGGCGGGAGAGTTTGTTTTAATTGCAGTCAGCCCGAGCACGTTGTGAAGGATTGCCCATTTCCGTTAGTTGCATGCTTTACTTGCGGACAGACCGGGCATCGGCAGCTCATTGTGAGAGGGCCACCAGGGCCACTAGATTTACGACTACCACTGCCGATCAGAGGGATCACAGCTCTCCAGCTACTCATGTTCCGCAGGGTTCAAGTCGTGGTAGAGGTCGGAGTCAGCCGGATCGCCGCGCAGCGTCGAGTTCGGGCTCAGTCAATCCCCGATTGTATCAGATGAGGCGCACAGAGGAGGCAGACATTCCGGTGGCGTCAGGTACCACTCAGATCCTTTCTCATCCAGTTTCAGTGCTTTTTGATTCGGGTGCGACCCATTCCTTTATAGCTTCGGATTGTGTGAGTTGTATTGGCTTTGCCTGCTTGTTTGAGTGTGAGCCGTTTGTAGTGGGTACACCCAGCGGGGATCGTATGGTTGGGGACCGGGAAGTTAGGGATTGCCCAGTGAGAATCGGGAGCCGGGATTGGCCCTCGAATCTCATTGTTATAGACCTTAAGGGTGAGGATTTGATCCTTAGGGACGATTGGTTGGATCGTCATGGTGCTATCATGAACTATCGGACTCGTACCATCTCGATAGTTGCCGAGGACGGCACCGAGCATACTCTCGTCGGCTGTAAGCCGGGTAGATCGGGGAGTGTGATTAGCGCCTTGAAGGCGATGAAACTTCTGAACCAGGGTTGTGTCGGCTACTGGTGTTTCGCTCTGCAGGCGGAAGATGGTGGGGTTGACATATCGTCGATTCCAGCTGTTAGCGAGTATCCCGAGGTATTTCCGAATGACTTGCCGGGATTACCACCACATCGAGAGGTGAAGTTTCCTATTGATCTTGAGCCGAATGCGGCCCCTATTTCTCGAGCACCGTACCGTATGGCACCGTAGGAGATGCTAGAGTTGAAGAATCAGTTGGGAGAGTTGTTAGATAAAGGGTATATTCGACCGAGCGCATCGCCTTGGGGTGCACCTGTACTTTTTGTTAAGAAGAAGGATGGATCGATTCGTTTATGCATCGATTATCGAGAATTAAACAAGTTGACCATCAAAAATAAATACCCTTTGCCTCGGATTGACGACTTGTTTGATCAGCTTCAAGGGGCGACAGTCTTTTCGAAGATTGACTTGCGATCGGGTTACTACCAGTTGAGGATTCGGGACAGCGATATACCGAAAGCTGCCTTTCGGACGAGATATGGCCATTACGAGTTTGTGGTTATGCCTTTCGGCTAACTAATGCCCAGTGATGTTCATGCAGTTGATGAACAAAGTTTTTATTGAGTATCTGGACAAATTCGTAGTCGTTTTTATCGACGATATTCTTATCTATTCACGGAGTCGGGAGGAGCATGCCTTACATCTCCGGATTGTATTAGACACTTTGAGGGCTGAGCAGTTGTACGTGAAGTTCTCTAAGTGTGAGTTTTGGCTCGAGGAAGTGATGTTCCTCGGGCATGTGATTTCAGCAGAGGGAGTTCGGGTAGATCCGCAGAAGATAGAGGCAGTGATGGCTTGGGAGCCGCCTAAGAATGTGAAGGAGGTGAGGAGTTTTCTGGGTCTTGCCGGCTATTACCGTAGATTAGTTGAGGGATTTTCTAAGATCACTAGACCACTCACTCAGTTGATCCAGAAAACTCAGAAGTTCGAGTGGACTGCAGATAGGCAGGACAGTTTTGACGAGTTAAAGAGACGTTTGACCACCGCACCCGTTTTGGCATTGCCTCAGGGGAACGAGGATTTTGTAGTGTATAGTGATGCTTCGGGCCTTGGTCTAGGATGTGTTTTGATGCAGAGAGACAGAGTGATTGCTTATGCGTCCCGCCAATTAAAACCTTATGAGGTAAATTATCCCACACACGATTTGGAGTTACCTGCGGTCGTTTTCGCCTTAAAAATCTGGAGGCATTATCTCTATGGGTCATCGTGTAAGATTTTTACGGATCACAAGAGTCTGAAGTACATCTTCAGCCAGAAAGAGTTGAATATGAGGCAGCGTAGGTGGTTAGAGCTAATTAAAGATTACGACCTCGAGATACTTTACCATCCGGGTAAGGCCAACGTGGTGGCTGATGCGTTGAGCCGAAAACCGATGGCTTTACAGATGTTAGAGGTACTTACACCGCAGAGTAGGATCCAGCGAGATTTCATCGGTCAGAATATTGAGGTTTGGGTTCAGAGAGTTCAGGGCCAGTTATGTGCGTTAGAGATCACTTCGTCCTTGGATCGATGATATCAAGGCGAAGCAGTATGACGATCCGTTTTTGGTCCAGTTGAGGGAGGATGTGAGGAAGGGGAAAGCCCCTGGATTTGTGGTTCAGGATGATGGCGTTCTGAGATTTCACGGCAGATTATGTGTACCGAATGTTAATGAGCTGAAGCAGAGGATCTTGAGCGAAGCTCATACCACGCCTTACTCCATACATCCTGGTACGAGTAAAATGTACAAGGACGTGAGGAGTAACTGCGGTGGAGTAATTTGAAGACAGACGTTAGCGAGTTTGTGTCGAGATGTTTGACTGTCGTGAGTTAAGATCGAGCATCGGCGACCAGCGGGGTTTTGCGACCACTTCCTATCCCGGAGTGGAAATGGGAGGATATTTCTATGGATTTCATTACCGGTATGCCTAGGACTCGATGGAATGAATATGATTTGGGTTATTGTCGATTGGTGACCAAATCAGCTCATTTCTGAGTATTAAGGACACTTGGGGTCCAGAGAAGGCGCACGAGTGTTTATTGCAGAGATCGTGAGATTGCATGGGACTCCTAAGAGTATTGTTTCGGATCGTGATGGCCGGTTCGTGTCACATTTTTGGCAGGCTGTTCATCGAGCTTTGGGGACTGAGTTGAGACTCAGTACATCTTACCACCCTCAGACTGACGGGCAGTCAGAGCGGACGATCCAAACGTTGGAGGATATGTTGAGAGCCTGTGCCCTAGATTGGAAGGATGATTGGGAGTCGCACTTGCCGTTGATCGAGTTCACGTACAACAATAGTTGGCACACCTCGATCAAAATGGCACCATTTGAGGCATTGTATGGGAGGAGGTGCAGATCGCCGTTGTGTTGGGACGATGCGTCCGAGCTGATTGGTACCGAGCCCGATATGGTAGTTGAGACGAGAGAGAAGATTACTCTAATTCGTGATAGATTGTTGACGGCCCAGAGTCGGCAGAAGTCTTATGCCGACACGCGTCGCCGGCCGTTGGAGTTTTAGGTGGGAGATCATGTTTTGCTTAAGGTGTCGCCGACACGGGGAGTTTACCGCTTCGGCCGGAAGGGTAAACTTAGTCCGAGGTATATTGCGCCGTTTGAGATTTTAGAGAGAGTGGGAGAGCTTGCCTATCGGTTAGGCTTGCCGCCGTCTTTGAGTCACGTTCATAACGTATTTCATGTTTCCCAGCTTAGGAGGTACGTATCGGACCCTAGCCATATTATCGATTTTGGAGAGATCGGGTGGGACCCGACATTACCATCGAGGAGAGGCCGATTCAGATTTTAGAGCGTCGGGTGAAGCAACTTCGTCATAAAACCATTCCTCTGGTTAAAGTTCAATGGTCGAGACATGGGTCCGAGGAAGCCACATGGGAGACTGAAAAGAGTATGCGGTCGAGATACCCCGAGTTGTTCGCGTTGTAAGTTTCGGGACGAAACTTAATTTTAGGGGGAGATAATGTAATATCCGTGTTTTCTATTTTCGGTAATTTCTATTTTTGGTGTATGTTCGTTTCGGACAGCTCGTTTAGCACCGTTTTGGGATTCTGAATCTATTTTGTTCTTGGAGTTTTCCCGTCTGGTCGAGTTTCGAGGATGTTTTTGCATAATTTCATCTTGAATTATATCTTGCCGCATGTACGTTCGATTCTCGTAAAACTTGTTCGTTTTCGTTGTTTCTTGATTTGTATAAGTTTGTATGATTGAGTTGGTCGTGTTGAAACTTTCGGTTTGTTAATCCGACGTTGTATCGCGATTTTTCGGGCACTTGGGCCGTTCTTGTAATTTTCATAAGTTTGGGGAATTTCGCTTTATTTGCTTCGTTTCAGACTCTCTAGTGATCGAGATTATATTCTCTTTCAACGCTCAACTTTGTCATCTTGATTATTACGTGTTTATGTTTCCGGATTCTGGTCTTGCTTCGTATTTCGGCACTTTTGTCTTTGTTAGCGTGATGTCTTGTGCGATCTTGACTCTTTGCTGAGTAGCGCATGCTACTCGGACTTACTGCGTGCGCTATCACCGTGTGGTTAGCGTCGCTAACTGAGGTTCGTAGCGTGTGCTAACGATTTGATGCAGACGGTAGGCTCGGTGTTTCATCTTGGACCAGGTAGCGCACGCTAATTCAGCGTTAACGCACGCTAATTCCTAATATTTGCGCACGCTAACCATGTCAGCTTGCACACGCTAACTGGAGGACAGTAGGCAGACTGTTCTTCCACGCCCCGTTAGCGCACGCTAATGCTTGTGCGTAGCGTGCGCTAAGACTGTTTTATATAAATAGGACAACAGCAGTCAACTTCGTTATTTTTCCTTCATTTCTTATCCTTCTCGACTTTGAGCGATTCCGGTTAGGGCCGATTCCGACTGTAGATCATCATTCACTACCACCGTGCATTCCTTGCGTGAATTCTTCAAGTTCCTAATCACTTTCCACCATCCGAATCAAGGTAAAAATTCCCAAAACCCTTGTTTTGAGATTTTGGGGGAATTTTGGGGATTTCTTGGGATTTGACTCTTTTAGTCCGAATTATCACTGGGTTATCGCTAGATTTCGATCGTGTACTTGTAATCCTTCGTTTTATTAATGATTTGTGGTTTTAAACTTCAAGTTTTCCATTGTTTGTCACTTATAGTCGACGATACCCAAGTCATGACCGACAAATCGTTCCAAGGGGTAGAATTAGGATTAATTCTTACCTTTCCGCATTATTGAGACTTGTGTATACCGTTATTGTGTTAGGAACGGATTTGGGAGGATTGTTCGGGCCGAAACCTATTCATTCGTTTCGTTTCACTCAAGGCAAGTACATGTATTATATTTCATTATGTGTGTACGGATTTGATGCGAATGATGTAAACTGTTTTATTAAATGAATGTGATGGTTACTCTTCCACCTGGGGATGGCATGTGGCCTCTGGGGCCGATACTAATGGGTACGGCCACGGAAGTGGACTTGGGTGCGTGTGTTGATGTTCTTCCACCTGGGGACGGTTCGACGGGACCTCTGGGGGCCGATACTAATGGGTACGGCCGCGGAAGTGGTTTCTCACCTGGGGACGGTCCGACGGGACCTATGGGGACCGATACTAATGGGTACGGTCGCGAGTTGCCAAGCGTGGATAATTGTGATGTGGAAAACTTGTTGATATACTGTTTTGGTGTTAATGTGATATTCCGGAATATTGATTTTCAAAATGATTTTCCTAACGATTTGTTTGCGTTGAATCGTGTATATATATAATGCTGTGTAATTGTGTACTTGCACTAGTTATTCGAATGTTAACCCCTTAAATGGGGGAAATGCGTCTTATGCATTTCAGGTACTGGTCGAGCTGAGGAGCAGGCACGGGATGCGCATACAAAGGATGGGTTGGCATGATGATGTGGCTCGAGTCTGTATTTTTATGTTTTGTCATTGCATTTGTCGAGTACCGGAGTTAGACTGTTTACTTTGAAACTTGGTTTAAGTCCCCTGCATGGGCAATGAATTGGATTTATCTTATGTTCATGTACTCCATTAAAATGTTTTGGCCGAGGCCACGGCCTTACTTACTTTTTTTTTTTGAGTGCATCATTTGGGATTATATTGTGGTTTATGTGTCATGTGTTAGCCTGGTAGACCTCACGAGGGTTCTACGGCGTGTAATGTCCCATTTGTGAATTGGGGCGTTACATTTATGGGATCAGAGCCTCGGTTTTGAATGCCTAGGCTGTCGGTTAATTTTGGGTGTGTCAGTTGTGTCGCTAGAGTACAACCAATTTTCTCCCATTTCCGATGTACAACCAATGAGAATTTTCTTAAAACTGAGTTCTCGTCGTATCAGCTCTGATTCGGGTCCGAACAACTCCAAATAAAAGCGTGTCAAATTTCATAAACCCATAGGGACAAATTACGATAAAAACAAGAAAACGGTCCAACTCAATTTTCTTTCATTTCCCGTGTAATAACTAACCACTATGAGAATTTTCCAAAAAATGACTTCTCGTCGTATCAGCTTCGATTCGGGTCCGAACAACCCCAAATAAAAACATGTCAACTTTTATAAACCCATAGGGACAAATTATGAAAAAGTATCAAGAAAATGGTCAGACTCAATTTTCACTCATTTCCCGTGTAATAACTAACCACTATGAGAATTTTCCAAAAATCGAGTTCTCGTCATATCAGCGTCGATTCTGGTCCGGACAGCCCCAAATAAAATAGTGTCAAATTTTATAAACCCATAGGGACAATTTATGAATAAAATCAATAAAATGGCCCGACTCAATTTTCTCCCATTGCCGGTATACTAACCCCTATAAGAATTTTCCGAAAACCGAGTTCTCGTCGTATCAGCTCCGATTCGGGTCCGAACACCTCCAAATAAAAGCGTGACAAATTGTATAAACCCATAGGGACAAATTATGAAAAAAATCAAGAAAACATCCCGACTCAATTTTCTCCCATTTCCCGAGTACTAACCACTATGAGAATTTTCCGAAAATCGAGTATCAACTTCGATTCGGGTCCGAACAACCTCAAATAAAAGAGTGTCAAATTTTATAAATCCATAGGGACAAATTATAAAAAAAATATCAAGAAAACATCCTGACTCAATTTTCTCCCATTTCCAATGTACTAACCATTATGAGAATTTTCGGAAAATAGAGTTCTCGTCGTATCATCTCCGATTCGCGTCCGAACAACCCCAAATAAAAGCGGGTCAAATTTTGTAAACCCATAAGGACAAATTATGAAAAAATATCAATAAAATTGCCCGACTCAATTTTCTCCCATTTCCGGTGTACTAACCCCTATGAAAATTTTCCGAAAACCGAGTTCTCATCATATCAGCTCCGATTCGGGTCCGAACAACCCCAAATAAAAACGGCCCAACTCAATTTTCTCCCATTTCCCATGTACTAACCACTATGAGAATTTTTCGAAAATTGAGTTCTCGTCGTATCAGCTCCGATTCGGATCCGAACAACCCCAAATAAAAGCGTGTCAAATTTTATAAACTCATAGGGACAAATTATGGAAAAAATCAAGAAAATGGCCCGACTCAATTTTCTTCCATTTCGCGTGTACTAACCACGATGAGAATTTTTCAAAAACTGAGTTCTCGTCATATCAGCTCTGATTCGGGTCCGAACAACCCCAAATAAAAGTCAGTCAAGTTTTATAAACCCATAGGGATAAATTATGAAAAAAATCAAGAAAACAGCCCGACTCAATTTTCTCCCATTTCCCGTGTACTAACCACTATGAGAATTTCCAAAAACCGAGTTCTCGTTGTATCAGCTCCGATTCGGGTCCAAACAATCCCAAATAAAAGCGTGTTGAATTTTATAAACCATAGGGACAAATTATGAAAAGTATCTAGAAAACGGTCCGTCTCATTTTTGTCTGTTTTCACGTGTTATAACTAACCACTATGAGAATTTTCCAAAACCGACTTCTCGTCGTATCGACTCCGAACAACCCCAAATGAAAGCTTGTCAAATTTTATAAACCCATAGGGAGAAATTACGAAAAAATCAAGAAAATAGTCTGACTCAATTTTCTCCCATTTCCTGTGTACTAACCACTATGAGAATTTCCAAAAACCGAGTTCTCATCGTATCAGCTCCGATTCGATTCCGAACAACCTTAAATAAAAGCGTGTCAAATTTTATAAATCCATAGGGACAAATTATGTAAAAAAATCAAGAAAAAGGACCAACTCATTTTTCTTCCATTTCACGTGTACTAATCACTATGCGAATTTTCCAAAACCGAGTTCTAATCGTATCAGCTTCGATTCGGGTCCGAACAACCTCAAATAAAAGCATGTCAAATTTTATAAACCCATAGGGACAAATTATGAAAAAGATCAAGAAAACGGCCCGACTCAATTTTCTCTCATTTCCCGTGTAAGAACTAACAACTATGAGAATTCTCCAAAAATCGAGTTCTCGTTGTATCAGCTCCGATTCGTGTCCGAACAACCCCAAATAAAAGCGTGTCAAATTTTATAAACCTATAGGGACAAATTATGAAAAAGATCAAGAAAACGGCCCGACTCAATTTTCTCCCATTTCTCATGTACTAACCACTGAGAATTTTCCAAAAACCGAGTCTTCATCGTATCAGCTCCGATTCGGGTCCGAACAATCTCAAATAAAAGCGTGTCAAGATTTATAAACCCATAGGGACAAATTATGAAAAAGTATCAAGAAAATGGTCAGATTCAATTTTCTCTCATTTCCCGTGTAATAACTAACCACTATGAGAATTTTCCAATAACCGAGTTCTCGTCGTATCAGCTTCGATTCGTGTCCGAACAACCCCAAATAAAAGCGTGTCAAATTTTATAAACCCATAGGGATAAATTATGGAAAATATAAAGAGAACAGCCCGAATCAATTTTCTCCCATTTCCGATGTACAACCAATGAGAATTTTCTTAAAACTGAGTTCTCGTCGTATCAGCTCTGATTCGGGTCCGAACAACCCCAAATAAAAGCGTGTCAAATTTCATAAACTCATAGGGACAAATTACGATAAAAACAAGAAAACGGTCCAACTCAATTTTCTTTCATTTCCCGTGTAATAACTAACCACTATGAGAATTTTCCAAAAAATGACTTCTCGTCGTATCAGCTTCGATTCGGGTCCGAACAACCCCAAATAAAAACATGTCAACTTTTATAAACCCATAGGGACAAATTATGAAAAAGTATCAAGAAAATGGTCAGACTCAATTTTCACTCATTTCCCGTGTAATAACTAACCACTATGAGAATTTTCCAAAAATCGAGTTCTCGTCATATCACGATTCTCGTCCTGATTAATGACCCCAAATAAAATAGTGTCAAATTTTATAAACCCATAGGGACAATTTATGAATAAAATCAATAAAATGGCCCGACTCAATTTTCTCCCATTGCCGGTATACTAACCCCTATAAGAATTTTCCGAAAACCGAGTTCTCGTCGTATCAGCTCCGATTCGGGTCCGAACACCTCCAAATAAAAGCGTGACAAATTGTATAAACCCATAGGGACAAATTATGAAAAAAATCAAGAAAACATCCCGACTCAATTTTCTCCCATTTCCCGAGTACTAACCACTATGAGAATTTTCCGAAAATCGAGTATCAACTTCGATTCGGTCCGAACAACCTCAAATAAAAGAGTGTCAAATTTTATAAATCCATAGGGACAAATTATAAAAAAATATCAAGAAAACATCGACTCAATTTTCTCCCATTTCCAATGTACTAACCATTATGAGAATTTTCGGAAAATAGAGTTCTCGTCGTATCATCTACGATTCGCGTCCGAACAACCCCACATAATAGCGGGTCAAATTTTGTAAACCCATAAGGACAAATTATGAAAAAATACCAATAAAATTGCCCGACTCAATTTTCTCCCATTTAGGTGTACTAACCCCTATGAAAATTTTCCGAAAACCGAGTTCTCATCATATCGGCTCGATTCGGGTCCGAACAACCCCAAATAAAAAGCGGCCCAACTCAATTTTCTCCCATTTCCCATGTACTAACCACTATGAGAATTTTTGAAAATTGAGTTCTCGTCGTATCGGCTCCGATTCGGATCCGAACAACCCCAAATAAAAGCGTGTCAAATTTTATAAACTCATAGGGACAAATTATGGAAAAAATCAAGAAAATGGCCCGACTCAATTTTCTTCCATTTCGTGTACTAACCACGATGAGAATTTTTCAAAAGCGAGTTCTCGTCATATCGGCTCGATTCGGGTCGAACAACCCCAAATAAAAGTCACTCAAGTTTTATAAACCCATAGGGATAAATTATGAAAAAATCAAGAAAACGGCCCGACTCAATTTTCTCCCATTTCCCGTGTACTAACCACTATGAGAATTTCCAAAAACCGAGTTCTCGTTGTATCAGCTCCGATTCGGGTCCAAACAATCCCAAATAAAAGCGTGTTGAATTTTATAAACCATAGGGACAAATTATGAAAAAGTATCAAGAAAACGGTCCGACTCAATTTTCTCTCATTTCACGTGTAATAACTAACCACTATGAGAATTTTCCAAAAACCGACTTCTCGTCGTATCAGCTCCGAACAACCCCAAATGAAAGCTTGTCAAATTTTATAAACCCATAGGGAGAAATTACGAAAAAATCAAGAAAATAGTCTGACTCAATTTTCTCCCATTTCCTGTGTACTAACCACTATGAGAATTTCCAAAACCGAGTTCTCATCGTATCGGCTCGATTCGATTAGAACAACCTTAACTAAAAGCGTGTCAAATTTTATAAATCCATAGGGACAAATTATGTAAAAAAATCAAGAAAAAGGACCAACTCATTTTTCTTCCATTTCACGTGTACTAATCACTATGCGAATTTTCCAAAACCGAGTTCTAATCGTATCAGCTTCGATTCGGGTCCGAACAACCTCAAATAAAAGCATGTCAAATTTTATAAACCCATAGGGACAAATTATGAAAAGATCAAGAAAAGCGGCCCGACTCAATTTTCTCTCATTTCCGTGTAAGAACTAACAACTATGAGAATTCTCCAAAATCGAGTTCGTTGTATCGGCTCGATTCGTGTCCGAACAACCCCAAATAAAAGCGTGTCAAATTTTATAAACCTATAGGGACAAATTATGAAAAGATCAAGAAAACGGCCCGACTCAATTTTCTCCCATTTCTCATGTACTAACCACCGAGAATTTTCCAAAACCGAGTCTTCATCGTATCAGCTCCGATTCGGGTCCGAACAATCTCAAATAAAAGCGTGTCAAGATTTATAAACCCATAGGGACAAATTATGAAAAAGTATCAAGAAAATGGTCAGATTCAATTTTCTCTCATTTCCCGTGTAATAACTAACCACTATGAGAATTTTCCAATAACCGAAGTTCTCGTCGTATCGCCTTCGATTCGTGTCCGAACAACCCCAAATAAAAGCGTGTCAAATTTTATAAACCCATAGGGATAAATTATGGAAAATATAAAGAGAACGGCCGAATCAATTTTCTCCCATTTAGATGTACAACCAATGAGAATTTTCTTAAAGCGAGTTCGTCGTATCGGCTCTGATTCGGGTCGAACAACCCCAAATAAAAGCGTGTCAAATTTCATAAACTCATAGGGACAAATTACGATAAAAACAAGAAAACGGTCCAACTCAATTTTCTTTCATTTCCCGTGTAATAACTAACCACTATGAGAATTTTCCAAAAAATGACTTCTCGTCGTATCAGCTTCGATTCGGGTCCGAACAACCCCAAATAAAAACATGTCAACTTTTATAAACCCATATGGACAAATTATGAAAAATTATCAAGAATATGGTCAGACTCAATTTTCACTCATTTCCCGTGTAATAACTAACCACTATGAGAATTTTCCAAAAATCGAGTTCTCGTCATATCGTCGATTAAGTCCTGGACAAATTTCAATAAAATAGTGTCAAATTTTATAAACCCATAGGGACAATTTATGAATAAAATCAATAAAATGGCCCGACTCAATTTTCTCCCATTGCCGGTATACTAACCCCTATAAGAATTTTCCGAAAACCGAGTTCTCGTCGTATCAGCTCCGATTCGGGTCCGAACACCTCCAAATAAAAGCGTGACAAATTGTATAAACCCATAGGGACAAATTATGAATAAAATCAAGAAAACATCCCGACTCAATTTTCTCCCATTTCCCGAGTACTAACCACTATGAGAATTTTCCGAAAATCGAGTATCAACTTCGATTCGGGTCCGAACAACCTCAAATAAAAGAGTGTCAAATTTTATAAATCCATAGGGACAAATTATAAAAAAAATATCAAGAAAACATCCTGACTCAATTTTCTCCCATTTCCAATGTACTAACCATTATGAGAATTTTCGGAAAATAGAGTTCTCGTCGTATCATCTCCGATTCGCGTCCGAACAACCCCAAATAAAAGCGGGTCAAATTTTGTAAACCCATAAGGACAAATTATGAAAAAATACCAATAAAATTGCCCGACTCAATTTTCTCCCATTTCCGGTGTACTAACCCCTATGAAAATTTTCCGAAAACCGAGTTCTCATCATATCAGCTCCGATTCGGGTCCGAACAACCCCAAATAAAAACGGCCCAACTCAATTTTCTCCCATTTCCCATGTACTAACCACTATGAGAATTTTTCGAAAATTGAGTTCTCGTCGTATCAGCTCCGATTCGGATCCGAACAACCCCAAATAAAAGCGTGTCAAATTTTATAAACTCATAGGGACAAATTATGGAAAAAATCAAGAAAATGGCCCGACTCAATTTTCTTCCATTTCGCGTGTACTAACCACGATGAGAATTTTTCAAAAACTGAGTTCTCGTCATATCAGCTCTGATTCGGGTCCGAACAACCCCAAATAAAAGTCAGTCAAGTTTTATAAACCCATAGGGATAAATTATGAAAAAAATCAAGAAAACAGCCCGACTCAATTTTCTCCCATTTCCCGTGTACTAACCACTATGAGAATTTCCAAAAACCGAGTTCTCGTTGTATCAGCTCCGATTCGGGTCCAAACAATCCCAAATAAAAGCGTGTTGAATTTTATAAACCATAGGGACAAATTATGAAAAAGTATCAAGAAAACGGTCCGACTCAATTTTCTCTCATTTCACGTGTAATAACTAACCACTATGAGAATTTTCCAAAAACCGACTTCTCGTCGTATCAGCTCCGAACAACCCCAAATGAAAGCTTGTCAAATTTTATAAACCCATAGGGAGAAATTACGAAAAAATCAAGAAAATAGTCTGACTCAATTTTCTCCCATTTCCTGTGTACTAACCACTATGAGAATTTCCAAAAACCGAGTTCTCATCGTATCAGCTCCGATTCGATTCCGAACAACCTTAAATAAAAGCGTGTCAAATTTTATAAATCCATAGGGACAAATTATGTAAAAAAATCAAGAAAAAGGACCAACTCATTTTTCTTCCATTTCACGTGTACTAATCACTATGCGAATTTTCCAAAACCGAGTTCTAATCGTATCAGCTTCGATTCGGGTCCGAACAACCTCAAATAAAAGCATGTCAAATTTTATAAACCCATAGGGACAAATTATGAAAAAGATCAAGAAAACGGCCCGACTCAATTTTCTCTCATTTCCCGTGTAAGAACTAACAACTATGAGAATTCTCCAAAAATCGAGTTCTCGTTGTATCAGCTCCGATTCGTGTCCGAACAACCCCAAATAAAAGCGTGTCAAATTTTATAAACCTATAGGGACAAATTATGAAAAAGATCAAGAAAACGGCCCGACTCAATTTTCTCCCATTTCTCATGTACTAACCACTGAGAATTTTCCAAAAACCGAGTCTTCATCGTATCAGCTCCGATTCGGGTCCGAACAATCTCAAATAAAAGCGTGTCAAGATTTATAAACCCATAGGGACAAATTATGAAAAAGTATCAAGAAAATGGTCAGATTCAATTTTCTCTCATTTCCCGTGTAATAACTAACCACTATGAGAATTTTCCAATAACCGAGTTCTCGTCGTATCAGCTTCGATTCGTGTCCGAACAACCCCAAATAAAAGCGTGTCAAATTTTATAAACCCATAGGGATAAATTATGGAAAATATAAAGAGAACAGCCCGAATCAATTTTCTCCCATTTCCGATGTACAACCAATGAGAATTTTCTTAAAACTGAGTTCTCGTCGTATCAGCTCTGATTCGGGTCCGAACAACCCCAAATAAAAGCGTGTCAAATTTCATAAACTCATAGGGACAAATTACGATAAAAACAAGAAAACGGTCGAACTCAATTTTCTCTCATTTCCCGTGTAATAACTAACCACTATGAGAATTTTCCAAAAAATGAGTTCTCGTCGTATCAGCTTCGATTCGGGTCCGAACAACCCAAAATAAAAACGTGTCAACTTTTATAAACCCATAGGGACAAATTATGAAAAAGTATCAAGAAAATGGTCAGACTCAATTTTCACTCATTTCCCGTGTAATAACTAACCACTATGAGAATTTTCCAAAAATCGAGTTCTCGTCGTATCAGCGCCGATTCTGGTCCGGAGAGCCCCAAATAAAATAGTGTCAAATTTTATAAACCCATAGGGACAATTTATGAATAAAATCAATAAAATGGCCCGACTCAATTTTCTCCCATTGCCGGTATACTAACCCCTATAAGAATTTTCCGAAAACCGAGTTCTCGTCGTATCAGCTCCGATTCGGGTCCGAACACCTCCAAATAAAAGCGTGACAAATTGTATAAACCCATAGGGATAAATTATGAAAAAAATCAAGAAAACATCCCGACTCAATTTTCTCCCATTTCCCATGTACTAACCACTATGAGAATTTTCCGAAAACCGAGTATCAACTTCGATTCGGGTCCGAACAACCTCAAATAAAAGAGTGTCAAATTTTATAAATCCATAGGGACAAATTATAAAAAAAAATATCAAGAAAACATCGTGACTCAATTTTTCTCCCATTTCCCATGTACTAACCATTATGAGAATTTTCCGAAAATCGAGTTCTCGTCGTATCATCTCCGATTCGCGTCCGAACAACCCCAAATAAAAGCGGGTCAAATTTTGTAAACCCATAAGGGCAAATTATGAAAAAATATCAATAAAATTGCCCGACTCAATTTTCTCCCATTTCCGGTGTACTAACCCCTATGAAAATTTTCCGAAAACCGAGTTCTCATCATATCAGCTCCGATTCGGGTCCGAACAACCTCAAATAAAAACGGCCCAACTCAATTTTCTCCCATTTCCCATGTACTAACCACTATGAGAATTTTTCGAAAATTGAGTTCTCGTCGTATCAGCTCCGATTCGGATCCGAACAACCCCAAATAAAAGCGTGTCAAATTTTATAAACTCATAGGGACAAATTATGGAAAAAATCAAGAAAATGGCTCGACTCAATTTTCTTCCATTTCGCGTGTACTAACCACTATGAGAATTTTTCAAAAACTGAGTTCTCGTCGTATCAGCTCTGATTCGGGTCCGAACAACCCCAAATAAAAGTCTGTCAAGTTTTATAAACCCATAGGGATAAATTATGAAAAAAAATCAAGAAAACAGCCCGACTCAATTTTCTCCCATTTCCCGTGTACTAACCACTATGAGAATTTTCCAAAAACCGAGTTCTCATTGTATCAGCTCCGATTCGGGTCCAAACAATCCCAAATAAACGCGTGTTGAATTTTATAAACCATAGGGACAAATTATGAAAAAGTATCAAGAAAACGGTCCGACTTAATTTTCTCTCATTTCCCGTGTAATAACTAACCATTATGAGAATTTTCCAAAAACCGACTTCTCGTCGTATCAGCTCCGAACAACCCCAAATAAAAGCTTGTCAAATTTTATAAACCCATAGGGAGAAATTACGAAAAAATCAAGAAAATAGTCTGACTCAATTTTCTCCCATTTCCTATGTACTAACCACTATGAGAATTTCCAAAAACCGAGTTCTCATCGTATCAGCTCCGAATCGATTCCGAACAACCTTAAATAAAAGCGTGTCAAATTTTATAAATCCATAGGGACAAATTATGTAAAAAAAAATCAAGAAAACGGACCGACTCAATTTTCTTCCATTTCCCGTGTACTAACCACTATGCGAATTTTCCAAAACCGAGTTCTCGTCGTATCAGCTTCGATTCGGGTCCGAACAACCCCAAATAAAAACATGTCAAATTTTATAAACCCATAGGGACAAATTATGAAAAAGATCAAGAAAACGGCTCGACTCAATTTTCTCTCATTTCCCGTGTAAGAACTAACAACTATGAGAATTCTCCAAAAATCGAGTTCTCGTCCTATCAGCTCCGATTCGTGTCCGAACAACCCCAAATAAAAGTGTGTCAAATTTTATAAACCCATAGGGACAAATTATGAAAAAAATCAAGAAAATGGTCCGACTCAATTTTCTCTCATTTCTCGTGTAATAACTAACCACTTTGAGAATTTTCCAAAAAACGAGTTCTTGTCGTATCAGCTCCGATTCGGGTCTGAACAACCTTAAATAAAAGTGTGTCAAATTTTATAAATCCATAGGGACAAATTATGTAAAAAAATCAAGAAAACGGACCGACTCAATTTTCTCCCATTTCCCGTGTACTAACCACTATGCGAATTTTCCAAAACCGAGTTCTCGTCGTATCAGCTTCGATTCGGGTCCGAACAACCCCAAATAAAAACATGTCAAATTTTATAAACCCATAGGGACAAATTATGAAAAAGATCAAGAAAACGGCCCGACTCAATTTTCTCCCATTTCTCATGTACTAACCCCTGAGAATTTTCCAAAAACCGAGTCCTCGGCGTATCAGCTCCGATTCGGGTCCGAACAATCTCAAATAAAAGCGTGTCAAGATTTATAAACCCATAGGTACAAATTATGAAAAAGTATAAAGAAAATGGTCAGATTCAATTTTCTCTCATTTCCCGTGTAATAACTAACCACTATGAGAATTTTCCAAAAACCGAGTTCTCGTCGTATCTGTAATACCCGGTTGTAATTCATTCATTTTCATTCAGTAATTATCAGTCTGTAATTGTCACTCAGTAATTCTCACTCGTTAATAATCACTCATCATTCTTGATTCATTCATTTGTGTTCACTGTTGGCATGTTGTAATCGTATATCGATTCTGCGTCGGCATGTCATCTCCGTTTAGAGATCGACAGGAGTATTATTATTTTCATCGTGATTGGTAGTCGTATACTGGGAGCATCATCTGTGGCTTGTGTTAGACTTGTTCATTTTCACATTCGTATGTTATGTCGGATCATTCATCAGTCGTAGCGAGGAATCGGAGTTATCGGATTTTTCAACTTGGCCAGCATCGAGTTACGGCCGTAAGGACTTTGGGTTACGGCCGTAACAAGGGTTCGTGTTTTCGTGCCATTCGGACGAAAGGGACTTACGGCCGTAAGGTCTTGTGGTACGGCCGTAAGTTGAGCGAATGCACGGCCGTAAGGTCAAGCTAGTTACTGGCCGTGCTGCGTCCAGTGAGCTCCGAGACATTTTGGCGAAGGTGAGTTACGGCCGTAAGGAAGGTGAGATACGGCCGTAAGTGGTGTTCGTAAATTTTGGGTGTTGTCGACCAAGGGTGACTTACGGCCGTAAGGGTTGCGGCATACGGCCGTAAGTCGAGGAAGGTACGGCCGTAAGGCTTGGCGATTCTGGCCGTCTGCGGCGAGCAAGGTGCAGTCGTTTTCGACGAAGAGGGCTTACGCCCGTAAGTTTGGCGGATACGGCCGTATCATCGATTACGGCCGTAAGGTGTGCGGTTCTGGCCGTAAGGGTGTCGACGGATGTTTTTGACGAAGGCGGGTTACGCCGTATCTCGAGGCGGTTCTGGCCGTAAGTCTGCCGGCGAGCTTTCGGACGAAGCCGAGTTACGGCCGTCTGGTGGCGATTACGGCCGTAAGGCCGTTGACTTGGAATTACGGCCATAAGAGGGCCGAGTTCTGGCCGTAACCCGGCAGATTTAATGACTTGGCGGGTCATTTCTCCTCACTTCTTCATTTTTCCTTCTTCATCCGAGAGAGAGGGTTGAGAGAGAGATTTTATCATCATCAATCACTTGAGTGTGTAATCTTCATCATCTTCATTCCTTTTGGAAGCTTGGATACTCGTTATAACTCGTGTTCATCGGATCGAAGTGGTTGGATCTTCAAGAGGTAATTTCTTCAACACCTTGGATTTCGATTTTGTGTTGAGATATGATGTTTTGGACGTTATAATCATGTTATATGAAGGGATATGTATATGATTATGAGTTTGTATAAGGATTCATTGGATTATTGATGGATTATTCAAGAACACTTTGAATATCGAGTTGGATTTGGGGATTTTCGATTAATTGTTGCTATAATCACGTTTTTGGATACTCATAATGGATTATTGATCGTATTGGAGATGTTTTGTTGATTTGAAACACTTCTTGGGGATTTGAGGTTGGTATTGTTGAGGTTTAGATGTAATCAATCGAAGTTGGCCTCAAAGTGTTCGATATAATGCCCCAATGAACTTGGTTTAATCGTATCGACGTCTTGAGTTCGTTATATTCGTGTTTAATTCGTTATTGATCGGATTGTTGGTAATTGTATTGAATTAAGGTTGTTCGAGCGACCGGTATCTTGGTTAGGACGTTGTTCGTGGACGGACATTCTTCATCGTTGTTGTGTAAGTTGATTCTTACTCGGTTAAAAGGATAATCATTCCTTTTGTTGTTGATCATTCATAATCATAACTCATTCATCATTGTATTAATCATATTGAGACTTGTAATTGTCGAATAATCATTTCATTCACGAGGAACGACAGTTCCAAATCATTTCATTGGGTTATCAATCACGTCACTATTACTTTCATATCGGTGAGTCATCTTGGCCTTGTCTAATTATTATTCGTTAATTTTCATCATGGTCATTCTCGTTCATGTGACCTTCCGAGTTCATATTGCGTGGCCGGGTGTGGCTGTGTGGAATTTTTAGTCGGGCACACGATGGTCATGTATTGGGTTCACCGATACATCGGACCGTGCACACGGTAACGCTTACCTCCGTGAGACTAATTAGGTACAAGGACGGGTGTCTCCGGTCATTAGTCTTGTACACTTGCACAGAACATTACGGGCGTACTATGATACTCCTCTTCAGCGTAATTCATAATTAAAATAATTCATAACTTCAGTTAATTCATGATTGTGTAATTTCAACTCTTGAGGATTGTTGTTACGTATAATCGGCCCGTTTGGGGATATTATTTTTAGTCATGGCAAGGCAAAGGCGCAGGAGAGCACGTTGGCGGGAGTCCTGATGATACTAGAAGGGGGCCCAGTCCTTTCAATCATGTATTGATCATTCATGTTTTCTTTATTTATTCCGCTGCAGACATTCCGTTCGAATACTCATTTCATTCAGTGTCGTGTATTTTATCGTCACATAAGATACACACGTATTCTATATTATCCTGGGTGTGTTGTATGAAACTCCTACTCGGAGTAATTGATGTTATAATGTGGTTCGGTACTACATTTACCCTGTGTAATTCATCCTTTTTCATTCGCCTGGTGGGTCCCAGTCGGGGGTCCACTGCACTGTAATATCCGCCTTGTTTGGGATGTTACAGAGTTGGTATCGGAGCGTGGTTTTGAATACTACCCTCCAAGTCATGTCTCGTTTGAAATCATCGTCATCGGACTAGTATCATTGGACTTTCGCGTCACGTGTGACCTGTGCAAGTGCCGAGCCAATCAGACCAAGAACTGTAAGATTTCTGATGCCATGGTATAATTTCTGGCATTAATCATTCATTCATAATTCATCAGTTAACAATCCTCAATCATCATTGTCACTTTGACCGGGGCCAGTCGAGTTAACTCATTAATCACTCAATTCATTTCACTATTCAGTTGTTGATCAGGAAGATCAAATCATTAATCTTGTTAACTCATTCAAGATAATCATTTCAGTAACTTCATCGGATAATCATGTCACTTCAATTAATCATTCATGTAATCGCTGTATTTGAGCGCGTATGCTCATTTTCATCAGTTCATAATATAATCATAATGTGATACTCATGCGAGATATATAATCATCATATGACTTTCCACTTCAGTATGGAAAGGGCTGGCAGAGGACGTAGAGGACGAGGCCGTGGAGCGGGCCGAATCCCGAGAGCTCGTGTGAATACACGTGCAAACGCGAGGAATAATGCTAATTCATCGAGCAGCGACGCTGCCACTCATTCACCTGGACGCGATCATTCACTATCGGGGAGTCGTACCCGGGACACGGCTCACCGGAGGGTGTCCGGTTGACCCACTCGCTTTATGCGGGGCATGATGGCCCAAATGACCCGGATGGCACGGTGATGGAGACGATGCATAACTCCGTCAATCAAAATCAGCAGGCTCCTCCGCCGCCACCTCGAGGCAAGAGAGGAATGTGAGTAATATCATCGGCGATATCTCTCGCAGAGGCCACCTACTTTTGAGGGCCTGCCTCGAGCCGGCAGATATCATTCATTGGCTCGAGCATTTCGAGAAGTCAGTTTGCTATGGTAGAGTGTCCCGAGGGACACAAAGTTTCTGCGGCTTACTACTGGGTAAGAGCGCACATTTTGGTGGTTATCGTTGAAGCCCACCGAAGGATCTTGTACTTGGGATCGATTCAAGACTCTCATGATGGAGAGGTATTATCCGGCCCCACTCGAGAGGCCAAGTCGCCGAATTGCTCACCCCGACCCCTCAACAGACGAGGATGTTCTCGCCATTGCCGAGAAATTTCAGAACTTCTTCCTTTCGCCTCATCCATCATTCATTCGAGGCGGATAAGATCAAGTATTTCAAAGAAGAGGTCAAACCCCGTATGAGACTTCGCCACTTAATCATAATTGCACCACGTTGATCGAATTCATTGAGAAAGCTCTCACCTACGAGCTTATCGCTAAGGAAATTGCTAAGCGGAACCTTCGTCGCTAGCAAGAAATCGAAGAATCGTAACTTGATCAAGGCGGTCGACAACCTTCAAGAAACCCCGTGCGGGCTCGCTTTTCGAGCGACTCCTGTGTCGCCTAAACCCGCGGAATCTCGGTCTCGGCGGCCGGTTGGCCATCACCTGTTTTAACTGTGGGGAGCTTGGTCACCTCAGTACCAAGTGTCCTCGACAGACTATCACGTGTCATAATTGTGGGATTGCTGGGCATAAGGCCCGTTTTTGCCGTAGGGACTCCAAACCTACTCAGACGTCATCTCAGGCCCCTAAGCGATCACTGCTCGTAATCGAGCCACTCAATCGGGCTGTTTAAAACGACAGGAGCGACTAGAGGTGGAGCTTTTTGCCATCAGACGGGAGCGTCCGGTGCCGGGACTAGTAAGCCCCGGATTTATGAGATGAAGAAGACCGATGATCCCGAGGCCCGAATGATCTCAGGTACACTCGATATTCTATATCAACCTGTGTGTACCCTTTTTGATACTGGTGCATCGCATTCATTCATTTCCGAGTCATGTTTGAGTAGACTACGTCTGGGTAGTGCTACTAGTTGTGAGCCTTACGTCATTGGCCTACCTGATGGTAGACGAATTATCGGTAATCGTGAGATTCAGAATTGTCCGATTCAGTTTCATGGTCGTGTATGGCCAGCGGACCTAATCGTAGTAGATTTGCCGAGGGACGACGTCATCTTGGGTATTGATTGGATGGATCGTCATGATGCCATCATTAGTGTCCGTAAGCGTATGATCACTATCATTTCAGACGATGGGGTGGAATGTGTGTTTCAGGGAGGTAATCCCGGCTGTTCGGGTAAGGTCATTAATCTGATGAAAGCAGTGCGATTACTCAGTCAGGGATGTGTTGGTTATTGGTGCTTCATGACCAAAACCGAGAAGTCATCAGTAATGTTGACGGATATCCCGGTAGTGAGGGAGTATGCCGACGTTTTTCCAGACGAGTTACCTGGTTTGCCTCCACAGAGAGATGTGGAATTCACAATTGAGTTGGAGCCTGGTACGTCTCCGATATCAAAGGCACCGTACCGGATGGCCCCGACCGAAATGCAGGAATTAAAGAACCAACTTGAGGAGTTGTTCGAGAAGGGTTATATCCGACCGAGTGCGTCTCCGTGGGGAGCACCCGTGTTGTTTGTCAAGAAGAAGGATGGTTCATTTCGTTTGTGTATCGATTATCGGGAGTTGAACAGAGTGACAATCAAGAATAAGTATCCCTTACCCCGTATTGATGATCTTTTAGATCAACTTCAGGGAGCTTCAGTATTTTCCAAGATCGACTTAAGATCTGGATATCACCGATTCGGATTCGAGAGTCGGATATCGCGAGGACGGCGTTTAGAAAACGCTATGGTCATTATGAGTTCGTAGTTATGCCGTTCGGGCTAACTAATGCACCTGCGGTATTCATGGAATTGATGAATCGGGTTTTCATCGACTTTTTGGATCAGTTTGTTGTTGTCTTCATCGACGATATTTTGATTTATTCTCGTAGCCGAGAGGATCACGAGGTTCATCTTCATCAGGTTCTCGACGTGTTGAGACGAGAGCAACTTTTTGGAAAGTTTTCCAAGTGCGAGTTCTGGATGTCCGAAGTGACTTTTCTCGGACATGTAATTTCGTCAGACGGAGTTCGTGTCGACCCTCAGAAGACGGAGGCTATCCGAGACTGGTTACCTCCGAAGAATGTTAAGGAAATCCGGAGTTTCCTCGGATTAGAGGGTTATTATCGGCGATTTGTGGAAGGATTTTCTAAAATCGCTCAACCCTTGACGAACTTATTGCGGAAGGATAAGAAATACACGTGGTCCGACGCGTGTCAACGGAGTTTTGAGGAACTCAAGAGCCGGTTAATGTCAGCACCTGTACTTTCCTTTCCGCAGGGGACGGAAGGATTTGTGGTCTATAGTGATGCGTCCGGACAGGGTCTCGGATGTGTGCTCATGCAGAACGGGAAAGTTATTGCCTATGCTTCACGGCAATTGAGACCTTACGAGGTTAATTATCCGACACACGACCTGGAGCTAGCAGCTGTGGTGTTCGCTTTGAAGATATGGCATCATTATCTTTATGGCGTTACCTGTCAGATATTCACCGATCATAAGAGTTTAAAGTATATATTTACTCAGAAGGAGTTAAATATGCGTCAGAGACGGTGGTTGGAATTAATCAAAGATTATGATATCGAGATCCTCTACCACCCGGGCAAGGCGAACGTTGTCGCCGATGCCTTGAGTCGTAAGTCCGTTCAGGAGCAGATGCTTGCCCGTTTAACAGTTCAGAAGGAGCTTCAGCAGGAATTACTTAGACCCGAGATCGAGGTCTGGCTTCAGCAAGTTCAGGGGCAGCTTTGTATGTTAGAGATTTCATCATCACTCGAGGAGGCAATTCGAGAGAATCAGGGTTCGGACCCATCATTATTGCGCATTCGAGAGGATGTGGCTCAGGGGAAAGCCCCTGGATTTGTGGTCCACGAGGATGGACTTTTGAGGTTTAAGAATCGGTTGTGTGTACCGGCAAATGACGAGTTGAAAAACTCGATTTTGAAAGAAGCTCATGCTACTCCTTATTCTGTTCATCCGGGGTCTAGCAAGATGTACAAGGACTTGAAACAAAATTACTGGTGGAGTAGTATGAAGCGAGAAGTCGCAGAATTTGTTTCGAGATGCTTAACCTGTCAACAAGTTAAGATTGAACATCAGCGGCCGGCGGGTATGCTGAAACCTCTTCCTATTCCCGAATGGAAGTGGGAAGACATTTCTATGGATTTCATCACGAGTTTGCCGACGAGTCGTCGTGGCATGAATACGATCTGGGTGATCGTGGACCGCTTAACCAAATCAGCTCATTTCCTTGAGATCAAGGATACGTGGGGTCCCGAGAGACTGGCTCAGTTGTTCATCAAGGAGATAGTGAGACTGCACGGTACTCCTAAGAGTATCGTTTCCGATCGTGACGGACGATTTGTGTCTCATTTTTGGAAATCAGTTCATCGTGCTATGGGGACTCAGCTTAATCTCAGTACCGCTTTTCATCCTCAGTCCGACGGACAATCAGAGAGGACCATTCAGACATTAGAGGACATGTTGAGGGCATGCGTCCTCGATTGGAAAGACGATTGGGAAGCCCAACTACCATTGATCGAGTTCACGTATAATAATAGTTGGCATGCTTCGATCAAGATGGCACCTTACGAGGCCTTGTATGGTCGTCGTTGTCGATCTCCGTTGTGTTGGGACGACTTATCAGAATCAATCGGCACCGAGCCCGATATGCTTATAGCCGCCCGTGAGAAGGTAACTTTGATCGGAGTCGTTTGTTGACATTTCAGTCGGCGAAATCATACGCAGATAACCGTCGTCGACCATTAGAGTTCGAGGTTGGTGACCATGTGTTGGTCAAGGTATCCCCGAGTCGTGGTATCTTCCGTTTTGGGAAGAGGGGAAAGTTGAGTCCGAGGTTCATTGGACCGTTTGAGATTTTGGATCGAGTAGGCGAGTTAGCTTATCGATTGGCTTTACCTCCGGCGTTGAGCCGAATTCATAATGTGTTTCATGTCTCTCAGCTGCGGAAGTATGTTGCCGACCCGAGTCACATACTTCAGTTCGACGAAATCGAGATCGCCGACGATCATTCATATGAGGAGCGTCCTATACGAGTTTTAGAGCGCCGAATCAAACAGTTGAGGAATAAGACGATTCCTTTGGTTAAAATTCAGTGGTCTAGACATGGAGTCGAAGAGGCTACTTGGGAAACCGAGGATAGTATGCGGGAGAGTTATCCCGAGTTGTTTGACCCTTAGTTTCGGGGACGAAACTATTTTTAAGGGGGGGAGTATGTAATACCCGGTTGTAATTCATTCATTTTCATTCAGTAATTATCAGTCTGTAATTGTCACTCAGTAATTCTCACTCGTTAATAATCACTCATCATTCTTGATTCATTCATTTGTGTTCACTGTTGGCATGTTGTAATCGTATATCAGTTACCGATCGGCATGTCATCTCCGTTTAGAGATCGACAGGAGTATTATTATTTTCATCGTGATTGGTAGTCGTATACTGGGAGCATCATCTGTGGCTTGTGTTAGACTTGTTCATTTTCACATTCGTATGTTATGTCGGATCATTCATCAGTCGTAGCGAGGAATCGGAGTTATCGGATTTTTCAACTTGGCCAGCATCGAGTTACGGCCGTAAGGACTTTGGGTTACGGCCGTAACAAGGGTTCGTGTTTTCAGGCCATTCGGACGAAAGGGACTTATGGCCGTAAGGTCTTGTGGTACGGCCGTAAGTTGAGCAGGTATGGCCGTAAGGCTGGCCGGTTACGGTCGTACGCGTCCAGCAGGCTACCGAGACATTTTTGGCCGAAGGTGAGTTACGGCCATAAGGAAGGTGAGATACGGCCGTAAGTGGTGTTCGTAAATTTTGGGTGTTGTCGACCAAGGGTGACTTACGGCCGTAAGGGTTGCGGCATACGGCCGTAAGTAGAGGAAGGTACGGCCGTAAGGCTTGGCCGGTTACGGCCGTACGCGGCAGGCAAGGTGCCTGGTCGTTTTCGACGAAGAGGGCTTACGCCCGTAAGTTTGGCCGGATACGGCCGTATCATCCGAGTTACGGCCGTAAGGTGTGCGGTTACGGCCGTAAGGGTGTCGACGGATGTTTTTGACGAAGGCGGGTTACGCCCGTATCTCAGGAGCGGTTACGGCCGTAAGTCTGCGAGCTTTGACGGGCCGAGTTACGGCCGCATTTAGCTGGCGGTTACGGCCGTAAGGCCGTTGACTTGGAAAGTTACGGCCGTAAGAGGGCCGAGTTACGGCCGTAACTTCCGGCAGTATTTAATGACTTGGCCGGGTCATTTCTCCTCACTTCTTCATTTTTCCTTCTTCATCCGAGAGAGAGGGTTGAGAGAGAGATTTTATCATCATCAATCACTTGAGTGTGTAATCTTCATCATCTTCATTCCTTTTGGAAGCTTGGATACTCGTTATAACTCGTGTTCATCGGATCGAAGTGGTTGGATCTTCAAGAGGTAATTTCTTCAACACCTTGGATTTCGATTTTGTGTTGAGATATGATGTTTTGGATGTTATAATCATGTTATATGAAGGGATATGTATATGATTATGAGTTTGTATAAGGATTCATTGGATTATTGAGGGATTATTCAAGAACACTTTGAATATCGAGTTGGATTTGGGGATTTTCGATTAATTGTTGCTATAATCACGTTTTTGGATACTCATAACGGATTATTGATCGTATTGGAGATGTTTTGTTGATTTGAAACACTTCTTGGGGATTTGAGGTTGGTATTGTTGAGGTTTAGATGTAATCAATCGAAGTAGGCCTCAAAGTGTTCGATATAATGCCCCAATGAACTTGGTTTAATCGTATCGACGTCTTGAGTTCGTTATATTCGTGTTTAATTCGTTATTGATCGGATTGTTGGTAATTGTATTGAATTAAGGTTGTTCGAGCAACCGGTATCTTGGTTAGGACGTTGTTCGTGGACGGACATTCTTCATCGTTGTTGTGTAAGTTGATTCTTACTCGGTTAAAAGGATAATCATTCCTTTTGTTGTTGATCATTCATAATCATAACTCATTCATCATTGTATTAATCATATTGAGACTTGTAATTGTCGAATAATCATTTCATTCACGAGGAACGACGGTTCCAAATCATTTCATTGGGTTATCAATCACGTCACTATTACTTTCATATCGGTGAGTCATCTTGGCCTTGTCTAATTATTATTCGTTGATTTTCATCATGGTCATTCTCGTTCATGTGACCTTCCGGGTTCATATTGCGTGGCCGGGTGTGGCTGTGTGGAATTTTTAGTCGGGCACACGATGGTCATGTATTGGGTTCACCGATACATCGGACCGTGCACACGGTAACGCTTACCTCCGTGAGACTAATTAGGTACAAGGACGGGTGTGTCCGGTCATTCGTCTTGTACACTTGCACAGAACATTACGGGCGTACTATGATACTCCTCTTCAGCGTAATTCATAATTAAAATAATTCATAACTTCAGTTAATTCATGATTGTGTAATTTCAACTCTTGAGGATTATTGTTCTCAGATAATCGACCCGTTTGGGGATATTGTTTTTCGTGTCATGGCAAGGCAAAGGCGCAGGAGAGCACGTTGACGGGAGTCCCATGATACTAGAAGGGGGCCAGTCCTTTCAGTCATGTATTCAGTCATTCATGTTTTCTTTATTTATTCCGCTGCAGACATTCCGTTCGAATACTCATTTCATTCAGTGTCGTGTATTTTATCGTCACATAAGATACACACGTATTCTATATTATCCTGGGTGTGTTGTATGAAACTCCTACTCGGAGTAATTGATGTTATAATGTGGTTCGGTACTACATTTACCCTGTGTAATTCATCCTTTTTCATTCGCCTGGTGGGTCCCAGTCGGGGGTCCACGGCACTGTAATATCCGCCTTGTTTGGGGTGTTACAGTATCAGCTCCGATTCGTGTCCGAACAACCCCAAATAAAAGCGTGTCAAATTTTATAAACCCATAGGAATAAATTATGGAAAAAATCAAGAAAACGGCCCGACTCAATTTTCTCCCATTTCCCGTGTACTAAGCACTATGAGAATTCTCCAAAAATCGAGTTCTCATCGTATCAGCTCTGATCGTGTCCGAACAACCTCAAATAAAAGCATGTCAAATTTTATAAACCCATAGGGACAAATTATGAAAAAGTATCAAGAAAACGGTCCGACTCAATTTTCTCTCATTTCCCGTGTAAGAACTAACAACTATGAGAATTCTCCAAAAATCGAGTTCTCGTCGTATCAGCTCCGATTCGTGTCCGAACAACCCCAAATAAAAGCGTGTCAAATTTTATAAACCCATAGGGACAAATTATGAAAAAAAATCAAGAAAATGGTCCGACTCAATTTTCTCTCATTTCCCGTGTAATAACTAACCACTGAGAATTTTCCAAAAAACGAGTTCTTGTCGTATCAGCTCCGATTCGGGTCCGAACAACCTTAAATAAAAGTGTGTCAAATTTTATAAATCCATAGGGACAAATTATGTAAAAAAATCAAGAAAACGGACCGACTCAATTTTCTCCCATTTCCCGTGTACTAACCACTATGCGAATTTTCCAAAACCGAGTTCTCGTCGTATCAGCTTCGATTCGGGTCCGAACAACCCCAAATAAAAACATGTCAAATTTTATAAATCCATAGGGACAAATTATGAAAAAGATCAAGAAAACGGTCCGACTCAATTTTCTCCCATTTCTCATGTACTAACCATTGAGAATTTTCCAAAAACCGAGTTCTCGTCGTATCAACTCTGATTCGGGTCCGAACAATTCCAAATAAAAGCGTGTCAACATTTATAAACCCATAGGGACAAATTATGAAAAAAGTATCAAGAAAATGGTCAGACTCAATTTTCTCTCATTTCCCGTGTAATAACTAACCACTATGAGAATTTTCCAAAAACCGAGTTCTCGTCGTATCACCTCCAATTCGTGTCCGAACAACCCCAAATAAAAAAGTGTCAAATTTTATAAACCCATAGGGATTAATTATGGAAAAAAAATCAAGAAAACGGCCCGACTCAATTTTCTCCCATTTAACGTGTACTAAGCACTATGAGAATTCTCCAAAAATCGAGTTCTCGTAGTATCAGCACCGATTCGTGTCCAAACAACCCCAAATAAAAGCGAGTCAAATTTTATAAACCCATAGGGACAAATTATGAAAAAGTATCAAGAAAACGGTCCGACTCAATTTTCTCTCATTTCACGTGTAAGAACTAACAACTATGAGAATTTTCCAAAAACCGAGTTCTCGTCGTATCAGCTCCGATTCGAGTCCGAACAACCCCAAATAAAAGCATGTCAAATTTTATAAACCATAGGGACAAATTATGAAAAAAATCAAGAAAACAGTCCGAATCAATTTTCTCCCATTTCCCGTGTACTAACCACTATGAGAATTTCCAAAAATCGAGTTCTCGTCGTATCAGCTCCGATTCGGGCCCGAACAACCCCAAATAAAAGCGTGTTAAATTTTATAAACCCATAGGGACAAATTATGGAAAAATATCAAGAAAACGGCCCGAATCAATTTTCTCCCATTTCCGGTGTACACCCTATGAGAATTTTTCGAAAACTAAGTTCTCGTCGTATCAGCTCCGATTCGGGTCCGAACAACCCCAAATAAAAGCGTGTCCAATTTTATAAACCCATAAGGACAAATTATGAAAAAAAATCAAGAAAGCGGTACGACTCAATTTTCTCTCATTTCCCGTGTAATAACTATCCACTATGAGAATTTTCCAAAAAACGAGTTCTCGTCGTATCAGCTCCGATTCGGGTCCGAATAACCCCAAGTAAAAGCGAGTAAATTTTATAAACCCATAGGGACAAATTATGTAAAAAAATCAAGAAAACGGCCCGACTCAATTTTCTCCCATTTCCCGTGTACTAACCACTATGAGAATTCTCCAAAAATCGAGTTCTCGTCGTATCAGCTCTGATCGTGTCCGAACAACCCCAAATAAAAGCGTGTCAAATTTTATAAACCCATAGGGGCAAATTATGAAAAAATATCAAGAAAATGGTCCGACTCAATTTTCTCCCATTCCTAGTGTACTAACCCCTATGAGAATTTTCCGAAAACCGAGTTCTCATCGTATCAGCTCCGATTCGGGTCCGAATAACCCCAAATAAAAGCATGTCAAATTTTACAAATCTATAGGGGCAAATTATGAAAAAAATCAAGAAAACGGCAGACTCAATTTTCTCCCATTTCCGTGTACTAACCACTATGAGAATTTTTCCGAAAATCGAGTTTTCGTCGTATCAGCTCCGATTCAGGTCATAACAACCCCAAATAAAAGCGTGTCAAATTTTATAAACCCATAGGGACAAATTGTGAAAAATTATCAAGAAAATGGCCCGACACAATTTTCTCCTATTTTCTGTGTACTAACCAATGTGAGAATTTTTCGAAAATCAAGTTCTCGTCGTATCAGCTCCGATTCGGGTCCGAACAACCCCAAATAAAAAAAAACAAACCAAACTAAACATACCCAGTATATCCCGCACAGAGCAGGGTCTGTGGAGGGTAAGATGTACGCAGACCATGCCCCTATATTTTACGGTAGGGAGGCTGTTTCCGTGAAGACCCCCAGCTTAGTGCAAAACAAAGTAATGAGTGATATATACAAAAAACATATGATTCGAAAAAGCTCAAAACCATACATGAGCCCATAGCTTAATTCACATGAGACTTACCTAAGGGGACTTGGGCAACTACACTCTCGATGAACGCTGCTCTAACAGAAGAGAGGTTGACTCTGCGCACAGCTCCCTGTAAAAAATACACCACACGCAAAAGGCAATAGGATAAAATATACAATAAAAGTAAAAGAAAAAAAATTACAATACTCTAGGTCAAAGCTAACCGAGACAACCTAACCCCGAGGCTCTCTACTACAGCACCACTCCCTACAAAAGAATCTACAACTCTGATATGGCGACTCCACGAGCACCTATCCACAGTCATGGTCTCGGAAAGGTTTAAGGCCTTCAAATCTAATCTCACCTGCTCCTCCTACATCCTCCTCGGTCTGCCTCTCCTCCTCCCCCCGACAACTAATAAACTCTCGACCCTCCTCACCGGAACAGATGTCTGCCTCCTGCAGATGTGGCCAAACCATCTCAATCTCCATTCCCTAATTTCCGCATAAATTGGCGCCACTTCTAGCACGTTCCTGAAAACCCCGTTCGAGATTCTATCCAACATTGTGCGACCACACGACCAACGTAACATTCTCATTTCAGCCACTTCCAACTTGCTCTCAAGTGACTTCTTCATCGCCTAACATTCGGAGCCATACAACATTGCATGCCTGATTGCCGCTCTATAGAATTTACCCTTCAACTTTAGAGGGACTTTCTTGTCGCACAGGACCCCTGTCGCTGCTCTCCACCTTAGCCACCCCGCCTTGATACGATGAGTGGCATCATCTTCACACTCACCTTCCTTCTGAATGATCGAACCTAAATTCTTGAACTTATCCGTACGGGGTACGATCTGATCCGCAATCATTACCTCTACTTCTTCCTCATTAGCCTCACCACTAAAGTTACATCAGAGATACTCGGTCTTAGACCGGCTCACAGGCAAGCCTTGGGATTCTAACTTAGATCTCCATAGCTCCAACTTCGAGTTCACCTCCCTACTCGACTCCGACACTAACACAATGCCGTCAGCAAAAAGCATGCACCACGAGACGCCATCCTGTGTCCCCCACGAAATGACATCAAGGATTAGAGCGAAGAGAACAGGGCTAAGCGCCGACCCGTGGTGTAGCCCTATCTCAATCGGGAGAACTGGGTGTCACCAACTGGGGTCCTAACGCAAGTCCAAGCTTGGGAGTACATGTCTTAGATTGCTCTAACGAATGGCAACGACACCCTCCTCTCTTCTAGGCTCCTCCAAATAACATTATGTGGAATGCTATCATAAGCCTCCTCTAGATCAATGAACACTATATGGATATCCTTATGCCGCTCTCTAAACTTCTCCATAAGGAGTCTGACGAGATGAATGGCCTCAGTCGAGGACCTCCCCGGCATGAAGCCAAATTGGTTCTCTGAGATCTCAACTTCTCTTCTAACCCTGCATTCCACCACTCTTTCCCAAAGTTTCATAGTATGACTGAGGAGTTTAATACCCCTATAGTTACTACAACTCTGAGCATCGCCTTTGTTCTTGAAAAACAGCACGACAATACTATGCCTCCACTCCATCGGCATCTTAAAACCTCTGAGGAGGATGTTGAACAGCTCTGCTAGCCACTGAACTCCAACTTCTACCAGACAAAGCCACACCTTTATAGGGATCTGATCCGGGCCTACAGCCTTATCTCTATCCATTTTCATTAGGACACCCTTTACTTCCTCCTTGCTGATGCTCTCGCAGGAACTAAATGAAGGAGCAGAAGAAAGACTAACTCCTTGCACCATCGAGTCGCTTCCCCTAGCCTCATTGAAAAGTTCAAAAAAATACTTATTCCACCTCTCCTTTATAGCCACATCGTTCACTAACACTTGGCCCAAATCATCCTTAATAAACTTAACGGGACCCAGGTCGCGCCGCACTCTTTCCCTAGCTTTCGCTAGTTTAAAAATAGCATTCGCTCCTTATTTGGTGTCTAGGCGCTTGTACATCTCCTCGTATGCCTCACCTTTAGCCTTAGCCACTACCTTCTTAGCCTTCCTTTTCGACACCTTGTATGCTACAATCTTCAAGAGTCTCTCCTCCCCATCACTAGCCGACAAAAGCTCCTTGAATAGCGCTTGTTTAGCCTTAACCTTCTTTTGGACCTCCATATTTCACCTCCATGCCTCCCTAGGTCCACTAGACCTGCCCGAAGAAACCCCTACCACCTTCTTGCCCACACTCCTAATAGCATTGGCCATGCTGGTCCACATAAGGTTAGCATCGCTCCCCCGTAAAAAACCTCCTTCGTGGATCAGAGACTCCCTGAATGCTGTCGCCTTCTCACCCTTCAGATCCTTCCAGAGAATCCTAGGTCTAGCTTCTCTAGCCCTGCTAACAACACGACTTTCTATTGATAAATCCATAGCCAGCATCCGGTGTTGAGAAGCACAAGCTTTGCTCCGGAACACCTTGCAGTCCACGCATGACCTAGCATCACGACTACACAAAAGAAGGTAGTCTATTTGCGTGTTGTGCCCCCCATTACCGAAGGTGATGAGCTGCTCAACCCTAAATAAAAGCGTGTCAAATTTTATAAACCCATAGGGACAAATTATGAAAAATATCAAGAAGGCGGCCCGACTCAATTTTCTCCCATTTCCCGTGTACTAACCACTATGAGAATTTTCCAAAAATCGAGTTCTCGTCGTTTCAGCTCCGATTCAGGTCTGAAGTTCAGCCAATAAAAGCGTGTAAAATTTTATAAACCCAGATGGACAAATTATGAAAAAATATTAAGAAAATAGCCCGACTCAATTTTCTTCTATTTCCCGTGTACTAACCACTATGAGAATTTTTCAAAAAATGAGTTCTCGTCGTATCAGCTCCTATTCGGGTCCGAACAACCCCAAATAAAAGCGTGTCAAATTTTATAAACCCATAGCAACAAATTATGAAAAAATATCAAGAAAACTGTCCGACTCAATTTTCTCTCATTTCCCGTGTAATAACTAACCACTATGAGTATTTTCCAAAAACCAAGTTCTCGTCGTATCAGCTCCGATTCGGGTCCGAACAACCCCAAATAAAAGCGTGTCAAATTTTATAAACCCATAGGTACAAATTTTAGAAAAAAATCAAGAAAACGGTCCGACTCAATTTTCTCCCATTTCCCACAATGAGAATTTCCAAAAACCGAGTTCTCGTCGTATCGGCTCCGATTCGATTCTGAACAACCCCAAATAAAAGTGTGTCAAATTTTATAAACCCATAGGGACAAATTATGAAAAATATAAAGAGAACGGCCCGAATCAATTTTCTCCCATTTCCGGTGTACAACTTATGAGAATTTTCCTAAAACTGAGTTCTCGTCGTATCAGCTCTGATTCGGGTCCGAACAACCCCAAATAAAAGCGTGTCAAATTTCATAAACCCATAGGGACAAATTACGAAAAGAATCAAGAAAACGGTCCAACTCAATTTTCTCTCATTTCCCCTGTAATAACTAACCACTATGAGAATTTTCCAAAAAACGAGTTCTCGTCGTATCAGCTCCGATTCGGGTCCAAACAACCCCAAATAAAAGCATGTCAACTTTTATAAACCCATATGGACAAATTATGAAAAAGTATCAAGAAAATGGTCAGACTCAATTTTCACTCATTTCCCGTGTAATAACTAACCACTATGAGAATTTTCCAAAAACCGAGTTCTCGTCGTATCAGCTCCAATTCATGTCCGAACTGTAATACCCCAATTTTTTGGATATTTTTCGTTTATATATTGGATATCGTGGATGGTTAATTATGCTCGAGGACGTTGGGAACGTTTGATAATGTTATTGAATTGAGTATATGTATTGATTTTGCCGTATGTTCGTATTCGGTATGTCGTGACATTGGACAGGAATTGCTGAAATTTGCTAAGTATGGAATTGTTACGTACGTTATCAAGGTGAGCTCACGTACGTAAGATTGGCATGGTTACGTACGTTAAGGCTAAGGTATTACGTACGTAACGAAGGCATCGGACAGGACCGTGTCCTGGCCGGCAGGCGGGACCTAGTGTCGGCAACTTTCGGCGGAGGATGTTGATAGGTGAGTCAACGTACGTGTTACGTACGTTATACAGGACGTGTTACGTACGTAACACGACCATTGTACTGTAGCAAGTCAACTGGTATATTACGTACGTTATATGGCATGGGTTACGTACATAAGGAAGTTCACGTTTTGAGGCAGTAGGGTCTGGGATGGCATTACGTACGCTAACCAGGACAAGCTAGCGTATGTAAGAGGTGTTACGTACGTTAACTTGGGAATGTTACGTACGTAACGAGCGGGGAGTTTATATAAGGAATGGCCGTCATTTCATTTCACTTCAGTTTTTCACTTCGTTTTTCTCACCTTCAACCCTTAGAGATGGGTTCTTAATCCTTCTAAATCGATCATGAGCTTAAAAACATGGAATTGGAGATCAGGATATGTAGATATTGATGATTCTTGAAGTTATTCATGATTCTTTGGATGGAGTTCTAGTGTTCTTCTTTTTGTCTGCCTAAACCAGGTAATCTTCGTATTCCTTTGTTAATGGTTCGTTTTTCTTGGATGATTACATGTGAGGAACATGTTGGATAATCATATAACGATGTTATATGGGATTTTATGGTTTTGATAAGAACTTCGAATGTTTCTTCATATTATTAAAGATGATGATTCGTTTAAACCGTTTTGAGATGGATTTCTGGATCAAAATACGAGGTTGAATTCCAGATTGTGTATGTTATGATCATTGTTACCAAGTTGGTTCGATTATTGATATGATTGTTGTTCTAGGTTGGTTAACCAATAGGTATAATCGTTTTGCCGCGGTGAAAAGCCGTAGATTCCGTCCAGTTGGGGCTGAAGAGCTCGTAGATGAGGGCGATGAGTTCGGTGTTGGTTTTGTTATGTTGGTATCCAGGCAAGTGTTTACTTGTTCGGTTGTAATGTTTTGATGAGTAATTCCATTTACATTTCATAAGTATTTTATGTTGTATTGCATATTGACGAATGTTCAGTGATGTTCTAAAAGGATTAGAATGCACAGTTGATGATTGTTGAGATACTTGGACAATCTTGGGAAGATTGTAGTATTCGGATATTATTGATGTCATTTTGGATATTCTTGGTCTGTGGTATGCATTTCGGAAGGAAGTCTGGACAAAGGTATGTTTTATGGTAATCGTAAATAGAGGATTATGTACGAGAAAGTATTCGGTATTGAGGTATTATACGGTATTATTGTGATACTGGGATTTTTATGGTATTATCGTGATATTGGGATTTTGACGAGAATCGTTGGATTACCGGAAGTGGTAAGGTTATCGTTGAGGTTATTATTCTCATGATGCATGGCATGTGAATATTTATGTTTATGTACTTGCGGTTATTTGTCGGGCATTATTGCTGACCCCGTTGTGGGACTTGTTTTTCAGGTATTGAGGACTTTGATGGTAGCGGTCGTGAGGCGAGGATTCCGGACGATACTGGCTATGGCATATTGTTGGGGAATCGTGTATTTTGTTTGTATATATCATTATTGATGTATATGTATCTTGGACTGTATGTCTATCCGTTGCGTGAGTTCTTTCAAATAGCTTTCGGTTTTATGCCAATTGAGTTTGATTTCGAAAACCGATTCCCTTAACCGAGTTTTTGGCCTTGTTTGTCTTGACGGTAGTTGGTGTTTTCAAATCATTTTGTGAGTTTTGGAGTATACTACCGTCATAGGCCTTTTTGGGCATTTTTGTAATTGGTTTTTAGCCTGGTGGGTTCCGGCGCGGGGCCCACGGCATGTAATATTCCCGTAAGGTTTTTGGGGGTGTTACAAATATGGTATCAGAGCCCAAGGTTTTGTGATAACCGGGCATGTGTGTTATGTGGCTCTACCGGTGTGGTAGTAGCGTGATGGTTGTGATGTTTTGGAACTGTGTGATTTTTGAGTGCTGTCGTGGTGATGTGTGGGTTTAGGGATTGTTGGTGTTCCCGAGACCGACGAGACAGGGAGTGAACGCCAGTGCCGTGGTCATGTGCAATGTGCGGCTCCAATCAAGAAGTGAACGCCGGTGCGAGGCACGTGCAATGTGCGGCTTTCGATGTGGAGTGGAACGTCGGTGATACGTGCATGTGACAAGGAGCGACTCATGCGCTTTAGGTGAGGAGACACAGCGTCACAGATCCCACAAAACTCGACAGTGCTCTAAACTTGTTGTGGTCTTGGCGGAGACCAATCGTTTTCAAATTGTGATTATTCCTGTTTTGGCATTCTTGTTGTGTCGAGATTTTTGAAATGGTGTCATATGCTAGTATCACGGGATATCTTCGTCTTCACTGACCTGTAAGTATGTTGTTCGGATTATTCGATAATTCTTGGTTATCTTGGTGATTTTGGATTTTCCGTTGAAATGTTGTTTGTGCGAGTGATGCAAGTTTCGAGGACGAAACTTATTTTTAAGGGGGGTAGAGTGTAATACCCCGATTTTTCGGATATATTTTTCGTTTATATATTGGATATCGTGGATGGTTAATTATGCTCGAGGACGTTGGGAACGTTTGATAATGTTATTGAATTGAGTATATGTATTGATTTTGTCGTATGTTCGTATTCGGTATGTCGTGACATTAGACAGGAATTGCTGAAATTGGCTAAGTATGGAATTGTTACGTACGTTATCAAGGTGAGCTTATGTACGTAAGATTGGCATGGTTACGTACGTTAAGGCTAAGGTATTGCGTATGTAACGAAGGCATCGGACAGGACCGAGTCCTGGCCGACAGGCGGGACCCAGTGTCGGCAACTTTCGGCGGAGGATGTTGACAGGTGAGTCAACGTACGTGTTACGTACGTTATACAGGACGTGTTACGTACGTAACACGACCATTGTACTGTAGCAAGTCAACTGGTATATTACGTACGTTATATGGCATGGGTTACGTATGCAAGGAAGTTCACGTTTTGAGGCAGTAGGGTCTGGGATGGCATTACGTACGCTAACCAGGACAAGATAGCGTACGTAAGAGGTGTTACGTACGTTAACTTGGGAATGTTACGTACGTAACGAGCGGGGAGTTTATATAAGGAATGGTCGTCATTTCATTTCACTTCAGTTTTTCACTTCGTTTTTCTCACCTTCAACCCTTATAGATGGGTTCTTAATCCTTCTAAGTCGATCATGAGCTTAAAAACATGGAATTGGAGATCGGGATATGTAGATATTGATGATTCTTGAAGTTATTCATGATTCTTTGGATGGAGTTCTAGTGTTCTTCTTTTTGGTTCATCTAAACCAGGTAATCTTCGTATTCCTTTGTTAATGGTTCATTTTTCTTGGATGATTACATGTGAGGAACATGTTGGATAATCGTATAACGATGTTATATGGGATTTTATGGTTTTGATAAGAACTTCAAATGTTTCTTCATATTATTAAAGATGATGATTCATTTAAACCGTTTTGAGATGGATTTCTGGATCAAAATACGAGGTTGAATTCCAGATTGTGTATGTTATGATCATTGTTACCAAGTTGGTTCGATTATTGATATGATTGTTGTTCTAGGTTGATTAACCAATAGGTATAATCGTTTTGCCGCGGTGAAAAGCCATAGATTCCGTCCAGTCGGGGCTGAAGAGCTCGTAGATGAGGGCGATGAGTTCGGTGTTGGTTTTGTTATGTTGGTATCCAGGCAAGTGTTTACTTGTTCGGTTGTAATGTTTTGATGAGTAATTCCATTTACATTTCATAAGTATTTTATGTTGTATTGCATATTGACGAATGGTCAGTGATGTTCTAAAAGGATTAGAATGCACAATTGATGATTGTTGAGATACTTGGACAATCTTGGGAAGATTGTAGTATTCGGATATTGTTGATGTCATTTTGGATATTCTTGGTCTGTGGTATGCATTTCGGAAGGAAGTCCGGATAGAGGTATGTTTTATGGTAATCGTACATAGAGAATTATGTACGAGAAAGTATTCGGTATTGAGGTATTATAATACTGGGATTTTTATGGTATTATCGTGATATTGGGATTTTGACGAGAATCGTTGGATTACCGGAAGTGGTAAGGTTATCGTTGAGGTTATTATTCTCATGATGCATGGCATGTGAATATTTATGTTTATGTACTTGCGGTTATTTGTCGGGCATTATTGCTGACCCCGTTGTGGGACTTGTTTTTCAGGTATTGAGGACTTTGATGGTAGCGGTCGTGAGGTGGGGATTCCGGACGATACTGGCTATGGCATATTGTTCGGGAATCGTGTATTTTGTTTGTATATATTATTATTGATGTATTTGTATCTTGGACTGTATTTCTATCCGCTGCGTGAGTTCTTTCAAATGGCTTTCAGTTTTATGCCAACTGAGTTTGATTTCGAAAACCGATTCCCTTAACCGAGTTTTTGGCCTTGTTTGTCTTGACGGTAGTTGGTGTTTTCAAATGATTTTGTAAGTTTTGGAGTATACTACCGTCATCGGCCTTTTTGGGCGTTTTTGTAATTGGTTTTTAGCCTGGTGGGTTCCGGCGCGGGGCCCACGGCGTGTAAGATTCCCGTAAGGTTTTTGGGGGTGTTACACGAACAACCCCAAACAAAAATGTGTCAAATTTTATATACCCATAGGGATTAATTATGGAAAAAATCAAGAAAACGGCCCGACTCAATTTTCTCCCATTTCCCGTGTACTAAGCACTATGAGAATTCTCCAAAAATCGAGTTCTCGCAGTATCAGCTCCGATTCGTGTCCGAACAACCCCAAATAAAAGCGTGTCAAATTTTATAAACACATAGGGACAAATTATGAAAAAGTATCAACAAAATGGTTCGACTCAATTTCTCTCATTTCCCGTGTAAGAACTAACAACTATGAGAATTTTCCAAAAACGGAGTTCTCGTCGTATCAGCTCCGATTCGAGTCCGAACAACCCCAAATAAAAGCATGTCAAATTTTATAAACCATAGGGACAAATTATGAAAAAATCAAGAAAACAGTCCGACTCAATTTTCTCCCATTTCCCGTGTACTAACCACTATGAGAATTTCCAAAAATCGAGTTCTCGTCGTATCACCTCCAATTCGGGCCCGAAAAATCCCAAATAAAAGCGTGTTAAATTTTATAAACCCATAGGGACAAATTATGGAAAAATATCAAGAAAACGGCCCGAATCAATTTTCTCCCATTTCCGGTGTACACCCTATGAGAATTTTTCGAAAACTAAGTTCTCATCGTATCAGCTCCGATTCGGGTCCGAACAACCCCAAATAAAAGCGTGTCAAATTTTATAAACCCATAGGTACAAATTTTGGAAAAAATCAAGAAAACGGTCCGACTCAATTTTCTCCCATTTCCCACTATGAGAATTTCCAAAAACCGAGTTCTCGTCGTATCGGCTCAGATTCGATTCTGAACAACCCCAAATAAAAGTGTGTCAAATATTATAAACCATAGGGACAAATTATGAAAAATATAAAGAGAACGGCCCGAATCAATTTTCTCCCATTTCCGATGTACAACCTATGAGAATTTTCCTAAAACTGAGTTCTCGTCGTATCAGCTCTGATTCTGGTCCGAACAACCCCAAATAAAAGCGTGTCAAATTTCATAAACCCATAGGGACAAATTACGATAAAAACAAGAAAACGGTCCAACTCAATTTTCTCTCATTTCCCGTGTAATAACTAACCACTATGAGAATTTTCCAGAAAACGAGTTCTCGTCGTATCAGCTCCGATTCGGGTCTGAACAACCCCAAATAAAAGCGTGTCAACTTTTATAAACCCATAGGGACAAATTATGAAAAAGTATCAAGAAAATGGTCAGACTCAATTTTCACTCATTTCCCATGTAATAACTAACCACTATGAGAATTTTCCAAAAATCGAGTTCTCGTCGTATCAGCGCCGATTCTGGTCCGGACAGCCCCCAAATAAAATAGTGTCAAATTTTATAAACCCATAGGGACAATTTATGAATAAAATCAATAAAATGGCCCGACTCAATTTTCTCCCATTGCCGGTATACTAACCCCTATAAGAATTTTCCGAAAACCGAGTTCTCGTCGTATCAGCTCCGATTCGGGTCCGAACACCTCCAAATAAAAGCGTGACAAATTGTATAAACCCATAAGGATAAATTATGAAAAAAATCAAGAAAACATCCCGACTCAATTTTCTCCCATTTCCCGTGTACTAATCACTATGAGAATTTTCCGAAAACCGAGTATCAACTTCGATTCGGGTCCGAACATCCTCAAATAAAAGAGTGTCAAATTTTATAAAAAATATCAAGAAAACATCCTGACTCAATTTTCTCCCATTTCCCGTGTACTAACCATTATGAGAATTTTCCGAAAACCGAGTTCTCGTCGTATCATCTCCGATTCGCGTTCGAACAACCCCAAATAAAAGCGGGTCAAATTTTGTAAACCCATAAGGACAAATTATGAAAAAATATCAATAAAATTGCCCGACTCAATTTTCTCCCATTTCCGGTGTACTAACCCCTATGAAAATTTTCCGAAAACCGAGTTCTCATCATATCAGCTCCGATTCGGGTCCGAACAACCCCAAATAAAAACGGCCCAACTCAATTTTCTCCCATTTCCCATGTACTAACCACTATGAGAATTTTTTGAAAATTGAGTTCTCGTCGTATCAGCTCCGATTCGGATCCGAACAACCCCAAATAAAAGCGTGTCAAATTTTATAAACTCATAGGGACAAATTATGGAAAAAATCAAGAAAATGGCCCGACTCAATTTTCTTCCATTTCCCATGTATTAACCACTATGAGAATTTTTCAAAAACTGAGTTCTCGTCGTATCAGCTCTGATTCGGGTCCGAACAACCCCAAAGAAAAGTCTGTCAAGTTTTATAAACCCATAGGGATAAATTATGAAAAAAATCAAGAAAACAGCCCGACTCAATTTTCTCCCATTTCCCGTGTACTAACCACTATGAGAATTTTCAAAAACCGAGTTCTCGTCGTATCAGCTCCGATTCGGGTCCAAACAATCCCAAATAAAAGCGTGTTGAATTTTATAAAGCATAGGGACAAATTATGAAAAAGTATCAAGAAAACGGCCCGACTCAATTTTCTCTCATTTCCCGTGTAATAACTAACCACTATGAGAATTTTCCAAAAACCGACTTCTCGTCGTATCAGCTCCGAGCAACCCCAAATAAAAGCTTGTCAAATTTTATAAACCCATAGGGAGAAATTACGAAAAAATCAAGAAAATAGTCTGACTCAATTTTCCCCCATTTCCTGTGTACTAACCACTATGAGAATTTCCAAAAACCGAGTTCTCATCGTATCAGCTCCGATTCGATTACGAACAACCTTAAATAAAAGCGTGTCAAATTTTATAAATCCATATGGACAAATTATGTAAAAAAATCAAGAAAACGGACCGACTCAATTTTCTCCCATTTCCCGTATACTAACCACTATGCGAATTTTCCAAAACCGAGTTCTCGTCGTATCAGTTTCGATTCGGGTCCGAACAACCCCAAATAAAAACATGTCAAATTTTATAAACCCATAGGGACAAATTATGAAAAAGATCAAGAAAACGGCCCGACTCAATTTTCTCCCATTTCTCATGTACTAACCACTGAGAATTTTCCAAAAACCGAGTTCTCGTCGTATTAGCTCCGATTTGGGTCCGAACAATCTCAAATAAAAGCGTGTCAAGATTTATAAACCCATAGGGACAAATTATGAAAAAGTATCAAGAAAATGGTCAGATTCAGTTTTCTCTCATTTCCCGTGTAATAACTAACCACTATGAGAATTTTTCAAAAACCGAGTTCTCGTCGTATCAGCTCTGATTCGTGTCCGAACAACCCCAAATAAAAGTTGGTCAAATTTTATAAACCCATAGGGATAAATTATGAAAAAAATCAAGAAAACGGCCCGACTCAATTTTCTCCCATTTCCCGTGTACTAAGCACTATGAGAATTCTCCAAAAATCGAGTTCTCGTCGTATCAGCTCCGATTCGTGTCCGAACAACCTCAAATAAAAGCGTGTCAAATTTTATAAACCCATAGGGACAAATTATGAAAAAGTATCAAGAAAACGGTCCGAGTCAATTTTTTCTCATTTCCCGTGTAAGAACTAACAACTATGAGAATTTTCCAAAAACCGAGTTCTCGTCGTATCAGCTCCGATTCGAGTCCGAACAACCCCAAATAAAAGCATGTCAAATTTTATAAACCATAGGGACAAATTATGAAAAAAATCAAGAAAACAGTCCGACTCAATTTTCTCCCATTTCCCGTGTACTAACCACTATGAGAATTTCCAAAAATCGAGTTCTTGTCGTATCAGCTCCGATTCGGGCCCGAACAACCCCAAATAAAAGCGTGTTAAATTTTATAAACCCATAGGTACAAATTATGGAAAAATATCAAGAAAACTGCTCGAATCAATTTTCTCCCATTTCCCGTGTACTAAGCACTATGAGAATTCTCCAAAAATCGAGTTCTCGTCGTATCAGCTCCGATTCGTGTCCGAACAACCCCAAATAAAAGCGTGTCAAATTTTATAAACCCATAGGGACAAATTATGAAAAAAATCAAGAAAACGGTCCGAATCAATTTTCTCTCATTTCCCGTGTAATAACTAACCACTGTGAAAATTTTCCAAAAAACGAGTTCTTGTCGTATCAGCTCCGATTCGGGTCCGAACAACCCCAAATAGAAGCATGTCAAAATTTATAAACCCATAGGGACAAATTATGTAAAAAATCAAGAAAACGGCCCGACTCAATTTTCTCCCATTTTCCGTGTACTAACCACTATGGGAATTTTTCAAAAACCGAGTTCTCGTCGTATTAGCTCCGATTCGTGTCCGAACAACCCCAAATAAAAGCGTGTCAAATTTTATAAACCCATAGCAACAAATTATGAAAAAATATCAGGAAAACTGTCCGACTCAATTTTTTCTCATTTCCCGTGTAATAACTAACCACTATGAGAATTTTCCGAAAACCGAGTTTTAGTCGTATCAGCTCTGATTCGGGTCATAACAACCCCAAATAAAAGCGTGCCAAATTTTATAAACCCATAGGTACAAATTTTGGAAAAAATCAAGAAAATGGTCCGACTCAATTTTCTCCCATCTCCCATGTGCTAACCACTATGAGAATTTCCAAAAACCGAATTCTCGTCGTATCAACTCCGATTCGATTCTGAACAACCCCAAATAAAAGTGTGTCAAATTTTATAAACCCATAGGGACAAATTATGAAAAATATAAAGAGAACGGCCCGAATCAATTTTCTCCCATTTCCGGTGTACAGCCTATTAGAATTTTCCTAAAACTGAGTTCTCGTCGTATCAGCTCCGATTCGGGTCCGAACAACCCCAAATAAAAGCGTGTCAAATTTCATAAACCCATAGGGACAAATTACGAAAAGAATCAAGAAAATGGTCCAACTCAATTTTCTCTCATTTCCCGTGTAATAACTAACCACTATGAGAATTTTCCAAAAAACGAGTTCTCGTCGTATCAGCTCCGATTCGGGTTCGAACAATCTCAGATAAAAGGGTGTCAACTTTTATAAACTCATAGGGATAAATTATGAAAATGTATCAAGAAAATGGTCAGACTCAATTTTCTCTCATTTCCCGTGTAATAACTAACCACTATGAGAATTTTCCAAAAATCGAGTTCTCGTCGTATCAGCGCCGATTCTGGTCCGGACAGCCCCAAATAAATGAGTGTCAAATTTTATAAACCCATAGTGACAATTTAGGAAAAAAAAAATCAAGAAAATTGCCCGAATCAATTTTCTCCCATTTCCGGTGTACTAACCCCTTTAAGAATTTTCCGAAAACCGAGTTCTCATCGTATCAGCTCCGATTCGGGTCCGAACACCTCAAAATAAAAGCGTGTCAAATTATGAAAAAAATCAAGAAAACATCCCGACTCAATTTTCTATCATTTCCCGTGTACTAACCACTATTAGAATTTTCCGAAAACCGAGTATCAACTTCGATTCGGGTCCGAACAACCTCAAATAAAAGAGTGTCAAATTCTATAAAGTCATAGGTATAAATTATGAAAAAAAATCAAGAAAACAGCCCGACTCAATTTTCTCCCATTTCCCGTGTACTAACCATTATGAGAATTTTCCAAAAACCAAGTTCTCGTCGTATCATCTCCGATTCGCTTCCGAACAACCCCAAATAAAAGCGGGTAAAATTTTGTAAACCCATAGGGACAAATTATGAAAAAATATCAATAAAATTGCCCGACTCAATTTTCTCCCATTTCCGGTGTACTAACCCCTATGAAAATTTTCCGAAGACCGAGTTCTCATCATATCAGCTCCGATTCGGGTCCGAACAACCCCAAATAAAAATGGCCCAACTCAATTTTCTCCCATTTCCCATGTACTAACCACTATGAGAATTTTTCGAAAATCGAGTTCTCGTCGTATCAGCTCCGATTTGGGTCTGAACAACCTCAAATAAAAGCGTGTCAAATTTTATAAACCGATTGGGACAAATTATGAAAAATATCAAGAAAACGGCCTGACTCAATTTTTTCCCATTTCCCGTGTACTAACTAACCACTACGAGAATTTTCCGACACCGAGTTCTCGTCGTATCAGCTCCGATTCGGGTCCGAACAACCCCAAATAAAAGCGTGTAAAATATGATAAACCCATAGGTAAAAATTATGAAAAAATATCAAGAAAACGGCCCGATTTAATTTTCTCCCATTTCCGGTGTAGTAACCCCTATGAGAATTTTTCGAAAATCGAGTTCTCATCATATGAGCTCCGATTCGGGTCCGAACAACCCCAAATAAAAGCGTGTCAAATTTTATAAACCCATAGGGGCAAATTATGAAAAAATATTAAGAAAATGGCCCGACTCAATTTTCTCCCATTCCTAGTGTACTAACCCCTATGAGAATTTTCCGAAAACCGAGTTCTCATCATATCAGCTCCGATTCGGGTCCGAACAACCCCAAATAAAAGCGTGTCAAATTTTACAAATCCATAGGGGCAAATTATGAAAAAAAATCAAGAAAACGGCCCGACTCATTTTTCTACCATTTCCGTGTACTAACCACTATGAGAATTTTTCTGAAAACTGAGTTTTCGTCGTATTAGCTCCGATTCGGGTCATAACAACCCCAAATAAAAGCGTGTCAAATTTTATAAACCCATATGGGCAAATTATGAAAAAATATCAAGAAAATGGCCCGACTCAATTTTCTCCCATTCCTAGTGTACGTCCCTATGAGAATTTTCCAAAAACCGAGTTCTCATCGTATCAGCTCCGATTCGGGTCCGAACAACCCCAAATAAAAGCATGTCAAATTTTACAAATCCATAGGGGCAAATTATGAAAAAAAATCAAGAAAACGGCCCGACTCAATTTTCTCCCATTTCTGTGTACTAACCACTATGAGAATTTTCCGAAAACCGAGTTTTAGTCGTATCAGCTCTGATTCGGGTCATAACAACCCCAAATAAAAGCGTGTCAAATTTTATAAACCCATAGGGACAAATTATGAAAAAATATCAAGAAAACGGCCCGACACAATTTTCTCCCATTTTCTGTGTACTAACCAATGTGAGAATTTTTCGAAAATCGAGTTCTCGTCGTATCAGCTCCGATTCGGGTCCGAACAACCCCAAATAAAAAAAAAAACAAACCAAACCAAACATACCTAGTATATCCCGCACAGAGCAGGGTCTGTGGAGGGTAAGATGTACACAGACCATGCCCCTATATTTTACGGTAGGGAGGCTGTTTCCGTGAAGACCCCCAGCTTAGTGCAAAACAATGTAATGAGTGATATATACAAAAAACATATGATTCGAAAAAGCTCAAAACCATACATGAGCCCATAGCTTAATTCACATGAGACTTACCTAAGGGGACTTGGGCAACTACACTCTCGATGAACGCTGCTCTAACAGAAGAGAGGTTGACTCTGCGCACAGCTCCCTGTAAAAAATACACCACACGCAAAAGGCAATAGGATAAAATATACAATAAAAGTAAAAGAAAAAAAATTACAATGCTCTAGGTCAAAGCTAACCGAGACAACCTAACCCTGAGGCTCTCTACTACAGCACCGCTCCCCACAAAAGAATCTACAACTCTGATATGTCGACTCCACGAGCACCTATCCACAGTCATGGTCTCGGAAAGGTTTAAGGCCTTCAAATCTAATCTCACCTGCTCCTCCTACGTCCTCCTCGGTCTTCCTCTCCTCCTCCCCCCGACAACCAATAAACTCTCGACCCTCCTCACCGGAACAGATGTCTGCCTCCTGCAGATGTGGCCAAACCATCCCAATCTCCATTCCCTAATTTCCGCATAAATTGGCGCCACTTCTAGCACGTTCCTGAAAACCCCGTTCGAGATTCTATCCAACATTGTGCGACCACACGACCAACGTAACATTCTCATTTCAGCCACTTCCAACTTGCTCTCAAGTGACTTCTTCATCGCCCAACATTCGGAGCCATACAACATTGCAGGCCTGATTGCCGCTCTATAGAATTTACCCTTCAACTTTAGAGGGACTTTCTTGTCGCACAGGACCCCTGTCGCTGCTCTCCACCTTAGCCACCCCGCCTTGATACGATGAGTGACATCATCTTCACACTCACCTTTCTTCTGAATGATCGAACCTAAATACTTGAACTTATCCGTACGAGGTACGATCTGATCCGCAATCATTACCTCTACTTCTTCCTCATTAGCCTCACCACTAAAGTTACATCAGAGATGCTCGGTCTTACACCGGCTCACACGCAAGCCTTGGGATTCTAACTTAGATCTCCATAGCTCCAACTTCGAGTTCACCTCCTTACTCAACTCCGCCACTAACACAATGCCGTCAGCAAAAAGCATGCACCACGGGACGCCATCTTTGTAATATCCGCAATTTTCGATTTTCGGTAAATTTCTTTTTTTTCGGCCGAAGTCCGTTTTGACGACTCTCTCATGACCGTTTCGCCATTTCGAGAATGATTAATTCTACACTTTTGTCATCCGAGTTCGTTTCGGTGTTGTTTTGTTGAGTTCCGTGCTTTTTAGCGACTTTTCCGCACTTGAGTTCGATTCTTGCGAATCTCGTCCGAAACTGCCGTTTCGAGTTTCCCGCAAGTCCGTTTAACTTGTTGGACGTGTTGTGATCTTCGGTTTAGTTTTTCGATCACGTATCGTGATTTCCGGGCGTTCTGGGCCATTTTGTAATTTGCCCAGAGTTACGGGTATCCGTATCTGTAATTGTTGTCTCTGTAATATCCGGTACTTTTCTTTGCCTCGTTTTTTCATTTTTGGTATATTTCTCGGTCATAGTGTCCCTCGTGTACCTTTCAGTGTGTCCTTCCTGTCAACCGTTGAACTGTATTCTCGTTATTGTGGTGCGGAACCGCCGTTTCGGTTGCCGTGGATCCATTTCGTGTTATTGGTTCCCAAATATTGATTCCTATCGTTTTATTCTCTTTAGGATCATTTTTATCATTTTGAAACCCAATAGGGGGTGTGGGCGCGGCACAACATGTGCGTGCGCGGCACACAAATTCCTTCGATTGTTGGTCGAGCAAATCAGCGTGTGCCGCGGCACACCTATCCGTGCAGCGGCACGGTGCCGAGCGATGCGCGGCACACTGCCGGTGCCGCGGCACACTCGTGTGTCTTCCGCGACCAAAACCCAGTATGCCGTGTCGCGGCACACGCAGTATCTTGCCGGCACAATGCCAAAACCAGGAGTAAATTTTCGGCCTGTGCCGCGGCACACTTCGCCGTGCCGCGGCACACGGCGGTAATTGCGCAGACTCGTCCTTATTAGACGAGATCGGTCGTCTCCTTCCCCATTTCCACCGCATCGAGAGAGAGTGTTAGAGAGGGGGAGAGTTCTTCATCCGGGGGTCGATTTTCATCATTTCTTTTCGGTTGTGAGGCTCGGATAATCAATCTAACGCGTGTTCTTCGGATCTTAGTACTTGAATCTCCAAAGGTATTATTTCTTGAAACCCTCCCTTTTGGATAATTGGGGATTTTGGGTATTTTGTTCGATTCCGCCCGGTTAATCCAATTTAACTTAAGATTGTGATGGATTGATGATTATTAGGATGTATTGTATCATTTCCCTTGTTAACCTTTGGTCGGATCGTATCGATTCGTTATTTTGGTCGAGTTCTTGACCGACGCCTTGTAGGTGTCCGGTAAAATGTCATAGAGGGGTTTTCGGGCGTTCTACGATTATTCTTCCTCGTATGATCGACGATTTATTGAATTTATGTTGTTAGGGTCGAATTCTTGTGAAGAACTCGAGTCGGAACCCTTCCGTTCGTTGTCTCCTTCGGGGTCCGAGCTTCCCGGTCGAACGGTGTTCTTCGGAAGGTTTGGTAGCGGTTATTAAGGCAAGTATCTTATTATACGACTTGTATCTTGTGACTAGTAATTACGTATGATATGTATAACGATTTTGCTTGCCTCCGTAAATATGTTCCGTTTGAGTAGGTTGTGTTTTCCGAAATTTGAAGGCTTTGTGATAATAGTGATATATTGGTATCCATGTTAGGCGTTGTGCCATTTGTGCAGGATCGCGATGTACATATGAGATGGTTGTACACGTGGTTGTTCAATGTATTGTGTACCGAATGTGTGTTATGTTGGTTAAATGTCGTTGATTGATGATAGTTGTTGCGAGTGTCGAGGTTGTGTTATGTGCGTGCAACGTACGATTTTGTGGTGATCAAGGTGATTGATTAATTGTGCTCATTGTTGTATGTAATGTGAATGTGAATATGTGTGTGACCGCTAAGTTCACTCGTGTTGGTTCGACGGGACCTACAAGGATTCATGGCAGTGGACTACGGGATCAGAACTTAGTGAGGTACTGAGGTCCAATCGTGCGGGTCTGACGAGGCCTACGATAACGCATGGCAGTGGACCATGAGTTTCGGAAACAGTGCGTCCAACCGGGTGAGCTCGACGGGGCTTACGGTGACACGTGGCAGTAGACTACGGTGTCAGGACTGTGTGTGTGATTGTTGTGATTGATATAGTCCGTGCGGGTCGTTATGCCTACGGAGACACGTGACAGTGGATCACGGTGTCGGAATTGGTTATGTTTGGTTAATAGTCCGTGTGGGTTGTTATGCCTACGGAGACACGTGACAGTGGATCACGGTGTCGGAATTGGTTATGTTTGGTTAATAGTCCGTGTGGGTTGTTATGCCTACGGAGACACGTGACAGTGGATCACGGTGTCGGAATTGGTTATGTTTGGTTAATAGTCCGTGTGGGTTGTTATGCCTACGGAGACACGTGACAGTGGATCACGGTGTCGGAATTGGTTATGTTTGGTTAATAGTCCGTGTGGGTTGTTACGCCTACGGAGACACGTGACAGTGGATCACGGTGTCATGAGCATGATACTTTTCAAATCAAAGTCTTTAAAGGAAAAGTTTTAAGAAATAATGTTGGGCCGAGCCCCACGAGATTTATGGAAATGTTTCCGGTATTGTAAACCGTTGAAATTATGAAACGAGTTTTGGGTTAAGGCCCTTAAGTTTTTCGAAAGGTTTTGTGAATCAGGACTTGAGGTCTTAAGGTTTTGAAATTCTAAAAATTCCCGAGATGATAATCTTATTTTCGAATGCTTCATAGCTTATCTTCCCTTGTGAAAACCTCCCGGGAATATTTGATACTTGATTATTATATTTGATCACGATTATTAATTGCTTGTTACATTTCGTATGATTTGATACTTGCACTAGTAAAACAGTGGAGTTTTACTAACCCCCGAGTATTCGGGGGGTGGATGTCTGTTCTGCGTCCAGGTACATGCAGGTTCAGGGGAGCAGTCACAGGATTAGCACAAGGGGATGACGAGCTGCGATACTAATCAAGAGTTGAGAGTGGTAGAGTTTAGTTGTATTGTTAGAGTTGATTCAGTCTTCCGCTGTATTGTATTTCGACCCCTGTGTGGGTAATGTTGTTAGTCAGTCCTGTTGATAGAGTTGTGTGACCTCATCGGTCTGTGTGTTTATGTGTAAGTGACCTTAACGGTCTGTATTATTATATTGTTTGACCACAGTCGGGCAAGCATTTGGTTGTTTATGGACGTTTAGCTGGTAGATCCTTGCGGAAAGGGTTTACGGCGTGTAATATTCCCATACGGTTTTGGGGGTGTTACATTTATGGTATCGAGCTTAGGTTGTGGAAACCTAGGTCAGCCGGGTCGAGCAGTCGTGGTTTGTCGAGTAATGTGTTGTCTTGTCGTTCGAGTCGTCAGGTGACAAGTTGAGTTGTGCGTAGTCACGACGTGTCGGATATGTTGTCGGATGAGATTAGTATCGTGGGCGACCGTCATCTCCGTGCGGCCTGTGGATGTAAGTCTCCCTTCTTTGTGTTTTGCCTCGTGTGACACGAGCTATTTTTATGATTATGAGTCAATTGACTAATCCTCTTATGGATTTTGATTTCGTGATATGTGATCATTTGACTCCCATTTTTCATTCATATGAGGAGTAGTGTTCTTTGTCTTGTGCATGTTTGATTTTATTTCTTTTATCCGCTGCGTGAGTTCTTTTGTAATGGCTTTCGGTATTTTACCGACCGAGTTTTATTTCGAAAACCAATTCCCTTAACCGAGTTTTGGCATTATGGCCTCGATCATTTTGGCGAAATTCTTGTGACGGAATTTAATATTTTGTAAACGGATTTTGTGAATTTTTGAAATATTACCGTCATCGGCCTTTTGGTAGCTTATAAAGGTTTTTAGCACAGTGGGTTCCGCGGGACCCTCGGCGCTATATTGTCCCGATGTAATTACTCAAATTTTTGGGCGTGCTAGCCCATTGAATTATTTTTGAAAACCTTGAGTATCTTAGAAAATTGAAATTCGAGACGTACTTTTAAAACGAATTATTTTCTTGCGGTGTTTTCAAGGTGTTTTCTAATGCCGCAATACATTTCAAAAATTTTCCGGTTGAGGACCAAAAATATTTTGAGATATTTTCAAATGCAGTTGTTTAGACCCAAGGGTCGAATATTTTTGAAAGTTTTTCACTAAAGGAAAGGTGTCCTCATTTTTGTTCAAACACAAGATGATTTTCAAAGTCTCGATAATGGTGTTTGTACTACTTTTTTTTGTAAAATGATACTCAAGATCAACTGTTGTTTCCAAACTGTTTTCAAAAGGTGGTTTTCGTTTTAAAACTTATCATTCCTTTTTGCGGACCGGAAATGCGTGTATGGTTTTTGAACTTTCGTTACGGTGTTAACCCCGAATTGTGATTGAATTGGTGGCGTGAGCGTCGAGTCGTTCGCCACGCATATATTTTGCTAGCCCTTGTGGGAGGTGTGATGACGATCCTTTATGTTGTCATTTCGTGGTGGCTTGCGTGTTATCGCACCTGTGTGAGCTATTAAAGCTTGGGTTTGTACGTTCGTGTGCATATGTGATTGTTTCACAATGTTTGTAATTATGTGCTGGTTATTGTTCGGGCCGTTGAGGTCGCCGAACGATACCGTCGTTGCTGTAGTGTTTGTGTGTATTATTTTACGATGATAATCGTTGTATATGATATGTATTATGATTCCTTGTTGTGCTGAGTTGGCATCTCCGCTATGTTGTTTTGCGACGTTATGCCCCATTGTACTTATCATTTGTATTTTCGGTATGCCGAGTCGAGGCGTTTCAACCGTGATGTGCCGGGGCATGCACGTGTAAATTGTCCTTCTCGTCAGTAACACATTTCAAGTGTGGACTCGAGGGACACCGAATTCAGCTTTGCGATTTGACTACCAAGACTTTCGGAGTTCGCGCTTCAAAGACAGCTTATCTAATCGGCTCTAAGAGGCCCATGGGAGATGTTTCTGTCGGATGCTTGTTGTGTTGTCACCTTGATTTCGTGTTGTGAGTTTCGGGAACGACACTTCTTTTTTTGAAGAGGTCGAACATAATACCCGTATTATTTTTGCCCCTGCATTTTCTCTCTCTCAATTCTAACGACTCGCTCGTGTTCGTTGATACTTTCTGAACTTGTTCTGTATTTCGGTTTCGTCGTTCGAACGAGCTGTGATCCTATTGTGGGTCGATCTGGTTATCGCTGTGACTTTTTTCGAGTTCGGTTCGATTCTTGTGAACCTTGTTCGGAAGTGACATCATCTGGTTTTATTAGTTCTCTTATTCGAAGTGGATTGGATTTTGAACCTCTGTATTTTCGACTCTGTTGACTCGGTTATGTTCGTTGACATTTTCTGAGCTTGTCCTACCCCTTGCTTTTGTTGATCGAACGAGTGTGGTATTGTTTCGGAATAACTCGTTTGTCGTTGTGATTTTTTTTATTGCTATTCCCTTTCCTGTGGATCTGATGTGGGTGCACATCTTGTTGTTTTCACCGGATCATGTTTTGTCTCGAGTCGAGATGTGAACTTCGGAGTTGTCGGTTGAACCTGTAACATCCCAATTCACAAATGGGACATTACACGCCGTAGAACCCCCGTGAGGTCTACCAGGCTAACTCGTGACACATGAACCACAATGATAACATGAAAGATGTACCCAAAGAGTAAATAAGGCCGTGGCCTCGGCCAAAACATTTTAACGGAGTACATGAGACATAAGTTAAATACCAAAATGTTGCCCACGCAGGGGACTTAAACCATGTTCAAAAATAGACCAACTATCTCCAGTAATCAACAGATGCAATGACAAAACAGAAAAATGCAGACTCGAGCCACATCATCATCATGCCAACCCATCCTTTGCATGCACATCCCGTGCCAGCTCCTCAGCTCGACCCGATTACTAAATGCATAAGACGATTTCCCCATTTAAGGGGTTAGCATTCGAATAGCTAGTGCAAGTACATAATTACACAACATTATATACATACACAATTCAACGCAAATAAATCATTAGGAAAATTATTTTGAAAGTCAATATTCCTAATATCACATTAACACCAAAACAAGAATCAACAAGTTTCCCACATCACAATTATCCACGCTTGGTAACTCGCGACCGTACCCATTAGTATCGGTCCCGCAGGTCCCGTCGGACCGCACCAGGTGAGAAACCACTTCGCGGCCGTACCCATTAGTATCGGCCCCCGCAGGTCCCGTCGAACCGTCCCCTGTGGAAGAACATCAACACACGCACTCAATTCCACTTCCATGGCCGTACCCATTAGTATCGGCCCCCAGAGGCCACACGCCATCCCCAGGTGGAAGAGAAACAATCACATTCGTTCAATAACACCATATACATCATTCGCATCAAAATCATATGCACATAACGGAATGTAATACATGTACTTGCCTTGGATGAAACGAAACGAAGGAAACGATGAAGGAATAGGTTTCGGTCCGAACAATCTTCCCAAATCCGTTCCTAGCATAATAACGGTATACACAAGTCTCAATAATGCGGAAAGGTACGAATTAATCCTAATTCTACCCCTTGGAACGATTTGTCGGAAAATACGAAGTCCACGATGGCTATAATCTAACCATGAAGAAATTACTAGGTTAAATCCGTTAAACTATACTGGAAACAAGGGGTTTACGACTACACAATCGTAATCTAACAAGTCGTCGAAGCCAAAACGGATTAAAAGGAAGAATTATGCCAAAATCCCGAAATCCCCAAAACTAGGGTTCATCGATGTATACCTCGATCCGACGGTTGGAGGATGATTATGATGATGATAAACCTTGCTTGGGACGCAAAATCGATCCTTAGAAGGTTCCTACGGATTGCACGGATGAATCGCTTGAAATCGCCAAAGGAAGCTCACGTCGCGAGAAAGAAAGAAAAGGAGTGAAATAAGTCGACCAAAATAAGTCGAATTAGAAGACTGACGGCGAGTTACGACGTTAACGCCTATTGTTAACGTGACGTTATGAAGGTTACGACGTAACCCTCTCGTTAACGCACGTAACGAACAATCTGACACTTTCTGCGAAACCATAACGTGCGTTACCAATGGGGTATAACGTGCGTTATGATACCTATATAACGTCGTAAAGAGCATGCATAACGACGTTATGCATGCAAGCCAAAGATCGCTAATCACTAGCTCAAGACAAATGATACAACGACGAAACGCAACACAAGGATAGAATCAAAAGTATAAACATGGGGTATCCAAAACAACGAAGCTGAGTTTTGAAAGAAAATATAATCCCGATCACTAGAGAGTCTCAAATGAAGCAAAGCGAAATTCCCAAACTTATGAAAATTACAAAAACGGCCCAAGTGCCCGAAAATCGCAATACAACGCTCGGATTAGCAAACCGAAAGTTCCAACACGACCAACTCAACCATACCAACTTATATGAATCGAGAAACCACGAAACGAACAAGTTTTACGAGAATCGAACGCACATGCGGCATGATATAATTCAAAATGAAATTATGCGAAAGCATCCTCGAAACTCGACCAAACGGAAAAACTCCAAGAACAAAATAGATTCAGAATTCCAAAACAAGCTAAGCGAGTTGTCCGAAACGAACATACATCAAAAATAGAAATTACCGAAAATAGAAAACGCGGATATTACATTATCTCCCTAAAAATAAGTTTCGTCCCGAAACTTACAACGCGAACAACTCGGTATCTCGACCGCATACTCTCCTCCGTCTCCCATGTGGCTTCTTCGACCCATGTCTCGACCATTGAACTTTAACCAGAGGGATGGTTTTATGACGAAGTTGCTTCACCCGACGCTCTAAAATCTGAATCGGCCTCTCCTCGATGGTAAGGTCGGGTCCCACCCGATCTCTCCAAAATCGATAATATGGCTAGGGTCCGATATGTACCTCCTAAGCTGGGAAACATGAAATACGTTATGAACGTGGCTCAGGGACGGCGGTAAGCCTAGCCGATAGGCAAGCTCTCCCACTCTCTCTAAAATCTCAAACGGCCCAATAAACCTCGGACTAAGTTTACCCTTCCGGCCGAAGCGGTAAACTCCCCGTGTCGGCGACACCTTAAGCAAAACGTGATCTCCCACCTCAAACTCCAACGGACGGCGACGCGTGTCGGCATAAGACTTCTGCCGATTCTGGGCCGTTAACAATCTATCCCGAATCAGAGTAATCTTCTCTCTCGTCTCAACTACCATATCGGGCTCGGTACCAATCAGCTCGGACGCATCGTCCCAACACAACGGCGATCTACACCTCCTCCCATACAACGCCTCAAATGGCGCCATTTTGATCGAGGCGTGCCAACTATTGTTGTACGTGAACTCGATCAACGGCAAGTGCGACTCCCAATCATCCTTCCACTCTAGGGCACAGGCTCTCAACATATCCTCTAACGTCTGGATCGTCCGCTCTGACTGCCCGTCGCCCGAGGGTGATAAGATGTACCGAGTCTCAACTCGGTCCCCAAAGCTCGATGAACGGCTCGCTGTAAATGTGACACGAACCGCCATCACGATCCGAAACAATACTCTTAGGAGTCCCATGCAATCTCACGACCTCTGCAATAAATACTCGTGCTAGTCTCTCCGGCCCCAAGTGTCCTTAATACCTGTGAAATGAGCTGATTTGGTCACCGATCGACAATAACCCAAAGCATGTTCATTCCATTCCGAGTCCTAGGCATACTAGTAATGAAATCCATAGAAATATCCTCCCATTTCCACTCCGGATAGAAGTGGTCGCAAAAACCCAGCGGGTCGCCGATGCTCGATCTTAACTCGCCGACAGTCAAACACCTCGACACAAACTCGCTAACGTCTGTCTTCAAATTACTCCACCAAGAGTTGCTCCTCACATCCTTGTACATTTTATTCGTATCAGATGTATGGAGTAAGGCGTGGTATGAGCTTCACTCAAGATCTTCTGTCTCACCAATATCATTCGGTACACATAGTATGCCTCGAAATCTCGTAACGCCATCATCCCGAACCACAAATCCAGGCTTTCCCCGCCTCACATCCTCCCTTAATCGGACCAAACACGGATCATCATACTGTTTCGCCTTGATATCATCACCAAGGACGAAGTGATCTCTAATGCACATAACTGGCCCTGAACTCTCTGAACCCAAACCTCAATATTCTGAAAAATAAGATCTCGCTGGATCCTACTCTGCGGTGTAAGTACTTCTAACATCTGCAACGCCATCGGCTTACGGCTCAACGCATCCGCCACCACGTTAGCCTTACCCGGATGGTAAAGTATCTCGAGGTCGTAATCTTTAATTAGCTCTAACCACCTACGCCGCCTCATATTTAACTCCTTCGATCAAGATATACTTCAAACTCTTGTGGTCGGTAAAATCTTACACGACGACCCATAGAGGTAATGCCTCCAGATCTTTAAGGCGAAACGACCGCAGCCTAACTCCAAATCGTGCGTGGGGTAATTCACCTCATAAGGTTTCAATCAAGGGACGCATATGCAATCACTCGTCTCTCTGCATCAAAACACATCCTAGACCAAGGCCCGAAGCATCACCGTACACTACGAAATCCTCGTTCCCCGAGGCAATGCTAACACGGGCGCAGAGTCAAACGCTCTTTAACTCGTCAAAACCGTCCCGCCTATCTCGTAGTCCACTCGAACTTCGAAGTTTTCGGAGTAATCGAGTGAGTGGTCTAGCGATCCTAGAAAATCCCTCAACGAATCTACGGTAATAGCCGGCAAGACCCGAAAACTCCTCACCTCCTTCACATTCTTAGGCGGCTCCCAAGCCATCACCGCTCTATTTTCTCGGATCTACCCGAACTCCTTCTCACGAAATCACATGCCCAAGGAACGTCACTTCCTCGAGCCAAAACTCACACTTAGAGAACTTCGCGTACAACCGCTCAGCCCTCAAAGTGTCTAATACAATCCGAAGATGTAAGGCGTGCTCCTCTCGACTCCGTGAATAGATAAGAATATCACAATAAAAACGACTACGAATTTGTCCAGATACTCAATAAAAACTTTGTTCATCAACCGCATGAACACTGCTGGGCATTGGTTAGCCCGAAAGGCATAACCACAAACTCGTAATGGCCATATCTCGTCAAAGGCGGCTTCGAATATCGACGTCCCGAATCCTCAATCGTAGTAGCCCGATCGCAAATCAATCTTGAAAAGACTGTCGCCCGAAGCCGATCAAACAAATCGTCAATCCCGGGCAAAGGGTATTTATTTTTGATGGTTAGCTTGTTTAATTCTCGATAGTCGATGCATAAACGAAGCGATCCATCCTTCTTCTTAACAAAAGTACAGCGCACCCCAAGGCGATGCGCTCGGTCGAATATACCCTTTATCTAACAACTCTCCCAATCGATTCATCAACTCTAGCATCTCGACGGTGCCATACGGTACGGTGCTCGAGAAATAGGGGCCGCATTCGGCTCAAGGTCAATAGGAAACTCCACCTCTCGATGTGGTGGTAATCCCGCAAGTCATCCGAAATACATCGGGTACTCGCTAACAACCGGAATCGACGATATGTCAACCCCACCATCTTCCGCCCTGCAGAGCGAAACACCAAAGAGCCGACACAACCTTGGTTCAAAAGTTTCATCGCCTTCAAGGCGCTAATCACACACCCGATCTACCCGGCTTACAGCCGACGAGAGTATGCTCGGTGCCGTCCTCGGCAACTATCGTGATGGTACGAGTCCGATAGTTCATGATAGCACCATGACGATCCAACCAATCGTCCCCGAGGATCAAATCCTCACCCTTAAGGTCTATAACAATGAGATTCGAGGGCCACTCCCGGCTCCCGATCCTCACTGGGCAATCCCTAACTTCCCGGTCCCCAACCATACGATTCCCGCTGGGCGTACCCACTACGAACGGCTCACACTCAAACAAACAGTCAAAACCAATACGACTCACACAATCCGAAGCTATAAAGGAATGGGTCGCACCCGAATCAAAAAGTACTCAAACCGGATGAGAAAGGATCGAGTGGTACCGACGCCACCGAATGTCCGCCTCCTCCGTGCGCCTCATCGATATAATCGGGATGGATCGAGCCCGAACTCGGCCAGCTGCGGCGATTCGGTGACTCCGACCCTACCACGACTCGAACCCCGCGGAACATGAGTAGCCGTGAACCGAGATCCTCTCGATCGGCGGTGGTAGTCGTAAATCTAGCGGCCCTCGTGGACCTCTCACAATGAGCCGCCGATGCCGGCCTCGTCGCAAGTAAAGCAAGTAACTAACGGAAGTGGGCAATCCTTCACAACGTGCTCGGGCTGACTGCAATTAAAACAAACTCTCCCGCCCGGTGCAACAGACTGAACTGAACGGTTACCCTGAGATCCACCGGCCTGATGAAACGGCCTCTTCCCAGGTGTAGGAGCAGAACGAGACCTCGAAAACTGACCACCTTTTCCGGCCGAGAACCCACCAGTAGTCTTCTGCTTCTTAGCTTCCGAAACCGACTCTGATTCCGGATGACCATCTCGACGCGGGCGCGATCCTGGTATTCCTTCAAAGTGGCACACATGAGCGGCGCCATACTCTGCCTAATATGCGGCTTCATGCGCATATTGAAGTATCGGATTTTATCAGCCTCCGTTCTCACTTGATCCCTCACGAAGCCCAACTGCTGATTGTAAGAAATGATGGCCTGAGAAATAGGCACATCCTGAGGTGTAGCGGTGAAGAACTCTACAATTCTGCGCTCCTTGACTGGCGGCGGACAATATTCTGCTTCCATAGCAGCCCTGAACTCATCCCAAGTGGCCCGACGATCTCTCGGGCGCAACGGCCTCCCACCATTCCGCAGCCTTCCTTATCCAGAGGTACTGGGCAATGTGTACCTCCGTCTCCTCGTGACAAGCTACGGCATCGAAGGTTCTGGACAACCGAAGAGCCAATTCTCCCATCCGAGGGAGTCAAGATCCGAGAAACGAGGAGGGTGCATCTTAGATACCGTCTCAAGCCACTTACTAGCCTCCTCTTCGGTGTCGGGGCGGATTCTCGACGTCCACCCCGAGCTATTCGAGTAAGTTGGGCTACCAATCGCTGAAGTACGGCAAGAGCTCTGCCGGCATTATTACCCGACGGCACCGAGTGAGAGGCCGAGTCCGCAGAGGATCGGGAAAGTGAGCCCTCCTCATTATCGCACCACGACCACGGCCTCGGCCGCGCACTCCTAGCCGGTCTACCACGACCTCTCAACATATCAAGAAGAATAAGAAAGGAACAAGATCGTAAAGATTCACAATTCACAAAGTTGGTGATTCCGAACAATGCAGAAAACGAATTACGTAAATATAAGAGTTCGAGGAGACTTACACCACGGTCGCACGAAAAGACGGTAGCATGATGATATTAGGCTCAACGATCGACTCTAATGATGCAACCGACAGACCCAAATTTCACCGACAAATTTAGGTATTCAAAACCTAAGCTCGATACCATAATTGTAACATCCCAATTCACAAATGGGACATTACACGCCGTAGAACCCCGTGAGGTCTACTGTGCTAACTCGTGACACATGAACCACAATGATAACATGAAAGATGTACCCAAAGAGTAAATAAGGCCGTGGCCTCGCCAAAACATTTTAACGGAGTACATGAGACATAAGTTAAATACCAAAATGTTGCCCACGCAGGGACTTAAACCATGTTCAAAAATAGACCAACTATCTCCAAGAATCAGATGCAATGACAAAACAAAAATGCACTGAGCCACATCATCATCATGCCAACCCATCCTTTGCATGCACATCCTGCGCCTCCTCACTGACCAAGACTAAATGCATAAGACGCATTTCCCCATTTAAGGGGTTAGCATTCGAATAGCTAGTGCAAGTACATAATTACACAACATTATATACATACACAATTCAACGCAAATAAATCATTAGGAAAATTATTTTGAAAGTCAATATTCCGAATATCACATTAACACCAAAACAAGAATCAACAAGTTTCCCACATCACAATTATCCACGCTTGGTAACTCGCGACCGTACCCATTAGTATCGGTCCCCGCAGGTCCCGTCGGACCGTCCCCAGTGAGAAACCACTTCGCGGCCGTACCCATTAGTATCGGCCCCGCAGGTCCCGTCGAACCGTCCCTGTGTGGAAGAACATCAACACACGCACTCAATTCCACTTCCATGGCCGTACCCATTAGTATCGGCCCCCGCAGGCCACACGCCATCCCTGTGGAAGAGAAACAATCACATTCGCTCAATAACACCATATACATCATTCGCATCAAAATCATATGCACATAACGGAATGTAATACATGTACTTGCCTTGGATGAAACGAAACGAAGGAAACGATGAAGGAATAGGTTTCGGTCCGAACAATCTTCCCAAATCCTCCTAGCATAATAACGGTATACACAAGTCTCAATAATGCGGAAAGGTACGAATTAATCCTAATTCTACCCCTTGGAACGATTTGTCGGAAAATACGAAGTCCACGATGGCTATAATCTAACCATGAAGAAATTACTAGGTTAAATCCGTTAAACTATACTCGAAACAAGGGTTTACGACTACACAATCGTAATCTAACAAGTCGTCAAGCCAAAACGGATTAAAAGGAAGAATTATGCCAAAATCCCGAAATCCCCAAAAACTAGGGTTCATCGATGTATACCTCGATCCGACGGTTGGAGGATGATTATGATGATGATAAACCTTGCTTGGGACGCAAAAATCGATCCTTAGAAGGTTCCTACGGATTGCACGGATGAATCGCTTGAAATCGCCCAAAGGAAGCTCACGTCGCGAGAAAGAAAGAAAAGGAGTGAAATAAGTCGACCAAAATAAGTCGAATTAGAAGACTGACGGCGAGTTACGACGTTAACGCCTATTGTTAACGTGACGTTATGAAGGTTACGACGTAACCCCTCTCGTGTTAACGACGTAACGAACAATCTGGACACTTTCTCGAAACCATAACGACGTTACCAATGGGTATAACGACGTTATGATACCTATATAACGCACGTAAAGAGCATGCATAACGACGTTATGCATGCAGCAGCCAAAGATCGCTAATCACTAGCTCAAGACAATCGATACAACGACGAAACGCAACACAAGGATAGAATCAAAAGTATAAACATGGGGTATCCAAAACAACGAAGCTGAGTTTTGAAAGAAAATATAATCCCGATCACTAGAGAGTCTCAAATGAAGCAAACGGGCGAAATTCCCCAAACTTATGAAAATTACAAAAACGGCCCAAGTGCCCGAAAAATCGCAATACAACGTCGGATTAGCAAACCGAAAGTTCCAACACGACCAACTCAACCATACCAACTTATATGAATCGAGAAACCACGAAAACGAACAAGTTTTACGAGAATCGAACGCACATGCGGCATGATATAATTCAAAATGAAATTATGCGAAAGCATCCTCGAAACTCGACCAAACGGAAAAACTCCAAGAACAAAATAGATTCAGAATTCCAAAACAGTGCTAAGCGAGTTGTCCGAAACGAACATACATCAAAAATAGAAATTACCGAAAATAGAAAACGCGGATATTACAGAACCTTATTGTTCTTCGTGATCCGAACATGATTATTCGATTTTTGTTGACTCGATCGTTATGGTTGATCATTGATTGTTCGTTTTTTTTTGTTGATCTCGATTCATGATTGTTGAACGTCCAGACTCCTTCGTAATTTCCTTAAGTTCGAGAAATTAGTCTCGTTTCGATCTTCCAACCCTTGGGCGGTGGAATTCCGTATTTGTTCAGCGTTTGGCTCGCGTTTTGATTGATGAACCGTTGGGTTGGTCAATCGTATTGATTTTTGTTCGTTGTGTTTTACGATTGTTCAGATAATGGACTCGATTGTATTATCTGCTTGATGACGCTTGTCACTTGTTGATTTTATTATGTCTATACCGGGGGCGTCGTCTTGGTCGTCGTGGAGCGTGTTTTCACGCCGTATATTCCGTTGCGTTGCTTGTAACGTTTCGCCGTTGGGCATGAGTTACGCACTTCCTGAGTATCTCGTTGAGTTTTTCCAGGCGGAATATTTCTTCTCCCTACTTGTTTTAAGTTTCGGGACGAAACTTCTTTTAAGGAGGGTAGAATGTAATATCCGCAATTTTCGATTTTTGGTAAATTTCTTTTTTTTCGGCCGAAGTCCGTTTTGACGACTCTCTCATGACCGTTTCGTCATTTCGAGAATGATTAATTCTACACTTTTGTCATCCGAGTTCGTTTCGGTGTTGTTTTGTTGAGTTCCGTGCTTTTTAGCGACTTTTCCGCACTTGAGTTCGATTCTTGCGATCTCGTCAAATCGCTGCTTCGAGTTTCCCGCAAGTCCGTTTAACTTGTTGGACGTGTTGTGATCTTCGGTTTAGTTTTTCGATCACGTATCGTGATTTCTAGGCGTTCTGGGTCATTTTGTAATTTGCCCAGAGTTACGGGTATCCGTATCTGTAATTGTTGTCTCTGTAATATCCGGTACTTTTCTTTCCCTTGTATTTTCATTTTTGGTATATTTCTCGGTCATAGTGACCCTCGTGTACCTTTCAAAGGTGTCATTCCTCACAACCGTTGAATCAGTATTCTCGTTATTGTGGTGCGGAACCGCCGCCGGGTTGCCGCCGATCCATTTCGTGTTATTGGTTCCCAAATATTGATTCCTATCGCTTTTATTCTCTTCCGGATCATTTTTATCATTTTGAAACCCAATAGGGGTGTGGGCCGCGACAAGATGTGCGTGCCGCGGCACACAAATTCCTTCGCTTGTTGGTCGAGAAAATCAGATCGTGCCGCGGCACACCTATCCGTGCCGCGGCACAAGCCGTGCCAAGGCCGCGCACACTGCCTGTGCCGCGCACACTCGTGTGTCTTCCGCGACCAAAACCCAATCAGCGTGTGCCGCGCACACGCAGCCGTGCCGCGCACAATGCCAAAACCTCGGGAGTAAATTTTCGGCCAGGCCGCGGCACACTTCGCCGTGCCGCGCACACGAAGCGGTAATTGCGCAGACTCGCCCTTATTAGACGAGATCGGCCGTCTCCTTCCCCATTTCCACCGCATCGCGAGAGAGAGTGTTAGAGAGGGGGAGAGTTCTTCATCCGGGGTCGATTTTCATCATTTCTTTTCGGTTGTGAGGCTCGGATAATCAATCTAACGCGTGTTCTTCGATCTTAGTACTTGAATCTCCAAAGGTATTATTTCTTGAAACCCTCCCTTTCGATAATTGGGGATTTTGGGTATTTTGTTCGATTCCGCCTGCTAATCCAATTTAACTTAAGATTGTGATGGATTGATGATTATTAGGATGTATTGTATCATTTCCCTTGTTAACCCTTGGTCGGATCGTATCGATTCGTTATTTTGGTCGAGTTCTTGACCGACGCCTTGTAGGTGTCCTAGAAATGTCATAGAGGGGTTTTCGGGCGTTCTACGATTATTCTTCCTCGTATGATCGACGATTTATTGAATTTATGTTGTTAGGGTCGAATTCTTGTGAAGAACTCGAGTCGGAACCCTTCCGCTCGTTGTCTCCTTCGGTCCGAGCTTCCTGGCCGAACGGTGTTCTTCTAACGCTTGGTAGCGGTTATTAAGGCAAGTATCATATTATACGACTTGTATCTTGTGACTAGTAATTACGTATGATATGTATGACGATTTTGCTTGCCTCCGTAAATATGTTCCGTTTGAGTAGGTTGTGTTTTCCGAAATTTGAAGGCTTTGTGATAATAGTGATATATTGGTATCCATGTTAGGCGTTGTGCCATTTGTGCAGGATCGCGATGTACATATGAGATGGTTGTACACGTGGTTGTTCAATGTATTGTGTACCGAATGTGTGTTATGTTGGTTAAATGTCGTTGATTGATGATAGTTGTTGCGAGTGTCGAGGTTGTGTTATGTGCGTGCAACGCATTTATTTGTGGTGATCAAGGTGATTGATTAATTGTGCTCATTGTTGTATGTAATGTGAATGTGAATATGTGTGTGACCGCTAAGTTCACTCGTGTTGGTTCGACGGGACCTACGAGGATTCGTGGCAGTGGACTACGGGATCAGAACTTAGTGAGGTACTGAGGTCCAATCGTGCGGGTCTGACGAGGCCTACGATAACGCATGGCAGTGGACCATGAGTTTCGGACACAGTGCGTCCAACCGGGTGAGCTCGACGGGGCTTACGGTGACACGTGGCAGTAGACTACGGTGTCAGGACTGTGTGTGATTGTTGTGATTGATATAGTCCGTGCGGGTCGTTATGCCTACGGAGACACGTGACAGTGGATCACGGTGTCGGAATTGGTTATGTTTGGTTAATAGTCCGTGTGGGTTGTTATGCCTACGGAAACACGTGATGGATCAAGGTGTCGGAATTGGTTATGTTTTGTTAATAGTCCGTGTGGTTTGTTATGCCTACGGAGACACGTGACAGTGGATCACGGTGTCGGAATTGGTTATGTTTGGTTAATAGTCCGTGTGGGTTGTTACGCCACGAGACACGTGATGCTGGATCACGGTGTCATGAGCATGATACTTTTCAAATCAAAGTCTTTAAAGGAAAAGTTTTAAGAAATAATGTTGGGCCGAGCCCCACGAGATTTATGGAAATGTTTCCGGTATTGTAAACCGTTGAAATTATGAAACGAGTTTTGGGTTAAGGCCCTTAAGTTTTTCGAAAGGTTTTGTGAATCAGGACTTGAGGTCTTAAGGTTTTGAAATTCTAAAATTCCCGAGATGATAATCTTATTTTCGAATGCTTCATAGCTTATCTTCCTTGTGAAACCTCCCGGAATATTTGATACTTGATTATTATATTTGATCACGATTATTAATTGCTTGTTACATTTCGTATGATTTGATACTTGCACTAGTAAAACAAAGGAGTTTACTAACCCCGAGTATTCGGGGTGGATGTCCTGCTCGCGTCTGTACATGCAGTCCAGGGAGCAACACAGGATTAGCACAAGGGGATGACGAGATGCGATACTAATCAAGAGTTGAGAGTGGTAGAGTTTAGTTGAATTGTTAGAGTTGATTCAGCCTTCCGTCAGTATTGTATTTCGACCCCTGTGTGGGTAATGTTGTTAGTCAGTCCTGTTGATAGAGTTGTGTGACCTCATCGGTCTGTGTGTTTATGTGTAAGTGACCTTAACGGTCTGTATTATTATATTGTTTGACCCTGGTCGGGCAAGCATTTGGTTGTTTATGGACGTTTAGCCTGGTAGATCCTTGCGGAAAGGGTTTACGGCGTGTAATATTCCCATACGGTTTTGGGGGTGTTACAATCTTGTGTCCCCCGCGAAATGACATCAAGGATTAGAGCGAAGAGAAGAGGGCTAAGCGCCGACCCCTGGTGTAGCCCTATCTCAATCGGGAGAACTGGGTGTCACCAACTGGGGTCCTAACGCAAGTCCAAGCTTGGGAGTACATATCTTAGATTGCTCTAACGAATGGCAACGACACCCTCCTCTCTTCTAGGCTCCTCCAAATAACATTACGCGGAATGCTATCATAAGCCTCCTCTAGATCAATGAACACTATATGGATATCCTTACGTCTCTCTCTAAACTTCTCCATAAGGCGTCTGACGAGATGAATGGCCTCAGTCGAGGACCTCCCCGGCATGAAGCCAAATTGGTTCTCTGAGATCTCAACTTCTCTTCTAACCCTGCATTCCACCACTCTTTCCCAAAGTTTCATAGTATGACTGAGGAGTTTAATACCCCTATAGTTACTACAACTCTGAGCATCGCCTTTGTTCTTGAAAAACAGCACGACAATACTATGCCTCCACTCCATCGGCATCTTAAAACCTCTGAGGAGGATGTTGAACAGCTCTGCTAGCCACTGAACGCCAACTTCTCCCAGACAAAGCCACACCTTTATAGGGATCTGATCTGGGCCTACAGCCTTATCTCTAACCTTTGTGGCTGAAACTAAATCCATTGCATTAAAGATGTCTTGGAATTTCTTTTGTAATCCTTGACAAAGTGTATCAGTCTTTTGCATCACCTCTTTCATCATGTGAAGAACAAACACAAACTCAAATGACTTCAAGTAACTATAAGCCATACTAGCATCTCCACGTTGAGCACGGGTATTACGAGTAGTGTCGTCCATTATTCCCTTGAGAACAGCCTGGGTGACATCAAACATGTTAACCAAACTACAAATGGATTTAAAATGGGAACCCCAACGTGTATCCCCGGCCCTTCTTAATGTCCCGACCTGGGTCAAATTTTATAAACCGATTGGGTCAAATTTTATAAACCGATTCGGGCCAAATTTTATCTCAATTTTATAAACCGATTGCGTCAAATTTTATAAACCGATTCGGGCCATTTTTATTTGGGGTTTTATTTGGGAGAAAAATTTTTATTTGGGAGAACTCGATTTTCCTCGTCGTATCAGCTCCGATTCGGGTTCGAACAACCTCAGATAAAAGGGTGTCAACTTTTATAAACTCATAGGGATAAATTATGAAAAAGTATCAAGAAAATGGTCAGACTCAATTTTCTCTCATTTCCCGTGTAATAACTAACCACTATAAGAATTTTCCAAAAATCGAGTTCTCGTCGTATCAGCGCCGATTCGGGTCCGGACAGCCCCAAATAAATGAGTGTCAAATTTTATAAACCCATAGTGACAATTTAGGAAAAAAAAAATCAAGAAAATTGCCCGAATCAATTTTCTCCCATTTCCGGTGTACTAACCCCTTTAAGAATTTTCCGAAAACCGAGTTCTCATCGTATCAGCTCCGATTCGGGTCCGAACACCTCAAAATAAAAGCGTGTCAAATTATGAAAAAAAATCAAGAAAACATCCCGACTCAATTTTCTATCATTTCCCGTGTACTAACCACTATTCGAATTTTCCGAAAACCGAGTATCAACTTCGATTCGGGTCCGAACAACCTCAAATAAAAGAGTGTCAAATTCTACAAAGTCATAGGTATAAATTATGAAAAAAATCAAGAAAACAGCCCGACTCAATTTTCTCCCATTTCCCGTGTACTAACCATTATGAGAATTTTCCAAAAACCAAGTTCTCGTCGTATCATCTCCGATTCGCTTCCGAACAACCCCAAATAAAAGCGGGTAAAATTTTGTGAACCCATAGGGACAAATTATGAAAAAATATCAATAAAATTGCCCGACTCAATTTTCTCCCATTTCCGGTGTACTAACCCCTATGAAAATTTTCCGAAGACCGAGTTCTCATCATATCAGCTCCGATTCGGGTCCGAACAACCCCAAATAAAAATGGACCAACTCAATTTTCTCCCATTTCCCATGTACTAACCACTATGAGAATTTTTTGAAAATCGAGTTCTCGTCGTATCAGCTCCGATTTGGGTCTGAACAACCTCAAATAAAAGCGTGTCAAATTTTATAAACCGATTGGGACAAATTATGAAAAATATCAAGAAAACGGCCTGACTCAATTTTTTCCCATTTCCCGTGTACTAACTAACCACTACGAGAATTTTCCGACACCGAGTTCTCGTCGTATCAGCTCCGATTCGGGTCCGAACAACCCCAAATAAAAGCATGTAAAATATGATAAACCCATAGGTACAAATTATGAAAAAATATCAAGAAAACGGCCCGATTCAATTTTCTCCCATTTCCGGTGTATGTCCCTATGAGAATTTTTCGAAAATCGAGTTCTCATCATATGAGCTCCGATTCGGGTCCGAACAACCCCAAATAAAAGCGTGTCAAATTTTATAAACCCATAGGGGCAAATTATGAAAAAATATCAAGAAAATGGCCCGACTCAATTTTCTCCCATTCCTAGTGTACTAACCCCTATGAGAATTTTCCGAAAACCGAGTTCTCATCATATCAGCTCCGATTCGGGTCCGAACAACCCCAAATAAAAGCGTGTCAAATTTTACAAATCCATAGGGGCAAATTATGAAAAAAAATCAAGAAAACAGCCCGACTCATTTTTCTACCATTTCCGTGTACTAACCACTATGAGAATTTTTCTAAAAACTGAGTTTTCGTCGTATTAGCTCCGATTCGGGTCATAACAACCCCAAATAAAAGCGTGTCAAATTTTATAAACCCATATGGGCAAATTATGAAAAAATATCAAGAAAATGGCCCGACTCAATTTTCTCCCATTCCTAGTGTACTAACCCCTATGAGAATTTTCCAAAAACCGAGTTCTCATCGTATCAGCTCCGATTCGGGTCCGAACAACCCCAAATAAAAGCATGTCAAATTTTACAAATCCATAGGGGCAAATTATGAAAAAAAATCAAGAAAACGGCCCGACTCAATTTTCTCCCATTTCTGTGTACTAACCACTATGAGAATTTTCCGAAAACCGAGTTTTCGTCGTATCAGCTCTGATTCGGGTCATAACAACCCCAAATAAAAGCGTGTCAAATTTTATAAACCCATAGGGACAAATTATGAAAAAATATCAAGAAAACGGCCCGACACAATTTTCTCCCATTTTCTGTGTACTAACCAATGTGAGAATTTTTCGAAAATCGAGTTCTCGTCGTATCAGCTCCGATTCGGGTCCGAACAACCCCAAATAAAAAAAAACAAACCAAACCAAACATACCTAGTATATCCCGCACAGAGCAGGGTCTGTGGAGGGTAAGATGTACACAGACCATGCCCCTATATTTTACGGTAGGGAGGCTGTTTCCGTGAAGACCCCCAGCTTAGTGCAAAACAATGTAATGAGTGATATATACAAAAAACATATGATTCGAAAAAGCTCAAAACCATACATGAGCCCATAGCTTAATTCACATGAGACTTACCTAAGGGGACTTGGGCAACTACACTCTCGATGAACGCTGCTCTAACAGAAGAGAGGTTGACTCTGCGCACAGCTCCCTGTAAAAAATACACCACACGCAAAAGGCAATAGGATAAAATATACAATAAAAGTAAAAGAAAAAAAATTACAATGCTCTAGGTCAAAGCTAACCGAGACAACCTAACCCTGAGGCTCTCTACTACAGCGCCGCTCCCCACAAAAAAAATCTACAACTCTGATATGTCGACTCCACGAGCACCTATCCACAGTCATGGTCTCGGAAAGGTTTAAGGCCTTCAAATCTAATCTCACCTGCTCCTCCTACGTCCTCCTCGGTCTTCCTCTCCTCCTCCCCCCGACAACCAATAAACTCTCGACCCTCCTCACCGGAACAGATGTCTGCCTCCTGCAGATGTGGCCAAACCATCCCAATCTCCATTCCCTAATTTCCGCATAAATTGGCGCCACTTCTAGAACGTTCCTGAAAACCCCGTTCAAGATTCTATCCAACATTGTGCGACCACACGACCAACGTAACATTCTCATTTCAGCCACTTCCAACTTGCTCTCAAGTGACTTCTTCATCGCCCAACATTCGGAGCCATACAACATTGCAGGCCTGATTGCCGCTCTATAGAATTTACCCTTCAAATTTAGAGGGACTTTCTTGTCGCACAGGACCCCTGTCGCTGCTCTCCACCTTAGCCACCCCGCCTTGATACGATGAGTGACATCATCTTCACACTCACCTTCCTTCTGAATGATCGAACCTAAATACTTGAACTTATCCGTACGAGGTACGATCTGATCCGCAATCATTACCTCTACTTCTTCCTCATTAGCCTCACCACTAAAGTTACATCAGAGATGCTCGGTCTTACACCGGCTCACACGCAAGCCTTGGGATTCTAACTTAGATCTCCATAGCTCCAACTTCGAGTTCACCTCCTTACTCGACTCCGCCACTAACACAATGCCGTCAGCAAAAAGCATGCACCACGGGACGCCATCTTGTGTCCCCCGCGAAATGACATCAAGGATTAGAGCGAAGAGAAGAGGGCTAAGCGCCGACCCCTGGTGTAGCCCTATCTCAATCGGGAGAACTGGGTGTCACCAACTGGGGTCCTAACGCAAGTCCAAGCTTGGGAGTACATATCTTAGATTGCTCTAACGAATGGCAACGACACCCTCCTCTCTTCTAGGCTCCTCCAAATAACATTACGCGGAATGCTATCATAAGCCTCCTCTAGATCAATGAACACTATATGGATATCCTTACGCCGCTCTCTAAACTTCTCCATAAGGCGTCTGACGAGATGAATGGCCTCAGTCGAGGACCTCCCCGGCATGAAGCCAAATTGGTTCTCTGAGATCTCAACTTCTCTTCTAACCCTGCATTCCACCACTCTTTCCCAAAGTTACATAGTATGACTGAGGAGTTTAATACCCCTATAGTTACTACAACTCGAGCATCGCTTTGTTCTTGAAAACAAAGACGACAATACTATGCCTCCACTCCATCGGCATCTTAAAACCTCTGAGGAGGATGTTGAACAGCTCTGCTAGCCACTGAACGCCAACTTCTCCCAGACAAAGCCACACCTTTATAGGGATCTGATCTGGGCCTACAGCCTTATCTCTAACCTTTGTGGCTGAAACTAAATCCATTGCATTAAAGATGTCTTGGAATTTCTTTTGTAATCCTTGACAAAGTGTATCAGTCTTTTGCATCACCTCTTTCATCATGTGAAGAACAAACACAAACTCAAATGACTTCAAGTAACTATAAGCCATACTAGCATCTCCACGTTGAGCACGGGTATTACGAGTAGTGTCGTCCATTATTCCCTTGAGAACAGCCTGGGTGACATCAAACATGTTAACCAAACTACAAATGGATTTAAAATGGGAACCCCAACGTGTATCCCCGGCCCTTCTTAATGTCCCGACCTGGGTCAAATTTTATAAACCGATTGGGTCAAATTTTATAAACCGATTCGGGCCAAATTTTATCTCAATTTTATAAACCGATTGGGTCAAATTTTATAAACCGATTCGGGCCATTTTTATTTGGGGTTTTATTTGGGAGAAAAATTTTTATTTGGGAGAACTCGATTTTCCTCGTCGTATCAGCTCCGATTCGGGTTCGAACAACCTCATATAAAAGGGTGTCAACTTTTATAAACTCATAGGGATAAATTATGAAAAAGTATCAAGAAAATGGTCAGACTCAATTTTCTCTCATTTCCCGTGTAATAACTAACCACTATGAGAATTTTCCAAAAATCGAGTTCTCGTCGTATCAGCGCCGATTCTGGTCCGGACAGCCCCAAATAAATGAGTGTCAAATTTTATAAACCCATAGTGACAATTTAGAAAAAAAAATCAAGAAAATTGCCCGAATCAATTTTCTCCCATTTCCGGTGTACTAACCCCTTTAAGAATTTTCCGAAAACCGAGTTCTCATCGTATCAGCTCCGATTCGGGTCCGAACACCTCAAAATAAAAGCGTGTCAAATTATGAAAAAAATCAAGAAAACATCCCGACTCAATTTTCTATCATTTCCCGTGTACTAACCACTATTAGAATTTTCCGAAAACCGAGTATCAACTTCGATTCGGGTCCGAACAACCTCAAATAAAAGAGTGTCAAATTCTATAAAGTCATAGGTATAAATTATGAAAAAAAATCAAGAAAACAAATTTCACTCAATTTTCTCCCATTTCCGTGTACTAACCATTATGAGAATTTTCCAAAACCAAGTTCTCGTCGTATCATCTCCGATTCGCTCCGAACAACCCCAAATAAAAGCGGGTAAAATTTTGTAAACCCATAGGGACAAATTATGAAAAATATCAATAAAATTGCCCGACTCAATTTTCTCCCATTTCCTGTACTAACCCCTATGAAAATTTTCCGAAGACCGAGTTCTCATCATATCACTCCGATTCGGTCCGAACAACCCCAAATAAAATGGCCCAACTCAATTTTCTCCCATTTCCCATGTACTAACCACTATGAGAATTTTTCGAAAATCGAGTTCTCGTCGTATCAGCTCCGATTTGGGTCTGAACAACCTCAAATAAAAGCGTGTCAAATTTTATAAACCGATTGGGACAAATTATGAAAAATATCAAGAAAACGGCCTGACTCAATTTTTTCCCATTTCCCGTGTACTAACTAACCACTACGAGAATTTTCCGACACCGAGTTCTCGTCGTATCAGCTCCGATTCGGGTCCGAACAACCCCAAATAAAAGCGTGTAAAATATGATAAACCCATAGGTACAAATTATGAAAAAATATCAAGAAAACGGCCCGATTCAATTTTCTCCCATTTCCGGTGTATTAACCCCTATGAGAATTTTTCGAAAATCGAGTTCTCATCATATGAGCTCCGATTCGGGTCCGAACAACCCCAAGTAAAAGCGTGTCAAATTTTATAAACCCATAGGGGCAAATTATGAAAAAATATCAAGAAAATGGCCCGACTCAATTTTCTCCCATTCCTAGTGTACTAACCCCTATGAGAATTTTCCGAAAACCGAGTTCTCATCATATCAGCTCCGATTCGGGTCCGAACAACCCCAAATAAAAGCGTGTCAAATTTTACAAATCCATAGGGGCAAATTATGAAAAAAATCAAGAAAACGGCCCGACTCATTTTTCTACCATTTCCGTGTACTAACCACTATGAGAATTTTTCTGAAAACTGAGTTTTCGTCGTATTAGCTCCGATTCGGGTCATAACAACCCCAAATAAAAGCGTGTCAAATTTTATAAACCCATAGGGGCAAATTATGAAAAAATATCAAGAAAATGGCCCGACTCAATTTTCTCCCATTCCTAGTGTACTAACCCCCATGAGAATTTTCCAAAAACCGAGTTCTCATCGTATCAGCTCCGATTCGGGTCCGAACAACCCCAAATAAAAGCATGTCAAATTTTACAAATCCATAGGGGCAAATTATGAAAAAAATCAAGAAAACGGCCCGACTCAATTTTCTCCCATTTCTGTGTACTAACCACTATGAGAATTTTCCGAAAACCGAGTTTTCGTCAGATTACTCCGATTCGGGTCATAACAACCCAAAATAAAAGCTTTTCAAATTTTATAAACCCATAGGGACAAATTATGAAAAAATATCAAGAAAACGGCCCGACACAATTTTCTCCCATTTTCTGTACTAACCAATGTGAGAATTTTTCGAAAATCGAGTTCTCGTCAGATTACCCGATTCGGGTCCGAACAACCCCAAATAAAAAAACAAACCAAACCAAACATACCTAGTATATCCCGCATGCAGCGGTGGTCTGTGGAGGGTAAGATGTACACAGACCATGCCCCTATATTTTACGGTAGGGAGGTCAAGCTTCCGTGAAGACCCCGAGCTTAGTGCAAAACAATGTAATGAGTGATATATACAAAAAACATATGATTCGAAAAAGCTCAAAACCATATATGAGCCCATAGCTTAATTCACATGAGACTTACCTAAGGGGACTTGGGCAACTACACTCTCGATGAACGCTGCTCTAACAGAAGAGAGGTTGACTCTGCGCACGCCTCCCGTAAAAATACACCACACGCAAAAGGCAATAGGATAAAATATACAATAAAAGTAAAAGAAAAAAAATTACAATGCTCTAGGTCAAAGCTAACCGAGACAACCTAACCCTGAGGCTCTCTACTACAGCACCGCTCCCCACAAAAGAATCTACAACTCTGATATGTCGACTCCACGAGCACCTATCCACAGTCATGGTCTCGGAAAGGTTTAAGGCCTTCAAATCTAATCTCACCTGCTCCTCCTACGTCCTCCTCGGTCTTCCTCTCCTCCTCCCCCCGACAACCAATAAACTCTCGACCCTCCTCACCGGAACAGATGTCTGCCTCCTGCAGATGTGGCCAAACCATCCCAATCTCCATTCCCTAATTTCCGCATAAATTGGCGCCACTTCTAGCACGTTCCTGAAAACCCCGTTCGAGATTCTATCCAACATTGTGCGACCACACGACCAACGTAACATTCTCATTTCAGCCACTTCCAACTTGCTCTCAAGTGACTTCTTCATCGCCCAACATTCGGAGCCATACAACATTGCAGGCCTGATTGCCGCTCTATAGAATTTACCCTTCAAATTTAGAGGGACTTTCTTGTCGCACAGGACCCCTGTCGCTGCTCTCCACCTTAGCCACCCCGCCTTGATACGATGAGTGACATCATCTTCACACTCACCTTCCTTCTGAATGATCGAACCTAAATACTTGAACTTATCCGTACGAGGTACGATCTGATCCGCAATCATTACCTCTACTTCTTCCTCATTAGCCTCACCACTAAAGTTACATCAGAGATGCTCGGTCTTACACCGGCTCACACGCAAGCCTTGGGATTCTAACTTAGATCTCCATAGCTCCAACTTCGAGTTCACCTCCTTACTCGACTCCGCCACTAACACAATGCCGTCAGCAAAAAGCATGCACCACGGGACGCCATCTTGTGTCCCCCGCGAAATGACATCAAGGATTAGAGCGAAGAGAAGAGGGCTAAGCGCCGACCCCTGGTGTAGCCCTATCTCAATCGGGAGAACTGGGTGTCACCAACTGGGGTCCTAACGCAAGTCCAAGCTTGGGAGTACATATCTTAGATTGCTCTAACGAATGGCAACGACACCCTCCTCTCTTCTAGGCTCCTCCAAATAACATTACGCGGAATGCTATCATAAGCCTCCTCTAGATCAATGAACACTATATGGATATCCTTACGCCGCTCTCTAAACTTCTCCATAAGGCGTCTGACGAGATGAATGGCCTCAGTCGAGGACCTCCCCGGCATGAAGCCAAATTGGTTCTCTGAGATCTCAACTTCTCTTCTAACCCTGCATTCCACCACTCTTTCCCAAAGTTTCATAGTATGACTGAGGAGTTTAATACCCCTATAGTTACTACAACTCTGAGCATCGCCTTTGTTCTTGAAAAACGGCACGACAATACTATGCCTCCACTCCATCGGCATCTTAAAACCTCTGAGGAGGATGTTGAACAGCTCTGCTAGCCACTGAACGCCAACTTCTCCCAGACAAAGCCACACATTTATAGGGATCTGATCTGGGCCTACACCCTTATCTCTATCCATTTTCATTAGGACACCCTTTACTTCCTCCTTGCTGATGCTCTCGCAGGAACTAAACGAAGGAGCAGAAGAAAGACTAACTCCTTGCACCATCGAGTCGCTTCCCCTAACCTCATTGAAAAGTTCAAAAAAAATACTTATTCCACCTCTCTTTTATAGCCACATCGTTCACTAACACTTGGCCCAAATCATCCTTAATAAACTTAACGGGACCCAGGTCGCGCCGCACTCTTTCCCTAGCTTTCGCTAGTTTAAAAATAGCATTCGCTCCTTCTTTGGTGTCTAGGCGCTTGTACATCTCCTCGTATGCCTCACCTTTAGCCTTAGCCACTACCTTCTTAGCCTTCCTTTTCGACACCTTGTACGCTACAATCTTCAAGAGTCTCTCCTCCCCATCACTAGCCGACAAAAGCTCCTTGAATAGCGCTTGTTTAGCCTTAACCTTCTTTTGGACCTCCACATTTCACCACCATGCCTCCCTAGGTCCACTAGACCTGCCCGAAGAAACCCCTACCACCTTCTCGCCCATACTCCTAATAACATTGGCCATGCTGGTTCCACATAAGGTTAGCATCGCTCCCCCATAAAAAACCTCCTTCGCGGGTCAGAGACTCCCTGAATTCTGTCGCCTTCTCACCCTTAAGATCCTTCCAGAGAATCCTAGGTCTAGCTTCTCTAGCCCTGCTAACAACACGACTTCCTATTGATAAATCCATAGCCAGCAGCCGGTGTTGAGAAGCACAAGCTTTGCTCCGGAACACCTTGCAGTCCACGCATGACCTAGCATCACGACTACACAAAAGAAGGTAGTCTATTTGCGTGTTGTGCCCCCCATTACCGAAGGTGATGAGGTGCACAACCCCAAATAAAAGCGTGACAAATTTTATAAACCCATAGGGAAAAATTGTAATATCCGCGTTTTCTATTTTTAGTGATTTCTATTTTTGGTGTATATTCGTTTCGGACAACTCGCTTGGCACTGTTTTGGAATTCTGAACCTATTTTGTTCTTGGAGTTTCTCCGCTTAGACGGGTCTCGATGATGTTTTTACGTAATTTCATCTAGTGTTATATTTTATCTCATGTGTATTCGATTCTCGTTAAACTCGTTCGATTTCGTCATTTTCTTACTTCCATGAGTTCGTATGATTGAGTAGAGCATGTTGTGAATTTCGGATTGTTAATCCGACGTTGTATCGTGATTTTCGGATGTTTGGGCCGTTTTTGTAACTTCCTAGAAGTTTAGGGAATTTGTTCCTTGTTCGACTTTGGTTGTGTACCTCAGATCGTTTTGGGGTTCCGTACTTCCATTTCGTGTTATTGTTGCCTAAATATCGATTCCTATTGCTTTTATTCTTTTTCCGAATCATTTTTCGTCAGTTTGGGACCCGAGGGGGGGTGTGGGCCGCGGCACAAGGATTGTGCGCCGCAGCACACACATTACCCAGTTGTTGGCTGAGTAGGCTGTACCGTGTGCCGCGGCAGAAGGATTGTACGCCGCGGTACACAGCCGAGTCAGTGCCGCGGCACACTTGTCCGGGCCGCGGCACACCCGTGTGGCACTTGCCGACCAAAACCCATCAGACCGCGTGCCGCGGCACACCGGGCAGGCCGCGGCACATGCCGAGTCCGCCACGGCACACTTCGAATGAGCCGCGGCACAACGAGCGGCCACCATCACCGGGCGAATTTTTATCCCCGTGCCGCGTACGCTTTAGCCGAGCCGCGGCACACAATGCGGCCGCCGCTATATCGCTGCTTTCTTTCAGCGGATGCAGCTCATTTCTTCCTTCCTTCCACCGTACGCGAGAGAGAGAGAGGGTTGAGAGGGGGATTTTTCTCCATCTACCATTTGATTGTGTGTTTTTCTTCATCTTCCTTCGATCGTGTAGCTCGGATTGTGGATCTAGCACGTGTTCTTCGGATTGTAGGGCTTGAATCTTCAAGAGGTAAGAACTCCTTTAACCCTAGTATGATTTTGGGGAGGGTTTGGTGATGATCTTGTATTTTAATCCGATTTAACCGATGTTGTTGTTAGATTTTGATAGTATACTCGTGAACCTTGGTTTTCTTGTTATTGGTTGGGATGAAATCCCGTTATTGCACCGTTGACCGATTTCATTTCCTTATGCGCTCGTGGTGTCCGATGAATTATCCCAACGGGTAGAACTAGGATGAATTTCTTCGTATTCATGATATTGAGATTGGTTGTATATCATTATTGTGTTAGGGTCGGATTCGAAAGGATTGTTCGGACCGTAACCTATTCCTTCATCGTTTCCTTCGCGTCGTATTATCCAAGGCAAGTACATGTATTATATTTCATTATGTGTGTACGGTTTTGATGCGAATGATGTAAACTGGTTTATTGAACGATTGTGTTGGTTACTCTTCCACCTGGGGATGGCATGGGGCCTCTGGGGGCCGATACTAATGGGTACGGCCACGGAAGTGGACTTGGGTGCGTGCGTTGATGTTCTTCCACCTGGGGACGGTTCGACGGGACCTATGGGGGCCGATACTAATGGGTACGGCCGCGGAAGTGGTTTCTCACCTGGGGACGGTCCGACGGGACCTCTGGGGGCCGATACTAATGGGTACGGTCGCGAGTTACCAAACGTGGATAATTGTGATGTGGAAAGCTTGATAATATATTGATTTGGTGTAAATGTGATATTCCGGAATATTGATTCTTCCTAATGATTTGTTTGCATTGAATCGTGTATGTATATAATGTTGTGTAAATGTGTACTTGCACTAGCTATTCGAATGCTAACCCCTTAAATGGGGGAAATACGTCTTATTCATTTCAGGTACCGGGAGGGCTGAGGAGCAAGCACGGGACATGCATGTAAAGGATGGGCTGGCTTGATGATGTGGCTCGAGTCTGCATTTTTATGTTTTGTCATTGCATTGTCGAGTATTGTAGTTAAACTGTCTATTTTGAAACTTGGTTTAAGTCCCCTGCGTGGGCAATGAATTGGTATTTAACCTCTGTTTATGTCTTACGTTAAAAATGTTTTGGCCGAGGCCACGGCCTTATTTACTTTTGAGTGCATCATTCGGGATTACCTTGTGGTTTATATGTCAAGTGTTAGCCTGGTAGACCTCACGAGGGTTCTACGGCGTGTAATGTTCCAGTTGTGAATTAGGGTGTTACATTTATGGTATCGGAGCTTAGGTTTTGAATACCTAGGCTGTCGGTTAATTTTGGGTCTGTTAGTGGCGTCATTTAGAGTCAGTCGTTGAGCCTAATATCATCATGCTACCGTCTTTTCGTGCGACCCGTGGCTGTAAGTCTCATCGAACTCTTATATTCCTGTAATTCGTTTTCTTGCGTTGCTCGGAATTGTGAATTGTGATGCCAACTTTGTCAATTGTGAATCTTTCTGATTTTGTCCTTTTCATTCTTCCTCTAGTATGTTGAGAGGTCGTGGTGGTAGACCAGCTAGGGGCCGCGGCCGAGGCCGAGGTCGGGGTGCTGATAATGAAGAGGGCTCACTTTCTGAGTCCTCTGCGGACTCAGCCTCTCACTCAGTGCCGTCGGGTAATAATGCCGACGCCGGCTACCGCTGCATTTCAGCTTAGTAGCTCGGCTTGCTCAGATAGCTCAGGGACGCGTAATCCGCCCCGACACCCGAGGAGGAGGCTAGTAAATGGCTTCGACGGTGACTAAGATGCACCCTCCTCGCTTCTCCGGAGCTTCCGACTCCTCGGGGAGAATTGGCTCTTTCAGCTTGTCCAGACCTTTGATGCCGTAGCTTGTCCCCAAGACAGAGGGTACATATCGCCCAGCACCTCCCGGATAAGGAAGTCATGAATGGTGGGAGGCCATTGTGCCCAGAGACCGTCGAGCTACTTGGGAGGAATTCAAGGCCGCTATGGAAGCAGAGTATTGTCCACCGCTACCAAGGAGCGCAGACTGTGGAATTCTTCACCGCTATACCTCATGATGTGCCTATTTCTTAGGCCATCATTTCTTACAATCAGCAGTTGGGTTTCGTAAGAGATCAAGTGAGAACGGAGGCTGATAAAATCCGTTACTTCAATATGCGCATGAAGCCGCATATCAAAGTGCAGTATGGCACCGCTCATGTGTGCCACTTTGAAGGAATACTGTGATCGCGCTCGCGATCGAGATGGCTATCCCTAATCGAGTCGGTTTGGAAGCTAAGAAGCGTAAGACTACCGGCGGGTTCTCGGCCCAGAAGGTGACAGCTTTCGAGGTCTCGCTCGCTCCTACACTGTGGAAGAGGCCGTTTCATCGTGCCGGTGGATCCTGTGGTAACTGCTCGGTCTTTGTGGCACTGGCGGAGAGTTTGTTTTAATTGCGATCACCGAGCACGTTATGAAGAATTGCCCATTTCCGTTAGTTGCTTGCTTTACTTGCGATGCAGGACATCGGCGGCTCATTGTGAGAGGGCCACTGTGGCCGCTAGAGTTCCGACTACCACTACCGATCGAAGGATCACGGATTCCACCCGCTCATGTTCCGCAGGTTCGGTCGTGGTAGGGGTTGGGGTCACTGGATCGCCGTGCAGCCTCGAGTTCGGGTTCGATTCACCCCCGATCAGATCGATGAGGCGCACAGAGGAGGCACATTCCGTGGCGTGTGTACCACTCGATCCTTACTCATCCAGCTCGTGCTTTTGATTCGGTGCTACCCATTCCTTTATTGCATCGGATTGTGTGAATCGTATGGCTTTAATCGCTTGTTTGAGTGTGAACCGTTTGTGGTGGGTACGCCTAGCGGGATCGTATGGTTGGGGACCGGAAGTTATGGATTTCCCGTGAGGATCGGAAGCCGAGATTGGCCTCGAATCTCATTGTTATAGACCTTAAGGGTGAGGATTTAATCCTGGGACGATTAGTTAGAGCGTCACGGTGCTATCATGAACTATCGGACTTATACCATCTCGATAGTAGCCGAGGACGGACCGAGCATACCCTCTTCTGGCCGAAAGCCGGGAGATCGGGAAGTGTGATTAGCGCCTTAAAGGCGATGAAACTTCGAACCGTGGTTGTGTCGGCTATTGGTGTTACGCTCTGCAGCGGAGGATGGTGGAATTGACATGTCGTCAATTCCAGCTTGTTTGTGAGTATCCCGATGTTTTCCTGCATAACTTGCCGGGATTACCACCGCAGCGAGAGGTGGAGTTTCCTATCGATCTTGAGCCGAATGCAGCCCCTATTTCTCGAGCACCGTACCGTATGGCACCGTCGGAGATGTTAGAGTTGAAGAACCAGTTGGGAGAATTGTTAGATAAAGGGTATATTTGACCAAGCGCATCGCCTTGGGGTGCGCCCGTACTCTTTGTTAAGAAGAAGGATGGGTCGCTTCGTTTATGCATCGATTGTCGAGAATTAAACAAGTTGACCATCAAAAATAAATACCCTTTGCCCCGGATCGACGACTTGTTTGATCAGCTTCAGGGAGCGACGGTCTTTTCGAAGATCGATTTGCGATCGGGTTACTACCAGTTGAGGATTCGGGACATCGATATACCAAAAGCTGCCTTTCGGACGAGATATGGCCATTACGAGTTTGTGGTTATGCCTTTCGGGCTAACTAATGCCCCAGCAGTGTTCATGCAGTTAATGAACAAAGTTTTTATTGAGTATCTAGATAAATTCGTAGTCGTCTTTATCGATGACATTCTGATCTACTCACGGAGTCGTGAGGAGCACGCCTTACACCTCCAGATTGTATTAGACATCTTGAGAGTGGAGCAGTTGTATGCAAAGTTCTCTAAATGTGAGTTTTGGCTCAAGGAGGTGATGTTCCTCGGGCATGTGATTTCAGCAGAAGGAGTTCGGGTGGATCCACAGAAAATAGAGGCAGTGATGGCTTGGGAACCGCCCAAAAACGTGAAGGAAGTGAGGAGTTTTCTGGGTCTTTTCGGTTATTACCGTAGATTCATTGAGGGATTTTCTAAGATCGCTAGACCACTCACTCAGTTGCTCCAGAAAACTCAGAAGTTCGAGTGGACCGCAGACAGGCAGGACAGTTTTGACGAGTTAAAGAGACGTTTGACCACCGCACCCGTTTTAGCATTGCCTCAGGGGAACGAGGATTTCGTAGTGTATAGTGATGCTTCGGGCCTTGGTCTAGGATGTGTTTTGATGCAGAGAGACAGAGTGATTGCTTATGCGTCCCGCCAATTGAAACCTTATGAGGTAAATTATCCCACGCACGATTTGGAGTTAGCTGCGGTCTTTTTCGCCTTAAAGATATGGAGGCATTATCTCTATGGCTCGTCTTGTAAGATTTTTACGGACCACAAGAGTCTGAAGTATATCTTCAGTCAGAAAGAGTTGAATATGAGACAGCGCAGGTGGTTGGAGCTAATTAAAGATTACGACCTCGAGATACTTTACCACCCGGGTAAGGCTAACCTAGTGGCTGATGCGTTGAGCCAGAAGCCGATGGCATTACGGATGTTAGAGGTACTTACACCACAGAGTAGGATCCAACGAGATTTTATTTGCCAAAATATTGAGGTTTGTGTTCAGAGAGTCCAGGTCCAGTTATGTGCGTTGGAGATCACTTCGTCCTTGACTGATGATATCAAGGCGAAACAGTATGATGATCCGTTTTTAGTCTAGCTGAGGGAGGATGTGAGGAAGGGGAAAGCCCCTGGATTTGTGGTTCACGATGATGGAGTTTTGAGGTTTCGCGGCAGACTTTGTGTACCGAGTGTTGTTGAGCTGAGACAGAAGATCTTGAGTGAAGCTCATGCTACACCTTACTCCATACATCTGATGCAGTAAAATGTACAAGGATGTGAGGAGCAATTACCGTGGAGTAATTTGAAGACGGATGTTAGCGAGTTTGTGGCGAAGTGTTTGACTCACAAGAGTTAAGATTGAGCATCAGCGACCCGCGGGGTTGCTACGACCACTTCCCATTCCGGAATGGAAATGGGAAGACATCTCTATGGACTTCATTACCGGGATGCCTAGGACTCGGACCGGAATGAACATGATTTGGGTTATTGTTGACCGACTAACCAAATCAGCTCACTTTCTGAGTATTAAGGATACTTGGGCCCCAGAGAGGCTGGCCCGAGTGTTTATTGCGGAGATCGTGAGATTGCATGGGACTCCTAAGAGTATTGTTTCAGATCGTGATGGTCGATTTGTATCACATTTTTGGCAGGCAGTTCATCGAGCTTTGGGGACCGAGTTGAGACTCAGTACGTCTTACCACCCTCAGACTGACGGACAGTCGGAGCGGATGATCCAGACGTTGGAGGATATGTTGAGAGCCTGTGCCTTAGATTGGAAGTATGATTGGGAGACACACTTGCCGTTGATCGAGTTCACGTACAACAATAGTTGGCATGCCTCGATCAAAATGGCACCATTCGAAGCGTTGTATGGGAGGAGGTACAGATCACCGTTGTGTTGGGATTATACGTCCGAGCTAATCGGTACTGAGCCCGACATGATAGTTGAGACGAGGGAGAAGATTACCCTGATTCATGGTAGATTGTTGACGGCCCAGAGTCGGCAGAAGTCTTATGCCGATACACGTCGCCGACCGTTGGAGTTTGTGGTGGGAGATCACGTCTTGCTTAAGGTGTTGCCGACACGGGGAGTTTACCGCTTCGGTCGGAAGGGTAAACTTAGTCCAAGATATATCGGGCCGTTTGAGATTTTAGATAGAGTCGGAGAGCTTGCGTATCGGTTAGGCTTACCGCCGTCCCTGAGCCACGTGCACAACGTATTTCATGTTTCCCAGCTTAGGAAGTACGTATCGGACCCTAGCCATATTATTGATTTTGGAGAGATCGAGTTGGGGCCCGTCATTACCTTCGAGGAGAGGCCGATTCAGATCTTAGAGCGTCGAGTGAAGCAACTCAGGCACAAAACCATTCCTTTGGTCAAAGTGCAGTGGTCGAGGCATGGATCCGAGGAAGCCACGTGGGAAACGAAGGAGAGTATGAGGTCGAGATACCCCGAGTTATTCGTGTTGTAAGTTTCGGGACGAAACTTATTTTTAGGGAGAGATAATGTAATATCCGCGTTTTCTATTTTTAGTGATTTCTATTTTTGGTGTATATTCGTTTCGGACAACTCGCTTGGCACTGTTTTGAAATTCTGAACCTATTTTGTTCTTGGAGTTTCTCCGCTTAGACGGGTCTCGATGATGTTTTTACATAATTTCATCTAGTGTTATACTTTATCTCATGTGTATTCGATTCTCGTTAAACTCGTTCGATTTCGTCATTTTCTTACTTCCATGAGTTCGTATGATTGAGTAGAGCATGTTGTGAATTTCGGATTGTTAATCCGACGTTGTATCGTGATTTTCGGATGTTTGGGCCGTTTTTGTAACTTCCTAGAAGTTTAGGGAATTTGTTCCTTGTTCGACTTTGGTTGCGTACCTCAGATCGTTTTGGGGTTCCGTACTTCCATTTTGTGTTATTGTTGCCCAAATATCGATTCCTATTGCTTTTATTCTCTTTCCGAATCATTTTTCGTCAGTTTGGGACCCGAGGGGGGGTGTGGGCCGCGGCACAAGGATTGTGCGCCGCGGCACACACATTACCCAGTTGTTGGCTAAGTAGGCTGTACCGTGTGCCGCGGCACAAGGATTGTGCGCCGCAAAGACACAGTCAAGCCGCGCACACTTGTCCGGCCGCAGCACACCCGTGGCACTTGCCGACCAAAACCTATCAGACAAGGCGTGCCGCGGCACAGTCCGGCAGGGCCGCGGCACATGCCGAGTCTGGGCCACGGCACACTTCGAATGAGCCGCGGCACAACGAGCGGTCAGCCGATCACTGGGCGAAATTTTTATCCCTGTGCCGCGGCACAGTTTAGCTGAGCCGCGGCACACAATGCGGTCAGCGCTATATCAGCGTTTCTTTTCAGCGGATGCAGCTCATTTCTTCCTTCCTTCCACCGTACGCGAGAGAGAGAGGGTTGAGAGGGGGATTTTTCTCCATCTACCATTTGATTGTGTGTTTTTCTTCATCTTCCTTCGATCGTGTAGCTCGGATTGTGGATCTAGCACGTGTTTTTCGGATTGTAGGGCTTGAATCTTCAAGAGGTAAGAACTCCTTTAACCCTAGTATGAGTTTGGGGAGGGTTTGGTGATGATCTTGTATTTTAATCCGATTTAACCGATGTTGTTGTTAGATTTTGATAGTATACTCGTGAACCTTGGTTTTCTTGTTATTGGTTGGGATGAAATCCCGTTATTGCACCGTTGACCGATTTCATTTCCTTATGCGCTCGTGGTGTCCGATGAATTGTCCCAACGGGTAGAACTAGGATGAATTTCTTCGTATTCATGATATTGAGATTGGTTGTATATCATTATTGTGTTAGGGTCGGATTCGAAAGGATTGTTCGGACCGTAACCTATTCCTTCGTCGTTTCCTTCGCGTCGTATTATCCAAGGCAAGTACATGTATTATATTTCATTATGTGTGTACGGTTTTGATGCGAATGATGTAAACTGGTTTATTGAACGATTGTGTTGGTTACTCTTCCACCTGGGGATGGCATGGGGCCTCTGGGGGCCGATACTAATGGGTACGGCCACGAAAGTGGACTTGGGTACGTGCGTTGATGTTCTTCCACCTGGGGACGGTTCGACGGGACCTCTGGGGGCCGATACTAATGGGTACGGCCGCGGAAGTGGTTTCTCACCTGGGGACGGTCCGACGGGACCTCTGGGGGCCGATACTAATGGGTACGGTCGCGAGTTACCAAACGTGGATAATTGTGATGTGGAAAGCTTGATAATACATTGATTTGGTGTAAATGTGATATTCCGGAATATTGATTCTTCCTAATGATTTGTTTGCATTGAATCGTGTATGTATATAATGTTGTGTAAATGTGTACTTGCACTAGCTATTCGAATGCTAACCCCTTAAATGGGGGAAATGCGTCTTATGCATTTCAGGTACCGGGAGGGCTGAGGAGCAAGCACGGGACATGCATGTAAAGGATGGGCTGGCTTGATGATGTGGCTAGAGTCTGCATTTTTATGTTTTGTCATTGCATTGTCGAGTATTGTAGTTAAACTGTCTATTTTGAAACTTGGTTTAAGTCCCCTACGTGGGCAATGAATTGGTATTTAACCTCTGTTCATGTCTTACGTTAAAAATGTTTTGGCCGAGGCCACGGCCTTATTTACTTTTGAGTGCATCATTCGGGATTACCTTGTGGTTTATATGTCAAGTGTTAGCCTGGTAGACCTCACGAGGGTTCTACGGCGTGTAATGTTCCAGTTGTGAATTGGGGTGTTACAAAAATTATGAAAAATATCAAGAAGGTGGCCCGACTCAATTTTCTCCCGTTTCCCGTGTACTAACCACTATGAGAATTTTCCAAAAATCGAGTTCTCGTCGTTTCAGCTCCGATTCAGGTCCGAAGTTCAGCCAATAAAAGCGTGTAAAATTTTATAAACCCAGATGGACAAATTATGAAAAAATATTAAGAAAATAGCCCGACTCAATTTTCTCCCATTTCCCGTATACTAAGCACTATGAGAATTTTGTAACACCGAGTTATCGTCGTATCAGCTCCGATTCAGGTCCAAACAACCCCAAATAAAAAAGTGTCAAATTTTATAAACCCATAGGGACAAATTATGAAAAATATCAAGAAAACGACCCGACTCAATTTTCTCCCATTTCCGGTGTACTAACAACCCCTATGAGAATTTTTCGAAAACCGAGTTCTCATCGTATCAGCTCTAATTCGGGTCCGAATAACCCCAAATAAAAGCGTGTCAAATTTTATAAACCCATAGGGACAAATTATGACAAAAATCAAGAAAACAGCCCGACTCAATTTTCTCTCATTTCGTACTAACCACCATGAGAATTTTTTAAAACCCGAGTTATCGTCGTATCAGCTCCGATTCGGTTCGAAGTTCCACAAATAAAAGCATATAAATTTATAAATCCACAGGGATAAATTATGAAAAATATCAAGAAGACGGCCCAGCTCAATTTTCTCACATTTCCCGTGTACTAACCACTCTGAGAATTTTCCGACACCGAGTTCTTGTTGTATCAGCTCCAATTCGGGTCCGAACAACCCCAAATAAAAGCGCGTCAAATTTTATAAACCCATAGGGACAAATTATGAAAAATATCAAGTAAACATCCCGACTCAATTTTCTCCCATTTCTGGTGCACTAACCCCTATGAGAATATTCCAAAAATTGAGTTCTCATCATACCAGCTCCGATTCAGGTCCGAACAGTCCCAAATAAAAGCGTGTCAAATTTTATAAACCGATAGGGAAAATTATGAAAAAAATCAAGAAAACGGACCGACTCAATTTTCTCTCATTTCCCGTGTACTAACCACTATGAGAATTTTCTTAAAATCGAGTTCTCATCGTATCAACTTCGATTAGGGTCCGAACAACCCCAAATAAAAAAGTGTCAAATTTTATAAACCCATAGGGACAAATTATGAAAAAATATCAAGAAAACGGCCCGACTCAATTTTCTCCCATTTTCGGTGCACTAACCCCTATGAGAATTTTCGAAAAACTGAGTTCTCATCGTATCAGCTCCGATTCGGGTCCGGACTGTTGTGATTCGCACACCAAAAATGAAGGGGCAACGGAAGCGCAAACACGAATGCAATACGAATCACTTAAGAGGACCGATTCAAGCTACATATATACGATTATAAAACGAACAAAGAGGAAGATACGATATCATACCCTTGTAGTCCGTTGATTTAGTCGTTGAGAAGATGATGTCCCTTATGAATTCAATCCGCAACAATCTATTGGATGATCCAACGCCGAAAACACCACGTCTCTACTTGCCACACGTCGGAGAAACGATCAAAACGACTTCACCTTGTTATCCTCCAAGGATACGGCTAGAACAAGGTTATAGGAGCTTGCTAATATTGTATATTGCACTCTAAGTGTATAGATATATTTTCTCTATATTTTTCTCTCAATTTTTTCTCTAAGAAAAATGAAGAAGGTGGTGAAGGAGATGAAGATGAATGTAGAACACAACTCAAAGTCTCTCTCTCACTTGTTCAATGAGTGAACCGCAGCCTCATGGAGAGAAGGTGGAGAAGACCTTTTATCAAGTCCTCAATCATTCATCACAAATCACCTCACATGATTCCATGTCCCCTATGAATAAACAACTCATGTTATTAAATTCATCATTGATCACAAGGCTTGATTCTTTCCACTTAAACAAAAGAAAAGAATCAATACAGGTATCATGGTGGGGTTGGGCGGCTATGTTGAAGAGTTTATAGAGTTTGGTTCGTTTCGGACTCCCGTGAGTCCAATCCGATAAACTCCATTCTGTCTCGATGTATTTATATCAATCAATTAATCTAATTAACTATATTAAATACAAAATAATATAATTAATTTCTCCAAGAAATAATTATATATGTGAATCAAGTTAATTACCTAGTAATTTATTTAATTCATTAGGCCGTAAATTTATTTATTCAATAAATTAATTTAGACATCCAATGTCCCAAAATCAATTATACATCCAATGTCTAATAAATTAGATATCCAATATCTAATATTCATTAAGAGAATAAGCTCGATTCATTCCGTCGTCAATCCTATTACGCGACTCAATAGGTCCGTCTCAGTTAGCAATGGGAGGAACCAAAGAGTAGTAGCACCACCTAGCCATCCTGGCGGCCTACACTATACCCTAACTAAGAACGAATGATAGCGATCATTACAAAAACTTTCTGTCATGAATACCAATGTACGTATAAACACTTATTTCAAATGTCCCGATCAAGTTATAGGGTCACGGTCAGTCAAACCCTATCTGTACTCGACACTACGCATGAGTTAATGCAAATCGAGACCACTAAGCTCTCTTGTATCCAATACAACTAGCTCCAACGCTTTGGCCAAAGACTTATGATCTCATCTACCAATAACTGCATAGGACATATGTAACACCCCCAAGTTATTCAGGGTATATTACAGCGTCGTTAGCCCCGCCGTGGGACCCACAAGACTATTTATACGCGGAACTATGAACTTTGACCGAAGAGGTCCAATACACTGAATTGAAGGACAATACAAATGGTATTTAAAACAATGTCCAACATATATCCAAACACAATACTACCCAATACAATACCTCGGCAACACAGGCCGGAACATCAAAGAAACTAAAAACAACACTCGAGTACTCAAATACCATTCCAGTACAACAACACTGAATGGAGGATACACAAAATATAACCAGAGACAAGACACAGTATCACACTTGCCCATCATCTTCATGCCGACCCGATACACGCGTATCCACTCTCCTGGAACCTGAAATACATGAAAAGTATTTCCCCAATAAAGGGGTTAGCCGTCGAATAGCTAGTGCAAGTATATCGAATATGCAACACAATATTTCTCGACAATAAAGTAAAAGTAACCGTCAATTCATCATTTGAAGACTAGTATTCCGGAATAACTAAATCTCATTTCAATACATACATGATTAACCATGGAACCGCACCAAAGGAAACGGAACCCTCTGAGGACCCATCGGTCCATCCCAGAGTGAATATATATAATCATACAATTCATATATCTCACTTTCAAAGTCTAGAAGGTACAATCATAAACATATATTTGCCTTTGAGGCATCGAGAATTCAGAAGGAAAAGAGTATAGGTTCGGTAGGTCCAAGAACGCACTTCCGGCACCTAAACGATACGTAAGGAATACGATAATTAATAATCGATACGCAAGACACATAGAGAACCCATTAACGACTCACCCCGATTACAATATCATGCACATAGGGTTGGGAAACACCCAAACCCTCTAGAACTCGCAACACCACTCAAAGTAGAACATGAAATTATAGGGTTTACATATATACAAGTGAGTTTAATCAGAAACTCCATGGTCAAAAACGGATTACATAACTGAATCAAACAAAAAAAAACCCAAAACTACTCAAGGTAGGGATTCACATGGATTTACCTCGATTTGAAGGAAGAGAAACGGGATTGGGGTGATTAAATCACGCTATGAACTCGAGATGATGATGATTGATGAACTCCCGTTGATTTATACACCTTGGAATCGCCCAAATCGCACCCAAGTAGAAGAATAAAGGAGAGGAAATGAAATCATCTCCAAAAATCCGCACCATATAGTGTCAGCTGACCCGCGTGCCGCGGCGCATGCCGAGTGTGCCGTGGCCAGCGGCCAAAATGGGTGAGCAGGTTTCCAGGCCGTGCCGCGGCCCGGAACGTGGCGTGCCGCGGCGCGCGGTACAGCGGCCCTGCTCGAGTCCCGAAAGGTTCGGCTGTGCCGCGGCCCGGAAGGTGGTGTGCCGCGGAGCGCGGTACAACCAGCTCCAGGACGAGTCTAGCAAGGGGTGTGCCGCGGCGCACAATCCCTTATGCCGCAGCGCACACTGTTCGATCCCCAAAAGTGATGAAAGACGACCCACGAACATGATACACTTGATCGACGCATAGTCCCGACCATTTTAAAGGCCTGAATGAACTATCACGAACCCTCATATGGTGATTCCACGTCAAACACAGTCGGTCCCAACACAACGGTATCATCAAATGACTCGGAAAGAGAGTAATGCAAAGGAACCCAAAACTTTAGAATATTATGGAATGACCCAACACGATACTCGATCAAAATACCAATAAAAGTTCACAACATCCATAATAACATGAAATGGATTTGCGGGAACCTCAAAACGGCATTTCCGAACAATGATCATGAGAATTGAACTCAAAGGTGACAAAAGTGACATCTAACACGAAATTGAGTAAAACGAGTCTGAAATAAGCTCGGATGATGAAAAGTCTAGTATTTAATATTCTCAAAATACTCATATAGTTACAAGCGAGTCGACAAAATTGTAAAAATACCGGAATTATACAAATACGGAGAATAGAAAATATGTGGATATAATATCCTCCGCCTCTAAAAAGAAGTTTCGTCCTGAAACTTAAGGAATAAAAATCTCGGGGAAATATGATCGTATTTTCTCTTCTGTCTCCCATGTCACTTCTTCGATTCCATGTCTCGACCCTTGCACTTTAACCAACGGGGTGGTTTTGTGCCAAAGCAGCTTCTCACGACGTTCAAGAATATTCACTGGTCTCTCCGAAAAGGTAACATCCTTGGTTACATCAACCTCACTATAGTCAATAACATGACGTGGGTCCGACACATACTTTCTCAATTGAGAAACATGAAAAATGCTATGGAAAAGACTCAATGCGGGAGGCAACGACAAGCGATAAGCTAAATCTCCAACCCTGGAGTAGAACATGGCCTCCAAAATCGAATTCCGAAGGTAGACGACGAGTATCGGCATATGATTGATATGTTGAAGGGCATTCTCAAAATACGAAAAGAATTCAACTATAACCGTCTGTACTGTATTCAACAATGCCAAGAATCCTCAAAACATCATCATAATTCACAAGTGTGGAATGAACTATCTGTGCCAAATCCTGACCATCGGATTGCACCGTCAAATATCAATCTGGATCAAACTCAATACCACATAATGTAATTATAGATCAACTATCACAAAACAGTGGTAACAAATCTTGAAACATCGACATAGCGTCCGAAAGATCATACGATCAAATATAATGATCAACTAATAAATCGATCGAGAATATCATCGACATGATAAACTCCAGCACGATCAACAAAGGAACAACAACGATCGAGAGTACTATCAACAATGTAAACTCGAAACACAATAATGGATCTCAAAGAAATAACACCGACTATCGAACATACCCCTCAGGCGTATGAACAAGCAGTCGCAACCCGTCGAACATACCCAACCATAAATGGAGGATGAAGGACCATTCCAAATGGCGCAAAGATGGACGTCACAGTACGCCCGATCCGAAAATGTGTCAGTGCATATGTCCACCCCATATAAGGAATCCAGGCTATACGTTGGACATATACCTAATTAGCCTCATGAAGTAACGTCTCGTGTGCACGGTCCAATGCGGAAACATCCACGCATGACCATCGTGTACCCGGCTAAAATCCTACACAATAACCAATCGACACGCAGATATGAATCCAAATATGTCATGATGCAATATGACAACGAAACTCAAAGAATCACATATCCAATAAGGATCAAAAGACTCACCAAAGTGAACAGTGACAAACTGACAATGAAAAGTCGACACGACCAATCAATATCCAAAACAACCACTATAAGAATAATTGTCAAAGACTTCGGATAATATCCGAAGTAAAAACGTTATAATTACCGAAGTCTATGTTCGTGTAGTAAAAGGTATAGTTTAGACTTCGCTTTTTATGCGAAGTCTAGTATCCTAATAACCGAAGTCTATCTCGATATTTTTCCTAATTATGATCCAAATGTGGGGGTAAGTGAAGTAAAAGAATGCCTTTTAACTTCGGTTATTTTATAATTGGCGTAGTAAAAAAAGAACTTTTTACTTTAGTTATCTTATAATATATATTAGTATTTTCTGCAGTAATATATATTAGTATTTCACATTTCAATTTAAAATTCATTGCCAAAATCTACATTCACTTATAAGTAACCATCAACCACAAGCTCACTAGTATAAGAACCAACAATTTCATATCATCCCATCTAAAAAAATAACATGCGTTCCAACTAATTCAAAACCAGATACATATCATAACAAAGACAAAGAATGTATAATAAAATTCTATCTATTTCATCAGAACATCAAATAGGACAAAAAGGATTAAAAAATATCATATACTTCGAAACGACCAAGTCTCTCTTTAGCACATCATTGCTTTTCATCAAACGATCATACTAGTTGAAGAAGACCGATCCAAATTCTTGAATAAACCTGTATTTCCACGCCTGCCAAGAGCTGCTCGACTGAAGGTATAATCTCTGCATGTCGAAAGATTTAATGTCAATCATAATTTCAAGAAACCGCACCTAGGGTCTGCCTGTCCATCTTTGCCAGCTAAATTTACCATCTTGAAAATGTTTAATATAGCTGGACGAGTCTGCATTACAGAACAATCTAATGAGAGAGAAAATAGCATCAGTGCCAAGCAAAGACTACATTACAGTCACATGGAATATAAAGTGCAATCAAATCACAAAGAAAGTTCTTTTCTTACTTTTCCAGTGGCTACCACCACTTTTACACCCCTCGACAAGGCTTATTTTAGAGCTTCAGCAGTTGATAAGGAAAAATGTGGCCACAGAACAATATTTAGCAGACAATATTGGAACAAACCTTCATGAAAATAAGCAATTAATTGCCTATTCCAATCAGAAAATCTCGTGAAACGGAATTAAATAAAAATCATAAACACTAAATCTCTTCTAAACAGATAACAAATCTAAAATAAAACAAAATAAACTCAGTGCAAAATCCATGAATTAGAGGCAACGGATTGAAAGAAGAATGATCAGTGGAGTATCCATGAATTACTAGGTACGTCTCCATCCACTTCCCTCATTTAAGATCTATATACCCTTTTTTGGTTGGTTTCCCTTAATCTTGGGATACCATTATATACAGACATTAAAAGCCAATATTGCAAGCGCACAGAAAGTACATTCCACAGTACTAGGGTCATAGCCGATGCCGTTAGAGATACAAAACTGATAATGAAACCAGAAACTACAGGAGCAAACAACTTGCTGGTTAGATCGATCCTTCTTATCATTGAGTTCATCTTTGTTAGAACTCCTGGAGATTGGCGTTCCAATATCACAACCACCCATTCTCTTTCAACCAAGATTGTTCCAGCTAGAGTTGAAAGCACGCCAACAGCTCCAGAGATATTAATTAATATGACGAGAGCTATAAATGCCGTATAATTTGCAGATATCAAATCTTGATACATCAGTAACGCAATTACTGCACGTCCGGCAACCATAAACGAGAGGTTTTGACTCGACAGCCAAAGCTTGAGAACCTGTTCAAATACAAAAGAAACATTCGAGTTCCACAATAAGTTGCGGAAAAGAAAAAAAGTTGTGAAACAGACGCCGAAATATATATTCTTGATATTGAATTTGTCCATCAACAAGAACTCGACTGACGATCAAATTCTTTATCAATTAGTGCAGGAAGTGTAATAGAATTAACAGAAAATGAAGTTTTAATCTTAATCAAGAATGGATGCACCATTCCACAGCAGATGAAGTAAAAATCAATTTCATCACATCCTCGGAATCTCTTTAACACAGGCGATGGAGTGAACCTGAATGTAGGACAACTTATCCACCCATTGTCCGATGAAAGGACCAAATAAAGCAGTGGACGAAGATTATACCACACCATAAGCCGCAGCAAGAAGTAAAGAATCCGGCCATACATTGATCATGTATAAGCAGACCGAGAATTCCCACATCCTGTGATTCACGAGGATAGCCAATACAAAAGAAAAGAATAATGTGTCTGTAGTAAGTTCATAAAACAATTTAAGTGCATAGACTAGGTTGTAAAATCATCGAAACTACCGAATAAAAGAAAAACTTCAAAAGGAATCGACTAAAAAAACCGTATGCCCATTTAAATTACACTCAAATCTAGACCTGAATCTGCAATTTTAATGTTTGCATCAAATCAAATATTCTTCCCCAAAAACAACATAAGAACTGTGGGAAAAAAAACAGAGGATCGAACATCAAGTTGTGTCAAAACCTGGCACCCCATCTGGCTAAAAAGTGTCCCATATAAAGATTGAGCAGAGAAGAAGAAAGTGTAGGTGGTTGTTCTACTTGATCAAACCATTGCTTATTTGGCATAATCTCCATTTCTTCTTTGTTCTATAGCTGATTTTTCTTTTTTCTTTTTACTTTCCCTTCTTTTTCGAGTGCTGCATACTGATGCAGTCATTTCTGCACTGATATTCAATTAACCCCACACCATATTCAACTAGCCCCCACTATGGGATAGAATTCATGAAGTATTGATCAACAACGTATCGTGACGGTTATCAATTTGTAGCAAGTAGATGGTAGTCAATTAAGAAACCGCAGTAACCTATTCACAACGGATTAATTAGTAGACCAAATTGAGGTTGTGCAACTCACCTTGTCATCAACATCAGTGAAAGTGCGGACATAGTCCAACTCATACCCCCCAAATGCTTAATAAATATGCTTAATTTCAAAATAAAGGTTAGAGCTTTTCCTCTTTACATAACACAACATATAGTTTGTTGACAAAAACAATCATTTCTAAAGATACATGGGTTTGTACCATCTACTTGAGACACAAACCACAATATTTTTTGTAAAAAAAACGAAATTGATATAAGATGATCGGAAACTATTTATTTAGGCCAAGATCCAATTTTTACAATAACCCAGTTCGCTCTTACTTGATGCAATTGTTGAAGGTGCGATAAGAATATAGAGTATACAACTGCAGAACCGACCACAAAGGAGAAAAAGAGGAAGGAGGAAATTGCAGAAAATGTTACCGGAAAAGTCAGGAAAGGCAAGAGAGGAAACCCATAAGAAGAGAAGATTTGGAGGTGTTATGAACCGTCTTCGATTTCGATCGCCATTCACCTTCTTCTAATTCTTTCTTCTGCAAACCCGCTTCCAATCTTACAATCCTCTAATTCTTTCAATCTGCCAATTCAATGAGTCATAATTACAAAGAAGTAATTCTTTCAATCTCCCGTCGCCCGACTTCTCCACTACCTGTGACTAATTTATCGTTTCACCCAGTCAGGGAGGAGATGCCGAGAACCAGTAACTAATTTGTTGTTTCTTCTGTGCGCGAGGAGACCCAGAGATACCGAGAATCAGGCGTCACCGCTCACCATCGTCGACTGACGGTGGTAAGGGATACAAAAAGCAAGAACGACGGAGTCGGGTCAGAGATGGCCGCTAATGTTGTGGGGAGATGACCCAGAGAACGGCGGAGGGGAAGGACAGAGAGATAGGGAGAGAAGAAAAAAAATGAGAAGATCGAAGGGGGCGGTTATCAAGAATGGTTTTTATTTAAAAAAATTTATTGTGCTTTTTACTAATTAGTGAATTACTGAAGTACATTTAACTTAAAATTTTCGACCTATTCCGTGGGGGAGGCAGCGAGGCGGACTTTGGGCGGGGTAGGCGAACGAGAGAGAGAGATCATTAGGAACTTTACTTGTTTCTTATAATGATTAAATTCTGAAGTTTAAAATCTAATACATAACATAAATTAATAACACTATCTTTCCATAAATTATAAACTCTTGATAACAGGACTTTACTTGTAGTGATATTAAAATCTAATACATAACATAAATTAATAATGGTAATATTTTACTTGTGTTTTTAGGAGCTAAATGAAAAAATCTGAAGTTGAAAATATTAATTCTCGGTCAAAACACATACACTTCACTATTGTGAAAATATTCTGATAAAAATTAAATTTCACACTGTAACTTCATTAATTATCAAATTAGTGAAGTCTTTGTATCTTAAAATTCTCAACTAGTTTCTGTCTTTTTGTATGATACCATCTACTGAAGTCTATGTGGGTGTTTTACTTCAGCAAATTGAAAAGTGGAGTTGTTTTTTGTTTTTTACTTCACTAATATACATAACTGAAGTAAATTGTACCGAAGTCTTTGATGTTTATTCTACTAGTGAACAATCCTGGGATCATCATCCCCAATGAATGACCAACACGGTTAACGATCTCAATACAACAGTCCTGGGATCAACATCCCTCAACGAAACAATCAATATGAATCCCATTATACGAAACATTAACATACAAAAATTCATCAAAATAATTATCCTCGAAACTGAACAATACTTAAATTATCTCAATGCTGGAGATAATATCCTTTTCCATAAACAACGTCCCTGAACAAATACACCATTATTCGAATCATCTCGAATGAGGTACAGTCCATTGATATAAACAAACCACCATCCCGACATCAATGTCGACACGATAAACTATCCCCGATATCCGACATTCAATAACACAGACCAAAGATAACACACATCTCTGTCTTCACCAAACACAATTAATTCATATATATTATGATTTAATCCAAATCAGCATATAATATACAAACCATCATCCCGATAATTTACATTTATAATATCATTGATATATGAATTATAAATGAAATGAAATCAAAATCATTTATCAAATATTATGAATTGAACAAGTATAAACTTGTCTCGATACCAATACAACGAAACTGTTACCAATTCAGTTGCTTTCGTCTACGAGTTCCTCCGCCCTAACAAAGTAGTCTACGAATTCTTCAACCTCAACCGCAATACAACAGTCATAATCCACGATCAAACATCACAACTTATTGAAAAATAAGGATTAATAATCAAAAAGTTCGATAAATATCAATACAACCAAACTACAAACTCAACGGTTCCACAATATCTCGATTAAACGCAGTATGAACCATCCAACTCAGACACTTACGAATCCACGTCCACGATACGAGCCGAAATCCGATGATCATATCAACAACCAATTCGAACCATCCAATTGAATCTTCTTTCTCTTTGTTTAAATTTAATTTATTTTGATCGTTAGTTTTTATTAGTTCAATCATTAAGATAATCGTTTTATAAGGTTATCAAACAATCCAATGATTCGACTTGAACATTTGTTCAGTACGTATGGACTTCCAAACTCAGAGAGGAAAAATAATCTCATCAAACTCGTAATTATATTCGTATTCCTATGCGAATATTATAGCCAAACACATAATTTAGCTCTAGACATGAATATCCCATATTCATATAAAAAAACACTCACACTTCTTATAAATATTCGTCATCTCGTATAATTCAAGAGTCCCTCAAGAACATTAATTAATCCGAAACCACGCCCATAATCGACCAGACGACATAATCCGATGTTCTAACATCTAAGTCGTCGTCTAACTCATAGTCTAAGGCATCTATCATCATAATATCAAGGATCGCAACAATACTGCCAAGAACACTATGATTCCCTAACCATGCTCATGACAACATAACATAACCTAACATATCAGTCATCATGTCATCATATTCCTTAACAAACTTCCCGTAGAATACCGAGAATCATCATAACAACTCCATAAACTATTATCATACGAAATGATCATCAACAACAACGTCAAAATTCGAAACGAAGGGAGATATTAACCAACATATCTTTTTGAAGATAAACAACTCCATTTAAAACCTCACGAATCATATCAACATTCGCACCTAAACAATAGTATCAACGTAACTCGGTAATCCATATCTCATCATCATATTTATCAACTCATATGCATGACGACTATCAACTCAAGAACATCGTATGCAATCCAAGACGAAATCCCAAAGTGAAGAGTAATTACCTCATCGAAGAAATGGATTGAATCCCAAGGTTGAATCCATTCTCGATCACTTCCAAGCTCCAATGTTGTTAAAGACAATCAATCCCACAATACTCAAGTGTCTGGATCCTTAAAATATCCTCCAACAACACTGTCTACTGGATGAAAGGAAAAGATGGACAAAATGAAAAATAATCCCCAACTGCACATATATACTGCACATTATTGGCGTGCGCTACTATGCCATAGCGTGCGCTAACTGACTTTGTTAGCGTGCGCTATCGTAGTCCAGAGGCTGCTACCTTACTCCGCACTGTGATTGGCGTACGAAATGCTTATGCAATAACATATGTAAATACACTATCTAGCAAACGCAAGTATCCGACCTTAGCGTGCGCTGCCCATAGTTGACTTGTTTGTGTGCACCTGCTCCGAAGGTGGGTCCACACGCCGAAAGCAACTGACAAAGCTAAGATTCCCTCTCATCTGTTCTGCACTAGCGTGTGCTATCCTTCGCCTATATCATGCACTAAGCATGCACCTTCGTGTGTGTTATGTCTTCGTACTGGAGTTCCTTAATTCAGGCTGCACTTAGCCCCAAATCCAACTGTTCTGTCCGTCGTCTCGACATACCAAACATGTAAATACAACATACTTGATCCAATAATATTCTCATATGATATAATCGATATCAAAACTAAAACAACATGTCGATCTAGCGCGACAATTGTAGAGATACAATTGTCTCAGTTCTCAAATTATTTTATCCATACTATATAGACATCATGCTATTCAGTATACATCAGATAAAATAACGTGACAATTTTATACTGAAAGTCCGGATATTACATACTACCCACTTTAAATAAGTTCGTTCTCGACACTTGCAGTACTGCCACAAACCACATATCAACCCAAAATTCCCAAACTCATCACAAAAGCAATCGTCGGTTGCCACAAGCGAATAACCAAGACAGTATACTTATAGGTGTGTGAAACCGATGACCTCCATTGATACTAGCATGCGACTCCCATACAAAGTATCAACACAATACCGATACACACCAATATCGCAATTAGCAATTAGATAAAATCTCAAGAAAGAGTTCACGTCCGTGACCATGGCCACGACTCTATATCCTGTTAGCAAACATTCTGAAGGACACACACGTACGTAAGTATAATCCAAATCGCACATCATTGAAGTGACCGATCCCCAAAAATACCAAATCAGAAGCAAAGCGATTAAGGAAACACTAGAAGAGTAAGAGGTCTTACAAGTACCAGTCGCACTGTAATGATGGCAAAATGGTGATACTATAGGCAAACGATGACTCAATCGACCCAAAGGACCGACAACCTAGGTATCCATAAACCTAAGATCTGATACCATATTCTGTAACACCCCCAAGTTATTCAGGTTATATTACAGCGTCGTGAGCCCCGCCATGGGACCCACAAGGCTACTTATATGCGGAACTATGAACTTTGACCAAAGAGGTCCAATACACTAAATTGAAGGACAATACAAATGGTATTCAAACCATATCCAACATATATCCAAATACAATACAACCCAATACAATACCTCGGCAACACAGGCCGGAACATCAAAGAAACTGAAAACAGTACTCGAGTACTCAAAAACCATTCTAGTACAACAACACTGAATGGAGGAAACACAAAATATAACCAGAGATAAGACACAGTATCACACTTGACCATCATTTTCATGCCAACCAAATACACGCCTATCCACTCTCTTGGAACCTGAAATACATGAAAAGTATTTCTCACATAAAGGGGTTAGCCGTCGAATAGCTAGTGCAAGTATATCGAATATGAAACACAATACTTCTCGACAATAAAGTAAAAGTAACCGTCAATTCATCATTTCAAGACTAGTATTCTGAAATAACTAAATCTAATTTCAATACATACATAATTAACCATGGAACCGCACCAAAGGCAACGGAACCCTCTGAGGCCCCGTTGGACCCTTCCCGAGTGGCTAACCAAAACTATTCATGGAACCGCACCAAAGGCCACAGAACCCTCTGAGGACCCGTCGGTCCATCCCAGAGTGAATATATACAATCATACAATTCATATATCTCACTTTCAAAGTCGAGAACATACAATCATAAACATATACTTGCCTTTAAGGCATCGAGAATTCAGAAGGAAAAGAGTATAGGTTCGGTAGGTCCAAGAATGCACTACCGGCACCTAAACGATTCCTAAGGAATACGATAATTAATAATCGATACGCAAGACACACGGAGAAACCCATTAATGACTCCCCCCGATTACAATATCATGCACATAGGGTTGGGAAATACCCAAACCCTCTCGAATTCGCAACACCACTTAAAGTAGAACATGAAATCATACGGTTTACATATATACAATTGAGATTAATCATAAACTCAAGATTTCCATGGTCAAAAATGGATTACATAACCGAATCGAACAACCCCCCTCAAAACTACTCGAGGTAGTGATTCACAGGGATTTACCTCGATTTAAAGGAAGAGAAATGGGATTGTGGTGATTAAATCACGCTATGAACTTGAGATGATGATGATTGATGAACTCCCGTCGAATTATACACCTTGGAATCGCCCAAATCGCACCCAATGAGAATAAGAAAGGAGAGGAAATGAAATCCTCTCCAAAAATCCACACCATATAGGGTCAGCTGACACGCGTGCTGCGGCGCAGGTCGAGTGTGCCGCGGCCAGCGGCCAAAATGGGTGAGCAGTTTTCCAGGCCGTGCCGCGGACCAGAACGTGGCGTGCCGTGTCGCGCAGTACAGCGGCCCTGCTTGAGTCCCACAAGGTTCGGCCGTGCCGCGGCCCGGAAGGTGGTGTGCTGCGGCGCGTGGTAAAGCCGGCTCCAGGACGAGTCTAGCAAGGGGTGGGCCGCGGCGCACAATCCCTTGTGATGCGGCACACACTGTTCGAGCACAAAAAGTGATGAAAAACGACCCACGAACATGATACACTTGATCGATGCATAGTCCCGACCATTTAAAGGCCTGAATGAACTATCACAAACCCTCGTATGGTGATTCCACGTCAAACACAGTCGGTCCCAACACAACGATAATATCAAATGACTTGGAAAGAGAGTAAATGCAAAGGAACCCAATATTTTGGAATATTACGGAATGACCCAACACGATACTCGATCAAAATACTAATAAAAGTTCACAACATCCATAATAACATGAAATGGATTTGCGGGAACCTCAAAACGGCGGTCCCGAACATTGATCATGAGAATTGAACTCAAAGGTGAAAAAAGTGACATCTAACACGGAATTGAGTAAAACGAGTCTGAAACAAGCTCGGATGATGAAAAGTCTAGTATTTAATATTCTCAAAATACTCATGCGGTTACAAGCAATCCGACAAAATTGTAAAAATACCGGAATTATACAAATACAAAAAATAGAGAATATGTGGATATTACAACATATACCCGCTCACTAACAGGAGAAAGAATCCTATCTTGGTATTTAGTAGAACCTGCTACTTGCCCCTCAAGATGCACGTCGAGGTTGAACCCCACCTTCCAGTTTTCTGGGTCGAACTACTCTGATGAAAATCTTAACGTCACAAGCACATCCCTACTAAACCCTCAAGTCGAAGGTTCATGAATACCTATCACAACCTTTCGATTTCATCATTGACTGTCCCGGAGTGAAATCCGTGTGACGAATAGAGCGTGAGTCGGTTCAAGTATACTAATCTCATTAGCATACCTATTAAATATGCTCCCACTAACCATTAGTAATCGATAGGAACTCTCCAAGTCAAAGAACACGTCATACAAGTCTTCACATAAACTTAACTGCCCAGTCAAGTTTCATCGACTTACAAACAATTAAGTATTTGAGCCATAAGCCTTTCCAGTGCCGATCCCCTTATCCAATAAGGAGTGGAGTGTTTTAATCTCAAATACACGGAATAGTTTTTATATATATATATATATATATATATATATATATATATATATATATATATATATATATATATATATATATATATATATATACGAGTCATGAATGCTAGTGACTACCAGTAAATAAAGAAACATACAATTGCCGTCTAATAATGATTTACATAATAACAAGTACAATGCCCTCACTCTTACATCCTCTAAGTGGCATTCGAGGGCATACTATTGGGATTTCGGATACAAAATCGAGTATGCAGCGGGATAATAATATTAAATATAAATAATCCCAAACAAGATCGATCAAGTAACGTATATACGGAAAATAAAACAAACGAAGACAAAACGATCAAAGTCCCATACCTTTGAAGCTTTTGATAATATCTTCGTTAGTTGATGATGATCACGAACCCGAGCACGAGCACGAAATCCCTTCGTCCCAAACACCAAAGGTGCGATGTCTCTGTTAGGATTGTATACTGCAAAGCATACTTTATGCTTGTATTACCTAATTTCCCTGTAACTACCTATGAGAACATTAATTACATTTAATCACATATTTTGCATATTTATTCACGTTATGGTTATGCAAATGAAATGTGTAATTATTTTATATTGTAGATAATGTGGTGTGTTGGTGTCACATGGAAGATCACATTATCGGTACCTTATAAAATAATATAATAGTTCACAGCCTATATACTTATTAGACAAATTATATAAAAGGTTGTAGTGTATGCTTGAGATTAGTTGGTCTTGACTATTAGCATACATTAGCGTATTTGCATATGTTGAACTGGATCGAGGTGAGATAGTGTCTTCTGTACTGATTGTAAGAAGAACGTAAATCTCGAAAAATTATTATTTCTTAATTCTAAGTATATAATATTTAATTGTGTATTTATAATACTTATTGCTTTGATTTACCATGGTGAGAGTCAAAATGATCGACTCAATAAGCCTCGTATCTTGGGCAATAATATTATTTATATGACAGTTATTTTTATTATTAGAAATCGTGTCCCGACTCGTGCAGGTTGATGATGTCCCCTTGAGGAGCTCGATAATGATTATTATATTAAACCCTGCAGGTGGATTTAATTCCGATATAATAATGAGGTTCGAGTGGTCCTACTCTTGGATAAGATATTAATTAATTAAATCTATCAGTAGCTTATAATTAATTAATGGACATTCGATATCTTAAACACGGGAAATAATATATTTAATAAGAAGCCCAATTTCATAATTTGGGATTTTGGTAGGAAGTACAATATCAACCTTTTAGTGGACTAAGTTGATATTAATAGATTCATTATATTAGGAAGAGTCCTAATAAGGTAAAATGAATTTATTGTGAGTCCTTTTATAATCCTCCTTAAGATCCCTAGTAGTAGTCTAAGAGCCTATAAATAGGACGTTAAGGGGTTGGCCAATTTTGTACTCTTTTTTATAGTTGTGAGATCAAATTTTTCCTCTTGTGTTTATTTGTAGATCTAGACTTGTGTCTTTGATTCTACAATTTAGATAACACAATTAATTTGCTAAGAGTGTTCATAAAATACTAGAAAGCAAAGAAAAATAGAGTGATCACAAACAAAGGGTTCGACCGATCCAAAGTTGTCCAAATAAGATCCGTTAGCTCGTTGCCCACACAACGTCCGGGTTAAGGCGGATCATACTCTAGAAGGTCTAAAGGTAGAAATACAAGGTGATCAAGACGAAAGCAACCAATTCGCTTCAAAGGTAATATCCTATGATCTTTTAGATCTAGATTAGGATATTTATATAAGCGATATATTTAATTAATAAATAATAAATAATATATAAATTGCTTATTAGTCTTCGTAATTAATTAATTAATTAATTATCATGTCTAAATAGATCTTATACTCGTGGATGCATAAAACACGATTAACAAACTTTCCCAAACTTCACTTCCGCTGCGTTTTACTTTCTAACAATTGGTATCGGAGCCGGGTTTTTAGGCTTTTTGCTATTTTAATTAATTTTGGTGATTAATTGATAGCAATTTATATATTCATATAATTTGATGTTGGAATATTTTGCTAGATGTGTTCTTGCAGGTGATATGATCCAATTATCATGGTTATGTGAATGGTTTATTTATTTATTTTTATTATTTATGAAATTGTTGGTTTGGCCCGTTTTTAGGCATGTAATGGTTTTTCCCCGTGAGAAAATCCGCGGGTAGTTCTAGGTGTTCTATTTTTCGTGTAATTTTGCTCTAATTTCGGTGTATTTTATTTTGTATAAAATTGTAATTGAATTCGGAAAAGATGGGATCACGAAGAAATAGAGCAGAACCGGATCAGCGGCCGCGGCCAAGAGCGGCAAGCGGCCAGCAGCGCCAGCGGTACCGAGGCTGGCGGCTGTCCGGCAGTTATTAGTTGGCCGGTCGTCAGCTTTTGGTCCGGTTCGTTTTGCCGCCGTTCGTTGCGTCCACTGGAGAGTCGGAATTTAAAGTTAATTTTTTTATGTAATTAATTTTGCATAAAAGTGAAATTTTAATTTTTGAAATCCACGGCCCGGCCGGGGAGGACCGATGAGATGCTTGATTCAGTGGGAGAGATCGAGTCGAAGATTTTCTCGGGTTCAACTCAAGAAAGAAGACCATGATAATTGGATAATTTAATTATCCATGCTTTATTTTTGGTTTGTATTATTTTGATGTATGGCATGTATGCATGTATGCGTGATATGTTTTCTGCATGTAGGACGAGAAAATTAAAAACCTTAAGACTAAAATAACTCAGTGATTAAATTGATTTATTTTTCTAAAATAAAATCAAATTGGCCTCCATAATTAATTTAAATTGTGAAGTAATTAGCATGCGTGTTGACATTAAGGTCTTCCTCCATATCGGATGTGCTAATTATAGGTTCACTCGTTTTAAATTTCAAAATGATAACATACGGTAAATATTACTTTTTATGATAGGACCTCTCCATATGTAGGACTATTATTTAAAAGATAATATTTTAAGGATGTTAAATTATGGTGTTAAATTATGGTGTTCACTTAGGTGTATTAATATAAGCTCCCCATCGGAATCTATTTTAACTGATTGATCGCTGGAATTCGCGTAGTAAGGTTTTCAAATCCGATCAATTTTAAAATTTGTAAATCCTCGGAGTATTTCCAAGGTGTCGAACCCAAGGGAATTGATGTGTCGAAAATAAAGGAATTAACTCTACTCAAAATTTGACTGCTATTTAGGAATCCGAAAAATTGTTTTGATTCTAATTATCTAACTTTAAAAATCGAAGAACAAAAATTAAATAAAAGATGAATAATCTAAATTAAGCAAATAAAGCAAATTAGCAGGATGAAATCACAAGTCGAAAGGTAATTGATCCTAGGGTAGTATCATCTAATTGAGTTCACACAATTCATTCACTTGATTCCTTTTCCCCAAATTTTAATTCAATCCTAGAAATAATCAATCAATCAATCTAGAATTCCGATCAAGGCAACCTAGAAAGATAGTTAATCTAAACCCTTTTCCCCGCCAGGGCTCAAAGAATTTAAATCACTTAAAAAGCGCCAACTTATTTATCTATGGTTTATCTTTCTCCGTCAGGTCTCAAGATAAAATCATATTGTGCATCAAGTATTTCCACTAATCAATTACTCCTTCCGGACAAAATCAATTAGCTAACATGCATCGATTAAGGGCCCTTTAATCTAACATGAGATTTAACACAACTTGAACACAAGCCTAGGATGAAAGGTCAAAAGGTAATCAAGGAATATCATGTGATCATCAATTAAAATTACTAACCCTAGAATCAATCAATGAATTAGCCAGACATACTTGAAATTAAACAAGAAATTGATGAAGAATGCATATTATTAACATAAAAAGGAAGATTACAACCCTTGCGGATGAACTCCGAGTCTTCAATCTCCGAAAAACAATAATAATTCTGCTCTCCAAAAAGTTCTTGTATCCCAAGAATTAATCTTGCTAAGAAGATGTAAAAATCTGCTAAAGATGAAAAAGAATGAAAAAGAATGATGATGGATTGATAAAGAATAGCAAAACTAGGTCTAGGAGGAGGTTTATATAGCCTAAGGGGGTTACAATCCCGATTAACCCTAATCTAGGAAACTAAATCCATCCAAAAGAGTCAAATTCCGTCAAAACACGAGAGTCCATTGGCACTTATTTGATCGGCCTATCGGCCGATAGTCAAGCCGATAGTTGGTTCGTCGATCTCTTCACAGGCGTAATCTCCTTTGGGCGCCTATCGGCCGATATGCTGGGCCGATAGGTTCGACTGTCTCTCGCAAAAATCCATTTCTTCGTCCGCTTGACTCGACTCTCGGTCCTTTATCTCGTTTTGGGTCCTTTTGGCTCTAAAAACCTGCAAACACACTAAAACCAACCCAAACGCGTAATACGGCTCGACTAATCATAAATAAGCCAAATACGAGCACATTAATCATGACACGAGATAAAAACCTAGTATAAAATCCTAGAAAAATGTGGTAAAATTACCACTTATCAAACCCCCCAAACTTAAGCCTTGTTCGTCCCGAACAACAAAAAGAAAAGAAAAAGAATGTCGTGAATCATCGTGCAACTCATAGTGTTCAATCTAATCAATACTATCCTGTAATTCTCTCTAAATAATTCGAGTGTCGTAAAAGCGAGCTGTACTCAGAATAATGATTCCGCAAAGTAGTCAAGTTCAGTCCTAATCATTCGTTCATGAAGAAAATCCAGCTCAAAGATTAACAAAACGTGAGTCAAATCGACCGTCAATATGAAGGGCTAAAATAAACAAGCTAGTTCGTCCCGTTACACAGTCTAGTGGCACATTTTTCACGAGTTTCATAACAAATAAACCTCGGTCAGTATTCCCTTATATATATGTTCAACTATTTGATTCGAGTTGACCACTAGGTTAGGATCTCGGGATGTTTCATCGGGGTAATCCTAGGGTGGAACTTCCATTCTCATGTATTAGGAAACCGTTTGACGTAAAAGACACTCATGGGGCACATGGATGCTTCTAGTTACTAAGTTCCCGTCTACAGCGGAGAAACAACTCGAATATATAATTTCCGCATGTCCGAATCAAGGTCGCCGTTTTACGCGAGAGTAAACAGCGGGTCACGCGAATACCCCCGGTTACTAAGTTCCCTATCATTGGCACATGTGAAATATCTAAATCACTAGTCTAATCAGAGTCGTCGTTTTACGCGAGGGTAAACAACGGGTCACGCGAATGCCCCCGGTTACTAGACTTCCCTTCATAGAACAACACTATCTCAACTTTTGGGAAAAACTGACCGACTCTAAACTCAATCTAAGTGCCCACACGACTGACGAAACAGTACGACTCACTATCCGGAAGATGTAACCAAACGTATTGACGGTGATTTTAAAACAAGTATGTCTCGTCTCTTATCTTGCCAAGACCTCTACAATCACGCAAAATTTTGGACCTAAATGAATACTATGCAAAACAGAAATTACTGACTACAACTCAACTAAAACTCGACCGTTTCTTCAGAGAGAAAAACAGTGTCGTAACATCGGTATCACACAAATAGAAGCTCGAAAAATTCACTAATGAAGAAAAACTAAGACAAGCAAGACTATCTAAAACAAACAACGAAAAGCAAATAAAAGCAAACACGAAAGCAAAACACTACTACGACCTAAAAAAAAATAGAAACTAGCAAACACACCAAACGAAAATGAACATAAAAAATCTAAAAAACTAAGCAACAAAAGCCAAGACCACGAAACACCAATATGATAAGCACAAATAAAAACAACGGGCACCGACACAAGCAAATAATGATACAAGGCAAACAAGGTACTCACACGTAAAGAAATTAACAAAGCCGCACTTCTCCCCCCCCCCCCCCCCAAACTTATTTCGCATCCCAAAGGAGGAATAAGTTTGAAAAGAGAAAGGAGTGGCTTTGTTAACGGAGTACCTGATCACTGTGGCGGAAGTCGAAGCATATAAAGCGCCGGGTATGTCATATCGGGCTGCCTATCGGCCGACAGGCTGGGCCGATAGGAACTTCTGTCTCTTACGTACCTCATCTCGGGTGGGACTATCGGTCGTTAGGCAGACCCTATCGACCACTGCTTTTAACATCAAAATTTCTTTAATTTTCCTCAGCCTATCGGCCGGGCCTATCGGCCGATAGGCTCGTCCGATAGGATTGTCTGTCTCACAAATTTTTCAACTCGTTTTACTTCGCATACTTGGTCCCGTTTTTGCTTGGATATGGCGATTAAAGACCTGCAAGTATCCAAAACTCGGCGTGCATGGATTAGAACTTAACAAAACTAACAAAGCTACTACGAAACTAGAAACTCCAAAAATCACGCAAACGAAAAATCGAAAATAAACGAATAAAACGAACTAATATACATACGTTGGGTTACCTCCCAACAAGTGCTACGTTTAACGTCTTTAGCTAGACGATACCTCATTCAGTCCGGGTCTTCAGCGACAACTCCCCCTTGTACGGGTTTGTTGATATCAAGATAACATACGCTCCTCTCATTAGGTCGAGACTCGTTCGCCTCCAACATTCGAACATACTTTGGCAAATCCTCGGAAATTTCATCAACATCGGAATGTGAGTAAATGGAGTGTGCAATACAATGCTCCAACAAGTCGGTCGGGGGCGGCATAATAGACTCAATTTCAAAACATTCCTCGGGCGCATCGTCGGGCTTCTTCATCGCGTCATAGATGGAAATTTTCAGATTTTGATCATTAACCCGGAAGGTAAGATCACCCTCTTGGACGTCGATAAGTGCTCTCCCCGTCGCTAGAAACGGTCTCCCAAAGATCAATGGTTGATTCTCGTCCTCGGGCATATCAAGAACTACGAAATAGGCCGGGAAGACTAAGTGTTGGACTCTAACGAACACATCCTCCACAACTCCCCTCGGATAAGTGATCGACCGGTCCGCCATGAGTAGAGAAATGGTAGTCGGCTTCATCTCCCCAATTTTCAACCTCTTAAAGATGGATAGAGGCATAAGATTGATGCTTGCCCCGAGATCACACAACCCATTACGGAACGTTTGGTCGCCAATCTTGCATGTCAAAGTAAAACGTCCCGGATCCTTCTGCTTGAGCGGGAGTTTGTTTTGAATGATAGCGCTGCACTCCTCTGTCAAATTTATTGTTTCAAATTTCCCCAACTTCCTCTTGCTTGCCACAGCGTCTTTCAAGAATTTCACGTATCCCGGCATGTCTCTCAAAGCGTCTAGAAGTGGAATGTTGATATTCACCTTTTGAAACATGTCGATAAATTGTTGAAGCTTTTCATCATATCTCGACTTGGCCAATCGCTGTGGAAATGGAGCTTTTACCTCAAAATTCTTCACATTCGAACTTCCAGGAGCCTTTCGGCCGATAGGTGGGTCGATAGGCTCCACTGCTGGCATTCTGGCTGGGTATCGGGTGGGACTCTCGGCCGATAGGCTACCCGATAGGTTCTGCTGTATTCCATCTTCTTTCTCGTTTTCTGCTCCCGTTTCTAGTACATCCTCGTTTCCAGATTCCTCAACTCCAGCCCCATGATTACTATACCTTGTCCCACTCCGAAGCTCGATTGCGTTGCATTGTTGCGTCTTCGGGTTGGTCTCGGTGCTGCTCGGAAAATGGCCCGGCTTATGAAATCCGGCTTGGGCGTTCGCCATTTGACTCATTTGGGTCTCCACCATCGACATCTGCTTTGTCAAAGCTATCACTGAATTTCCAATAGATGTCACACTATGCTCGAGAGCCCCGAACCTCTTGTCTACTTTATACATAAAATCTTTTTGGCTCGCCTCCAACCGTTCCAACATCTCTTCCATAGGTGTCTTAGCAATCGGCTCTTGAATAACCCCATTTTTCACGTTAAATCCCGGTGGTGGCTGAAGAGCATTGTTCGGGTTGGCGTAGGAGAAATTAGGGTGGTTTCGATTGTTCGGATAATAGTTCCCCATATTTCCCCCTTGCCGGAAGTTTCCTCCTTGCATGTAATTCACATCCTCCTTAACTGCAATAGGCTCGTTTAGCTCCTCAAAAACTGAATTGACTCCCAAAGTATTCTTTCTTAGCATCTCAAGTTCTTTTTGTTGTCTTTCAAATTTCGCCTTCAAATCACCGTAGGCGTCCTCGTCACCGGATGGAACCTTTCTTCTCGTCATCTTCCTATCGGTCACCTCCTCATAATCATTGTTGACCGCTAGCTCAATGAGATTCTTGGCCTCTTCATAATCGTTAGCAAGAAATCCCCCTTTCGATGAATAGTCCAACTCTCTTCTAGCCTTCCTCGTCAAACCCCGATAAAACCGAATATAGATCTCCTCTTTGTCAATTCCATGCTGCGGGCATTTGCGAAGTAGCTTCTTAAATCGGATCCATGCCTCGTATAAGTATTCATCCTCATATTGCTCGAATTGCAAGATATCGTTGATTTGTTTTTGCACCTTCGAGGGAGGATAGAATTGTGCTAAGAACAACCGAGTCATCTCTCTCCAAGTACCAATTTCCTTCCGATCTAGGCTCTTGTACCAATCTAGCACATCGTCTTCTAAGGAGAATCGGAATAGGCGGAGCTTAATGACATCCGGAGGCACTCCGTTTTGCTTGATGGTGGCACATATGTCCAAAAACAACTCAAGGTGAGCGTTTGGATCTTCATTAACTCCCCATCCGTATGTTTGAGACTTCACTGTAGCAATGAGGGACGGCTTAAGCTCGAAGTTGTTGGCATCAATCTTTCCCCAACCTCCTTCTTGATAATCGTCCAGCTTAGGTCGAAAGCGGGCATTCAAAGGGATCTTCTCGGGACGCGCGAGTTCTCGTGGTGGGTCAACAATGCCGGCCATGGTATCAACGAAAGGTATATAAATAGTCTCGGCTCTCGCTTCTTGCTTCTTCCTCCTCAAAGACTTCTCGATTTCCGGATCCAAAGGAAATAAGTCCTTTCCTTGGGATCTCGTGATCATGCACCGCCTACAAGGAAAAGAAAACAAGATGTGAGGAAACGAGATCGAATATTAATAATAAAAGTAAACAACCTAAAGTAACAATCTCTTCTTTTTCGAATTATTCCCTTAAGTTTTCTATCAATTCCCCGGCAACGGCGCCAAAAATTGATCGCTGGAATTCGCGTAGTAAGGTTTTCAAATCCGATCAATTTTAAAATTTGTAAAACCTCGGAGTATTTCCAAGGTGTCGAACCCAAGGGAATTGATGTGTCGAAAATAAAGGAATTAACTCTACTCAAAATTTGACTGCTATTTAGGAATCCGAAAAATTGTTTTGATTCTAATTATCTAACTTTAAAAATCGAAGAACAAAAATTAAATAAAAGATGAATAATCTAAATTAAGCAAATAAAGCAAATTAGCATGATGAAATCACAAGTCGAAAGGTAATTGATCCTAGGGTAGTATCATCTAATTGAGTTCACACAATTCATTCACTTGATTCCTTTTCCCCAAATTTTATTTCAATCCTAGAAATAATCACTCAATCAATCTAGAATTCCGATCAAGGCAACCTAGAAAGATAGTTAATCTAAACCCTTTTCCCCGCCAGGGCTCAAAGAATTTAAATCACTTAAAAAGCGCCAACTTATTTATCTATGGTTTATCTTTCTCCAGTCTCAAGATAAAATCATATTGTGCATCAAGTATTTCCACTAATCAATTACTCCTTAGGACAAAATCAGAATACCGGTTGTAATTCATTCATTTTCATTCAAGAATTATCGATCCGTAATCGTCACTCAAGAATTCTCACTCATTAATAATCACTCATCATTCATGAATCACTCATTTGCGTTCAATGTTGGCATGTTGTAATCGTATATCGCTACCGATCGTCATGTCATCTCCGCTTAGAGATCGACGGAGCATTATTATTTTCATCGTGATTGGTAGTCGTCTTTGGAGCATCATCCGTGGCTTGTGTTAGACCTGCTCATTTTCACATTCGTATGTTATGTCGGATCATTCATCACCGTATCGTGGATCGGAGTTATCGGAATTTTTCAACTTGGCCAAGATCGAGTTACTACGTAAGGACTTTGGGTTACGGCCGTAACAAGGGTTCGTGTTTCGTGCCATTTGGACGAAAGGGACTTACGGCCGTAAGGTCTGTGGTACGGCCAGAATTGAGCAGTGTACGGCCGTAAGGTCGATTCTGGCCGTCTGGCGTCAGAAGCTACCGAGACATTTTCGGCCGAAGGTGAGTTACGGCCGTAAGGATGGTGAGATACGGCCGTAAGTAGTGTTCGTAAGTTTTGGGTGTTGTCGACTCAGGTGACTTACGGCCGTAGGGTTGCGGCATACGGCCGTAAGTCGAGGCGTGTACGGCCGCATTTGGCCGATTCTGGCCAGACGCGGCAGTGCAGGTGCCCGGCCGCTGACGAAGAGGGCTTACGCCCGTAAGATTTGGCCGGATACGGCCGTATCATCCGAGTTACGGCCGTAAGGTGTGCGGTTACGCCGTAAGGGTGTCGACGGATATTTTTGACGAAGGCGGGTTACGCCCGTAACTCAGATCGATTACGGCCGTAAGGTCGCCGGCGTGCTTGACGAAGCCGAGTTACGGCCGTCTGAGTTGGCGATTACGGCCGTAAGGCCGTTGACTTGGAAAGTTACGGCCGTAAGAGGGCCGAGTTACGGCCGTAACTTCCGGCAGTACTTAATGACTTGGCCGGGTCATTTCACTTCACTTTTTCATTTTTTTCCTTCTTCATCCGAGAGAGAGGGTTGAGAGAGAGATTTCATCATCATCAATCACTTGAGTGTGTAATATTCATCATCTTCATTCCTTTGGGAAGCTTGGATACTCGTTATTACTCGTGTTCATCGGATCGAAGTGGTTGGATCTTCAAGAGGTAATTTCTTTAACACCTTGGATTTCGATTTTGTGTTGAGATATGATGTTTTGGACGTTATAATCATGTTTTATGAAGGGATATGTATATGATTATGAGTTTGTATAAGGATTCATTGAATTATTGAGGGATTTATTCTAGAACACTTTGAATATCGAGTTGGATTTGGGGATTTCCGATTAATAGTTGTTATAATCACGTTTTTGGATATTCTTAACGGACTATTGATCGTATTGGAGATGTTTTATTGATTTGAAGCACTTCTTGGGGATTTGAGATTGGTATTGTTGAGGTTTAGTTGTAATCAATCGAAGTTGGACTCAAAGTGTTCGATATAATGCCCCTATGAACTTGGTTTAATCGTATCGACGTCTTGAGTTCGTTATATTCGTGTTTAATTCGTTATTGATCGGATTGTTGGTAATTGGATTGAATTAAGGTTGTTCGAGCGACCGGTATCTTGGTTAGGACGTTGTTCGTGGACGGACATTCATCATCGGTATTGTGTAAGTTAATTCTTACTCGGTTAAAAGGATATTCATTCCTTTTGTCGTTGTTCATTCATAATCATAACTCATTCATCATTGTATTAATCGTGTCAAAACTCGTCATTGTCAATTAATCACCTCAGTCATAAGGAACGACGGTTCCGATCATTTCATTGAGCTATCATTCATTTCACCATCATTAAATCTTGGTGAGTCATCATTCATTTTCGTTGTCACTTTTGTCATATTGTGGCATTCCGGTCATCTTGGCGTGCCGGTTGGTATGTGTAGGATTTTCATGTCGGGCACATTATGGTCGTGTGTTGGTTGTTGGCCTCACATTGGACTGTGCACACGAGTCGATTGCTCGTGAGACTGATTAGGTACAAGACCACGCGTGTTTGATCGTTGGTGGCTTGTGCACGGACACATTTCCATCTCTGACGTAGTGTGGCGCCATTCCTTTGAGCCGCATCGATAGTCGATTCATATAGCATGTTTGATTGCGTATGTTCGACAGATAACTCATAATTTCGTATATATCTTGATTGTGTATTTTCAACCCTTGAGGATTGTTGTTCTCAGATAATCGACTCCCGTTTGGGGATATTGTTTTTCGTGTCATGGCAAGGCAAAGGCGCAGGAGAGCACGTTGACGGCGGAGAGTCCCGTGATACTAGAGGGGGCCCCAATCCTTTCATCATTTATTCACCATTTATGTTTTCCTTATTATTCCGCCGCAGACATTCCTTTCAAATACTCATTTCATTCAAGGTCGTGTATTTTATCGTCACATAAGATACACAAGTATTCTATATTATCCTGGTGTGTTGTATGAAACTCCTAATCGGAGTAATTGATGTTATAATGTGGTTCGGTACTACATTTACCTGTGTAATTCATCCTTTTCATTCGCCCGGTGGGTCCCGGTCGGGGTCCACGGACCGTAATATCCGCCCGGTTTGGGGTGTTACAGAGTTGGTATCGGAGCGTGGTTTGAATACTACCCTCCAAGTCATGTCTCATTTGAAATCATCGTCATCGGACTAGTATCATTGGACTTTCGCCACGTGTGACTGTGCAAATGCGGAGCCAATCGTACCAAGAATCGTAAGATTTCTAATGCCATGGTATAATTTCTCGCATTAATCATTCATTCATAATTCATCGCTTAACAATCCTCATTCATCAATTTCAATTGTGATCAAGTCGATAATGTTAACTCATTAATCACTCAATTCATTTCATTACTCTTGTTGATCTTGAAGATCATATCATCAATCTTGTTAAATTGTTCAAGATAATCATTTCAAGAATTTTATCGATAATCATGTCACGTCAATTAATCATTCATGTAATCGCTGTATGTGAGCGCGTATGCTCATTTTCATCATTTCATAATGTAATCATAATGTGATACTCATGCGAGATATATAATCATCATATGACTTTCCACTTCGGTATGGAGAGGGCGGCAGAGGATGTGGAGGACGAGGCCGTGGAGCGGGCCGAATCCCGAGAACTCGTGCGAATACCCGTGCAAATGCCAGAATAATGCTAACTCATCGAGCAATGACGCCGCCACTCACTCACCGGACGCGATCATTCACTGTCAGGAGTCGTACCGGACACGGCTAAGTCGAGGGTGTTCGGGTCGACCCACTCGCATTTATGCAGTGGCATGATGGCCCAAATGACCAGATGGCTCGATTGATGGAGACGATGCATAACTCCGTCAATCAAAATCGCAGCTCCTCCGCCGCCGCCTCGAGGCAAGAGAGGGGTGTAAGCAATATCATCGGGCCGATATCTCGCCAGCGACCACCTACTTTTGAGGGCTCATCTGAGCCGGCGGATATTGTTCACTGGCTTGAGCATTTTGAGAAGTTATTTGCTATGGTGGATTGCCCCGAAGGGCATAAAGTTTCAGTTGCGGCTTACTATCTCGGTAAGAGCGCTCATTCATGGTGGTTATCGTTGAGACCCACAGACGGAACATGTACTTGGGATCATTTCAAGACTCTCATGATGGAGAGGTACTATCCGGCCCCACTCAGGGAGGCCAAGTTGTCGGAATTACTCACTCCCGACCTTTCGGCGGATGATGACGTTCTCGCCATCGCCGAAAAATTTCAGGAACTTCTTCCGTTCGCCTCATCTATCATTCACTCGGAAGCGGACAAGATCAAGTATTTCACAAGAGGTCAAACCCCGTATGAGACTTCATTGCTTAATCATAACTGTGCCACTCGCCGAGTTCATTGAGAAGGCTCTTACTTACGAGCTTACGGCTAAGGAAATTGCTAAGCAAAGAACCTTCGTCTCGCTAGCAAGAAGTCCAAGAACTGTAATCCGGTCGACGGTAGTCGCCACTTTCAAGAAACCGCGCGGGCTCTACTTTTTCTCGAGCGACTCCCGGCGTCTAAACCCGCGAATCTCGCCGCGAGCGGCTTCGCCATCACTTGTTTCAACTGTGAAGAACAGGTCATTTCAGCACCAAGTGTCCGGCGATGTCACGTGCCACAATCAGGATTGCCGGGCATAGGGCCCGCTTTTGCCGTAGGGACTCTAAACCCACTCCGGCGTCATCTCAAGCCCTGTGTCATTCGGGTGCGTAATCGGCCACTCACTCGGCGTCGCTCAAGACGACAGAGCTAAAGGCGGAGCCAAGAGCTATCAGACGGAGCATCCGGTTCGGGGCCGGCAAGCCCCGAATTTATGAGATGAAGAAGACCGATGATCCCGAGGCCGGATGATCTCGTGTACACTCGATATTCTATCTCAACCTCGTGCACTCTTTTTGATACCGGTGCATCTCATTCATTCATTTCCGAGTCATGTTTGAGTAGACTACGTGCAGGTAGTGCTACTAGTTGTGAGCCATATGTCATTGGCCTACCCGATGGTAGACGCATTATCGGTAACCGTGAGATTCGTAATTGTCCGATTCGGGCCATGGTCGTATGGCCGCCGGACCTAATCGTAGTAGATTTACCGAGGGACGACATCATCTTGGGTATTGATTGGATGGATCGTCATGATGCCATCATTAGTGTCCGAAAGCGTTTGGTCACTATCATTTCGCATTTATGGAGTTGAATATGTGTTTCAGGAGGTAATCCCTACTGCTCGCAAAGTCATTAATTTGATGAAAGCAGAAGATTAATCAATCAGGATGTGTCGGTTATTGGTGCTTTATGGCCAAAACCGAGAGGTCATCAGTAATGTTAATGGATATTCCGGTGGTGAGGGAATATGCCGATGTTTTTCCAGACGAGTTACCTGGTTTGCCTCCACAGAGGGATGTGGAATTCACGATTGAGTTGGAGCCTGGTACGTCCCCGATATCGAAGGCACCGTCTGGATGGCCCCGACCGAAATGCAGAATTAAAGAACCAACTTGAGGAGTTGTTCGAGAAAGGTTATATCCGACCGAAAAGTGCCCCCGTGGGGAGCACCGGTGTTGTTTGTCAAGAAGAAGGATGGTTCATTCCGCTTATGTATTGATTATCGGGAGTTGAACAGGTGACGATCAAGAATAAGTATCCCTTACCCCGTATTGACGATCTCTTAGATCAACTTGGGGAGCTTCGATTTTCCAAGATCGACTTAAGATCCGGATATCACCATATGGATTCGAGAGTCGGATATCGCGAGGACGGCGTTTCGAACACGCTATGGTCATTATGAGTTCGTAGTTATGCCGTTCGGCTAACTAATGCACTGCGGTATTCATGGAATTGATGAATCGGGTTTTCATCGACTTTTGGATCAGTTTGTTGTTGTCTTCATCGACGATATTTTGATTTATTCTCGTAACCGAGAGGATCACGAGGTTCATCTTCATCGTGTTCTCGACGTGTTGAGACGAGAGCAACCTGTTTGGAAAGTTTTCCAAATGTGAGTTCGGATGTCCGGTGACTTTTCTGACATGTAATCTCATCGGACGGAGTTCGTGTCGACCCTCGAATACGGAGGCTATTCGAGATTGGTTACCTCCGAAGAATGTTAAGGAAATCCGGAGTTTCCTGACTAGCGGTTATTATCGGCGATTTGTGGAAGGATTTTCCAAAATTGCTCAACCATTGACGAACCTTTGCGAAAGGATAAGAAATACACGTGGTCCGACACGTGTCACGGAGTTTTGAGGAACTCAAGAGTCGGTTAATGTCAAGACTGCACTTTCCTTGCCGCAGGGACGGAAGGATTTGTGGTCTATAGTGATGCGTCGGACAGTGGTCTCGATGTGTGCTCATGCGAAGCGGAAAGTTATTGCCTATGCTTCACGGCAATTGAGGCCTTACGAGGTTAATTATCCGACCCACGACTGGAGTTAGCAAAATGTGGTGTTCGCTGAAGATTTGGCGTCATTATCTTTATGGCGTTACCATCGGATATTCACCGATCATAAGAGCTTAAAGTATATATTTACTCGAAGGAGTTAAATATGCGCAGAGACGGTGGTTGGAATTAATCAAAGATTATGATATCGAGATCCTTTACCACCCGGCAAGGCGAATGTTGTCGCCGATGCCTTGAGTCGTAAGTCCGTTCAGAGCGGATGCTTGCCCGTTTAGCTTCGAAGGAGCTTGAGGAACTCCTTAGACCCGAGATCGAGGTCCGGCTTCACGAGTTCGTGGACACTTTGTATGTTAGAGATTTCATCATCTCTTGAGGATGCAATCCGAGAGAATCGTGGTTCGGACCCATCATTGTTGCGCATCCGAGAGGATGTGGCTCGGGAAAGCCCTCGATTCGTGGTCCACGAGGATGGACTTTTGAGATTTAAGAATCGGTTGTGCGTATCGGCGGATGACGAGTTGAAAAACTCGATTTTGAGAGAAGCTCATGCTACCCTTATTCTGTTCATCCGGATCCACAAGATGTACAAGGACTTGAAAGCAAAATTCTTGGTGGAGTAATATGAAGCGAGAAGTCGCAGAGTCGTTTCGAGATGCTTAACTCACAACAAGTTAAGATTGAACATCGCGACCGTGGTATCTTTGAAACCTCTTCCTATTCCCGAGTGGAAGTGGGAAGACATTTCTATGGATTTCATCACGAGTTTGCCGACGAGTCGTCGTGGCATGAACACGATCTGGGTGATCGTGGACCGCCTAACAAAATCAGCTCATTTCCTTGAGATCAAGGATACGTGGGGTCCTGAGAGACTGGCTCAGTTGTTCATCAAGGAGATAGTGAGACTGCACGCAGTACTCTAAGAGTATCGTTTCCGATCGTGACGGACGATTTGTGTCTCATTTTTGGAAATCGACCATCGTGCTATGGGAACTCAGCTCAATCTCGCATCGCCTTTCATCCTCAAATCCGACGGCAATCGAGAGGACTATTCAGACACTAGAGGACATGTTGAGGGCATGCGTCCTCGATTGGAAGGACGATTGGGAAGCCCAACTACCATTGATCGAGTTCACGTATAATAATAGCCGGCATGCTTCCATTAAGATGGCACCTTACGAGGCCTTGTACGATCGTCGTTGTCGGTCTCCTTTGTGTTGGGATGACTTGTCTCAATCAATCGGCACCGAGCCCGATATGCTTATAGCCGCCCGGAGAAGGTAGCTTTAATCGAGTCGTATGTTGATGCTCAGAGTCGGCAAATCCTATGCGTATAATCGTCGTCGACCACTAGAGTTCGAGACGGTGACCACGTTTTGGTCAAGGTATCCCCAGTCGAGGTATTTTCCGTTTTGGGAAGAGGGAAAGTTGAGTCCGAGATTCATTGACCGCTTGAGATTTTGGATCGAGTGGGCGAGTTAGCTTATCGATTGGCTTTACCTCCGGCGTTGAGCCGAATTCATAATGTGTTTCATGTCTCTCGCCATGGAAGTATGTTGCCGACCCGAGTCACATACTCCGGTTCGACGAAATCGAGATTGCCGACGATCATTCATATGAGGAACGCCCTATTCGAGTTCTAGAGCGGCGAATCAAACAGCTTGAGGAATAAGACGATTCCTTTGGTTAAAATTCAGGGTCTAGACACGGAGTCGAAGAGGCTACTTGGGAAACCGAGGATAGTATGCGGGAGAGTTATCCCGAGTTGTTTGACCCTTAGTTTCGGGACGAAACTCTTTTTAAGGGGGTATGTAATACCCTATTGTAATTCATTCATTTTCATTCAAGAATTATCACCGTAATCGTCACTCAAGAATTCTCACTCATTAATAATCACTCATCATTCATGAATCACTCATTTGCTCAATGTTGGCATGTTGTAATCGTATCGCATCGATCGTCATGTCATCTCCGTTTAGAGATCGACGGAGCATTATTATTTTCATCGTGATTGGTAGTCGATCGGGAGCATCATCCGTGGCTTGTGTTAGACTGTTCATTTTCACATTCGTATGTTATGTCGGATCATTCATCACCGTATCGTGGGATCGGAGTTATCGGAATTTTTCAACTTGGCCAAGATCGAGTTACTACGTAAGGACTTTGGGTTACGGCCGTAACAAGGGTTCGTGTTTCGTGCCATTTGGACGAAAGGGACTTACGGCCGTAAGGTCCCGTGGTACGGCCGTAAGTTGAGCAGTACGGCCGTAAGGCCGGCTGGCCAGACGCTGGCGTCAATGAGCTACCAAGACATTTTCGGCCGAAGGTGAGTTACGGCCGTAAGGATGGTGAGATACGGCCGTAAGTAGTTTTCGTAAGTTTTGGGTGTTGTCGACCAGGTAGACTTACGGCAGTAAGGTTTGCTGCATACCTCCGTAAGTCGAGGCAGGTACGGCCGTACGAGTTGCCGATTCTGGCCAGACGCGGCAGTGCAGGTGCCCGGCCGCTTCGACGAAGAGGGCTTACGCCCGTAAGATTTGGCCGGATACGGCCGTATCATCCGAGTTACGGCCGTAAGGTGTGCGGTTACGGCCGTAAGGGTGTCGACGGATATTTTTGACGAAGGCGGGTTACGCCCGTAACTCAGATCGGTTACGGCCGTAAGGTCGCTTGAAGCTTTCGGACGAAGCCGAGTTACGGCCGCATTTAGTTGGCGATTCACGGCCGTAAGGCCGCTGACTTGGAAAGTTACGGCCGTAAGAGGGCCGAGTTACGGCCGTAACTTCCGGCAGATTTTAATGACTTGGCCGGGTCATTTCACTTCACTTTTTCATTTTTTCCTTCTTCATCCGAGAGAGAGGGTTGAGAGAGAGATTTCATCATCATCAATCACTTGAGTGTGTAATCTTCATCATCTTCATTCCTTTGGGAAGCTTGGATACTCGTTATTACTCGTGTTCATCGGATCGAAGTGGTTGGATCTTCAAGAGGTAATTTCTTTAACACCTTGGATTTCGATTTTGTGTTGAGATATGATGTTTTGGACGTTATAATCATGTTTTATGAAGGGATATGTATATGATTATGAGTTTGTATAAGGATTCATTGAATTATTGAGGGATTTATTCTAGAACACTTTGAATATCGAGTCGATTTGGGGATTTCCGATTAATAGTTGTTATAATCACGTTTTGGATATTCTTAACGGACTATTGATCGTATTGGAGATGTTTTATTGATTTGAAGCACTTCTTGGGGATTTGAGATTGGTATTGTTGAGGTTTAGTTGTAATCAATCGAAGTTGGACTCAAAGTGTTCGATATAATGCCCCTATGAACTTGGTTTAATCGTATCGACGTCTTGAGTTCGTTATATTCGTGTTTAATTCGTTATTGATCGGATTGTTGGTAATTGGATTGAATTAAGGTTGTTCGAGCGACCGGTATCTTGGTTAGGACGTTGTTCGTGGACGGACATTCATCATCGGTATTGTGTAAGTTAATTCTTACTCGGTTAAAAGGATATTCATTCCTTTTGTCGTTGTTCATTCATAATCATAACTCATTCATCATTGTATTAATCGTGTCAAAACTCGTCATTGTCAATTATTCACCGCTGTCTTAAGGATCGTCGGTTCCGATCATTTCATTGAGCTTTCTTTGATTTCACCATCATTTATTCTTGGTGAGTCATCATTCATTTTCGTTGTCTATTTTGTGATATTGTGGCATTCCGGTCATATCGGCGTGCGGTTGGTATGTGTAGGATTTTCATGTCGGGCACATTATGGTCGTGTGTTGGTTGTTGGCCTCACATTGGATCGTGCACACGAGTCGATTGCTCGTGAGACTGATTAGGTACAAGACCACGCGTGTTTGATCGTTAGTGGCTTGTGCACGGACACATTTCCATCCGGACGTAGTGTGGCGCCATTCCTTTGAGCTGCATCGATAGTCGATTCATATAGCATGTTTGATTGCGTATGTTCGACAGATAACTCATAATTTCGTATATATCTTGATTGTGTATTTTCAACCCTTGAGGATTGTTGTTCTCAGATAATCGACCCGTTTGGGGATATTGTTTTTCGTGTCATGGCAAGGCAAAGGCGCAGGAGAGCACGTTGACGGCGGAGAGTCCTGGTGATACTAGAGGGGGCCCCAATCCTTTCATCATTTATTCACCATTTATGTTTTCCTTATTATTCCGCTGCAGACATTCCTTTCAAATACTCATTTCATTCAGTGTCGTGTATTTTATCGTCACATAAGATACACAAGTATTCTATATTATCCTGGGTGTGTTGTATGAAACTCCTAATCGGAGTAATTGATGTTATAATGTGGTTCGGTACTACATTTACCCTGTGTAATTCATCCTTTTTCATTCGCCTGGTGGGTCCCAGTCGGGGGTCCACGGCACTGTAATATCCGCCTGGTTTGGGGTGTTACAAAATCAATTAGCTAACATGCATCGATTAAGGGCCCTTTAATCTAACATGAGATTTAACACAACTTGAACACAAGCCTAGGATGAAAGGTCAAAAGGTAATCAAGGAATATCATGTGATCATCAATTAAAATTACTAACCCTAGAATCAATCAATGAATTAGCCAGACATACTTGAAATTAAACAAGAAATTGATGAAGAATGCATATTATTAACATAAAAAGGAAGATTACAACCCTTGCGGATGAACTCCGAGTCTTCAATCTCCGAAAAACAATAATAATTCTGCTCTCCAAAAAGTTCTTGTATCCCAAGAATTAATCTTGCTAAGAAGATGTAAAAATCTGCTAAAGATGAAAAAGAATGAAAAAGAATGATGATGGATTGATAAAGAATAGCAAAACTAGGTCTAGGAGGAGGTTTATATAGCCTAAGGGGGTTACAATCCCGATTAACCCTAATCTAGGAAACTAAATCCATCCAAAAGAGTCAAATTCCGTCAAAACACGAGAGTCCGCTGGGCAGCCTATCGGACTGGCCTATCGGCCGATAGGCTGGCCGATAGTTGGTTCGTCGATCTCTTCACTTGGCAGGGCAGAATCTCCTTTCGGGCGCCCTATCGGCCGATATGCTGGGCCGATAGGTTCGACTGTCTCTCGCAAAAATCCATTTCTTCGTCCGCTTGACTCGACTCTCGGTCCTTTATCTCGTTTTGGGTCCTTTTGGCTCTAAAAACCTGCAAACACACTAAAACCAACCCAAACGCGTAATACGGCTCGACTAATCATAAATAAGCCAAATACGAGCACATTAATCACGACACGAGATAAAAACCTAGTATAAAATCCTAGAAAAATGTGGTAAAATTACCACTTATCACTAATACATGGCCAAGAGGAACCAACTATTAATTTTACTTGTCATAACGTAAGTTAACTAGATAGTAAAATTAAAGACGTAAAAACTCTACTTGAAAAATGTGTGTAAACGTCCACACGATCGTGGCTTGCATATATGGATTTTTCGAGGTGTTGGTTGCTAGCATATATATATTGTGTTTTGAGGTTTTTCGATATATTTTGCTATGCATTATGTGATGGATGTTTTTAATTTTTATCTCAGATGTCTTTCAATCCACTTGCTGTTATTCTCAAAGAAAATAAACTTGATGGCACTAACTTTGCCGACTGGAAAAGAAATCTTGACATTGTCCTGACTGCTAAGGGACATAAATTTGTCTTCATTGAGGAGAGCCTTCTGGATCTAGAACCGGATGCCACTCCTGGAGAGTTGGATGAATTCCGGAAATGGAAGAAGTCTTATGAGATGGCTCGCTGTTACATTTTGGCTTCACTGACAAATGTATTGCAGCATCAGCATCAGCATCAGATGATGGGCTCAGCCGCGGAAATGATGAAAAGTCTCACCGAGATGTTTGGTCATCAGAACCGGGCGGCTAGACAAAATGCAATGAGGGTATTGATGACAACCCAAATGTCTAAAGGGACCCCAGTAAGGGATCATGTTCTGAAAATGATGTCTCATTTGAACAAACTGAGCATATTGGGGGCTACTATCGATGCGGAAACGCATGTTAATATTATATTGGGCAGCATACCAAGAAACTTTGAGCAGTTCTGCCTTAACTACAATATGAACCCTAGGACATATACTTTGACGGAACTTCTGACAGAGCTTCAATCTGGTGAAGGTATCTTCAAACAAAGTTGTCATCAGGTTCTTGCGGCAACCGGTGCTACTTCTTCCAAACCCAAATGGGGAAAGATGAAAAAGCAGGTTGGCCGGAAGCAAGTAGCAACCCTCAAGATGAAAATCAAGGCTCCCACCCCGAAGCGAACAAAAAGCCAAAGGGAAAGTGTTACAAGTGCGGTCAGAAAGGACATTTTAAAGAGGACTGCCCTGCTCTTAAGAAAGGTATGTCTCGCGCACTAGTAGTCAAAACATCTTTGGTAGCTTGTTCTTCAACTTCGTGGAAAATTGATTCAGGCTCCACTGATCATGTTTGCTTTGACTCGCATGGTTTTCAGGTAACCAAGCAGCTTAGTGCGGGCGAGATTACCATCAACTGGGGCGATTATTCCAGGCTTATGGCTGTTGCAGTGGGAGTCATGCAGTTGAAAATTAATGATAAATTATTAGTCCTCAATAATGTATTATTAGTACCGGATTTTAGAATGAATTTAATTTCAGTTTCTAAATTAAAATGCGATGGTTATTCAGTTTCTTTTGATGATGATGCCATTATTAGGAAAAGAAACGATGAATATATTTGCAAAGGTATTTTTAATGATGGACTATATGTCGTTAATACTGCACAAACTCCTATGCATAAATTACTTAACTCTTTGTCTAAACCTAGAAAGAGAAAAGAACCTTCAAGCATAAACCAAATATATATGTGGCATTTACAGGTAGGGCATGTAAACCTTGGGAGGATTCAAAGATTGGTAGATGATGGCCCATTGGATGATCTCCAAACTGAGTCATTTCCAATTTGTGAATCGTGTCTGGAAGGTAAGATGACCAAAAGGGTTTTTAGAACCAAGGGAAACCGTGCTCAGAATGTGTTAAAATTGGTTCATATGGATGTATGTGGTCCAATGAATATCCAGGCTAGGGGTAGTTTCGAATACTTCATCACATTTATAGATGATTATTCGAGATATGGATACATCTATTTGATGCGACGTAAGTCTGAAGCCTTTGACAAGTTTAGAGACGTCAAGGCTGAAACGGACAAACGTCATGGGAAGAGTATCAAGTCACTACAATCTGATTGTGGTGGCGAATACCTTAGTGGAGAGTTTTTGGATTTCTTGGCGAATGAGGGGATCTCATCCCAGCTCACAGTGCCAGGAACTCCACAACAAAATGGTATGGCTGAAAGAAGGAACAAGACTCTTTTACAAATGGTTAGGTCAATGATTAGTTATTCAGATTTACCTATTTCGTTTTGGGGATACGCCTTAGAAACAAGGGCATACATTCTAAACCTGGTGCCTTCGAAATCAGTTCCAAAAACACCGACAGAACTGTGGAGTGGGCGTAATCCCAGTCTAGGACATGTTCGGATTTGGGGTACTCCAGCACGTGTGCTGAATAAGGAAGCTGATAAGTTGGCATCTCGTATAGAAGTGCGAGTGTTTGTAGGATATCCTAAGGAAACGAATGGTGGCTTGTTCTATAGTCCCCAGGATCAGAAGGTCATTGTTATCACCAATGCCCGATTCCTGGAAGAGGATTATATGATTTGGCACAAGCCTATGAGCGAGATAATTCTGGAAGAGCTGAGGGGCGAGACTCCATCTATACCAATCGTACAAGCGCCAACTAACACTGCACCACGTATCGATTATGAGACTTTTACACCAACTCAGGATTTGCCTCGTCGTAGTGGGAGGGTTTTTCATCAGACGGAACAATTCATAGGCATGGGAAAGTCTTCGGACTGAATCCTAGGCAAAGATGAATAAGATCCCTGGACCTACAAGGAGGCAATCCAAGATAAAGATGCTGACTCCTGGCAAGTAGCAATGGAATCAGAAATGGGATCTATAGATTCCAATCAAGTGTGAGAGCTAGTAGAGCTACCTGATGGTATACAAGCCATTGGGAGTAAATGGGTCTACAAGCGAAAGAAAGGAGGTGACGGGAAGGTTGAAACCTTCAAAGCAAGGCTTGTTGCAAAAGGTTACACTCAGAAAGAGCATATCGATTATGATGAAACCTTTTCGCCAGTAGCCATGCTTAAGTCAATCCGGATTCTTTTAGCTATAGCTACGCATTTGGATCTGGAGATTTGGCAAATGGATGTCAAGACTGCATTCTTGAATGGGAGTCTAGACAAGGAAATCTAGATGCGCCAACTAGAGCGATTCATTGCCGAAGGAGAAGAGCACTTGGTGTTCAAGCTTAAGAGATACATTTATGGACTTAAGCAAGCATCTAGATCTTGGAACACTCATTTTGACGAGGTTGTCCAGTCATATAGATTCGTCCAATGTCCGAGTGAGAGTTGTGTGTATAAGAAATGCGATGGAAATGTGTTGGTGTTTCTTGTACTGTATGTAGACGATATCCTTCTGATTGGAAACAACACGAAGGAATTGTCGGATGTACGGGTATGTGTAACACCCCCAAAACCATATGGGAATATTACACGCCGTAGACCCCTTTTTACGAGGATCTACCAGGCTATACCTTACAAAACGACCAAGTGCTTGCCCGGCCAGGGTCAAACAATATAATAATACAGACCGTTAAGGTCACTTACTCATGAATACACAGACCGATGAGGTCACACCACTCCATCAACAGAACTGACTAAAACAACATTACCCATACAGGGGTCGAAACACAATACAGCGGAAGACTGAAATAAACTCTAACAATACAACCAAACTCTACCAACTCTCGACTCTTGATTAGTATCGCAGCTCATCATTCTCTTGTGCCAATCCCGTGGATCGCCTCCTGAACCTGCATGTACCTGGACGCAAAACAGACATCCACCCCCCGATTACTCGGGGGTTAGTAAAACTCCACTGTTTTACTAGTGCAAGTATAATATGATACGAAAAGCAACAAGTAAATAGCAACTACGAATTTAATATGGAAATCAATTATCAGAATGTTCCCGAGAAGTTTTAGAATTTCGAACTCAAGCAAGAGATATTTGAAAAGGAACACATCATCTCGGGGATTTTTAAAGCAGAAATTCTTTTGGACCTCGAGTCCCAATTTACAAAGCCTTTTCGTAAACATTATGGCCTTAGCCCGATTCTCGTTTCAAAAGACATTGGATAAGATATCATTATGTGTCCGAGACCCATATTTAAAATGTTATCCAAACAATCACTGCTATACGATCGTTGTTCATACACATCATGTACCGAACTCCGGAGGCCTCGATGGACCTTACCCAGACCATACACACTATTCGTACACATCATGTACCGAACTCCGGAGGCCTCGACGGACCCTACCCGGCCACATACATCGTTCGTACACATCATGTACCGAACTCTAGAGGCCTCGTCAGACCCTACCTGGATCACACACCTTGTTCGTACACATCATGTACCGAACTGTAGAGGCCTCGTCAGACCCTACCTGGAACACACACACACATAGACACGACACAATTCATAATCATCAAATGTCAAGCCATTCCACATTACATCGAAATGCATAATCAAGTATGTAAACAATAACAACACAAATATCATAATCATCACAACAACTCAACAATGAACAATCACGCCCGGCACAAACTTAGATGATTTGCACGTCCAACACAATTCCACGATGTTAACTAAGTGATGGTATTATCGCTACTGTCAATCGTTCATAATAATCAATTCATCATAACCATAACACGACGTCCCTATTCACAAGACACAATTCGTATAGTAAAATACTTGCCTCGAAACCACGACGCGGAGAATCGACCGAAGTAGGTTGGCACGAACCAGCTACGAACCCGCCGACTCCCCCGAACGACAGCCCACAACAATAATCTACGAACGACAACAATAACAACGAAAATGAATTCCAAAGTACGACTCAAAGCCGCTGAATTCAAGGAACAAACAACGAAAGTTCAAGGGTTTCCCCCAAAACGGCCGAGAACACGATTCGTCCCGTCAAAACTTGAAAACGGAATTCCAAACCGAAATATGGATATACAATCCATAGGATTTGTTTAACAATATCATTTAACAACAGTCGATCCATCAAAAACGTGTGGAAAACGAAATCAAGAACAAATCCCCCAAAAAGTCGATTCGAAGGAAATCAAGAAATATACCTTGATTCGACGAAAAATAATGGATTAAATGATGTTAAACACATGAATAATACTAAGATTAATCATACCCATCGTGGATTAATCAACAACATGGAATGAATCGGACAAAAACGCAAAAACCCCAAATTTTCCCAAAATAGGGTTCTAGGAAATCTCACATTGATTCGCTGGATCAAAGGAGGTTATGGAGGGATTAATCGATGATATGAGTTCCCAATCTTCGTGGATTAGTTGCTTGACAACATGTCTCCTGGATCGCCAAGCCTCCAGCCGCGGAGAGGAAAAGATGGAAATGAACAACGGGTGAAAATATGACTACTCTGTCATATTTATACTGGGCCGGAACTAGCGTGCGCTAGCCTTCCCGGACTAGTGTGCGCTATCAGCCAGTATCGGCCCAGCACCCTTGGCCAGGGCCCGCACGACCCGGCACTACCGACCAAACCTGCCGACCGCGACCTGTCCGCCCGACCCCGATAGCGTGCGCTGCGCCTGATGCTAGCGTGCGCTAGCCGATGTGTCCAGTAACCTCTGGACTAAACAACTCGCCCAGGTAACGTACGCTAGTCGGCCGGCAGCGTGCGCTACACATACCGATTAGTGCGCGTCACGACCAACAGTAGCGTGTGCTACCTGCCGATCCTCCCCGAGTCCAGAACCTCAGAACCCCTCTGCCTGCACCCGAGCACAGACGCGCCGGGGCCGACGGCGGCGCTACACTCCGAGTTAGCGCGCAGCCTTCCGGCCAGTGTGCGCTTACGCCGGTTCTCGCCATGCTCGCTCGGCCGGCTGCCCAAGACTTCCGATGCGGCTGCACCTATCCGGCCACCGCCACCGCCAAGACCCGACGACTCGATTTCCAAAAACGTACGGAACGAATACGACGAAAAGCTCGCGGACAACATCGACGACCCGAAATGAAAACATAATGCAATAATTAATCATACGCGACCAAGAAAAGGGTCGAGACAACAAATACGGATACCTAGAGGTGGCCACGGTTCCGGTTCCGGTTCGAATCGGAACCGAACCACCGGTTCCACGGTTCCAGAAATGGGAACCGGAACCGAACCGGTAACTCAGTGCTACGGTTTCGGTTCGAACCGGGAATCGGCGGTTCGCTCGTTCCGAATCAAGGTTCCTTGCTCGAACCGTCCGAACCTATTTTTTTTAGTTCACTTTAATTGTTTTTATAATGAAATAATCAATATAAAATAAAATAAATAATTTTGAAAAAGAACCGAAAATAAATAGAAGAGATTAGGGCAATCCTAGTAAATTTATGAATTTTTTTTAGCAGATTATCACATTGTATTTTATAAAATGGGTTGTTTACCTTTTTGTATAAACTAAATAATCATATTATTTCTCTGTGTTTATCATTTTGTATTTCATTCCCTCTATTCTTATAGAGAGGCGCAGGAAAAGAAAAACTTCGCCATTTCCTCTTTTTTTTTCACAACCTGGTTATTAATCATATTTTGTTGACATTGTGTAGTTAAATTATTCTCGCTGTAATTTTTTTTAGTTATCTCGACGATGAATTGTTTTTAAACTTTTTGTCGGTTTGTAGTTCAACAGATGGATGAAAATATCAGAATGGATAGAAACAGTGTGAAATGCTTTTCTTCAAACTTGTGCAAATATTAAAATATAAAACAGCTTGGACGAGACTGGCACCATGTGCAAACTTTGCACTGCAAAGTTGGTTTCAAAAAATAAAAAACAAATGTAACCGGTCGGTTCCCTTTTTTTCAACGGTTCCCGGTTCCGAAACCGTGTGAACCGGCAGTTCTGAACGGTTCGCGGTTCCACGGTTTGAATTCTGTTACGCCCAACCGGAACCGCCACATATTTTCTCGAACTGAACCAACTGCTCGACACGGTTTCGGTTCCGGTTCGGAACCGTCTAACACGGTTCCGGTTCCAGAACCGTCCTATATGGTCCGGTTTCACGGTTCGGTTCCCGGTTTCAGTTTTTTTGGCCACCTCTACGGATACCCATAACTTTGGGTAAATTACAAAATGGCCCAAACCGCCCGAAAATCACGATACGTGATCGAATAACCAAACCGAAGTTCATAACACATCTAACAAAGTTAAACGGACTTACGGGAAACTCGAAACAGCAGTTTCGAACGAGATTCGTAAAAATCGAACTCAAGTGCGGAAAAGTCGCTAAAAAGCACAGAACTCAACAAATCAACACCGAAACGAACTCGGATGTCGAAAAGTGCAAAATTAATCATTCTCAGAATGATGAAACGGTCACAAGCGAGTCGTCAAAATGAACTCTCGCCAAAAAAGAAAATTACCGGAAATCAAATTTGCGGATATTAAATACTACCCTCCTTAAAAGAAATTTCGTCCCGAAACTTAAAACAAGTATGGAGAAGCAATATCCCGCCAGGAAAACTCAATGAGATACACAAGAAACGCGTAACTTACGCCCAACAGTGAAACGTTACAAGCAACGCAAAGGAATATACGGCGTGAAAACACGCTCCGCGACGACCAACACAACGCCACCGCCTATGATTTGAAACAATAACGAGCAACTAATGTCACATCACATGCACACATTTAATCAAATAAACGAACGCGACAACAAGCCGCACCCGACTAAAACAGCTATGCGAAAGACACAAATAGAATATCACGATAGAAATCACTCTGATAGTCATCAACAAGAAAATGTCCGACGTCAAAACACAACCAATTCAAGATAACAGAAAACGAGAATATCGGATATTACATTCTATCATACTAAAAATAAGTTTCGTCCCGAAACTTAGATTAGGGTTATCACAGTGATACGAAACAAAATATAACGACACATAATAAAATACCATATTCATGAATCCGCGGTCCACTATCACGCCTCCGTAGGTTCAACAACTATACGGGAACTTATTCAAAACAAAATATCATTTAACAAGTTCCAAACGTAAAAACGTTACAAAATACATCCCTACACGAGAAACAATCCGCGCTACGAGTACCAGAACACTATCACTGGCCATCATTGGGCCCTTTGGAAGTAGGAATGGAACTCCGGTCTCTTATCATCTCGGCAACCATCTCACAGTACTGAACTCGATGCCCCTCGTGTCCACAATTATAACAAGTCACTGGCGGTTTCTTACAATGGGCGCGTTCATGGCCTAGAACGTTACAGTTGAAACACCTAGGAACATTACCAGAACTCAAAGACACTGGCTTGGGTCCTTTGGATTCTCTAGCTGACCGAGAAGCTCCCATAGTCGGCTGATACGAGGGTTGAGGTGTGGGAATCCCAATTCCCTTACTTCCCGATGCGTCAACGGAGATCTTCTGCTTCTTCGCTACCGATACGGACTCGGTAGACATTATAGCCATCTCAAAAGCCAAGGCTCGATCTTGATAGTCCTTCAAGGTTGTACACATAAAAGGAGCCATACACTGCCGAATCTGAGGTTTCATACGCATATCAAAGTAACAAACCTTATCTGTCTCACTTCGCACTTGATCTCGAACGTAACACAGCTGTCGATTGTAATCGACTATTGCTTGAGATATAGACACATCCCGGGGCATAGCCGAGAAAAACTCAACAATTCTACGTTTCTTAACAGGAGGCAGACAATACTCGGCCTCCATAGCAGTCTTGAATTTGGCCCAAGTAGCTGTACGATCACTAGGCGCTACGGCCTCCCACCAGTGTGCCGCTTCCCTGTCAAGTAGGTATTGGGCGATGGGTACTCTTCTCTCATCGGGTCAAGCTACAACATCAAATGTTCTGTCCAACTGGAAGAGCCAGTTCTCCCAGCCTAACGAGTCCGAAGAACCTACGAAATGGGGCGGGTGCATTTTCATCACAACTCGTAACCACTTACTAGCTCCGTTATCCTCATCCGGAATCCCGTCACGGTGTACGGTCTGATTCATATGCGCCAACTGGTCAGCCACCTGATGAAGGATCGTGGCGGCGCCAATGTCAACATTACCTCTGGAAGATTGCTGCTGATCATCTGATGGGTCATCATGACCGTCCGTACTGAGCTGATTGGCATTCGACAATGAGCGAGTCACCCTCTCACGCTCCTGATCACGACCACGACTACGACCACGTCCTCGGCCTCGACCTCTCGGCATACTGAACGGACGACCAATCAGAATAACGCAACCAAACAAACATCACAACATCAACATAGGACGATAAATAGCAGCACGATAAAACATCAACTCCAAGTCATCACACAAGTGCACGAACTAACACTGTAGTTTTAGAACTTCATTCAAAAATAATTCACACAGTCACATCAACATAGATGTTTGGATTTTATCAAATCAAACACGGTCAAAACCACACACGTATCGTAAGGACCACACACTAGCAACAAAATAAAATATTTCCGTGGTATTATTCAAATGATAAAATTTTAAAATTCTCAAGTTTGAAAAATTTGGTGAAATGAAATTTTTGAAAACACTTTTAATACCTCGGTCGTTTAATGAAAACCATGTATCTCACTATCAACACTGTTTTGATTAAAGCTATTTGCACAACAACACCTTGAAACACCAACCTACTCGATAGACAATATCATCAAAGTGATCTTATATATATATATCATTACCATTATTAGTGATATACAGAGTAACAACATGTTACCACGCCAACCATCACGTGAACATATGAAGTTTAAAATTACGAAAAAAAAACAGAAAAAAAAATTCGTTTTGCAAAATAAAATTTTCTAAAATCCTTTCGTTCATAACCAAAAATACAATGTCCGAAGTACTTCAAAACATATATTCCAGATACCGTCTGATGGTGTCATTTGAAAATACACGACCAATTTGTCAAAAATTTAACCAATTTTAAAATCCATATAAACCGTGGTTTTAACCGCACCCTCAAAATATTTTAAACAATAGCAAACGATTCCCACAAAAAATGTTCAAACTCGTAAAGTCATCCAGGAAAACAATTCCAAAACCTACCTGTAGCGGCATAAACATAACAATCTAAAAATAATCAAATTAAAAATCACATGTCTAAACGGCAAACAGGATCGCCAATCCAATCGGATACATCTCACAGCATCAACTTTAAACATACAACAAAACCATTCCTCGGAGTTTCTCACGAACTCAATCGTCGACACCTTATTCGAAACCCATCAAGGTTCTCAATTTTTCACACCATACCACCCATACGGTGGTTCAAAGGTAAAACAATAATACGCCCAGTTTTTATACATATACTATGTGTCACAAGTATTATATACAACTATATTACACAACACCGTGTAAATAAAATTATGCACCGCAATTAACTCACTAAGATAAAATTATGATACACAGGTACCTCGCATAAAAGAGGAGTCTTATGTCCACAGGCCGCACGGAGATGACAGTCGCCCGCGATACTAATCTCATCCGACAACATATCCGACACGTTGTGACTACGCAAAACTCAACTTGTCACCCGACATATCGAATGACAAAACCACACAATACTCGACAAATCACGACTCGACTTGACCCGACAGCCTAGGTTTCCGCAACCTAAGCTCTGATACCATAAATGTAACACCCCTAAAACCATATGGGAATATTACACGCCGTAGACCCCTTTTTACGAGGATCTACCAGGCTATACCTTACAAAACGACCAAGTGCTTGCCCGGCCAGGGTCAAACAATATAATAATACAGACCGTTAAGGTCACTTACTCATGAATACACAGACCGATGAGGTCACACCACTCCATCAACAGAACTGACAAAAACAACATTACCCATACAGGGGTCGAAACACAATACAGCGGAAGACTGAAATTAACTCTAATAATACAACCAAACTCTACCAACTCTCGACTCTTGATTAGTATCGCAGCTCGTCATTCTCTTGTGCCAATCCTGTGACTGCTCCCCTGAACCTGCATGTACCTGGACGCAAAACAAACATCCATCCCCCGATTACTCGGGGGTTAGTAAAACTCCACTGTTTTACTAGTGCAAGTATAATACGATACGAAAAGCAACAAGTAAATAGCAACTACGAATTTAATATGGAAATCAATTATCAAAATGTTCCCGAGAAGTTTTAGAATTTCGAACTCAAGCAAGAGATATTTGAAAAGGAACACATCATCTCGGGGATTTTTAAAGCAGAAATTCTTTTGGACCTCGAGTCCCAATTTACAAAGCCTTTTCGTAAACATTAGGGCCTTAGCCCGATTCTCGTTTCAAAACACATTGGATAAGATATCATTATGAGTCCGAGACCCATATTTAAAATGTTATCCAAACAATCACTGCTATATGATCATTGTTCGTACACATCATATACCGAACTCCGGAGGCCTCGACGGACCTTACCCGGACCACACACACTGTTCGTACACATCATGTACCGAACTCCGGAGGCCTCGATGGACCCTACCTGGCCACATACATCGTTCGTACACATCATGTACCGAACTCCAGAGGCCTCGTCAGACCCTACCTGGATCACACACCTTGTTCGTACACATCATGTACCGAACTCCAGAGGCCTCGTCAGACCCTACCTGGAACACACACACACATCGACATGACACAATTCATAATCATCAAATGTCAAGCCATTCCACATTACACCGAAATGCATAATCAAGTATGTAAACCAAAACAACACAAATATCATAATCATCACAACAACTCAACAATGAACAATCACGCCCGGCACAAACTTAGATGATTTGCACGTACAACACAATTCCACGATGTTAACTAAGTGATGGTATTATCGCTACCATCAATCGTTCATAATTATCAATTCATCATAACCATAACACCACGTCCCTATTCACAAGACACAATTCGTATAGTAAAATACTTGCCTCGAAACCACGACGCGGAGAATCGACCGAAGTAGGTTGGAACGAACCGGCTACAAACCCGCCAACTCCCCCGAACGACAGCCCGCAACAATAAACTACGAACGACAACAATAACAACGAAAATGAATTCCAAAGTACGACTCAAAGCCGCTAAATTCAAGGAACAAACGACGAAAGTTCAAGGGTTTCCCCCAAAACGGCCAAGAACACGATTCGTCCCGTCAAAACATGAAAATGGAATTCCAAACCGAAATATGGATATACAATCCATAGGATATGTTTAACAATATCATTTAACAACAATTGATCCATCAAAAACGTATGGAAAACGAAATCAAGAACAAATCCCCCAAAAAGTCGATTCGAAGGAAATCAAGAAATATACCTTGATTCGACGAAAAACAATGGATTAAATGATGTTAAACACATGAATAATACTAAGATTAATCATACCCTTCGTGGATTAATCAACAACACGGAACGAATCGGACAAAAACGCAAAAACCCCAAAATTTCCCAAAATAGGGTTCTAGGAAATCTCACCTTGATTCGCTGGATCAAAGGAGGTTATAGAGGGATTAATCGATGATATGAGTTCCCAATCTTCGTGGATTAGTTGCTTGACAACATGTCTCCTGGATCGCCAAGCCTCCAGCCGTAGAGAGGAAAAGATGGAAATGAAAAACGGGTGAAAATATGAATACTCTGTCATATTTATACTGGACCGGAACTAGCGTGCGCTAGCCTTCCCAGACTAGCGTGTGCTATCGGCCAGTATCGGCCCAGCACCCTCGGCTAGGGCCCGTACGACCCGGTACTACCGACCAAACCTGCCGACCGCGACCTGTCCGCCAGACCCCGATAGCGTGCGCTGCGCCTGACGCTAGCGCGCGCTAGCCGACGTGTCCAGTAACCTCTGGACTAAACAGCTCGCCCATGTAACGTACGCTAGTCGGACGGCAGTGTGCGCTACACATAACGATTAGCGCGTGCCATGACCGACAGTAGCGTGCGCTACCTGCCGATCCTCCCCGAGTCCAGAACCTCAGAACCCCTCTGCCCAGACCCGATAGCGTACGCTGGACCGGTCGACAACGTGCGCTACACCTGCCGAGTTAGCGCGCGCAGCCTTCTGGCCGTAGCGTGCACTACGCTGGTTCCTGCCGTGCCTGCTCGGCCAGTGCCCAGCACTTCCGACAGTGCCGCACCTGTCCGGCCAGCTGCTCAGCCGCCAAGACCCGACGACTCGATTTCCAAAAACGTACGGAACGAATACGACAAAAAGCTCGCGGACAACATCGACGACTCGAAATGAAAACATAATGCAATAATTAATCATACGCGACCAAGAAAAGGGTCGAGACAACAAATACAGATATGGATACCCATAACTTTGGGTAAATTACAAAATGGCCCAAACCTCCCGAAAATCACGATACGTGATCGAATAACCAAACCGAAGTTCATAACACGTCTAATAAAGTTAAACGGACTTACGAGAAACTCGAAACAGTAGTTTCGAACGAGATTCATAAGAATCGAACTCAAGTGCGGAAAAGTCGCTAAAAAGCACGGAACTCAACAAAACGACACCGAAACGAACTCGGATGTCGAAAAGTGCAGAATTAATCATTCTCAGAATGATGAAACGGTCCCAAGCGAGTCATCAAAACGAACTCTCGCCAAAAAAAGAAAATTACCGGAAATCAAATTTGCGGATATTAGAGTATGGCTATCTGAGCAGTTCGATATGAAGGATCTGAAAGAAGCAGGACACATCCTTGGAATTAGGATCTTTCATGATGGGAATAAAAAGATGTGCTTGTCCCAAGCATCCTATATCGATACAGTGCTAAAGCGGTTTAGCATGGAGAATTCCAAGAAAGGTTTTCTACCTTAGAGACATGGAATTCAACTATCTAAGGATATGTGTCCCAAGACACAAAAGGAGATAGATGACATGAAGACGGTCCCTTATGCATCTGCTGTGGGAAGCTTCATGTATGCTATGCTTTGCACTAGACTAGATATCTGTCATGCCGTAGGCATGGCTGCTAGATATCAGTCAAACCCAGGACCAGGACACTGGATTGCTGTCAAGCACATACTCAAGTACCTGAGAAGGACTACAGAGTACATGCTTGTATATCAGTCAGACGCCCTGTGTCCGGTGGGTTACACTGACTCGGATTTTTCATCGGACAAAGAAAAGTCCAAGTCTACTTCAGGTTATGTGTTTAGCCTGGGAGGTGGAGCCATTATGTGGCGGAGTGTGAAGCAGAAATGCATCTCGAACTCTACCATATAAGCCGAGTACGTGGCAGCCTCTGAGGCATCCAAGGAGGTGGTGTGGCTCAAGTACTTCCGGCAGGACTTAGATGTGATTCCCGATTTGCCAGAGGGTATTACACTTTATTGCGATAATACTGGTGAAGTCGCAAATTCGAGGGAACCACGAGCCCACAAGGCAAGTAAACATATCAACCACAAGTACCACATCATACGACACTTCGTAAAAGAAGGATATGTAGTTGTAGCCAGGGTTGTATCAGAAGATAATCTTGCTGATCCTTTCACGAAAGGCCTACCCTCAAAAGTTTTTGAAAGGCATGTGGAAGGAATGGGATTACGGTGTATGGCAGCATTGCTTTGAGTATAAGTGGGAGAAATGAGAGACTATATAATAGAATAGTATACTTAAAAGCATGCTTTGAGTATAAGTGGGAGATTGTGATTGTATACTGCAAAGCATACTTTATGCTTTTATTACCTAATTTCACTGTAACTACCTATGAGAATATTAATTACATTTAATCACATGTTTTGCATATTTATTCACGTTGTGGTTATGCAAATAAAATGTGTAATTATTTTATATTGTAGATAATGTGGTGTGTTGGTTCACACAGAAGATCACATTATCGGTACCTTATAAAATAATATAATAGTTCACAACCTATATAGTTATTAGACAAATTATATAAAAGGTTGTAGTGTATGCTTGAGATTAGTTGGTCTTCACTATTAGCATACATTAGCGTATTTGCATACGTTGAACTGGATCGAGGTGAGATAGTGTCTTCTGTACTGACTGTAAGAAGAACGTAAATCTCGGATAATTATTATTTCTTAATTCTAAGTATATAATATTTAATTGTGTATTTATAATACTTATTGCTTTGATTTACCATAGGTGAGAGTCAAAATGATCGACTCAATAAGCCTCGTATCTTGGGCAATAATATTATTTATATGACAGTTATTATTATTACTAGAAATCGTGTCCCGACTCGTGCGGGTTGATGATGTCCCCTTGAGGAGCTCGATAATGATTATTATATTAAACCCTCCAGGTGGATTTAATTTTGATATAATAATAAAGTTCGAGTGATCCTACTCTTAGATAAGATATTAATTAATTAAAGTTGTCAATAGCTTATATTAATTAATGGACATTCGATATCTTAAAAATGGGAAATAATATATTTAATAAGCAGCCCAATTTTGTAATTTGAGATTTTGGTAGAAAGTGCAATATCAACCTTTTAGTGGACTAAGTTAATATTAATAGATTCATTATATTAGGAAAAGTCCTAATAAGGTAAGATGAATTTATTGGGAGTCCTTCCATAATCCACCTTAAGATCCCTAGTAGTAGTCTAAGAGCCTATAAATAGGACATTAAGGGGGTTGGCCGATTTTGTACTCTCTTGTAAGGTTATGAGATCAAATTTTTCCTCTTGTCTTTAATTGTAGATCTAGACTTGTGTATTTGATTCTACAATTTAGATAACACAATTAATTGGATAAGAGTGTTCATAAAATACTAGAAAGCAAAGAAAAATAGAGTGATCACAAAAAAAGGGTTCGGCCGATCCAAAGTTGTCCAAACAAGATCCGGTAGCTCGTTGCCCACACAACGTCTAGGTTAAGGTGGATCATACTCTAGAAGGTCTAAAGGTATAAATACAAGGTGATCAAGACGAAAGCAACCGATTCGCTTCAAAGGTAATATCCTATGATCTTTTAGATCTAGATTAGGATATTTATAGAACCGACATATTTAATTAATAAATAATAAATAATATTTAAATTGCTTATTAGTCTTAGTAATTAATTAATTAGCACTCCGAAATAGATCTTAAGGAAATAATGGTTCTATAATGTAATACATGTCATCCCACTTATTTTCTTGATCTCGTAACTCGGCCAAGAAATATGCTCGTGGATGCGTAAAACACGATTAACAAACTTTCCCACTTCGCTTCCGATGCGTTTTACTTTCCAACAGTCTCTACTCACGCGTCAGATATTGTCCGGAAAAATTCAACGAAACTCCGTTCTTCAAGAACATGGCTAGGAAGTTATCGTAGGAATTTTCTCTCTATTTTTATTGCTTATTTCTTATATCAAATATGAAGAACAAGATGAAATTTTTTTCTCTCCCTCTCACTAATATCTCTTGGCTAAACCAAGGTGTGTGTGAGGTGCTGTTTTCTTTCCTTTGTTGATATATATGATAACATGATAAGATCCCACCTTATAATGTCATTTGGCATGAAGTATTGACAATATCATGGTGGGATCACACATGATAATGACACAACAAGACAACATGAGGAAAACACCAAGAAGAAAGGGGGAAGGGGTGGCCCATGTGGAGATGGGAGGAAACGAGCCGAATCACTTGGCTCGTGTACCGGACGTTCATCAAACGACTCCATTAAATATTTATCTCCAATGTATTTATACTAATTAATTAATCCAATTAATTAATTATATCAAATACAAATATATATCTCTAAGAAATATTATTTATTAATTAAATTAATTGCCAGTAACTTAATTTCAATTCATAAGACCGCTATTTTGATTTATCCAATAAACATAATTAGATATCCACTATCTAATATTAATAGAGAGAGGATAAATTCATATTTATCCATCAACTATCCTGATGCGCGACTCTGTAGGTCCGTCTCAACCGGCATTGGGAGGAACTAATAAGTGCGGGCATCACTTAGCCAGCCCAGCAGGCCGCACTGTAAATCCCGACTGAGAACGAATAAAGGGATCATTCCAGAACCATTATTTCGTGAATACCATATACGTATATACCCTTCATCAGATGCCCCGGTCAAGCCTTCGGGTCATGGTAAAATCAAACCCTACTGTTGACTAGACACTATACATGTGTTAACGCAAATCAAGACCGACTGAGTACTAATGTATCCAATACGACTAGATCAGAATGCTTTGGCCAAAGACTTATGATCTTATTTGCCATTAACCGTATAGGACATTCGCCTGTTCACTAGCAGGAGATAGAATCCTTTCTTAGCGTACAATAGAGACTGCTACCTGCCCGTATAGTCCGCACTTCAAGGTTGACCCAGTGATTAAGCAAATGAGTCTAACTACTCCAATGACAAACTAAATGGCACCGGCACATCTCTCACTGAACCCTCAAGTTAAAGGTCCACGTATACTATCACAACCTTTCGATTCGTCATTGACTCTCCGAGAGTGAATACCGTGTGACTGAATCAAGTATGAGTCGCGTACGAGTATACTGGTCCCACCAATATACTTATAACTATGCTATCAAGACATGCACATGTCCTAGCATCAGTAACACAAGTCTTACTCAAAACTTAATGCCCATTTAAGTTTATCGACTTGCGAACAGTTTACGTCAATAAACTTTAAACACTTCTGGGGCAGTTTCTCTTATTCGATAACGAGAATGGAATGTTCGATTTATTTACATTGGCTTCACTTTAATGTTTACCAAATCAAGAATGCATTTGAAATACAATAAACAGTGAATGAATCATATTGCCTTTTATTGATAATTCCATAATTACAAGTACAATGCCCATACTCTCTCATCCCCTGAGTGGCATTCGAGAGCATATTCTTAACAAGCTCCAACTTGCACTCAATGCCACATATCATGGTATCCAATACCCATGTTCTTTAGATGTCTTTCCAAGACATCCTGAGATAATGGCTTAGTCAGCGGGTCAGATACATTGTCTTTTGAGTCTACTCTTTGCAACGAAACATATCCTTTTTCAACCATGTCTTGAACGATGTGATACTTTCTCTCTATATGCTTAGTGTTGTGGTGAGCCCTTGGATTCTTGGCTTGGGAGACTGTAACAGCCCAAAAACAGTGGCTATTACAGTGTCGTGGACCCCTACCGGGACCCACCAGGCGATATCACAATATACATTTATAATCTGACAACGTGGCACTGTACCACAATATTTATCAAAACCCCCGGTGTGGAGTATGAGTTATTCATGTCTTTACTACGAGCAAACATATACAGGATCCAAATTCGGTACAGACCATATGACGATGGGCAGTACCTAACAAATTTTAGTACATTCATCCGACACAAAATAAAATGAAAGTCACAATAAAACATAACCGAACATCCAAAAGACTCGGGCCCCCCGAAATAGCATACTTCAGAACCCTCCGTCGCCATTGTGCTCCTCCTGTGCCTTGCCCTTTCCTCGCCCTGAAATACAAGTATTTCGCCCCAAACCACAGGGTCAGCTATACATAATAATAATTCTCATGACATTATACAATTCATATATATATACTGATATCAAGGAAAACCATCGACTACTGAATATACCCCGAAGGCGTATAAACAATCAGTCCCAACTGTCGAACGTAACTAAATATACGAACGACCATATAATATGGCTCAAGACGGACGTCACAGTACGCCCGATCCGGAAATGTGTCCGTGCACATGTCCACGCCGTATACGGAATCCAAAATATACGTGGGACGATGTACCTAATTAGCCTCACGAACTACGTCTCGTGTGCACGATCTAAATGCGGAAAACATCCACGCATGATCATCAAGTGCCCGGCTAAAAATCCTACACATAACCAATCGGCGCGCAGATATGACTCCAGAGATATCACGATACAACATGACAATGAAACTCAACGAATTACACTTTTACCAAGGAATCGAACAACTCACCGAAGTGTCAACAAAGCTCAAAAGGACTAACGGTAACAAGGACGGTAATTTCGGGTATATCATCCCCAACACCATGACAATACGATCAAGGGTATCACCATATCACGAATCATAGATTATCAGAACATTTCATACACACGAAACGCATAATAATCACAAGAATTCAACCATCACTATAACCAAGCAAGATAACTTGCCTCAATTCCGTAGATGAATAATCCTTCTTTGAATGGTCAAACGAACGGTATCCTCGTCTAACAATACTCACGTGAACAAACAACCTTGAATGAAATGTAATTCATTCAACAACACATTCGTACGATAACGGTATTATTACATAAATAATATTCGTAAATTTACTTGAATAAATCAATTATCCTATTGATCACTTTAATGTTCTTATTACAAATCATCGTATGTTTATCATGTTCATTCACATATTCTAACATTAATGTCAAATACTTGAAGTTCAGTTTATTACCAAAGTAACATTGTGAAAATATCTTTTCAAATCATCGGCACTTGCGATTACGATATAAGTTTGTGTTAATTACGTTCTTCATTATTTTACCAATAATTACATTAAAAACTGATTCCTATATGAAGCATAAGCTCAAGTTTTTAGTGCACTAAGAACATCATCTTAATTTACGTCTCTTAACATACACGGATAAATGAATTGGAATTCGGCTACTCGTCTACCGCATTTCCATCACCATAATCACTACAATCCTCTTAAGAACATTATTAACATATTAATGTAGCGATTAACATCCTTTTAAGTTATCAACGAAATCGATTAACTTGATCATATGAAGATTACAACTTCCTTCTATCAAAATCCATTGTTTTACTTTTGAAGAATTTATTAAAAGCCTAGTTATATCATTGGATACTTGAAATTTTAAAAGTAACTTCATCCCATCTTGTGAAGATCATCTTCAAAGGGTCAACATAATTCTTTCAACAATTTTATTACAAAGGTGTTGGTTTAAGAGGCCAAAAATTATGGTTCCATATTATCTTCAAGAATCAATTGAATGTTCAAGACAAGTTTAATATCTCCCACCTCTAATCATTAAGTATTTCATCCTTAACATGTTCCTAGTGTTGAGACTATAATCAACATTCAATTATCATGTTATACATCAGGTTTTATGTATATCATTATCAACACAATCACATTATGAAGTTATTTACATCAAGAAGTAACACTAATACCTTTAATGTTAATCTTCACTTAGTTTGAGCATGATTCAATTAACTTATCATGATTACACTAGCTTAAACTAACATTATGTGAAGTATTTATCTACTAACATCATCATAAGCATGGATTAGATATGAGTTAAAGAAAGACCAACCTCAAAATGAAGAACAACACCAACACTTCAAGGGATACACTTCAATCTCTAACTCTCCAAGTCACCAATCAAGTGCTGAAGCTCCAACACAAGTTAGAAGGGCTAGAAACGGAGTTGGAAGGGAAAGGAATCGTTTTTCTCAGTTGGGAGGTTGAAAGGGTCGAGTAGGAAATGAATGGCAAGTCATACTTTTATAATCTGAACTCGGCATTACGTACGTTAACGAAAGTGGTTAACGTATGTTATAGTCCTTACGTACGTAATCTCATGATCATTACGTACGTAACAAATTTCATCAGATCTTTCTACCTCAAAACACACAATTCTTTACGTATGTAACTATATAGCTATTACGTACGTAATAGCCGTTGACTTGGCTGTCGCGATCTACTCCCGACCACCTACCCCCGCTTGGCCCCACCCGCCGAAAGGCGGACTGATGGTGGATCTCCCGCATTACGTACGTTAACATATGGATGTTACGTACGTAAGGCGACGTACATAGCGTACGTTAAGAAGATAGGTTAACGTACGTTAAGTGCTATAACAAGCATAAATGGAATTCTCCCAATATCACCCAACAATTAATATAGTATGAATGACCATGATTCCAACTTAACATAATTCGTCGATATACTTGCTACAACAACACAGATATGGTGCGAAAATACTTAGCTTAAATCAGAAAATACAATATTAAAGGTGAGGGTATTACATACTCCCCCCCTTAAAAGGAGTTTCGTCCCCGAAACTAAGGGGTAAACAGTTTGGGGTATTTCTCTCGCATGCTATCTTCAGTCTCCCACGTAGCTTCCTCGACTTCATGTCTCGACCACTGAATTTTTAATAAGGGAATCGCCTTGTTCCTCAGCTGTTTAATTCTTCTCTCAAGTATCTGCACAGGTCGTTCTTCATACGAATGGTCATCGGCTATTTCGACCTCGTCGAATTGAATAACGTGACTTGGATCAGCAACATACTTCCTTAACTGAGATACATGGAATACGTTGTGAATCCGCCTCAAAGCTGGTGGTAATGCTAAACGATAGGCTAGGTCGCCTACTCGTTCCAGGATCTCAAACGGACCAATATACCTTGGGCTCAACTTGCCTCTCTTCCCGAATTGGAAAGCACCTCTAGTAGGAGATACTTTGACTAGTACATGGTCACCAACCTCAAACTCGAGTGGTCGTCGACGATTATCTGCATTTGATTTCTGGCGGCTTTGGGCCGTTAATAGACGACTCTTGATCAGGGAAATCTTCTCGCCGGCTGCCAATAACATATCAGGTTCCGTACCAATAGATTCAGACAAATCGTCCCAGCACAAAGGGGACCTACAACGACGACCATACAATGCCTCATAAGGTGCTATCATGATCGAGGCGTGCCAACTGTTATTATATGTGAATTCTACCAACGGAAGTTGGGCTTCCCAGTCAGGCTTCCAATCGAGAGCACATGCCCTCAACATATCCTCTAGAGTTTGAATTGTCCTCTTAGACTGACCGTCGGTCTGAGGATGGAAAGCCGTACTGAAGTTCAACTGTGTACCCATAGCATGATGAACCGCCTTCCAGAAGTGCGACACGAACCGTCCGTCCTGATCTGATACAATACTCTTAGGGGTGCCATGCAGTCTCACAATCTCTTTGATGAATAATTGCGCCAATATCTCAGGGCCCCATGTATCCTTGATCTCCAAGAAGTGGTCTGATTTAGTCAATCGATCCACAATCACCCAAATCGTATTCATGCCTCGACGGCTCGTCGGCAAGCTAGTAATAAAATCCATCGATATGTCTTCCCACTTCCACTCGGGAATCGGAAGCGGTTTCATCATCCCAGCTGGTCGTTGATGCTCAATCTTGACCTGCTGACAGGTCAAACATTTCGAAACGAATTCGGCAACCTCCCGTTTCATGTTACCCCACCAATAATACGGCTTCAAATCCTTATACATTTCGTTCGATCCTGGGTGTATGGAATACGGGGTAGCATGAGCCTCCTTCAGAATAGTATTCCTCAACTCTTCGTCTGCTGGTACACATACTCGGTTTTTAAAGCGTATCAGTACATCCTCGTGAACCACAAATCCAGGGGCCTTCCCCTGATCGATTTCTCCTCGAACTCTGGATAAGAATGGGTCCGTCATCTGTTTCGTCCTGATCGTCTCATCAAGGGATGGTGAAATCTCAAGCGTGCACAGTTGTCCCTGAATGCGTTGCAACCAGACCTCAATCTCTGGTCTCGTGAACTCTAATTGCAACTCCCTCTGGGCGGTCAAATGAGCCAGTATCTGTTCCTGCACCGTCTTGTGGCTCAAGGCATCGGCAACCACGTTTGCCTTGCCTGGATGATAAAGGATCTAGATATCATAGTCTTTGATTAGCTCTAACCACCTCCTTTGTCTCATATTCAACTCCTTTTGGGTAAAAATATACTTCAGGCTCTTGTAGTCCGTAAAAATCCGGCAGGTAACTCCATACAGATAGTGGCGCCAGATTTTTAAGGCAAACACTACGGCTGCTAACTCCAAATCATGAGTCGGGTAGTTGACCTCGTAAGGACGCAACTGTCGGGATGCATAGGCGATCACTTTCCCATCCTGCATTAATACGCAACCAAGGCCCTGTCTCGATGCATCGCTATATACCACGAATCCTTTCGTTCCTCTAGGTAGTACCAAAACAGGTGCTAAAATTAATCGACTTTTGAGTTCATCAAAACTTTGCTGACATGCTTCCGACCACAAGTACTTCTTATATTTTCTCAACAGATTAGTCATCGGTTGAGCAATTTTGGAAAATCCTTCCACGAATCGTCTGTAATAGCCTGCTAGACCCAGAAAACTACGAACTTCCTTCACGTTCTTCGGAGGTAGCCAGTCTCGGATAGCTTCCGTCTTCTGTGGGTCGACTCTTACTCCCTCTGCTGATATCACATGTCCCAGAAAAATAACTTCAGACATCCAGAATTCACACTTAGAAAATTTTCCATAGAGTTGTTCTCGCCTTAATGCATCGAGAACACGCGGAGGTGACACTCATGCTCCTCATGATCACGAGAGTAGACCAAGATGTCGTCAATAAAAACGACTACAAAACGATCCAGATAATTAATAAAAACCCGATTCATCAATTCCATGAACACTGCAGTGCATTAGTCATCCGAATGGCATGACAACGAACTCATAATGCCCATAACGAGTGCAAAAGTCATCTTCGGACGCCGACTCTCGAATACGCAATTGGTGGTACCCGAACCTCAAGTCGATCTTGGAAAATACAATGCTCCTGGAGCTGATCCAATAGATCATCGATGCGAGGTAAAGGATATTTGTTCTTAATTGTTACTTTGTTCAGCTCCCGGTAATCAATACACAAACGCAGCAATCCGTCCTTCTTCCGTACGAATAACACCGGCGCTCCCCAAGGGGATGCACTGGGTCGAACATATCCTTTCTCAGTTAATTCTTCCAGTTGTCTTTTCAACTCCTGCATCTCAGTCGGGGCCATACGATATGGTGCTTTCGAAAGCGGGGACGTCCCTGGCTCCAACTCAATGGTGAATTCTACCTCTCGCTGTGGGGGTATTCCTGCAAGCTCTTCTGGAAATACATCTGGATAATCTCGAACTACTGGAATATCAACCAATTCGATTGGCCGGTCAGTTGTCTTGGTCATGTAACACCAATAACCAATGCATCCCTGGTTCAGTAATCTCACAGCCTTCATAGCGCTAATGACTCTCCCAGAATGATTGAAATTATCATCCCGAAAAATACACTCGACGCCATCATCCGATGTGATGGTCACCATTCGCTTACGGACTCTAAGCATGGCATCATGACGATCCATCCAGTCGATACCCAAGATTACATCATCTTTAGGTAAATCAACCACAATCAAGTCGGACAACCACTCATGGTTGTTCATGATAATCGGACAGTTCTGTACTTCACGACTCCCAATAATTCTTCTACCATCGGGTAGACCAATTACATAAGGTTCACAATCGGTAACATGATTCAAATGCAAACGACTCAAACAAGAACTAGACAAAAAGGAGTGTGAAGCACCAGTATCAAAAAGAACACAAACGGGCTGAGAGTGAATCCCGAGAGTACCTGCAATCATGCTGGATTCGGGATCATCGACTTTCTTCATATCGTAGACTCTGGGTTTTGCAACCCCGGAAGCAGGTGTACCAGCTTGATTTCCACGGCCCAACCCTTTGTTCGCCCCGGTAGTCTGGTAAGAAGCGGACGGAGGAGCACGTTCCTGAGCAAGATCTGCTTGGAGCAAGAGATGCTACTAGAGCACGCCCGAGTCCACCCCGGCAATAGCGAGCACGATGACCGTTCTTCCCGCAAGTGTGACAGGCAACGGCCGGCTTCGGACACTTGGAGCTGATATGCCCCTGGTCCCCACAGTTATAACACACGACAGGTGAGCTGATTGCCCGAGAGTGCGTTCCTGCCGGTTTCGGTGCCATAGGTGGCCGTTCAGAAGGATTTGGTATAGGCTGGGGTTTCTTGAATACCCCGATTCTCTTGTCTCCTTGGGTGCAGTTCTGGATCTCTTGTTGGAAAACCGAAGGCCGCTTCTTAGAAATCTCCTTCGCGGTAAGTTCATACTCCAAAGCCTTCTCAATAAACTCCTGTAAGGTAAATGCGGTGGTGATTGAGTAATTGCATCCTCATTCGGGGTTTAAGCCTCTTGAGGAAATATTTGATCTTATCGGCTTCGAACGGACAACCGACGTAGCAAAAGGGAAAAGTGCTTGGAATTTTTCAAGAATCGCTAACACATCCTCGTCTTCCGATGGGTGGGCTTGATAATTCGGACAGTTTGGCTTCACGGAGGGGTGCAGGATAGTAACGATCTAGCATAAGATTCTTGAATTCCTCCCAAGTACTCGCGCCATCGGCAGGCCTCACAGAAAGCCACCAAGTATGGGCACTCTTACTAAGGTAGTAGGCTGCCACAGCAACTCGATTTTCCTCTAGGCACTCCACCATCTCGAACAGTTTCTCGAAATGCTCTATCCAGTGTACAATGTCAGCAGGCTCAGATGAGCCTTCAAAAGTCGGAGGTCGCTGTCGTGATATGTCGCTAATAATCCAGCTCACGATCCCGCCAGGCACCAGAGGCGGAGGCTGTTGCCCCTGCTGTTGACCAGTAGTATTCCTCTGCATAGTTTCCATCAGCTAACCCATTTGGGTCATCTGGGCCATCATGCCCTGCATTACGGTGTAAGGATCGACACGTGCATTCTCTCCGGTGTGGTGTGATTGGTCCCTAGAAGGCGAATCACTGCCTGCGGAACTCTGTTCCACATTCGCGCGTCTGTTGGCTCGTGGTATCGGAATTCGGCCTCTTCCGCGGCCTCGTCCCCCTCTGCCACGGCCTCTCGAATTCCTTTCCATAAAAGAATCAAGTCACAAGTACAGTTCGATTTATCAATCATAATTCATGCTAAGTTAATAGCAACATGGAATTTCCTATCCAACAAAGCAGTTCGTAAAGAATCACTGGCACTACAGGTATTACACACTCAATATCATATCAACATCAAGTCGAACAATTCCAATCACATAATTAATTTAGGTTCACCTCAAACAGATGAATTTTACCTCATGTTAGCAAGATGCCAAGATAAGTAAGGAGACCCATAAATCGTCAATATCATGCCAGTAATCAAATTATGGTTCATGAGAACATACCGTATTTGACGGGTCAGGCGCTTGCACATGTTACACGTGGCACGAAGGTTTCTTGATGCTATTTCAATTCTACAATGACTCAAAATAAAAACACACTCTCTGATACCATCTTATGTAACAGCCCAAAAACAGTGGCTATTACAGTGCCGTGGACCCCTATCGGGACCCACCAGGCGATATCACAATATACATTTATAATCTGACAACGTGGCACCGTACCACAATATTTATCAAAACCCCCGGTGTGGAGTATGAGTTATTCATGTCTTTAATACGAGCAAACATACACAGGATCCAAATTCGGTACAGACCATATGACGATGGGCAGTACCTAACAAATTTTAGTACATTCATCCGACACAAAATAAAATGAAAGTCACAATAAAACATAACCGAACATCCAAAAGACTCGGGCCCCCCGAAATAGCATACTTCAGAACCCTCCGTCGCCATTGTGCTCCTCCTGTGCCTTGCCCTTTCCTCGCCCTGAAATACAAGTATTTCGCCCCAAACCACAGGGTCAGCTATACATAATAATAATTCTCATGACATTATACAATTCATATATATACTGATCTCAAGGAAAACCATCGACTACTGAATATACCCCGAAGGTGTATAAACAATCAGTCCCAACTGAACGTAACCAAATATACGAACGACCATATAATATGGCTCAAGACGGACGTCACAGTACGCCCGATCCGGAAATGTGTCCGTGCACATGTCCATCCCGTATACGGAATCCAAAATATACGTGGGACGATGTACCTAATTAGCCTCACGAACTACGTCTCGTGTGCACGATCTAAATGCGGAAAACATCCACGCATGATCATCAAGTGCCCGGCTAAAAATCCTACACATAACCAATCAGCGCGCAGATATGACTCCAGAGATGTCACGATACAACATGACAACGAAACTCAACGAATTACACTTTTACCAAGGAATCGAACAACTCACTGAAGTGTCAACAAAGCTCAAAAGGACTAACGGTAACAAGGACGGTAATTTCGGGTATATCATCACCAACACCATGACAATACGATCAAGGGTATCACCATATCATGAATCATAGATTATCAGAACATTTCATACACACGAAACGCATAATAATCACAAGAATTCAACCATCACTATAACCAAGCAAGATAACTTGCCTCAAATCCGTAGATGAATAATCCTTCTTTGAATGGTCAAACGAACGGTATCCTCGTCTAACAATACTCATGTGAACAAGAAACCTTGAATGAAATGTAATTCATTCAACAACACATTCGTACGATAACGGTATTATTACATAAATAATATTCGTAAATTTACTTGAATAAATCAATTATCCTATTGATCACTTTAATGTTCTTATTACAAATCATCGTATGTTTATCATGTTCATTCACATATTCTAACATTAATGTCAAATACTTGAAGTTCAGTTTATTACTGAAGTAACATTGTGAAAACATCTTTTCAAATCATCGACACTTCCGATTACGATATAAGTTTGTGTTAATTACGTTCTTCATTATTTTACCAATAATTACATTAAAAACTGATTCCTATATGAAGCATAAGCTCAAGTTTTTAGTGCACTAAGAACATCATCTTAATTTACGTCTCTTAACATACACGGATAAATGAAATGGAATTCGGCTACTCGTCTACCGCATTTCCATCACTATAATCACTACAATCCTCTTAAGAACATTATTAACATATTAATGTAGCGATTAACATCCTTTTAAGTTATCAACGAAATCGATTTACTTGATCATATGAAGATTACAACTTCCTTCTATCAAAATCCATTGTTTTACTTTTGAAGAATTTATTAAAAGCCTAGTTATATCATTGGATACTTGAAATTTTAAAAGTAACTTCATCCCATCTTGTGAAGATCATCTTCAAAGGGTTAACATAATTCTTTCAACAATTTTATTACAAAGGTGTTGGTTTAAGAGGCCAAAAATCATGGTTCCATATTATCTTCAAGAATCAATTGAATGTTCAAGACAAGTTTAATATCTCCCACCTCTAATCATTAAGGATTTCGTCCTTAACATGTTCATAGTGTTGAGACTATAATCAACTTCCAATTATCATGTTATACATCAGGTTTTATGTATATCATTATAAACACAATCACATTATGAAGTTATTTACATCAAGAAGTAACACTAATACCTTTAATGTTAATCTCCACTTAGTTTGAGCATAATTCAATTAACTTATCATGATTACACTAGCTTAAACTAACATTATGTGAAGTATTTATCTACTAACATCATCATAAGCATGGATTAGATATGAGTTAAAGAAAGGCCAACCTCAAAATGAAGAACAACACCAACACTTCAAGGGATACACTTCAATCTCTAACTCTCCAAGTCACCAATCAAGTGCTGAAGCTCCAACACAAGTTAGAAGGGCTAGAAACGGAGTTGGAAGGGAAAGGAATCGTTTTTCTCAGTTGGGAGGTTGAAAGGGTCGAGTAGGAAATGAATGGCAAGTCATACTTTTATAATCTGAACTCGGCATTACGTACGTTAACGAAAGTGGTTAACGTACGTTATAGTCCTTACGTACGTAATCTCATGATCATTACGTACGTAACCAATTTCATCAGATCTTTCTGCCTCAAAACACACAATTCGTTACGTACGTAACTATATAGCTATTACGTATGTAATAGCCGTTGACTTGGCTGTCGCGATCGACTCCCGACCACCTACCCCCGCTCGGCCCCACCCGCCGAAAGGCGGACTGATGGTGGATCTCCCACATTACGTACGTTAACATATGGATGTTACGTACGTAAGGCGACGTACATAGCGTACGTTAAGAAGATAGGTTAACGTAGGTTAAGTGCTATAACAAGCATAAATGGAATTCTCCCAATATCACCCAACAAGTAATATAGTATGAATGACCATGATTCCAACTTAACATAATTCTTCGATATACTTGCTACAACAACACAGATATGGTGTGAAAATACTTAGCTTAAATCAGAAAATACAATATTAAAGGCGAGGGTATTACAGCGACAACTCCATCATTATCACAGAATAGTGATATAGGCAGCTCCGTATTAGGCACCACTTGAGGTTCTTGAACAAACTTCTGCATCCAAAATGCTTCCTTGCTAGCCTCTAAGACAGCTTGGTATTCTGCTTGGTAGGTGGAATCTGCAGTAGAGCTTTGCTTGGAGCTTCTCCAAGAAACTGCTCCTCCATTGAGAGTAAACAAATATCCAAATGTCGACTTAGAGTCGTCCTTGTCTCCTTGAACATCAGAATCGGTGAATCCAAACACCTTCAGTTCTCCACCATCATAAGTAAGAACCATATCTCTAGTTATTCTCAAGTACTTAAGAATATTCTTGACGGCAGTCCAGTGTTCCCTTCCCGGGTTTGCTTGAAAACGACTTACCATACTAACAACATAGGTTATGTCCGATCTCTGTAACACCCCAAATTCTCATAAGGGATGTTATACGCCGTAGAACCTTCACAAGGTCTACCAGGCTAACACAAGACACCAATTCCACAAAAGAATCCCACAAAAACACATTTATCATAATAAGTAGGGCCGTGGCCTCGGCCAAAACATTTTGATTCAATTCTAATAAGACATAGAGTGAAAAATATAATCAATGTCCACGCAGGGGACTTCGCTGACATCAATAACCAAACATACGATTACTCGACTACATCAACCAATAACTGAATCACATAATGAAATATAACACCGACTTGAGCCTCATCATCATGCTGGGCCATCCTTAGCATGCATACCTCGCGCCGGCTCCTCATATCTCTCGATACCTGAAATGCATAAGATGCATTTCCACCATTTAAGGGGTTAGCATTCGAATGGCTAGTGCAAGTACACAATTACACGACATTACATACATACACGATTCGACACAAGCAATCCATTTTAGAAAAAAAAACATTTGCAATCAATATTCCGGAATATCACATTTACATCAAAAAGTATATCATCATGTTTCCACATCACAACTATCCACGCTTGGTAACCCGTGGCCGTACCCATTCGTATCGACCCCCAGAGGCCCCGTCGGACCGTCCCCAGGTGGTAAACCACTTCCGGGGTTGTACCATTAGTATCGGCCCCCAGAGGTCTCGTCGAACCATCCCCGGGTGGAAGAACAACAACACACGCACCCAAGTCCACTTTCGTGGCCGTACCCATTAGTATCGGCTACCAGAGGCCACACATGCCATCCCCGGGTGGAAGAACGACAACAAAATCCATGCAATAACATAATTTACATCATTCGCATCAAAACCGTACACACATAACAGAATGTAATACATGTACTTACCTTGAATAACACGACGTGAAGGAAACAGTGAAAGGAAAGGTTTCGGTCCGAATAATCTTTACAAATACGTTCCAAACACATAACAATATACAACCAACCTCAATATTGTGAAAACATAGGAATTCATCCTAGTTCTACTCGATAGGACAATTCGTCTAACACTACGCGGTCATAATAGATTCTAATCCATGAACGGTGAAAACCTTGAAGTTTAACCCGAAAAAACTAATATGAAATCAAGGGATTACGACTACACAATCGTAATCTAACAACTTATCGAAGCTAAAACGGTTACAAGGGTGAAATCACACCAAAATCCCAAAATCCCCCAAATACTAGGGTTCTAAAAATATACCTCGATTTGAAGGCGAAACCTCGGATGATTCGGTGTTAGAGTGATGATATAATGCTCAAATACACTTCTCCAATGAAGTTTGGGTGGAAATCGGACAAACCCTGGCTAAAAACGTCGCTCCCGTCGCGAAGAAGGTGAAAGGAATGAAAGAAATAAGGAAGAAAACCATTGCCCAGTTTAATATACTGGGTAGCGTTACGGCCGTAATATATGACCCATTACGGCCGTGATGGTGTTCCAGATCCCACTGGACTAATTTCACAACATCGTTACGTCCAGTATGAATGGGACATTACGGCCATAATGCATGCATCCTTACGGCCGTAACTCAGCCCTGAAAGCTGGCCAGCCTGTATTCTGCGAAAATAATGGCTCGACAGCTACCGAAATGAAAATACAAGGGTAGGAGCACTAGATACCCTGAAATTCTCTACTGACGAGTCAATCATCACAACCATCACATACCTCCGGACACCCGAAGGTCGGTATAAAACGATTATTAACAACGACACTCAAAATAATAAGAATTTACAAAACGACTCAACCATTCGAAAATCTAGACGCAAGTCTTGAACGACAATCCAGAAAGTTGTAACATTTCCAGATTTAATAAAAGAACTCGTAAAAGTAAGTAAATGTCATATTAGGACGATATATACGAGAGTCGAGCCTCAACGCGGAAAAGTCACACAATAAGTAAAATCACATAAAGACAACTCTGAAACTCGTCCGGATGATCGTGAATGCAGAACAAAATAGTTTCAGAATTCCCAAACACTTACAAGCGAGTCGTCCAAAAGGTAAAATATACAAAAATGGAAACTACTAAAAATAGAAAGCGCAGATATTACATTCTCTCCCTCTAAAATAAGTTTCGTCCCGAAACTTACAAAGTAAATAACTCGGGGTATCTCGCCTTCATATTGTCCTCGGTTTCCCACTTCGCTTCCTCAGATCCGTGTATCGACCACTGCACTTTAACCAAGGGAATGGTTTTGTGCCTAAGTTGTTTCACCCGATGCTCCAAAATCTGAATAGGTCTTTCCTCAAAGGTAATGTCGGGACCTAACTCAATCTCTCCAAAATCAATAATATGGCTAGGGTCCGGTACATACTTCCGAAGCTGGGACACATGGAACACATTATGCACATGGCTCAAGGACGGTGGTAAACCTAACCGATAGGTAAGCTCTCCAACTCTTTCTAAAATCTCGAACGGTCCAATATATCTCGGGCTAAGTTTACCCTTCTGGCCGAAGCGATAAACTCCCCGAGTCAGCGATACCTTCAGCAAAACATGATCTCCCACCTCAAACTCCAACGGCCGGCGACGCGTGTCGGCATAAGATTTTTGTCGACTCTAGACCATTAACAACCAATCATGAATCAAGGCAATGTTCTCTCTTGTATCAACTACCATATCTGGTTCAGTGCCCGACAATTTAGATGCATCATCCCAACATAACGGCGATCTACACCTCCTCCCGTATAATGCCTCAAATGGAGCCATTCTGATCGAAGCGTGCCAACTATTTTTGTACATGAACTCGATCAACGGCAGGTGTGACTCCCAATCATCTTTCCAATCTAAAGCATAGGCTCTCAACATATCCTCCAGCGTCTGAATCATCTGCTCCGACTGTCCGTCTGTCTGAGGGTGGTAGGATGTGCTGAGTCTCAACTCAGTTCCCAGCGCTCGATGAACAGCCTACCAAAAATGTGATACAAACCAGCCTTCTAGATCCGAAACAATACTCTTAGGAGTCCCATGCAACCTCACGATCTCTGCAATGAATACTCGTGTTAGTCTCTCCGGTCCCCATGTATCCTTAATACCCAGGAAATGAGCAGATTTGGTTAGTCGATCGACAATAACCCAAATCATGTTCATTCTAGTCCGAGTGCTAGGCATACCACTAATAAAATCCATAGAAATGTCTTCCCACTTCCACTCCGGAATAAGAAGTGGTCGTAATAACCCCGCGGGTCACTGATGCTCAATCTTAACCTGCTGACAGGTCAAACACCTCGATACAAACTCGCTAACGTCCGTCTTTAAATTGCTCCACCAGTAGTTGCTCCTTACATCCTTGTACATTTTGCTCGTACTAGGATGTATGGAATAAGGCGTAGCATGAGCTTCTCTCAAGATTTTGTCTCAAATCAATATCATTCGGTACACATAATCTGCCTCGTAACTTCAAAATCCCATCATCCTGAATCAAAAACCCAGGGGCTTTCCCCTTCTTCACGTCCTCCCTCAACTAGACTAAAAACAGATCTTCATACTCTCTCGCCTTGATATCATCAACCAAGGACGAAGTGATTCCTAACGCACATAACTGACCCTGAACTCTCTGAACCCAAACCTTGATATCCTGACAAATCAAATCCCGCTGGATTCTACTTTGAGGTGCGAGTACCTCTAACATCTGTAGAGCCATCGGCTTACGACTCATTGCATCTGCCACTACGTTAGCCTTACCCTGATGGTAAAGAACCTCGAGGTCATAATATTTAATTAACTTCAACCACCTACACTGTCTCATGTTCAACTCATTTTGACTGAAGATGTACTTCAGACTCTTGTGATCCATAAAAATATTACACGACGACCCATAGAGATTGCCTCTAGATTTTTAAAGCGAAGACAACCGTAGCTAACTGTAAATCATGCGTAGGGTAATTTGCTTCGTAAGGTTTTAACTGACGGGACGCATAAGCAATAACCCTATCTCTCTGTATCAAAACACATCCGAGCCCCAGGCCCAAAGCATCACTATACACCACAAAATCCTCGTTCCCCTGAGGCAAGGCAAAAACTGGTGCGGTAGTCAACCGTCTCTTCAACTCATCAAAACTATCTTGCCTGTCTGCAGTCCACTCGAACTTCTGAGTCTTTTGGAGTAACTGGGTGATTGGACTAGTGATCTTAGAAAATCCTTCAATGAATCTACAGTAATAGCCTGCAAGTCCCAGAAAACTCCTCACTTCCTTCACATTCTTAGGCGGTTCCCATGCCGTCACTGCCTCTATATTCTGCGGATCTACCTTAACTCCCTCCGCTGAAATCACGTGACCGAGGAATATCACTTCCTTGAGCCAAAACTCACACTTAGAGAACTTCGCGTACAATTGTTCAGCTCTCAAAATGTCTAACACAATCCGGATATGTAAAGCGTGCTCCTCCTGACTTCGGGAATAGATAAGAATGTCTTTGATAAAGACGACTATGAATTTGTCCAGATACTCAATAAAAACTTTGTTCATCAACTACATGAACACCGTTGGGGCATTGGTTATCCCGAAAGGCATAACCACAAACTCGTAATGGCCATATCTCGTCCGAAAAGCAGCTTTCGGTATATCACTGTCCTGAATCCTCAACTGGTAATAGCCCGATCGTAAATCAATCTTCGAAAAGACTATTGCTCCCTGAAGCTGATCAAACAAGTCGTCGATCCGGGGCAAAGGGTACTTGTTTTTTATGGTCAACTTGTTTAATTCTCGATAGTCGATGCATAGACGAAGCGATCCATCCTTCTTCTTAACAAAAAGCACAGGCGCACCCTAAGGCGATGCACTCGGTCGAATATACCCTTTATCTAGCAATTCCCCCAACTGTTTCTTCAACTCCAAAATCTCCGATGGTGCCATATGATACGGTGCTCGAGAAATAGGATCCGCATTTGGCTCTAGATCAATAGGATACTCCACTTCCCTCTGTGGTGGTAATCCCGGCAAGTCATCCGGAAATACGTCAGGATACTCATTCACAACTGGAATCGACGACATGTCAATCCCACCATCCTACGCCTTCAAAGCGTAACACCAGTAGCCTACACAACCCTGGTTCAAAAGTTTCATCGCCTTCAAGGCGCTAATCACATTTTCCGATCTACCCGGCCTACAACCAACATCTGTATGTTTCGTGCCATCCCTGGCCACTATTGAGATAGTACGAGTCCGGTAGTTCATGATAGCACCGTGACGATCCAACCAATCGTCCCCGAGGATCAAATCTTCACCCTTAAGGTCTACAATAATAAGGTTCGAGGGCCAATTCCGGCTCCCGATCCTCACTGGGCAATATCTAACTTCCCGGTTACCAACCATATGATCCCCACTAGGCATACCCACTACGAATGGTTCACACTCAAACAAGCAGTCAATACCGATACGACATACATAATCTGAAGCAATAAAAGAGTGAGTAGCACCCAAATCAACAAGCACCGAAACTGGATGAGAAAGGATCTGAGTGGTACCTGATGCCACTGGAGCGTCTGTCTCCTCTATATGTCTCATCTGATATAAACGGGGGTGAACTAAGCCCGAACTCGATACCGCACGGCGATCCGGTTGACCCCGACCCCTACCACGGCCCGAACTCTGAGGAACACGAGTAATTAGAGTCTTCTGATCAATACTGTGCTCTTTCTGAACAGCAGTGGTAGTCGGAGCTCTGGCGGCCCTGGTAGCCCTCTCGCAATGAACTGCCCGATGCCCGGTCTGTCCGCAAGTGAAGCAAGTAACTAACGGAAATGACAATCCTTTATCGCATGTTCATACTGACTGTAATTAAAACAAACTCTGTCTCAAGGTGTAAGGGGCTGGACTGAATGGTTACTCTGAGACCCTCCAGCCTGGTGAAACGGATTCTTCCCAAATATAGGAGCAGACTGAGACCTCGAAAATAGACCACCCTTACCAGCCGAGAAACTGTCAGTAGCCTTCTATTTCTTAGCCTCGGAACCCAACTCTGACTCTGGGACTGCATCTCAATCGCTAGAGCACGATCCTAGTATTATTTCAATGTGGCACACATGATTGGTGCCATGCTCTGCCTCATATGCGGCTTCATATGCATATTGAATAGCGAATTTTATCGGCCTCGGTCCTCACCTGTTCTTTCACATAGCTCAACTGCTGATTATAGGTGAAGATGGCCTGAGAGATCGGTACATCCTGGGGCATAGCAGTGAATGACTCCACAATACTACGCTCCCGAACGGGAGGTGGACAGTATTCTGCTTCCATAGCAGTCTTAAATTCCTCCGAAGTGGCTAGACGGTCTCTGGGCGCCGCAGCCTCCCACCATTCCGCAGCTTCCTTATCCAGGAGGTACTAAGCAATATGTACCCTCCTGTCATCGGGACAAGCTACGGCATAGAAAGTCCCGCCCATCTGAAAAAGCCAATTCTCCCAACCGAGGGAGTCAGTAGAATCAGTGAATCTAGGGGGGTTCATCTTGGTCACTTTCTGAAGCCACTTACTAGCTTCATCCTCTGGAGTCGGAGGAGGATTCTGACGTCCAGCCTGAGCTATCTGAGCGAGCTGAGCTACCAACTGCTGAAGTATAGCAGTATCCCCGGCATCGACATTATTACCCGACGGTTGATCCTAACTGACTGACAAATCCTGCTGCCAGTCAGAACTCAGAGGTAGAGTGTTCGGCACTGAATGAGAGGCCGAGTCTGCAGAGGACTGAGAACGAGGAACTTCCTCACTATTAGCACCACGACCACTGCCTCGACCGCACCCCCTAGATGGTCTACCGTGACCTTTCAACATACCGAAGAAGAGAATTGAGAAGAACAAGATCAGAAAAATTCACAGTTTACAAGGTTGGTACCACATTCCACAATTCCAATATATGCAAGGAGATGAATTACAGAAATATAAGAGTTCGAGGAGACTTACAGCCACGGGTCACACGAAGAGATGGTAGCACGATGATATTAGGCTCAACGACTGACTCTAACGACACGACTAACAGATCCAAAATTAACCAACAGCCTAGGCATTCATAACCTAAGGCTCCGATACCATAAATGTATCACCCCCAATTCTCATAAGGGATGTTACACGCCGTAGAACCTTCACAAGGTCTACCAGGCTAACACAAGACACCAATTCCACAAAAACACATTTATCATAATAAGTAGGGTCGTGGCCTTGGCCAAAACATTTTGATTCAATTCTAATAAGACATAGAGTGAAAAATATAATCAATGCCCACGCAGGGGACTTCTCCGACATCAATAACCAAACATACGATTACTCGACTACATCAACCAATAACTGAATCACATAATGAAAGAAAACACCAACTGGATGTTGGAGTGATATTGATATTTGCGCCGTCTGTGCGGAAGAGTAAATTAAATGCGGAAATTAAATGACACGCAGATTTATAGAGGTTCGGCCAAACGTGCCTACGTCCTCTCTCGATGTATCTTTTTCAATAGGCTAAAGATCAAAGCCTCTACACCTCTCTTCTATCGGTCGAGGGATTACCGTTACAAGCTCATCTTCTATCGGTCCGAGTAAAACCGTTTTTCCTTTTCTATTGGATAAGGAATCAACCACTCTTACTTTCTATTTTTACTAGATATACCTCACTAAGATATCGATTGTGATTCTAACGATGCCGGATCCTTGATCCTAATAACACCAAATCCAATCGTATCTTTTCTTTTTATCACTCGTGTATGATTTTGTGTATAACACTCAATCACTCTAATTTAAGCTCAAGAACAACAGCTATAATGTTTACAATGATATCTCAAGTGTATATGAATTGCTCAATGTTGTTGTGTGGAATGATACCAACTTATTTGGTAATTATAGCCTTCTTCCACAAACTAGCCGTTACTGCCAGTTGATATTAGTGTGTGCTAGTCTGACTTCCTTAGCGTGCGCTATCGCGTATATTTGCCTTAGCATACGTTATGTACTGTTATGTACGTTAACTTCTTCCATTTTCAGTCCAGTGGCTTCTGTCCTTCACCGTTAGCGTGCGCTAACACTTTCTTGTAGCGTGCGCTAATCATGCATCATTGCATGTGTCATATATCTGTTAATACTTTTTTGACTTGTAGCAGATTCTCCCCAACGGATTGATTGACTTAATTCAAACTGATATTTAGCGTGCGCTAAATATCATCTCGTGCGTGCGCTAAGATTACTTAAGTGCATACGTCATTCTGTGTTTGAATCTCTTCACAACGGTAATATTGGCTCGATAGCGTGCGTTAATCCTTATGTGTAGCGTGCGCTATCCTCATCAGGTAACTTCACTTCAGGTTACTTCGAACTCATCTGATCTATAGGTGGGACCCGTTAGCGCACTAACTTGTATGTCTAGCGTGCACTAGCTTTGTATTTTGTCCAGCTTTTTGCATCTTCGATTCCTTCGTCGTTTTGCTTCGCCTCTTTGTTGTTTTGTTTTGTTTAGCAACTTAATCATCAAAACACTATTTATTAATATGTGGAATAAATATTCCAACAATCTCCCCCTTTTTGATGATTACAAAACAACCCTTTGAATTGGATAGAACCTGCAAAATAAAATTATATATATATATGTACGTTTCAAAGTTTTTGACTTTGATCGTTTCGTTAGTTTCACCCATCCTTTTTCTTTTTCTGTCATTTTCAACTTCTTCGTTTTTCATTTTTCAACTCCTTCGTTTCTCCCCCTTTTTGTATGCTTTCTTCTCTTTTTCGACTTCTTCGATTTTTATTATTTTCTCCTCCTTTTTATTTTTTATTTTTCTCGTCATATCTTTCATGACGCTTTATCCGATTCAAGTTCTTCTCCCCCTTTTGTATTCAGAAAAAAGTGTAAAAAATATAAAGAATACCAATTTGAATATATAAAGAAAATATGCATGAAAAAATATGCAATAATAGGTAATATCTCCCCCTGAAAATATTGTCTCCCCCTTTATAAAATATCAAAAATTAATTTTTGGGGATCCAACCGAAAGTCGGTTTTTCTTTCGAGACATAGACGATGATTGAAACAATTGTTCCTTTAGGAACCTAATTTTTCTTAACCTTAATCGTCCGTCTTGGGCTTTTGCAGTTTGAAATATGGTGCCCAATTTTCAAATATTTTTCACACCGGGGTATTTTGAAATTAACGGATTTATTTTTAGAATATGGTTTGAATCCTAACCCCTCTTTATTTAATGTGTATTTTTGAACCGAGAGCATAATTTCAAATTTCTCGTTTCCGAGAGAAAATTTCTTCGTTAAATTTTTGAGCTCGGGTTGAATTTTAACAAGATCATTCTTTAAAATATTCTCGTTTGCAATGCATTCTGAATGATCGATTTCAATAAATTTTCCTTTTTCAAGAATTTTGGAATTTTCATTTTCCAATGATTTATTTTTAGTTTGAAGGGATTTGATTTCTTTTAAAGCATTTTGATAATCGGTATGTAATAACTCGAATACTTCAAAAAGTTCGTCGTAAGAATTACTTATTTGACTTTCGACGTCGCTATCGTTGAATGAATTCCGGGCCATAAATGCAAGGTTATTTTGATCGATGAAGTCTTCATCAGGATCTTCGTCACTCGATGTTGCAACTAAGACCTCCTTGGGTTTAACCCGACAATTCTTAACAAAGTGGCCTGGTTTACCACATAATCGACAGGTGTTTTGGAATTTCTTAGATTCGCCCGCTTGAATGTCTCTCTTCCTCTGGTTTAATAAGTGTTGGAACTTATTAATATTCGTGGCATAATATGCCGATTCTTCGTCGCTTTCATCCACCGAGATTTCTTCTTTCTTTCTCGACATTTTAGCCTTCATGGCTATCGACCTCTCATTCGGTTTTGGTTTGGCATTCCGAGATTTTAGAACAATCTCGTAGTTGATAAGAGAACCAACGAGAGCACTAAAATCAAGAGTATTTAAATCCTTTGATTCCATTATAGCCGTGACCGTACCGTCCCATTCTCGAGGTAGTGATCGGAGAATTTTCTTTACTTTCTCACTACTCGAAAGTGGTTGCCCGAAACATGCTAATCCATTAGTAATAACCAAAAAATGGTCAAGCATTATCTTGATGGATTCATCGTCCTTCATTTGGAATAATTCGTACTCGTTAAAGAGCATGTTTATCTTCATCTCCTTGACTTGAGATGTACCTTCGTGTGTTACCTCAAGCATTTTCCAAATTTCTTTGGCACTATCACACGATGATATCCAGTTGTGTTCTTCCGGATTTAAGGCACAATATAAGAGTTGAGTTGCCTTACAATTGTAGTGGTCATTTTTTCAATCGGAATCGTCATATTCTTCGAAAGTTTTAAGCGTACCATTGGAATTTGTCAGAATTTACGGACCAAGACAAATCACCTTCCAAAGGTCGATGTCATATGCTCGAATGAATATAGACATCTTCTTATTCCACGTCATGAAGTTTGAGCCATCAAAAAATGGTGGTCGGTTGAGAGCAAGGCCTTCGACGGGAGCAAGTTGAAACGCCATTGGATCTTTTCTCCTCGGATGTAAAGCCGCATATAGGAGTACCTCTCTGATACCAATTGTTGGAGTGATATCGATATTTGCGCCGTTTGTGCGGAAGCATAAATTAAATGCGGAAATTAAATGACACGCAGATTTATAGAGGTTTGGCCAAACGTGCCTACGTCCTTTCTGGATGTATCTTTTTCAATAGGGTAAAGATCAAAACCTCTGCACCTCTCTTCTATCGGTCGAGGGATTAGCGTTACAAGCTCGTCTTCTATCGGTCCGAGTAAAAACGTTTTTCCTTTTCTATTAGATAAGGAATCAACCACTCTAGCTTTCTATTAGTACTAGATAGACCTCACTAAGATAGCGATTGCGATTCTAACAATGCCGGATCCTTGATCCTAATAACACTGAATCCAATCATATCTTTTCTTTTTCTCACTCGTGTATGATTTTGTGTATAACACTCAATCACTCTAATTTAAGCTCAAGAACAACAACAATAATGTTTACAATGATATCTCAAGTGTATATGAATTTCTCAATATTGTTGTGTGGAATGATACCAACTAATTTGGTATTTATAGCCTTCTTCCACAAACTAGCCGTTACTGCCAGTTGATATTAGCTTGCGCTAGGCTGACTTCCTTAGCGTGCGCTATCGCGTATATTTGCCTTAGCATACATTATGTACTTTTACGTACGTTAACGTCTTCCATTTTCAGTCCAGTGGCTTCTGTCCTTCACCGTTAGCGTGCGCTAACACTTTCTTGTAGCGTGCGCTAATCATGCATCATTGCATGTGTCATATATCCATTAATACTTTTTGACTTGTAGCATATTCTCCCCAACGGATTGATTGACTTAATTCAAACTGATATTTAGCGTGCGCTAAATATCATCTCTTGCGTGCGCTAAGCTTACTTCAGTACATACGTCATTCTGTGTTTGAATCTCTTCACAATGGTAATATTGGCTCGATAGCGTGCGTTAATCCTTATGTGTAGCGTGCATTATCCTCATCAGGTAACTTCACTTCAGGTTACTTCGAACTCGTCTGATTTGAAGCCGGGACCCATTAGCAAGCGCTAATTAGTATGTCTAGCATGCGCTAGCTTTGTATTTTGTCCAGCTTTTTGCATCTTCGATTCCTTCGTCGTTTTGCTTCGCCTCTTTATTGTTTTGTTTTGTTAGCAACTTAATCATCAAAACACTATTTACTAATATGTGGAATAAATATTCCAACACTCGAGCCCCATCATCATGCTGGGCCATCCCTAGCATGCATACCCCGTGTCGGCTTCTCATCTCTCCCGATACCTGAAATGCATAAGACGCATTTTCCCCTTTTAAGGGGTTAGCACTCGAATAGCTAGTGTAAGTACATAATTACACTACATTATATACATACAAGATTCGACATAAGCAATCCATTTTAGAAAAAAAATTTGCAATCAATATTCCGGAATATCACATTTACATCAAAACAGTATATCATCATGTTTCCACATCACAACTATCCACGCTTGGTAACCAATGGCCGTACCCATTAGTATCGACCCCCAGAGGCCCTGTCGGACCGTCTGCGGGTGGGAAACCATTTCCGCGGCCGTACCCATTAGTATCGGCCCCCAGAGGTCCCGTCGAACCATCCCCGGGTGGAAGAACAACAACACACACACACCCAAGTCCACTTTCGTGGCCGTACCCATTAGTATCGCCCCCCAGAGGCCACACATGACATCCCCGGGTGGAAGAACGACAACAACATCCATGCAATAACACAATTTACATCATTCGCATTAAAACCGTACACACATAACATAATGTAATACATGTACTTGCCTTGAATAACACGACGTGAAGGAAACGGTGAAAGGAAAGGTTTCGGTCCGAATAATCTTCAAAAATACATTTCTAACACAATAACGATATACAACCAACCTCACCGTTGTGAAAACATAGGAACTCATCCTAGTTCTACACGATGGGACAATTCGTCGAACACTACGCGATCATAATAGATTCTAATCTATGAACGGTGAAAACCTTGAAGTTTAATCCGAAAAAACTAATATGAAAGCAAGGGATTACGACTACACAATCATAATATAACAACTTATCGAAGCTAAAACAGTTACAAGGGTGAAATCACACCAAAACCCCGAAATCCCCCAAATACTAGGGTTCTAACTATATACCTCGATTTGAAGGCGAAACCTCGGATGATTCGGTGTTAGAGTGATGATACAATGCTCAAATACACTTCTCTAATGAAGTTTGGGTGGAAATCGGACAAACCCTGGCTAAAAACATCGCTCCCGTCGCGAAGAAGGTGAAAGGAATGAAAGAAATAAGGAAGAAAACCGCTGCCCAGTTTAATATACTGGGTAGCGTTACGGCCGTAATATGTGACCCATTACGGCCGTAATGGTGTTACAGATCCCACTGGACTAATTTCACAACATCATTATGGCCGCTACGAAGCGGACATTATGGCCATAATGTGTAGAGGTTTACGGTCATAATGCATGCAACCTTACGGCCGTAACTCAGCCCTGAAAGCTGGCCAGCCTGCATTCTGAGAAAATAATGGCTCGACAACCACCGGAATGAAAATACAAGGGTAGGAGCACTAGATACCCTGAAATTCTCTACTGACGAGTCAATCATCACAACCATCACATACCTCCGGCCACCCGAAAGTCGGCATAAAATGAGTATTAACAACGACACTCAAAATAATAAGAATTTACAAAACGACTCAACCATTCGAAAATCTAGAATCAAGTCTTGAACGACAACCCAAAAGGTTGTAACATTTCCAGATTTAATAAAGGAACTCGTAAATGTCATATTAGGACGATATATACGAGAGTCGAGCCTCAACGCAGAACAGTCACACAATAAGTAAAATCACATAAAGACAACTCCGAAACTCGTCCGGATGATCGTGAATGCAGAACAAAATAGTTTCAGAATTCCCCAAAACTTACAAGCGAGTCGTCCGAAAGGTAAAATATACAAAAATGGAAACTACTAAAAATAGAAAGCTCGGATATTACAGTGTCGTGCACAACATAGCGTACATGAGGCTACCTACTGCTGAGGTATAGGGCACCTTACTCATCTCTCTTTTGTCTTCCTCACTTTGAGGACACATTTTCTTGGTGAGATGAATTCCATGTCGCATGGGAAGGAACCCTCTTTTAGATTCATCCATCTTGAATCTTCTCAGGTTCTTATCTGTAACACCCCCGATATATTTAGGAATATTACAGTGCCGTAAATCCTTTACATAAGAATTCACAAGGCTGAAGAAATGATAAGACAATAACAGATACCAACATATAAATGTATTTGAAATAAAATACAACAGTTCGGGCTAATACCGAGAATACAAATATCCAAAGGAAGAATATTAATACATCACCAAATCTAATCATCATAAACGACGACGTACTCGAGTACTTATTAAAAACAACATAAACAACAGACAATTAAACCCGGCCAGAACTCACTCTGCACCCTCGTTGTCATGCAGCTCCAGTGGTTGTTTTCCCGCTCTCCTGGATCCTGAACATAAACAAATGTTCACCCCCGAAGGGGTTAGCACAATGATGCTAGTACAAGTACCACAACATATTATTCAACATTTCACGAAGAATAATAATAACATAAATGACAAAATACCAACGAGTCTTCTCCTACGAGAAACTCATAAATAACATACACAAATGATAATCATAACATGATATCACAACATACACATGGTAATTCCGATGATCCAGCGTTCACTGCCTAGAACCCACGATAATCCCGTCAGACCAACCCATGGTGGAAAAACTCGCCCAATGATCCAGCATACGCTAGCATAGATCCCCCGATTATCCCGTCGGACCAACAAGAGGTGGACATACAACAACGAAATATATGCACAACAATATGTATAACATCAATACATAAAACAATTAAGGTACTCGCCTTGATTCGATGACAAGAATACACTTCCACAAATCTGAAAACACTCGAAACTCGAACCTTAAACAAAAGAAATAATATAAAGTTCATCTCACATCGTACGAACATCTAACAATCCAAATTACGGTCGAAAGTTCATAAAACATATCCTGCCTGTCTGCGTAGCGTACGTTATGTATCCAACGTAACGTATGTTAAGGCTACTCGATAGCGTACGTAAACTATGAAGTCTAGCGTACGCTAATCATACATTGAAAATATCTTCTCTGATCAGTTAACTAACTCGTCTGATGATATAACGTATGTTATGTACTAAACGTTGCGTACGTTAATTCTGACCGTTAGCGTACGTAAGTTACAGGGACTAGCGTACGCTAAACACATATGACAATTTCTCACTGAACAGATGACTGTTTCGGTTGGTGATGAAGCGTACGAAATCTTCAGTGATTAACGTACGTTACCCTTCCACATATCATGCTCATACAATTATGAATGATCTTACGGATTCAAACATCTTCGAATTCAAGGATATGTATATCATCACAATACTTACATTCAATCTCGATTATCATTCTCATGTGAAGTTCGGGTCATCTAAGGTTGATGCACTTGTTTCCAATATCCTCATTACATTCAAACTTTATCTTAAAGATGAACTAACCAATCCAACTTATAAGAAAGGATACAACTTTTGATGATTCTATCATAAGTCCATTTAGCAAAGGTGGCATCAACACTAAGTCTATGATCAATATGACGATAACATTCGATACGGATTATCAATCTCAGAACACTATTCTCATCATTTGACATAACAAGATTCCCACTATAATGTTTCCAACAATGATAACTCAATCATAATCATCCCAACTTCTAACATAATATTAGGTTGCATAAGACGTCTATGTGATCTACTATTCTCGGTAGTATGATCATAACATCCTTAAGAACATGAATCCGAGGTTGTAGATAGCATTAACATACCTTAAGATGAAGAAACACCAAGACAATAGGTAGAATCCAACTCCGATTGCTTGTGTGTCAATCCAAAATGATTCTCCACTTCAATGATCAAGCATAAGTGATATCCAATCTTCAAAGATAGAGTATGGATGGCCTATGGATGTTTATGAAAAAGGGGAGGCTCTCTGGACTGAAGGATAAGTGAAGAAAACGTAAACAACATAACATGGGGTGCTGTCCCTTTTATAATGTTTCTGTCATTACGTAAGTTAACCTTCCATGCATAATGTACGTTAGCTGTTTAGCATACGCTACCCTGATGTACTTAGCGTACGCTAATGAGCGTTGAATCTAAAACTGTCCAGGTTCACCCGCGGGAATCTTATCCGGACCCATGCCCGGCTGGCGCATGTGCTAGCCGCCTAACTCAATTATTGACTGCCTAACGTACGCTACGCCATCCTTCGTGGAGTACGCTATTCTTGTCAATATAACGTATGCTAAGCTTTCCTCCTAACGTATGTTAACACGTATTTGCATGAAAAATTTACGTGATGATATTATCATACACAAGGATACAAATACGAGAAATATCATACTTCGATTATTGATATCACAAATTCGAATAATACAGGGTTCAATTACAGATGAAATACTCAGTAATTAATCCGAATATTACATGCTCTCCTTCTAAAAAGGAGTTTCGTCCCAAAACTCAAGACGAAAATAACTCTGGATATCTAGACCTCATGCTATCTTCTGTTTCCCAAGTGGCTTCTTCCACTCCATGGCGTGACCACTGAACCTTGACCAAAGTGATCGGTTTGTTCCTCAATTATTTAACTCGACTCTCGAGTATCCTGATCGGTCTCTCTTCAAACGTGCCATCCTGAGCGACTTCGATCTCGCCGAAATCAATGACATGACTAGGATCTGGTATATACTTCCGTAACTAGGATACGTGGAATACGTTATGAACATGGCTCAATGACGGCGTTAATGCCAACCTGTATGCCAACTCTCCAACTCTCTCAAGAATTTCGAATGGTCCGTATATCTCAGACTCAACTTCCCTTTTCTTCCGAAATGAAAGATTCCCCGAGTAGGAGAAACCTTTAAAAGTACGTGATCTCCAGTACTGAACTCTAATGGGCGACGGCGTACGTCTGCGTAAGATTTCTATCTACTCTGGGCGGTCAACAGTCTTCCACGAATCAAGGCTATCTTCTCTCATGTCTGTACGATCAATTTCGGTTCCGTCCCGATCAAGTCTGATGAATCATCCCAACATAGGGGCGATCTGCATCTCCTCCCGTATAATGCCTCAAACGGTGCCATCTTAATGGAAGCATGCCAACTATTGTGGTGAATTCAATCAACGGTAGATGAAATTCCCAATCAGTTTACCAATCTAAGGCACAAGCCCTCATCATGTCTTCTACCGTTTGAATAGTCCTCTCGGATTGTTCGTCTGTCTGCGGATATCATACTTTGGTTCCCAAGGCTTTATGAACTGCTTTCCAAAAATGAGACACAAAGCACTTCGATCCCTAGAATATAGGAAGCTTCTCCCAAGTCTTTCATGGAGAACATTTTAGAAAACTAAGCTTTCACAGTGTTGAGCATTGCTACGTTATTTCCCATAAGTAGAATATCATCTACATATAGTATTAAGAATGTAATGTTGCTCCCACTGACCTTTTTGTAACCAGATGGATCCTCCTCATTTTGCACGAAATCAAAGTCCTTGACTGCTTCGTCAGATCGAAGGTTCCAACTCCGAGAAGCTTGCTTTAGCCCATAAATGGCTCGTTGCAGCTTACACACCTTATGAATATTAGCTTTGGACATAAAACCCTTAGGCTGTTCCATATAGATTTCCTCCTCGAGGTATCCATTTAGAAAATCCGTTTTGACGTCCATTTGCCATATTTCATAATCATAATGGGCAGCAATGGCAAGCATCATGCGAATCGAATTGATCATGGCTACAGGCGAGAAGGTATCATTATAATCGGTCCCTTCCCTTTGGGTATAACCCTTTGCCACAAGCTTGGTCTTGTAGGCGCCAACCTTGCCATCCCCATCAGTCTTCCTCTTATAGATCCATTTACTTCTAATAAGATTCATGCCAGTTGTTAGATCTACTAGAGTCCAGACATGATTGGCATGCATCGAGTCTATTTCAGTTTCCTACCTTCTTGCCATTTATCGGAGTCCACATCCACTATCGCTTGGTCATAGGTGACAGGGTCGTCCTCATGGATATCAAGAACGTCATGTAGTCTCAGTTCCTCTACATGCATATAGCCCTACCTCTCATGTAAGTGAGACACCCTATTAGACCTTCGAAGTGGAGGTTGTGTTACAATAGGTTCGGTTCGTGATCCCTGATCAGATGTCTCCTCAGGACTTTCATTATGCTATTCTAATGAGATATTTCTACCCGAGCCACCTTCCTTAATGAATTCATCCTCGTGCGCTTGTAAAGCCACAATGACTCTATGGTCTTCTGGCATGTAGAATAGATAACCTATCGAGTCCTCTGGGTATCCAATGAAACATCCCTTGATGTACCTCGCTTGCATTTTGTCCACCTTAGCCTTCTTGACATAGGATGGACATCCCCAAATCCTTATGTGATTGACTTGGTTTCTTACCCTTCCACATCTCATGCAGAGTGATAGGAATGGATTTGGAAGGACATCTATTAAGGATATAGGCAGCGGTTAGTAAGGCATACCCCATAGGTAAATTGGTAAATCAGTGTAATCCAATATGGAGTGGACCATGTCCAACAAAGTCCGATTTCTCCTTTATGAAACACCATTTAACTATGGGGTTCCTGGCGGCGTGAATTGTGAAACTATTCCATGTTCCTTAAGGAACTCATCAAAATATGTGCTCATATATTCACCACCTCGGTCCGACCAAAGTGCTTTGATATGACATCCAGTCTGTTTTTCAACTAGGGCCTTAAATTCCTTGAATTTAGTAAAGGCTTCGGATTTATGTTTCATCAAGTACAAAATCCCATACCTAGTATGATCATTTGTGAACGTTATGAAATATTTATATCCATCTCGGGCTGCTTCCAAAGCACCACAAACATCGGTATGTATCAACCCAAGTTTCTCAGCAGCCCTTTCAAATGTCCCTATGAAGGGGGACTTAGTCATCTTGCCTCTAAGGCAGGATTCACAAGTTGGATAGGGTTCTTCACCTAATGTACTTAAAAGTCCATCTTTTTCCATTTTGTGAACCTTGGTCTGATCAACATGACCAAGTCTAAGGTGCCACTTAAGATCTTGATTAGTATCATGCCTGTCCCGTTTCTAGTTATAGTGCTCACTGCTGATTTATTTTGTAAGTTCAGATGATATAAACCATTCAACAATGTAGCTGTGCCAACTAATTTATTTCGAAAATAAATTTTACAACTACCATTGCCAATGAAGAAAGAAAATACTTTTCGGTCCCAGACTAGAATGGATACAATGTTTTTATGCCACTTGGGCAAAACCAGTACTTCATCTAACGTCAAAATAAAACTAGATTCCAAACCCAGTAGGAGTAATCCAATACCGGTTGCCTCAACTCTTTGTACGCTTCCGACAGTGATCATCACTTCCCCAACTTCAAGCTGCCTACTTCGTTCCAGATCCTGATTCATAGTACAAATATGAGAAGTAGCACATGAATCCATAATCCATGAAGCAGAATATACGTTAGCAGAACAATTGGTTTCAAAAAGAAAAAGTTACGTACCTGATGCGCCATTGATCTTGGTACAAGTCCTACGCCAGTTTCCCAGCTCACCGCATTTAAGACATTTGTCCGTAGGTTTGGGACCGCCTACCTTCTGAACCTTTAGGGCCTTGTCCTTGCCTTTCTGCACCCCTTTCTTGGGTTTATACTGCTCGTAGGTCTTTTTCTTCTTGTTCTTGGACCTCTGAGGCCCAGAAGAAATCACAAGAGAAGCCTCCCTCGGCTTAGTCTTCATGTTGGACTATGCTGTCACCAATTTATTCATTAGCCCAGCTAATGTGCATGAAATCTCATTACAGTTCATTACAAACTGCACAAAGGAGTCACGCAGTAATTGAAGGATGAGATCAATATGAAGGGATAAATTCATATGAAAGTTGAGCAGCTCGAGCCTCTCAATCATATATATCATCTTGAGGACCTGGTCTCCCACTTTCTTTCATCACAACACTGAATAACTATTTCGATGTCTCATATCTAGCAGTCCTACTGTGCTCTCCATAAATTTCGGTCAAGTGTGCGAGAATCCGCCCATCAGAAGTTATTTTCTCGTTCGCTCTCTGCAGCTCATTTGTCATTGAGCCCATCATAAAGCCACGGACCAGCACATCATCCTTGACCCATTTTTCATGGACGTCAATTTCTTCCTAATTACCCCTAGTCCGGACTGGAGTCGGTGGAATGTCCGCCTCTAAGACGTATCCCAGAGACTCCATGCTGAGTACAATCATCAGATTCCGCAACCATTCACAAAGTTGGGGCCAGTTAGGAGATTTTTTCAAGTATTATTGCAAGTGGGTTCTTTGCCATTTTTAGAGAGATATAGTTTCGTTTCTCTGCATTGATTTAGACGAGATAGAATTAAGGGCTTGTACAATTCTTGTCTCGGCTCCCACTAATTTTATCGGAATTTACACACTCCCATGTTATAACTCGGAAGTCATGGTTAGATCGACTTATTAGTGGTGATCGAGTTCTTTACAAATTTTAACAGACGCAACCTGTCAGATTTCTTGCCTATTAGTTTCTGTAAAGTGGTGTCCAACAGCAATCCGCCTAACGGATGATTCGATCTTCTTTTACCCCTAGTCTTCATGCCCTCAACCTATCAGGTTTCTTGGCAATCCAGGCTATCTAAGTTGTTGACCATTTGAATCTCGCCCGGCAACCTATCAGGTTTCTGTTAGGGTTGTATACGTCAAAGCATACTTTATCCTTGTATTACCTAATTTCCCGGTCTTTATATATGAGAATATTTAATTCATTTATCACATGTTTTGCATATTTATTCACGTTATGTTTATGCAAATGTAGTCTAAATTACTTTATATTGTAAATAATATAGTGTGTTGTGTCACACAGAAGATCACATTATCGGTTCTTTATATAGTAATATTTAGTTCACAACCTATATAACATTAGACCGTTATGTGAGAGATTGTAGTATATGCTTGAAATTGGTTGGTCTTGACCATTAGCATATATTAGCGTATTCGGTATTCGTTGAACAGGATCGAGGTGAGATAGATTCTTCTGTACTGACTATAAGAAGAACGTACATCTCGGACAATTATTATTTCTTAATTCTAGTTATTAATATTTAATTATATAAATTTAATATTTATTGCTTTGATTTATCATGGGTGAGAGCCACAATGATTGACTCAATATACTCGATATTTTGGGCAATATTATTATTTATATGATAATTAATATTATAGCTAGAAATCGTGTCCCGACCAGTCGGGTTGATCATGTCCCTTGAGGAACTCGAAAGGATTATTATATTAAATCCTGCAGGTGGAATTAATTTTCCGATATAATAATAAAGGTCGAGTGGTATACTCATGTTTAATATATTAATTAATTAAAAGCTGCCAGTAGCTTAAATTAATTAATGGACATGGAATATCTTAAATACGGGAAATAATTAATTCAAAAAGGAGCCCAATTTCGTAATTTGGGGTTTTGGTAGGAAGTGCAATATCAACCTTTTGGTGGACTAAGTTGATATTAATAGAGTCTTAATATTAGGAAAAGAGTCCTAATATTGGAAAGAATATATCTATTGGGAGTCCTTACCATATCCTCCTTAAGGTCCCTAGAGTAGCCCAAAACACCTATAAATAGGTAACATGGGGTGGCCGATTTTTCAACAATTCTTGAGCCAATAATTTTGATTTTGTGTGTGTTTTAATTGTGGATCTTGACTTGTGTCTTGGATTCCACAATTTAGTTAACACAATATTTTTCTAAAATACCACAAATATTAAAGAAAAATAGAGAGAAAATCGAAAGGATTTTTGGAAGAATAATTTCGGCCGATCCCTTTGCTGTCCAAGTTTGATCCGGTAGATTGTTGCCCACACGACATCCGGACATAAGCGGGATATACTCTAGAAGATCTTGAAGTAGAAATACAAGAAGATCGGAGAGGAACACAAAGCGGGGACAAATCGACCAAAAGGGAATTTCTACCATTTCGCGTCAAAGGTATAAATTACCGACTCCCATGCATAAATATGTGTATTTAATTGTTTATTAATCTGTTTAGTTAATTAGTTGACAACCCTAAATAGATCCGATTTTTATGTTGGTTAGTTTATATAAACCCTTTCTTAAAATAATTTCCACCAAGTCGCTTCCGCTGCGTTTTATATTCCAATAGTTTCTAGGGAAAAATTTATCACCAACCGAAGGCATCTAATACACTCAAGAATTTATCAATCTCTACCAAATGTACTACCCCGATAACTCGGAAGCACAGCACACCGGCTCGAGTATCAATTTTCTATGAGTTTGATGGAGGGTAGGAAACCTCGTAACCTTTTCAAACTTAGACTGTTTGTTTGTCGGAAGAATTTCGCGATTAATGTTACACTTTGCACATTAATTCAATTATAAGCACGTTTGTGTTTGTCAATCATTCAAAATGAAAAACTGTAAAAAGCAACCTAGTTACTACCAATATATAGCTCATGAATTTTTTCCTAAGTACTGAGTCAAGCGAATGATCCAATAAAGAAAATAAAAACAGTCTTCGATTCTTCTTCTCGGTCAGTTGCCTTTGGTCTTCGTCACAGCAAAAAAAATAATTACATCATAGAAAAATGCATCCTATACAAATTTTTCTAGTAAAAATAAATAGGCTCAAAACGGCTTTTACAACCCAATCGAATCGAACAAATCAAAAACTAAGTCCACGAGCTATATCACCATCACATAAGGCATTCCATACAACATGTAACGGCAATAAAATTAAATAATTAATTTAATATATTAATCCAATTAATATACGAAATTAATCTATTCAATTCCTACAATATTAATCCAATTGATATTTAGTGGCATTAAAATTAAATAATCAATTAATATGTTAATCCAATTAATATAAAAATCAATCTATTCAATTCTAATGGTATAAATCCAATTAATACTAATAATCATCATTTTAATTCGTTCGAAGTAATCCGGCCAAATATAATATTCTCGTTTAATTAATTTCTCTTAACAAAAATATAACAAATATTAATGTTTAGACAAATTGAATCCAATTAAATATCGGGAAATAATTACAACATAAAAAAACGGAGTCCGGACAATCCGGTATCGGGCCTAGCCCACGGCCCGATTCAAAATCGGGCCAAAAGCCCGAGAGACATCATGACTCGGCACAGCTGAGCCATGCCCGGCGATCGGCGAGACTCTCCGGCACTGGCGGCCCATGCGGTCTTTGCCGGCATCACCGTGACCCCATTTTCTCGTTTTTCGGCTCGTTTCCAAAATGTGATGTTACGATGAACAATTAAATATTTTCGATTATATCAATTATGATACTACATTATAAACATCATCTAAAAGCATTCAAAATGCACACATAGTCGTATATACGGTATCATTGACCTCGCTCCGATACCACTGTTGCGATTCCGGATACAAAATCAAATACGCAGCGGAATAATAAAACTCAATATAACGAATCCCAAATAGGATCAATCAAGTAACGTATATACGATAAATAAAATGATGAAGACAAAAGGATCAAACTCTCATACCTTTGAAACTTTTGATAATATCTTCGTAATTTGATGATGATCACGAACCCGAGCACGAGCACAAAATTCCTTCGTCCCAAACACCGAAAACACGATGTCTCTACTTCACACGCGTCGGAAGTTGCCCAAAAAAATTCAACGAAACTCCGTTCTCCAAGAATACGACTAGGAAATTATCGTAAGAATTTTCTCTCTAATTTTTATTGCTTATTTCTCACCTCAAAGATGAAGAATAAAATGAAGAACAAATATTTCTCTCCCTATCAAAAACCTCTCGGCCGTATGCTTCAAGATGTGTGTGGTTGGTGTTGTTATTAGTCTTCATATATAAGACTTTGATTATTAAAGTAAAGATATAATAAGATGCCATCTCCTTGCAATAAGGAAATATGTTAAGGGTATCATGCCATATCTAATTTAATAAACCAAAAACAACACCAAGACCAAAAAGGAGAGGAGGGGGCGACTACTAGGAAGGTGCTAGGAAACGGGTCAAGCCAATCGGCTCGTGTATCGGATGTTCGTCAAACGACTCCATTAAATACACTCCATTTTATCACCAATGTATTTATACTAATTAATTTATCCAATTAATTAATATATCAAATATAAATATATTTCTCTAAGAAATATTATTTATGAATTAAATTAATTACCCAGTAACTTAATTTTAATTCATAAGACCGCTATTTGATTTTTCCAATAAATCATAATTAGATATCCAATATATAATATTATTAGAGAGATAATAAATTCATATTTATCCGTCAACGTTCCTGATGCGCGACTCTATAGGCCCGTCTCAACCGTTATTGGGAGGAACCAATGAGCGCGGGCAGCACTTAGCCAGACTAGCGGGCCACACTGTAAATCCCGACTGAGTGTAATATCAAGTATTCTCGTTTTCTGTTATCTTGAATTGTTTGTGTTTTGACGTCGGACATTTTCTTGTTGATGAGTAACAAAGTGATTTCTATCATGATATTCTATTTGTTTCTTTCACATAGCCGTTTTAGTCGGGTGCGGCTTGTTGTCGCGTGCGTTTCTTTGATTTAATGTGTGCATGTGATGTGACGTAAATTACTCGTTATTGTTTCAAATCATAGGCGGTGGCGTTGTGTTGGTCGTCGTGGAGCGTGTTTTCACGCCGTATATTCCTTTGCGTTGCTTGTAACATTTCGCCGTTGGGCGTAAGTTACGCATTTCTTGTGTATCTCGTTGAGTTTTCCAGGCGGGATATTGCTTCTCCATACTTATTTTAAGTTTCGGGACGAAACTTCTTTTAAGGAGGGTAGTAAGTAATATCCGCAAATTCGATTTCCGGTAATTTTCTTTCTTTGGCGAGAGTTCGTTTTGACGACTCGCTTGGGACCGTTTCATCATTCTGAGAATGATTAATTCTGCACTTTTCGACATCCGAGTTCGTTTCGGTGTCGTTTTGTTGAGTTCCGTACTTTTTAGCGATTTTTCCGCACTTGAGTTCGATTCTTACGAATCTCGTTCGAAACTACTGTTTGGAGTTTCTCGTAAGTCCTTTTAACTTTGTTAGACGTGTTATGAACTTCGGTTTGGTTATTCGATCACGTATCGTGATTTTCGGGCATTTTGGGCCATTTTGTAATTTATCCAAAGTTATGGGTATCTGTATCTGTATTTGCTGTCTCGACCCTTTTCTTGGTCGCGTATGATTAATTATTGCATTATGTTTTCATTTCGGGTCGTTGATGTTGACCACGAGCTTTTCGTCGTATTCGTTCCGTACGTTTTTGGAAATCGAGTCGACGGGTCATGACGGCTGAGCAGCTGGCCAGACAGGTGCGGTACCGTCGGAAGTGCTGGGCACTGGCCGAGCAGGCACGGCAGGAACCGGCGTAGCATACGCTACAGCCGGAAGGCTGCGCGCGCTAGCTCGGCAGGTGTAGCGGACGCCGTCGACCGGCCCAGCGTACGCTATCGGGTCTGGGCAGAGGGGTTCTGAGGTTCTGGACTCGGGGAGGATCGGCAGGTAGCGCACGCTACTGTCGGTCATGGCGTGCGCTAATCGGCATGTGTAGCGCACGCTGCCGGCCGACTAGCGTACGTTACCTGGGCGAGCTGTTTAGTTCAGAGGTCACTGGACAGGTCGGCTAGCGCGCGCTAGCGTTAGCGCAGCGCACGCTATCGGGGTCGGGCGGGCAGGTCGCGGTCGGCAGGTTTGGTTGGTAATGCCGGGTCATGCAGGCCTTGGCCGAGGGTGTTGGGCCGATACTGGCCGATAGCGTACGCTAGTCCGGGAGGCTAGCGCACGCTAGTTCCGGCCCAGTATAAATATGATAGAGTAGTCATATTTTCACCCGTTTTTCATTTCCATCTTTTCCTCTCCGCGGCTGGAGGCTTGGCGATCCAGGAGACATGTTGTCAAGCAACTAATCCACGAAGATTGGGAGCTCATATCGTCGATTAATCCCTCCATAACGTCCTTTGATCCAGCGAATCAAGGTGAGATTTCCTAGAACCCTATTTTGGGAAATTTTGGGGTTTTTGCGTTTTTGTCCGATTCGTTCCGTGTTGTTGATTAATCCATGATGGGTATGATTAATCTTAGTATTATTCATGTGTTTAACATCATTTAATCCATTGTTTTTCGTCGAATCAATGTATATTTCTTGATTTCTTTCGAATCGACTTTTTAGGGGATTTGTTCTTGATTTCGTTTTCCATACGTTTTTGATGGATCGATTGTTGTTAAATGATGTTGTTAAACATATCCTATGGATTGTATATCCATATTTCGGTTTGAAATTCCGTTTTCATGTTTTGACGGACGAATCCTGTTCTTGGCCGTTTTGGGGGAAACCCTTGAACTTTCGTCGTTTGTTCATTGAATTCAGCGGCTTTGGGTCGTACTTTGCAATTCATTTTCGTTGTTATTGTTGTCCTTCGTAGTTTATTGTTGCGTATTGTCATTCGGTGGAGTCGGCGAGTTCATAGTCGGTTCGTGCCAACCTACTTCGGTCGATTCTCCGCGTCGTAGTTTCGAGGCAAGTATTTTACTATACGAATTGTGTCTTGTGAATAGGGACGTCGTGTTATGGTTGTGATGCATTGGTTTACTTTCGTGAATATGTTTCGTATGAATTGATTATTATGAATGATTGATGGTAGCGATAATACCATCACCTAGTTAACATCGTGGAATTGTGTTGGATGTGCAAATCATCTAAGTTGTGCCGGGCGTGATTGCTCATTTTGAGTTGTTGTGATGATTATGATATTTGTGTTGTTTTGATTTACATACTTGATTATGCATTTCGGTGTAATGTGGAATGGCTTGACATTTGATGATTATGAATTGTGTCGTGTCGAGGTGTGTGTGTGTTCCAGGTAGGGTCTGACGAGACCTCTGGAGTTCGGTACATGATGTGTACGAACAAGGTGTGTGATCCAGGTAGGGTCTGACGAGGCCTCTGGAGTTCGGTACATGATGTGTACGAACGATGTATGTGATCGGGTAAGGTCCGTCGAGGCCTCCGGAGTTAGGTACATGATGTGTACGAACAGAGTGTGTGGTCTGGGTAAGGTCCGTCGAGGCCTTCGGAGTTCGGTACATGATGTGTACGAACAACGATCGTATAGCAGTTATTGTTTGGATAACATTTTAAATATGGGTCTCGGACTCATAATGATATCTCATCCATTGTGTTTTGAAAAGAGAATCGGGCTAAGGCCCTAATGTTTTCGAAAAGGCTTTGTAAATTGGGCTCGAGGTCCAAAAGAATTTCTGCTTTAAAAATCACCGAGATGATGTGTTCCTTTTCAAATATCTCTTGCTTGAGTTCAAAATTAATAAAACTTCTCGGGAACATTTTGATAATTGATTTCCATATTAAATTCGTAGTTGCTATTTACTTGTTTCTTTTCATATCGTATTATACTTGCACTAGTAAAACAGTGGAGTTTTTCTAACCCCCGAGTAATCGGGGGTGGATGTTTGTTTTGCGTCCAGGTACATGCAGGTTCAGGGGAGCAGTCACAAGATTGGCACAAGAGGATGACGAGATGCGATACTAATCAAGAGTCGAGAGTTGGTAGAGTTTGGTTGTATTGTTAGAGTTGATTTCAGTCTTCCACTGTATTGTGTTTCGACCCCTGTGTGGGAAATGTTGTTTTAGTCAGTTCTGTTGATGGAGTTGTGTGACCTCATCGGTCTGTGTATTCATGAGTAAGTGACCTTAACAGTCTGTATTATTATATTGTTTGACCCTGGCCGGGCAAGCACTTGGTCGTTTTGTAAGGTATAGCTTGGTAGAACCTCGTAAAAGGGGTCTATGGCGTGTAATATTCCCATATGGTTTTGGGGGTGTTACATTTATGGTATCAGAGCTTAGGTTGCGGAAACCTAGGGTGTCGGGTCAAGTCGAGTCATGATTTTTCGAGTATTGTGTTGTCTTGTCGTTCGAGTCGTCAGGTGACTAGTTGAGTAGTGTGTAGTCACAACGTGTCGGATGTGTTGTCGGATGAGATTAGTATCGTGGGCGATCGTTATCTCCATGCGGCCTGTGGACATAAGACTCCTCTTTTATGCGAGGTACCTGTGTATCATAATTTTATCTTAGTTAGTTAATTGCGGTGCATAATTTTATTTGCACGGTGTGGTGAATAGAGTTGTATTTAATACTTGTGACACATAGTATATGTATATAACTAGGCCTATTGTTGTTTTACCTTTGAACCACTGTGAGAGGTGGTATGGTGTGAAAATTGAGAACCTTGATGGGTTTCGAATAAGGTATCGAAGATTGAGTTCGTGAGAAACTCCGAGGAATGGTTTTGCTGTATGTTTAAACTTGATACTATGAGATGTATTCGATTGGATCGGCGATCCTGGTTGCCGTTTAGACATGTGATTTTTAGTTTGATTATTTTTAGATTGTTATGATTATGCCGCTACAGGTAGGTTTTAGAATGTTCTTCCTGGAGGACTTTACGAGTTTGAACATTTTTGTAGGAATCGTTTGCTATTGTTTAAAATATTTTGATGGTGCGGTTAAAACCACGGTTTATATTGATTTTAAAATCGGTTAAATTCTTGACAAATTGGTCGTGTATTTTCAAATGACACCATCAGACGGTATCTGGAATATATGTTTTGAAGTACTTCGGACATTGTATTTTTGGTTATGAACGGAAGGATTTTAGAAAAAAGAAAAAAAAATTATTTTGCAAAACGAATTTTTTCGGTTTTTCGGAATTTTAAACTTCATATGTTCACGTGATGGTTGGCGTGGTAACATGTTGTTACTCTGTATATCACTAGTAATGGTAATGATATATATATATAAGATCACCTTGATGATATTGTCTATCGAGTAGGTTGGTGTTTCAAGGTGTTATTTTGCAAATAGCTTCAATCAAAACAGTTTTGATAGTGAGATACATGGTTTTGATTAAACGACCGAGGTATTAAAAGTGTTTTCAAAAAATTCGTTTCACCAAATTTTTCAAACTTGAGAATTTTAAAATTTTATCATTTGAATAATACCCCGAAAATATTTTATTTTGTTGCTAGTGTGTGGTCCCTACGATACGTGTGTGGTTTTGACCGTGTTTGATTTGATAAAATCCAAATATCTCTGTTGATGTGACTGTGTGAATTACCTTTGATTTAAGTCCTAACATTACGGTGCTAGTTCGTGCACTTGTGTGATGACATGGGGTTGATGTTATATCGTGCTGCTATTTATCGTCCTATGTTGACGTTTCAATGTTTGTTTGGTTGTGTTATTCTAATTGATCGTCCGTTCAGTATGCCGAGAGGTCGAGGCTGAGGACGTGGTCGTAGTGTTGACATTGGCGCCGCCACGATCCTTCATCAGGTGTCTGACCAGTTGGCGCATGTGAATCAGACCGTACACCGTGACGGGATTCCGGATGAGGATAACGGAGCTAGTAAGTGGTTACGAGTTGTGATGAGAATGCACCCGCCCCGTTTCGTAGGTTCTTCGGACTCGTTAGGCTGGGAGAACTGGCTCTTCCAGTTGGACAGAACATTTGATGCTGTAGCTTGCCCCGATGAGAGAAGAGTACCCATCGCCCAATACCTGCTTGACAGGGAAGCGGCACACTGGTGGGAGGCCGTAGCGCCTAGTGATCGTACAGCTACTTGGGCCGAATTCAAGACTGCTATGGAGGCCGAGTATTGTCCGCCGCCTGTTAAGGAACGTAGAATTGTTGAGTTTTTCTCGGCTACGCCCCGGGATGTGTCTATATCTCAAGCAATAGTCGATTACAATCGACAGCTGTGTTACGTTTGAGATCAAGTGCGAAGTGAGACAGATAAGGTTCGTTACTTTGATATGCGTATGAAACCTCAGGTTCGGCAGTGTATGGCCCCTTTATGTGTACAACTCTGAAGGACTATCAAGATTGAGCCTTAGCATTTGAAATGGCTATATTGTCTACCAAGTCCGTATCAGTAGCGAAGAAGCAGAAGATCTCCGTTGACGCATCGGGAAGTAAGGGAATTGGGATTCCCACGCCTCAACCCTCGTATCAGCCGAGTATGGGACCTTCTCGGTCAGCTAGAGAATCCAAAGGACCCAAGCCGGTGTCTTTGAGTTCTGGTAATGCTCCTTGGTGTTTCAACTGTAACGTTCTAGGCCATGAACGCGCGCATTGTAAGAAACCGCCAGTGACTTGTTATAATTGTGGACACGAGGGGCATCGAGTTCAGTACTGCGAGATTGTTGCCGAGATGATAAGGGATCGGAGTACCATTCCTACTTTCGGAGGGCCCAGTGATGTCCAGTGATAGTGTTTTTGGTACTAGTTGCGTGGATTGTTTCTCGTGTAGAGATGTATTTTGTGACGTTTTTACGTTTGGAACTTGTTAAATGCTATTTTGTTTTGAATAAATTCCCGTATAGTTGTTGAACCTACAGAAGCATGACAGTGGACCGCGGGGTCATGAACATGGTATTTTATTATGTGTCGTTATATTTTGTTTCGTATCACTGTGATAACCCTAATCTAAGTTTCAGGACGAAACTTATTTTTAGTATGATAGAATGTAATATCCAGTATTCTCGTTTTCTGTTATCTTGAATTGTTTGTGTTTTGACGTCGGACATTTTCTTGTTGATGAGTAACGGAGTGATTTCTATCATGATATTCTATTTGTTTCTTTCACATAGCCGTTTTAGTCGGGTGCGGCTTGTTGTCACGTGCGTTTCTTTGATTTAATGAGTGCATGTGATGTGACGTAAATTGCTCGTTATTGTTTCAAATCATAGGTGGTGGCGTTGTGTTGGTCGTCGCGGAGCGTGTTTTCACGCCGTATATTCCTTTGCGTTGCTTGTAACGTTTCGCCGCTGGGCGTAAGTTACCCATTTCTTGTGTATCTCGTTGAGTTTTCCTGGCGGGATATTGCTTCTCCATACTTGTTTTATGTTTCGGGACGAAACTTCTTTTAAGGAGGGTAGTATGTAATATCCGCAAATTCGATTTCTGGTAATTTTCTTTTTTTGGCGAGAGTTCGTTTTGACGACTCGCTTGGGACCGTTTCATCATTCTGAGAATGATTAATTCTGCACTTTTCGACATCCGAGTTCGTTTCGGTGTCGTTTTGTTGAGTTCCGTACTTTTTAGCGATTTTTCCGCACTTGAGTTCGATTCTTACGAATCTCGTTCGAAACTACTGTTTCGAGTTTCCCGTAAGTCCATTTAACTTTGTTAGACGTGTTATGAACTTCGGTTTGGTTATTCGATCACGTATCGTGATTTTCGGGCGTTTTGGGCCATTTTGTAATTTACCCAAAGTTATGGGTATCCGTATCTGTATTTGTTGTCTGGACCCTTTTCTTGGTCGCGTATGATTAATTATTGCATTATGTTTTCATTTCGGGTCGTTGATGTTGACCGCGAGCTTTTCGTCGTATTCGTTCCGTACGTTTTCGGAAATCGAGTCGACGGGTCATGGCGGCTGAGCAGCTGGCCGGACAGGTGCGCCACCGTCGGAAGGGCTGGGCACTGGCCGAGCAGGCACGGCAGGAACTGGCGTAGCGTACGCTACGGACGGAAGGCTGTGCGCGCTAGCTCGGCAGGTGTAGCGCACGCTGTCGACTGGCCCAGCGTACGCTATCGGGTCTGGGAAGAGGGGTTCTGAGGTTCTGGACTCGGGGAGGATCGGCAGGTAGCGCACGTTACTGTCGGTCTTGGCGCGCTCTAATCGGCATATGTAGCGCACGCTGCCGGCCGACTAGCGTACGTTACCTGGGCGAGCGGTTTAGTCCAGAGCTCACTGGACAGGTCGGCTAGCGCGCGCTAGCGTTAGGCGCAGCGCACGCTATCGGAGTCGGGCGGGCAGGTCGCGGTCGGTAGGTTTGGTTGGTAATGCCGAGTCGTGCGGGCCTTGGCTGAGGGTGCTGGGCCGATACTGTAACACCCCCAATCCACTCAGGGATATTACACGCCGTAGACCCTCTCCTCGAGGATCTACCAGGCTGATAACTAAAAAGAAACATCTAAACATCGCCTTTAAGGCTAAAATGACTCAGTAGACCGATTTGGTCTTTCAATAATAACATACAACTCAATTCCAAACACATACCCACGCAGGGGTCAAAATACAATAAACTCCCGTACAACGGGGAAAAGATACTGCCGTGGAAAAAAAATACAACTAGACCAATACGACATCAACGGATCCTCGTGTGATTAGTATCGTTCATCTTTCATCATCCTTCGTGCCGACCCTGTGCTATGCTCCAAAAACCTGAATGCAAAAATAGACATCCACCCCCCGAATATTCGAGGGTTAGCAAAACTCCACTGTTTTGCTAGTGCAAGTACAAGTGCAAAAATACGAGCCATACAATTCAAGTTCCAAGAATAACAATAATCAGAAATCCTTTAAAGATTAAAATACCACGAAATGAATACTTCTCGAGGCAAGAATTTGAGTAAAACTTTCCAAATCCGAAAGATCACAAATAACGAGAACGGTTTGCAAAATGGTTTAAAATACCCTCGGGAGTTTTAATAGAAAACAAATTAGGATTATCAAATCCTATCTTTCCAAAATCAACAGGGGTCACAACCCAAAGGTTTTGTTTTCGCAAATAGAAAACCGACAACAGTTCACAGGGCCAAAACCCAACTCACGTGTCTTCGACGGACATAAAATCAATACCAACTCGTGAAGTTTTTACTCGTGATTCCCGGACTCAACCCATTGGAAATCCCTCCGTGATCCCGTCGGACCCCCCGAGGTGAGTAAAATACATTCACTAAATAAACACCAACCTGTGAAGTCTTTCACTCGTGAATCCCGGACTCAACCCATTGGAATTCCCTCCGTGATCCCGTCGGACCCCCCGAGGTGAGTAAAATACATTCACCGCTCGTGAACCCAGGGCGCAACCCATTGGAATTCCCGTCGTGGCCCCGTCGAACCAACCCACGGTGAGCGAAGTAAACATGCACAAATAACATATCACACCAAGCATCGCCTTGGGAACAGGGTAATACCATTGATCCCGCCCGAGGCCTCGAAGGACCCTACCGAGCTGGCTAGCTAAACAAATCACACACATAGCACAATGCAACAAAAATATCCAAACAATTCATTCAGAGGTATCAAACACTTAGCAAAACACCTCGTCAAACCACAACACACCGAAATGAAATAATATACATCCACACGCAATACCAAGTGCAACATCAACACCAAACATATCCATAGAAATCACATAGTCATTTACAAACTACACCATTCACAAAACACACGCGTTTTGAAAGTGAACCTTTAACATGGCTAGCCAAATCTTTTGAAAACTCGTTTCAAACAATCAAACAAACATATAAAGACGATCACAAATTATCATAACCACAAAACAAGAAAAGTATGGACAAGGTACTTGCCTCGATATCACGAGCAATGGAAAAATGAACGGATACGGCCGGGTAGCCTTCAAATTCCCGAACACTATCTAGAACGCGATAGCACCGAAATTACGACAGAATAACACCACACGAATCATCAAACACCAACGAGATTCAACTCGGAAATCCTAGAGCACCTATAATCCTCTGGAAGGAACAATAAAACATGATTACAATGAGAATCGAGGCCAAAAACAACGGAAATCCCAACAACTATCGAAGGGAAATTCATTGGGACATTTAATAAAACACTCAATGTTCGATAACTCCCAAGAACACTCGAATCACTAATCGAGTTGAACAAACTCGAAATATGGATATACAACCCATAGAACACGATTAATAACATCATACTACACCAACTGATGTATCAAAATCGGACTAGAATTGAAATCAAGAACAATTTCTCCGAAAACTCAACTTGAAGGAAAATCAAGAAATATACCTTGATTCAACGAAATACACGGATTGGATGATGATATAATCAACAAGAATCTTCCAAAACATCTTGGAATTGATTAGAATCGGCCAAGAACTCGATTTCCCGAGCCTCCCGTCGCCAGCCGCCGAAAAAGGAAGAAAAATGCGTAAGAAATGAAGTCTGGCCGAGCCTAGGCTATATATAGCCGTGAGTTACTGGCCAGTAGCAGCAGTGCCTTACGGCCGTAACTCGGCCCTTACGGCCATACTCGGCAGGTCTTACGGCCTTAACCGGCATTCGTCAAAAAATCTACCCAGCACCTGCCGGACACTTACGGCCGTAACTGGCACACATTACGGCCGTAACCGGCCTTCGTCTGGAATATGCCCAGCGCTCGTACGGCCGTACCCGATCACGCCTTACGGCCGTAACTGGCATTCGTCCGGAAACTGCCAGGCGCCATACAGACGTAACTCTCGGCTCTTACGGCCGTAACTCGGCCAGGCCAGGCCCTGCTCCGTAGTGACTCATGTAGCCACTCACGGCCGGACGACCCCGAAACCCGAACCTGAGTATAAATCGAAGGTACGGTTAAGACGTACTCACAAAGACGAATCCAAGAGCTATGAGAACATACGATTCCGACCACCCTAAGGCTCGAAATTCGACAACGGAAGTAATTACCCCAAACTTTGGGAAATTACGAAAATGACCCAAAACGTCCGAAATACACGATACGTGATCGAAACACCAAACCAAAACTCGTAACATGAATAATAACATTAAATGAACTTACTAGAAACTCGAAGCAACATTTTCGGACGAGATTCGCAAGAATCGAACTCAAGTGCGGAAAAGTCGCTAAAAATCTCGGAACTCAACAAAACGATACCGAAACGAACTCGGATGACAAAAAGTGCAGAATTAATCATTCTCAAAATGACGAAACGGTCATAAGCGAGTCGTCAAAACGGACTTCCGCCAAAAAAAGAAAATTACCGAAATACCCTCCTTAAAAGAAGTTTTGTCCCGAAACTTAAAACAAGTAGGGAGAAGAAATATCCCTCCAGGAAAAACTCAACGAGATACACAAGAAGCGCGTAACTCATGCCCAACGGCGAAACGTTACAAGCAATGCAAAGGAATATACAGTGTGAAAACACGCTCCACGGCGACCAACACAACGTCGCCGTTAGGAATGTAATAAAACCAACAAATGACAAGCGTCATCAAACGGATAATATAGTCAAGTCAATTATCCGAACAGTCACAAGACACACGAACGAAAATCAATACGATTGACTAACCCAACGGTTCATCAATCAAAACGCGAGCCAAACGCTGATCAAATACGGAATTCCACCGCCTAAGGGTTGGAAGATCGAAAACGAGACTAATTTTCCGAACTTAAGGGAATCAGGAAGGAGCCTGAATGCTCAACAATCACGAAACGAGAACAAAAACCGAACGAACAAACGATCGAGACAACAAAAAAAATCGAACAATCATGTCCGAAATACGAAGGATAATAGAATTCAAACAACAACTCCCAGGATGATCTGGTGAGAACTACAAGACATGCATTCCCATAAGATCCACAGGAAAGGGAATAGCGATTTAAAAGTCACAACGACAAACGAGTTATCCCGAAATAATACCACACTCGTTCGATCAACAAAAGCAAGGGATAGGGAAAGTTCAGAAAATGTCAACGAACATAAACGAGTCGACAGAGTCGAAAATACAGAAATTCAAAATCCGATCCACATCGAATAGAAGAGTTAATAGAACCAAATGATGTCACTTCCGAACAAGGTTCACAAGAATCGAACCGAACTCGAAAAAGTCACAGCGATAACTAGATCGACCCACAACAAGATCACAGTTTGTTCGGACGATGAAACCGAAATACAGAACAAGTTCATAAGGTATTAACGAACATGAGCGAATCGATAGACTGGAGAAAGAGAAAATACAGAAGTCAAAATAGTACGGGTATTACCCCCGACCTTATCCACGAAATTCACAAAAATAGGAGCAAGGTAACAAGACATTAAACAACCGACACATAACGGAATGATTACCGATGCACACGGCCATACCAAACCAAGCTCTAACAGCTCGCACATGCGCGACAACGCAGAAATCACCACGAGGCGACAATATTCAACACCAACATCCCACCTCTCACAGAGGGCTAACACAACAAATGTGTGGAAAGCGACTCAACGCTCACACCGCCAATTCGATCATACTCGGGAGCAAACATCATAATGAGAACGCGAACATCATACATACATACTCATCCCTTAAACGGGAATGGATAGGTTTTAAAAACGAAAACCACATTTTGAAAATAATTTTAGAAGAACACCGGTTGATCTTGAGTATCACCTTTCAAAAAAATACAAACGTGAAACATCGTCATCGAGACTTTGGAAAACCATTTCGCATTTGATAAAAATGAGGACACTTTCCTTTAGTGAAAATCTTTCAGAATATTCGACCCTCGGGTCTAAGTAAAAGTGTTTATAAAACATTGAAAATATCTCAAAACATTTTGGTCCTCGAGGTAGAAGAATTTGGAAACATATTGTGGCACCTTGGATGTACCATGAGAAAATAATTCATTTTAAAAGTACGTCTCGAAATTTCTTTTCTAAGATACTCAAGGTTTTCAAAGATAATTCAATGGGCTAGAATGCCCAAAAATTTCAGGTAATTACACAAAACATTATAGCGCCGTGGGTCCCGCGCCGGAACCCACCAGGCTAAAAACTATTTACAAAAACGCCAAAAAGGCCGATGACGGTAATATTTCAAAAACTCACAAAAGCCATTTACAAAATACTAAATACCGTCATAAGAATTTGGCCAAAACGATCAAGGCCATAATGCCCAAAAACTCGGTTAAGGGAATCGGTTTTCGAAATAAAACTTAGTCGGTAAAATACCGAAAGCCATTACAAAAGAACTCATGCAGCGGATAAAAGAAATAACGTCCAACATGCACAATCCAGCAACACTACTCCTCATATGAACGAAATATGAGGGTCAAATAACCATATATCAAGAAATCAAAATCCATAAGAGGATTCCATCACTTAACAAATAATCATAAAAATAGCTCGTGTCACACGAGGCACAACACAAAGAAGGGAGACTTACATCCACAAGTCGCACGAAGATGATGATCGCCCACGATACTAATCACGACCAACAAACCCAGACGACGCGTCGCGACACGACTCAGTCAGATAAAATCCGACAAAACAAAACTCAACAGACACCACTGACCCGACAGCCTAGGTTTCCACAACCTAAGCTCTGATACCATTTATGTAACACCCCCAATCCACTCAGGGATATTACACGCTGTAGACCCTCTCCTCAAGGATCTACCAGGCTGATAACTAAAATCAAACATCTAAACATCGCCTTTAAGGCTAAAATGACTCAGTAGACCGATTTGGTCTTTCAATAATAACATACAACTCAATTCCAAACACATACCCACGCAGGGGTCAAAATACAATAAACTCTCGTACAACGGGGAAAAGATACTGTCGCGGAAAAGAAAATACAACTAGACCAATACGACATCAACGGATCCTCGTGTGATTAGTATCGTTCATCTTTCATCATCCTTCGTGCCGACCCTGTGCTATGCTCCAAAAACCTGAATGCAAAAATAGACATCCACCCCCCAAATATTCGGGGGTTAGCAAAACTCCACTGTTTTGCTAGTGCAAGTACAAGTGAAAAAATACGAGCCATACAATTCAAGTTCCAAGAATAACAATAATCAGAAATCCTTTAAAGATTAAAATACCACGAAACGAATACTTCCCGAGGCAAGAATTTGAATAAAACTTTCCAAATCCGAAAGATCACAAATAACGAGAACGGTTTGCAAAATGGTTTAAAATACCCTCAGGAGTTTTAATAGAAAACAAATTAGGATTATCAAATCCTATCTTTCCAAAATCAACAGGGGTCACAGCCCAAAGGTTTTGTTTTCGCAAATAGAAAACCGACAACAGTTCACAGGGCCAAAACCCAACTCACGTGTCTTCGACGGACATAAAATCAATACCAACTCATGAAGTTTTTACTTGTGATTCCCGGACTCAACCCATTGGAAATCCCTCCGTGATCCCGTCGGACCCCCTGAGGTGAGTAAAATCATTCACTAAATAAACACCAACCTGTGAAGTCTTTCACTCGTGAATCCCGGACTCAACCCATTGGAATTCCCTCCGTGATCCCGTCGGACCCCCCGAGGTGAGTAAAATACATTCACCGCTCGTGAACCCAGGGCGCAACCCATTGGAATTCCCGTCGTGGCCCCGTCGAACCAACCCACAGTGAGCGAAGTAAACGTGCACAAATAACCTATCACACCAAGCATCGCCTTGGGAACAGGGTAATACCATTGATCCCGCCCGAGGCCTCCAAGGACCTTCCCGAGCTGGTTAGCTAAACAAATCACACACATAGCACAATGCAACAAAGATATCCAAACAATTCATTCAGAGGTATCAAACACTTAGCAAAACACCTCGTCAAACCACAACACACCGAAATGAAATAACATACGTCCACACGCAATACTAAGTGCAACATCAACACCAAACATATCCATAGAAATCACATAGTCATTTACAAACTACACCATTCACAAAACACACGCGTTTTGAAAGTGAACCTTTAACATGGCTAGCCAAATCTTTTAAAAACTCATTTCAAAGAATCAAACAAACATATAAAGACGATCACCAATTATCATAACCACAAAACAAGAAAAGTATGGACAAGGTACTTGCCTCGATATCACGAGCAATGGAAAAATGAACGGATACGGCCGGGTAGCCCTCAAATTCCCGAACACTATCTAGAACGCGATAGCACCGAAATTACGACGGAATAACACCACACGAATCATCAAACACCAACGAGATTCAACTCGGAAATCCTCGAGCACCTATAATCCTCCGGAAGGAACAATAAAACATGATTACAACGAGAATCGAGGCCAAAAACAACGGAAATCCCAACAACTATCAAAGGGAAATTCATTGGGACATTTAATCAAACACTCAATGTTCGATAACTCCCAAGAACACTCGAATCACTAATCGAGTTGAACAAACTCGAAATATGGATATACAACCCATAGAACACAATTAATAACATCATACTACACCAACCGATGTATCAAAATCAGACTAGAATCGAAATCAAGAACAATTTCTCCGAAAAGTCAACTTGAAGGAAAATCAAGAAATATACCTTGATTCGACGAAATACACGGATTGGATGATGACATAATCAACAAGAATCTTCCAAAACATCTTGTAATTGATTAGAATCGGCCAAGAACTCGATTTCCCGAGCCTCCCATCGCCAGCCGCCGAAAAAGGAAGAAAAACGCGTAAGAAATGAAGTCTGGCCGAGCCCAAGCTATATATAGCCGGCAGGGTTACGGCCGTAACCGGCAGTGCCTTACGGCCGTAACTCGGCCCTTACGGCCGTACTCGGCAGGTCTTACGGCCGTAACCGGCATTCGTCAAAAATCTGCCAAGCACCTGCCGGACACTTACGGCCGTAATTGGCACACATTACGGCCGTAACCGGCCTTCGTCAGAATATGCCCGGCCAGACGGCCAGTGCCGATCACGCCTTACGGTCGTGAATCGGCATTCGTCCTAAGCCGCCAGCACCATACGTCCGTAACTCTGGCTCTACGGCCAGAACTCGGCCAAAGCAGTTCTGCTCCGGCCGTGACTGGTTGGCCACTTGACGGCACTGACGACCGAAACCCGAACCTGAGTATAAATCGAAGGTACGGTTAAGACGTACTTGCAAAGACGAATCCAAGAGCTATGAGAACATACGATTCCGACCACCCGAAGGCTCGAAATTCGACAACGGAAGTAATTACCCCAAACTTTGGAAAATTACGAAAATGGCCCAAAACATCCGAAATACACGATACGTGATCGAAACACCAAACCAAAACTCGTAACATGAATAATAACATTAAATGAACTTACAAGAAACTCGAAGCAACAGTTTCGGACGAGATTCGCAAGAATCGAACTCAAGTGCGGAAAAGTCGCTAAAAATCTCGGAACTCAACAAAACAATACCGAAACGAACTCGGATGACAAAAAGTGCAGAATTAATAATTCTCGAAATGACGAAACGGTCATGAGCGAGTCGTCAAAATGGACTTCCGCCAAAAAAAAAAAATTACCGAAATTCGAAATTGCGGATATTACAGATACTGGCCGATAGCGCACGCTAGTCCGGGAGGCTAGCGCACGCTAGTTCCGGCCCAGTATAAATATGACAGAGTAGTCATATTTTCACCCATTTTTCATTTCCATCTTTTCCTCTCCGCGGATGGAGGCTTGGCGATCCAGGAGACATGTTGTCAAGCAACTAATCCACGAAGATTGGGAGCTCATATCATCGATTAATCCCTCCATAACCTCCTTTGATCCAGCGAATCAAGGTGAGATTTCCTAGAACCCTATTTTGGGAAATTTTGGGGTTTTTGCGTTTTTGTCCGATTCGTTCCGTGTTGTTGATTAATCCACGATGGGTATGATTAATCTTAGTATTATTCATGTGCTTAACATCATTTAATCCATTGTTTTTCGTCGAATCAAGGTATATTTCTTGATTTCCTTCGAATCGACTTTTTGGGGGATTTGTTCTTGATTTCGTTTTCCATACATTTTTGATGGATCGATTGTTGTTAACTGACGTTGTTAAACCTATCCTATGGATTGTATATCCATATTTCGGTTTGGAATTCCGTTTTCATGTTTTGACGGGACGAATCGTGTTCTTGGCCGTTTTGGAGGGAAACCCTTGAACTTTCGTCGTTTGTTCCTTGAATTCAGCAGCGTTGGGTCGTACTTTGGAATTCATTTTCGTTGTTATTGTTGTCCTTCGTAGTTTATTATTGCGAGTTGTCATTCGGTGGAGTCGGCGAGTTCGTAGTCGGTTCGTGCCAACCTACTTCGGTCGATTCTCCGCGTCGTGGTTTCGAGGCAAGTATTTTACTATACGAATTGTGTCTTGTGAATAGGGACGTCGTGTTATGGTTGTGATGCATTGGTTTACTTTCGTGAATATGTTTCGTATGAATTGATTATTATGAATGATTGATGGTAGCGATAATACCATTGTTGTTGCCCAAATTATTATCCGAAGATGAATATTGCTGGAATGGATGGACAACAAACAAAGTTGCGGGAGCACGTCCGAGGGAATGGAAATAACACAAGATTTTCCGGGGTTGTTAATCCCGGGCTTGAATGCTCTCGTGAGATGTTATTAATATGTATATTGTGGGATATAAATATTAATGTTAGAATCTATTACAATGAGTGTAAAGACTTCTAGTTATCTAAGCTGTAGAGCGTGTAGATTGCCGGAAGAACCAAATATGAAGCTCTGTGAATTCTTGCTTTGAATATTCTGTAAGTTTGTATGAATATCACTATGAATGTGTAAGTAATTGCTAGATGAGTCTTTATTCTCTCTCTATGTGTTTCTCACTGTATTCACGATGATGCTTAAGCCATTGTTGTAAGCCCCCTATTTATAGGAGACAAGGTTGCTGGGTCCTCTCCGGCGATCGCGGGCGACCGCCGTATTCTATATTAGAATATGGTGGGTGATCGTCCTGTCACGTGGGGCTGTTCCCTTAAAGTCCGAGGCTACTGCTGGCAGCCAGCTGTGCGAGCCAATGGGAAGCCTGTACGCGTCCTGAGTCGCTGTCCGGGGAGGTCCCACTTTGTACCTTTCGGCGGGCCTGTCGGTAGGTGAGGTAGGTGACAGGCTGGGGTCAAAGGCCTTATCTTACGGCGCCTTTTGTGGATCTGCACGTGGGTCTCCGTCCAAGGTTCAATCTTCGACGACTTTGATGGATGTTGGATTCATATGTGGCACGAGACGATCGTATATTATCGGACATTATAGACGATCGCCAGATACCAAAAGATGATCGCCGAGGGTGCCGGCTACTGGGTGTTTGCCCAACGTATGTCTTCTATGGTTGGCTCTCAAACCATTATGCCGATCGCCATGAAGGCGTATGAATCGCCGCACAACAATTGCCCCCCAGCTCGCCTCGATGTTGAAAACACGGGGTGAGGTGGCACTCCTGCTCGGGATTTTCCCCTCCCCCCGACGGTTGCACTCCAGCCCTCGGGATTTTGCCTATTTGCACAGATACTCCTGCTCCCGCCTATAAAAGGGGCTAGGGCTACTTCATTTCCACTCTTCACGCATCCTTGCTTTCTAGCCGAGACTCTGCAGAATTTTCCCGAAGGTCCTTGTGCCAATCGTCCTTCTTTTTCGGTAAGAACACAAATATTCTCTCCCCCTTTACTTTTAAGAACATGTCTGGCGGATCTAAAACATTCGAGGTCGGTAGCTCTTCCGCCACCGCGGCTTCGCCTGACCGGGAGGAAATTCCCGTGGTTCTTCATATGGAAACGGCCGTCGAGGCCATTCGTGCGGGGATTGCACCCATGGAACTTGAAGAGCTCTTCAATGAGGCCGAAGTGGCGAGATCAGCGGCGGCGGCGGAGCAGGGGGGCTCGCTGGTGGATGAAGATGAAATGGTACGGCTGTCTTGGGAAAAGGATAGCGTATTTGGCCCCGCTTATTTGGACTTCGCCAAGCTTATGGAGGGGATCGCCGGACCATGTCCTGAATTTGATTTCGAAGCGTATTCCGCCGCTCATCCCTATGAACATGCAAAGCGGACGGCGTTTCGGGCCGCCGACCCATCTCTGTGGACTCTAGGTCAGATCCGGAGTTCTGCGACCTGAAAAGACTTGAGCCGCTGGAGGGTGAAATATCATATTCCTTCTGATGTTTCATTGCACGTGCCCTCCGAGAACGAACGTGACGACCAGCCTCCCAAGGGTATGGTCGCCGTCAATGAAATGACCCTGGCGGCCGGATTGCGGTTTCCCTTGCCGTTCGCCGTCTCGTATTTGCTGATCGCCTGGAATCTGGCGCCTCTCCAGTTGACGTCGAACGCCTGGCTGCAGATTATCAGTACCTTGATATTGTTCGGCGGTCATCGGCTGTTTCGTATGCCTTCTGCGCTGGAAATGAACTATCTTTTCAAGCTGACCACGCAGAAGGGATCGGTCGGAGGCCACCATATCCAGGGTCGCATGGGTAGGGTGGTCCTTGGGGTGCCGAACAAGGTTCGGGGCGACCTGGCCAAGTGGTGCTGGGTCGACGGAGCATGGAGATCGGCATCGAGTGATAAGCGGGAGGAGGAGTTGGATATCCCCACCAATTTTCGGGAGAGGAATCCGAGAAAGGGTTTAAAATCTCCCTTTATTTGGATACTCCTTGAACTGATCTAATTTTGGTTTTATTTTTGCAGGATTCCTTGTTCCAGCGATCGACGATCTCCCTTTTGATTTTTTGATCGTCTGGGAGCGAATTCGCGCCTTGCCGGACTCCTATATCGACATTCATTCAGTCAGCCACGAACTTCACCGGTTGGGAGCTCGACTGTTTCGCTACCCTCGTCACCTGAAGGCTCCAGGTATGAATTTTTACTTCCTCTTTCCTGCATGACGATCGTCTGTTTGAAGTAGATGTCTAAATTGTTTGAGTTTGTTCTTTGATAGAGATTCATTTTCCCCGCTACACCGAGCCACCGCAAGAGATCGCAATGTCTAAACCCGGTCTCATCGGTCATCTTCACCAGGGAAATAAAACGGGTCGTGTCCCTGCGATGACATCTCACCCCGTCCCTATGGTGAGGCCCTCTGTGGTGCCGGTCGCCGAGCCAAAAATTCAGGAGGAGGAACAACTCCAGCGCAACCGCAAGAGGCGGAGGCCGGAGGGGTCGCTGCCGACAGGTGAGGCGGACGTAACTATCTTGGAGCCGCCGGTTGCCGCTTCACCTATCTCTGCTGTTCCGATGGTGGAGGGGTCTGGCTCTAGGCCCTCGGCATCTGGCTCCAGGCCCTCGGCCGGCTTCTTGAAAACTGCGGCGATCGTCGAAGCTGAAACTCCTCGGGGCAAGCCCTATTTGGCCGCGACCCCGAGTTGGTCAATAGGTAAGACCGGATTGATCTTTCCGAGTTAGGCAATTTGTGTAAGGTATATACTAACTCCTTTGTTTCTTTTTGTTTGTGTTGTAGGGTCCGTCTTGCGGATCCGGACGTCTCGCCGATGGTGCTGGATTTCCTAGCGAGCAAGCCTCCGCAGAAGTCCCTCGATGTCCCTTCTTATGTCTCCAAGGCCATCACCTCTCTGCCTAAGGCTTGGACGACCGATCTCGACGCGATCGCTCGTCGGCGGTCTGGAGACGCCATGCAGGCAACGTTCGCCCTGACTCTCCAGGCGGCGGCGATGGCCGCCCAAGCCGTTAAGGATTATGAGGGGCGACCCTCTAATGTTCACCTCCATCAAGACCTCGAGGCCGCTCGGAATAAAAACGTCGATTTTGCTAACCGGATCCAGGCTATGGAGAAGGAATACTTAGAGACGGCCAAACGAGCCAAGCAGGACATCGATCGGATGAAGCAGGAGCTGAGCCGCTCCAAGGAAGTGGTCGATCGGTTCCGCGACCAGGTGACGGAAGCTCGCCGGATGCATGTGGCCTCGCAGGAGGAGGCGACTGGGCTGAATGTGGCTGTGGATCGGCTCAACAACGAGCTGGAGAAGGCAAAGGGAGAGCTGGAGAAAGCAAAGGGAGAAATGGCCGCCAAGGTGGTCGAGCTAGCGGATGCTGAGAAGACGACCTCGGATTTGAAAGGGCAGATAAAGGCGATCGAGACCGATCCCTACCCCAATTTGGCACTCGTCGGAGAGTTCACCTATTATATGGCCAACGTCGACGCTGTTCGAGCCGCCAAGAAGGTAGGGATCGAGGTCGGTCCTATGATGGAGAGCTTCAAGGCCTACGCACTCGAGCACCCTTTGCATCCGGAATTTTCCCTGTCGATCCTCGACCTCACTGACTTGGGGATCGATTTGAGTTGGTATTCTTTCCCGGATGAACTTATTTATCCCGAAGCCGATGAGGGAGTACGTGCCGATCCGCCACCTGGGGGCGAAGAGCAGCCGGGGGGAGTCTGAGTGTTTTATTTTATCTTCCTTCACTTTGTAATTTTCTGCTTTTTCTTTGTATTGCCTACGGGCTTTGTATTATACAAACTTTTTAACTCGAATAAAATACTCCTTTTTCGCATCTGATTCTTTACATGTACGATCGCCTTTGAATGTTTGCATGTGAATTTATACAAGTGTGTATATAATTGCTTCTGATGCCTTGTTCGCCTGATCGATTGTTTGAATGTTGAATGTATTGACATGCTTGGAAATTCTTACTTGTAAATATTGTTGAACAAAATCGATCATCCTGCGTGTGTTTGAACGAAGCCGATCGGGTACGGTCCCTTCTTTCCGATCATATCTAGGACTAGCTCCACTACTTTGCCCCTTGTTTTTGTTTACTTATTGTAAGTAAGGGAACAAAAATAGTATGTTTGGTGAGCTATCTTCAGTTTTGCCAATTTCGAGGAACCATGCACAGTCGCGGAGTTTGATGGACTGACCTCCACAACCGTGTCTTTGTGTGCGAGGGACATTCCATATGTAGGCCTGTCCTGCGACTCATTTTATTGTGAGGGTCCTCCGTTAGGCTGCGCCCGCCTTGTATTTTAACGAAAGGTGGGCGATCTTGGTCTGGAGGATTCCTTGCACGGGACGTCGTCGGTTTATTCGACACCACGTCCGCGGCTTTGTTAGCACCTTTCTACCTCGGGTCGGCATGCTAGATGGCGACCCTCGACGGTATACGTTGCGATGGGTTAGGAATGCGCCGCCTTGTCCGGGTACACCATGTTAGATGATGTACTTTTGAGGGCGTGCGAGCGTGTCCATAGATTAGTTTGGAGGGTCCTTCGGCTACGCTGGCCTCGTATTTAAACAAAGGGCGGGCGATCTCAGCCCAAAGAAACCTTGCATGGGCGAAGCTGTCGGTTCCATCGACCTACAGGACCATGGCTGCACTATTTCTACCTCGGATCGCCATGTTTGAATGACGATCCTCGACGGTATACGATGTGCCTGGTGTGGCGATCGCTAGAATAGATGGGATGGGAAAAATCTCATTATATTCCTTGTACATTGGGTAGTTGAAACTGAATACAAAGTTTTCACTGGTAGTATTTCTTCAAATGTACGGCGTTCCAGGGATATTGGTCCAGAGTGCCGTCAGGGTGTTCGAGTTCATAGGCTCCCCTAGTCAGCCACCTAGATATCCAGAAGGGGCCTTCCCAATTCGGGCCAAAGACACCTATGTGGGTCTGAACCTTTTTGAGGACGAGATTGCCCACTTGGAACCGCCTTTCCTTGACCTTCGAATTAAAGAACTTCTCGGATCTCATTTTGTGGATAGTGTTCTTCATTTCTGAGGTCAGTCGTCGTTCTTCGAGCATGTCAATGTCGATCCGCCGGGCCACGTCATTGTCTGTCATCATCTCTTGTTTGGTTCGGTGGCTGAGGACGGCGGTCTCCGAGGTAATCACCGCTTCTGTCCCGAAGGCGAGGGCGAATGGGGTTTCGCCGGTTGAATTTCGGGTCGTCGTTCGATAAGACCACAAAACGTCTGGGAGCTCGCTCGCCCATCGCCCTTGTCTGGACTCGAGTCGTGCTTTAATCGTGTGTTTGAGGATTTTGTTTACGGCTTCTATCTGCCCGTTCGTCTGAGGGTGGTAGGGGGCTGAGAACAGCTTCTTGATTCCCCACTTCTCACAGAATTGCATGACTTCTAAATCGTCGAACTGCTTTCCGTTGTCGGAGATGATAGCCTGGGGTAGACCGAATCGGCATATGATGTTTTTCCAGATGAACTTGATTACTTGCTCTTGACCAATCTTGTTGAGTGGCTCGGCCTCAGCCCATTTTGTGAAATAATCGACGCCAACGATGGCAAACTTACAGCCCCCTCGCGCTGTCGGCAAGGGACATATAAGGTCGATGCCCCATTGGGAGAAAGGCCATGGGCTGTACATTGAAGTGAGCTGCTCGGGGGAGAGCTTGATGTTTGGACCCATCACTTGACACCTGTGACACGATCTAGCATAGGCTATCGCATCCTTCTGAAGTGAAGGCCAGAAAAAACCTTGCCTGGTTGTTTTATGGATGAGAGCTCGCCCGCCAGCATGGTTTCCACAGATCCCATCATGGATCTCGGCTAAAACGAGCCTACCTTCCTCCGGTGTAATGCACTTGAGGAGGGGAAGGCTGAATGCTCGCTTGTAAAGCCGGTCGTCCAAAAGGGTGTATCTGGTCGCACGGAGCTGGAGTTGGCGAGCTTTGATACGGTCGTCAGGGACCGTTCCGTCCTTTAAGTATTTGATGAACGGAGTCATCCAGTTCTCCTCGGAAATGGCAACTGTGATAACCAGGTTTCTGTCGATCGCCGGCCTTGTTGATTTTGTGATTTGGATATTAGAGAAATCAGCTGCCCCATCTGACGGCGCTAGCTTGGATAGGGCATCGGCCTGGGAGTTGTGCTCTCTCGGGACTTGTTCGATTAGTACTTCCTCAAATTTCGTGCACATTTCGGCGACCAATTCTTGGTATTTGACCATCTGTTCGTCGTGCGCCTCATATTCTCCCTTGACTTAGTTCACGACCAAGAGGGAGTCCATGAAGATATGGAGGCGACGAACATCTAGGGCGAGGGCTAGATCGAGCTCGCCTACCAAGGCTTCGTACTCAGCTTCATTGTTGGTCGCACAAAACCTGAAACGCACAACCTTTGTGAAACTTTGCCCATCGGGGCTGATGGGGATGATCCCTGCCCCTGCTCGCGAGTTGGTCGCCGATCCATCCACGTATAGCTTCCAGGCAGGGCGGCCGATCTGGGTCGGACTGTGAGGAAATGTTAATTCCACCACGAAGTCTGCCAGAGCTTAGCCTTTCATCGTTGTGCGAGGAGCGTATGTGATACCGTATTGTGCGATCTCCAGTGACCACTTGAGGAGCCGCCCGTTAGTGTCTGGCCGGTGTAGAACTTGCCTTAGAGGTAGAGTTGTCAGAACCTCCACTTGATGTTCGAAGAAGTAAGCCCTTAGCTTGCGAACACTCATGACTAGAGCGTAGGCGATCTTCTCCAATGGTGTATAACGTGTTTCCGCGTCATGGAGCGCTTGACTAACGTAGTAGATCGGCAAGTGGGTCTGCCCCTCGGCTCGTACTAAAACAGCACTCAGCGCAACCTCCGAGGCTGCCAGGTAGAGGAATAGCTTTTCGCCGGGGATCGGCTTTGCCAAGATCTGGGGGTTAGATAGATACTCCTTGATTTTGGCAAACTCTACTTGACCCTCCTCGTCCATGCGAACTTCTTGTTCTTTATGGTCGCGAAGAAAGGCTTGCTTTTATCGCCGAGCCGAGATATGAAACAGTTGAGGGCGGCTAGACAACCTGTGAGTCGTTGCACCTGCTTGACATTCCGTGGCTCCTGCATGTCGAGGATTGCTTGAACCTTGGTGGGGTTCGCCTCGATCCCCCTTTGGCTCACGATGTGCCCCAGGAATTTTTCGGAGCCCACCCCGAAGTTACATTTCTTGGGGTTCAGTTTCATGTTGAACTTCTCGAGGATGGCGAACGTTTCGGCAAGGTCATTGAGGTGGTCTTTCTTCTTGAGGCTTTTGACCATGATGTCGTCAATGTAGACCTCCATGGTCTTGCCGATCTGATTGGCGAACATTCCATTGACTAGACGCTGGTAGGTTGCCCCCGCATTCTTCAAGCCGAACGGCATTGAGACCCAAAAGTTTGTCTTTTTCCGTGTGGAAAGATGTGTGCTTTATGTCTTTCTCCGCCATTGAGATTTGATGGTATCCGGCGAAGGCATCCATGAACGACATCATTTTGCAACCTGCTGTACTATCGACCAAGTGATCAATATGAGGCATCGGAAAGTGATCTTTTGGACATGCCGCGTTGAGGTCGGTGAAGTCGATGGATAACCTCCAGGAGATGTTCGGCTTTTTGACGAGCACCGCATTGGCTACCCATTATGGTTCGTCTGTAGCTACTCCGATTAGTTTGTTGTTGAGTAACTTTTTGACTTCTATGTCGAGCGCTACGTACTTCTCAGGACCGAATTTCCTACGTTTCTGGTGAACAGGCTTCTTTGTTGGGTCGATCTTTAGATAGTGGCAAGCGTATTCAGGACTTATGCCAACCATATCTTGATGTGACCAGGCAAATACTCCGATGTTCTTACGTAGTAAATTGATCAGATCCTCTTTTAATTCGCGGTCGATGCTTGTGCCGATCTGTACTTCCCTCTCCGGGCGAGCCAGATCTACCGTTATACTCTCCAACTCTTCAACGGGGACGGTTGCCTCTCGTTTGGAACGATTTCCGGACTCGATCCTTGGATCGATGTCGAGACTGGGCTCGAAACCGATCCTTGGCTCGATGTCGTCCGTTAATCGATGTGAGATGGCGTCCTCTGAGTCGGGTTGGTACGATGTGCTTGGCTCGTCGATCTCCATGGGTTGATTGTTGATCGTTTCAATGTTACACATAGCATTGGAAGTATTGAAAGCAGTTACGACATAGGAGTAATTCAAAATTTCTTTGCCATTAGCTGATCTCCTTTTACAGTACCGACCGTCCCATCGGCAGTGGGGAATTTGATACAGTAAAAGAAAGAAGAGGCGACCGCCTCGAAGGTTTCTAGAAATGGACGACCTAGGAACCCATTATAGATGCTGGGCCTATCTATGATTACAAAATTTAGGTTCCTAGTAATCCTAACCTTGGGATCGTAGTAACATGTTAGCTCGACAGAGAGCTTGATCCTCCCATAGGCTTGGACTGTGCTGTCGCCGAACCCTTGAAGCACGGTGTCGAACGGCTTGATGAACTTGGTTAGGTTGCCGAGATGGTCAAGAGCGGATTTGAATATGATGTTGCAGAAGCTCCCATTGTCAACCAGCACGCGATCGACCATTTTCCCAAGGATACATGCAGAGATCACAAATGCATCCTCTTTGGGGCACTGCACTCCCTCCCTATCCTTGTTGGAGAAAGTGATGAGCGCATCTGCGGAGATGGTCGGATCTGGGGGTACCACGACATGCACCCCGGCGAACGCCCTCATTTCGGCCTTTCGCTTCCTGTTCGACATGGTGGAAACCGGGGAAAGGCCCCCGAGGTTTCCACCTCCCGCCTGAAGCATGTTGATCCGGCCGCCAGGGTTGATCGGAGGAATTGATTCGTCGGAGTACTCCGGCTCGTTTTTCTCGATCCTGGCGACCGGATTGGGAGGGATTCCCTCGTTTTGTCGGCGCTCGCGCCCTCCGGTCCTCTCTGTCCGAGGTTCTGGCGTGGTGACCATGTTGTCCAATTTGCCTTCCTCAAACAGTCGCCAGAGTTGTCTAAGGAGGTCGCGGCATTGGCTGGTGTTATGGCCGGACTCTTGTGGTAGGCACAGAATTTGCTGCGGTCTAGATGACCATGGTCCCTTATTGGCTTTGGTTTGTTAAGCCACTCGCGCCCCTTGATGGCGTTAAAGATGTGGGCCGGAGATAAGTTGAGGTTGTGGAGGAGGTGAACCTCCACATCCTCGAAGGCTTTGAACTCACCAGGCGGTTTTGCGACCGCCTTTATGGGCTTGGCGACCGCCTTATTATGGATGTGGGATGGCATTTTCCCTTCTCCGGCAGATCCTTCGCCCAAGTGGAGGGTGAACATCCTCTGCCTGGCCAGGAAGTCAGCGGCCCTGACGCGGAAGACCGAGTAGGTCGGGGGGATGTCCTTTGTAAGGTGTCTGAACATGGGTGAGTGGCCGTAGAATCCCTCCAGGACTGAGTAGAGATAGAGCTCGTCGCTAATGGGCTCTCCGGTGAGGACTATTTTATCCACCTGATCGATGTAATATTCATCGGGCTCGTCCTTCCCCTGCCTAATTTTCATCATGCGGTGGGGGCCTTCTGGCCGAGCAACTTTGGTGGCGAAGTATGACGTGAAGTCGTTCGCCAGCTTTTCAAAGCAATTGATTGAGCGAGGTGGTAGTGAGATGTACCACATGTGGGCGAGGTTGCTTAGAGTTAATGGGAACATTCGACACTTCGTCGCATCTGATGCTCCGCATCCGGTCATGTAAATCCGGAATTTGCTCAAGTGGGTCTCCGGATCCGATCTCCCTTCATATAGAGGTGTCTGTGGGGGAGCGATCTTTGGTTGAACTAGGGCGAGCTCGATCTGGACCGCGAGTGGCTCACTCGGTCCAGCGATCGAATTCCTGGCGCCTGCCCCAGTTTCTAGGAGCGCCTTCATTTTGTCGAGCTGGCGCTGCATGGCGGCCATCGCCGTAGCCTGACTGCTCGCTGATTGGCTCCCGGAGCGCGAGCCAAGGCGATCATGCACTGATCCCCTGGACCCATGGTGAACGATGAGTTCTCTGCCAGTGGGCTCATTTCTTGGGCCAGTGGGGGCCCGCTGACCGGCTTGTCTTCTGGGAGTCGGATATGCCGAACTCCTGGTAACGTATTCGGACTCCGATGTCTCCCGGCTGGGGCCCGAGTGCCCGGGTCGCCATGAGGTATCGCTCCCTAGGCGGCTGAAGACGGAATCATCCATCTTTACGAGAGCCTTCTCCTGTGGCTCGGGGCTTTCCGTCGATTTCTCAAAATATATCCCCTTGAGCTTCCGCTTGCCTGCTCGGCGGATCGTTGACGGAGTGATGGTGGGCGAGTCGCATGCCCTTCGTCGCTCCCTGAGGATGGCTATAGCCTCCTCAATCTGTTCCACGGTCTAGAACTGATCGAGTGAGAGGCTAGGACCGTCCCTCTGGGGTGGGAGTGAGAGCCTAGCGTCGCCGCGGTCACCTTCTGCCGTGGGCTGGGATTCGGTCCGGGCCGGAATGAGATTTCCGGCAGATCGCAGGGTGGCTCTTTTGGAGGTCGTGGCAGATGTCATGTTTCTGAAGGCTTTTCTTTGAAGAACAGTGAGTGTTTCTTCAAGTATATGTCCGGAGAACAGTGAGTGTTCTTCGAGACGGTAGGAATAAAAATGAGGTTAAATCAGGCCCCCTCCTTCTAGCGCTAATTGTTGTTGCCCAAAATATTATCCGAAGATGAATATTGTTGGAATGGATGGACAACAAACAAAGTTGCGGGAGCACGTCCGAGGGAATGGAAATAACACAAGATTTGTCGGGGTTGTTAATCCCGGGCTTGAATGCTCTCGCGAGATGTTATTAATATGTATACTGTGGGATACAAATATTAATGTTAGAATCTATTACAATGAGTGTAAAGACTTCTAGTTATCTAAGTTGTAGAGCGTGTAGATTGCCGGAAGAACCAGATATGAAGCTCTGTGAGTTCTTGCTTTGAATATTCTGTAAGTGTGTATGAATATCACTATGAATGTGTAAGTAATTGCCAGATGAGTCTTTATTCTCTCTCTGTGTGTTTCTCACTGTATTCACGATGATGCTTAAGCCACTGTTGTAAGCCCCCTATTTATAGGAGACAAGGTTGTTGGGTCCTCTCCGGCGATCGCGGGCGACCGCCGTATTCTATATTAGAATAAGGTGGGCGATCATCCCGTCACGTGATTTGTTCCCTTAAAGTCGAAATTTCTTCTGGCGATCAGTGTGCGAAACGATGGGAAGCCTGCACGCGTCCTGAATCGCTGTCCGGGGAGGTCCCACTTTGTACCTTTCGGCGGGCCTGTTGGTAGGTGAGGTAGGTGACAGGATGGGGTCAAAGGCCTTATCTTACGGCGCCTTTTGTGGATCTGCATATGGGTCTCCGTCCAAGGTTCAATCTTCGACGACTTTGACGGATGTTGGATTCATACGTGGCACGAGATGATCGTCTATTGTCGGACATTATAGACGATCGCCAGATACCAAAATACGATCGCCGAGGGTGCCGGCTACTGGGTGTTTGCCCAGCGTATGTCTTCTATGGTTGGCTCTCAAACCATTATGCCGATCGCCATGAAGGCGTATGAATCACCGCAGAACAACCATCACCTAGTTAACATCGTGGAATTGTGTTGGATGTGTAAATCATCTAAGTTGTGCGGGGCGTGATTTTTCATTGTTGAGTTGTTGTGATGATTATGATATTTGTGTTGTTTTGATTTACATACTTGATTATGCCTTTCGGTTTAATGTGGAATGGCTTGACATTTGATAATTATGAATTGTGTCGTGTTGAGGTGTGTGTGTGTTCCAGGTAGGGTCTGACGAGACCTCTGGAGTTCGGTACATGGTGTGTACGAACAAGGTGTGTGATCCATGTAGGGTCTGACGAGGCCTCTGGAGTTCGGTACATGATGTGTACGAATGATGTATGTGATCGGGTAAGGTCCGTCGAGGCCTCCAGAGTTCAGTACATGATGTGTACGAACAGATTATGTGGTCCGGGTAAGGTCCGTCGAGGCCTCGAAATTCGGTACATGATGTGTACGAACAACGATCGTATAGCAGTGATTGTTTGGATAATATTTTAAATACGGGTCTCGGACTCATAATGATATCTCATCCATTGTGTTTTGAAAAGAGAATCTGGCTAAGGCCCTAATGTTTTCGAAAAGGCTTTGTAAATTGGGACTCGAGGTCAAAAAGAATTTCTGCTTTAAAAATCCCCGAGATGATGTGTTCCTTTTCAAATATCTCTTGCTTGAGTTCAAAATTAATAAAACTTCTCGGGAACATTTTGATAATTAATTTCCATATTAAATTCGTAGTTTCTATTTACTTGTTGCTTTTCGTATCGTATTATACTTGCACTAGTAAAACAGTTGAGTTTTACTAACCCCCGAGTAATCGGGGGTGGATGTCTATTTTGCGTCCAGGTACATGCAGGTTCAGGGGAGCAGTCACAGGATTGGCACAAGAGGATGATGAGCTGCGATACTAATCTAGAGTCGAGAGTTGGTAGAGTTTGGTTGTATTGTTAGAGTTGATTTCAGTCTTCCGCTGTATTATGTTTCGACCCCTGTGTGGGTAATGTTGTTTTAGTCAGTTCTGTTGATGGAGTTGTGTGACCTCATCGGTCTGTGTATTCATGAGTAAGTGACCTTAATGGTCTGTATTATTATATTGTTTGACCCTGGCCGGGCAAGTACTTGGTCGTTTTGTAAGGTATAGCCTGGTAGATCCTCGTAAAAAGGGTCTACGGCATGTAATATTCCCATATGGTTTTGGGGGTGTTACATTGAGGACGAATGAAGGGATCATTCTAGAACCATTACGTCGTGAATATCATAAACGTATAGACCCTTCATCAGATGCCCCAGTCAAGTCTTCGAGTTACGGTAAGGTCAAACCCTACTGTTGACTAGACACTATACATGTGTTAATGCAAATCAAGACCGACTGAGTACTAGTGTATCCAATACGACTAGATCAGAATGCTTTGGACAAAGACTTATAATCTTATTTGCCATTAACCGTATAGGACATTCGCCTGCTCACAAACAGGAGATAGAATCCTTTCTTGGCGTACAGTAGAGACTGCTACCTGCCCATATAGTCTCCACTTCGAGGTTGACCCAGCGATTAAGCAAATGAGTCTAACTACTCCAATGATAAACTAAACATCATAGACACATCTCTCACTGAAGCCTCAAGTCAAAGGTCCACGTATACTATCAAAACCTTTCGATTCGTCATCGACTCTCTGAGAGTGAATACTGTGTAACTGAATCAAGTATAAGTCGTGTTCGAGTATACTGGTCCCACCAATATACTTATAACTATACTATCAAGACATGCACACGTCCTAGCATCAGTTATACAAGTCTTACTCAAAACTTAATGCCCAATTAAGTTTATCGACTTACGAACGGTTTACGTAAATAAACTTTAAACACTTCTGGTGCATTTTGTCTTATCCGATAACGAGAATGGAATATCCGCTCTTATTTACATGGACTTCACTTTAATGTTTATAAAACCAAAATGCATTTGAAATACAATAAACAGTAGATGAATCATATTGCCTTTTATTGATAATTCCATAATTACAAGTACAATGCCTCTTCTCTCTCATCCTCTGAGTGGCATTCGAGGGCATATTCCTAATAGGTAGTAGGCCCAGCCCGCGACTCGATTCAAAATCAGGCCAAAAACCCGAGATCCATATGGCTCGACCACTCTCGGCCGTCTCGGCAGCCTGGGCAACAAGCCCAGGCCGTGCTGCCGGCATCCCCGTTTTTCTAGTTTTTTTTGGCTCGTTTCCAAACGTGATGTTACAACGAACAATTAAATATCTCCGATTATACCAATTCTGATACAAAATCACAAACAACAACCAATAACATTTAAAATGCAAATAAAATCGTATATACAGTATCATTGACTTTGCTCCGATACCATTGTTGGGATTCCGGATACAAAATCGAGTACGCAGCAGAATAATAATATTCAATATAAAGAATCCTAAATAGGATTGATCAAGTAACGTATATAGAAAAATAAAACAAACGAAGACAAAATGATCAAAGTCCCATACCTTTGAAGCCTTTGATAATATCTTCGTTGGTTGATGATGATCATGAACCGGAGCACGAGCACGAAATCCCTTCGTCCCAAACACCGAAGGTAAGAAGTCTCTACTTCACACGTGTCGGATATTGCCCGGAAAAATTAAATGAAAGTCCGTTCTTCAAGAACACGGCTAGAAAGTTATTGTAGGAATTTTTTCTCTATTTTTTTCTTGCTTATTTCTTATCTCAAAGATGAGGAGCAAGATGAAAATTTATTCTCTCCAACTCACTATGATCTCTCGGCCGAACCAAGGTGTGTGTGAGGTGGTGTTGTCTTTCCTTTGTTGATATATATGATAACATGATAAGATCCCACCTTATAATGTCATTTGGCATGAAGTCTTGACAATAACATGGTGAGATCACACATGATAATCACACAACAAGACAACATGAGAAAAACACCAAGAAGAGAGGGGGAAGGGGCGGCCCATGTGGAGATGGGAGGAAAGGAGCCGAATCACTTGGCTCGTATACCGGACGTTCGTCAAACGACTCCGTTAAATATACTACATTTTATCTCTAATGTATTTATACTAATTGATTAATCCAATTAATTAAGTATATCAATTACAGAAATATTTCTCTAAGAAATATTATTTATGAATTAAATTAATTATCCAGTAACTTAATTTCAATTCATAAGACCGCTATTTTGATTTGTCCAATAAACCATACTTCGATATCCAATATCTAGTATTAATAGAGAGATGATAAATTCATATTTATCCGTCAACGATCCTGATGCGTGACTCTGTAGTTCGTCTCAACCGGCACTGGGAGGAACCAATGAGTGCGGGCAGCACTTAGCCAGCCTAGCAGGCTGCACTGTAAAACCCCGACTGAGAACGAATGAAGGGATCATTCCAGAACCATTATGTCGTGAATACCATACACTTATAGACCCTTCATTAGATGTCCCGGTCAAGTCTTCGTGTCACGGTAATGTCGAACCCTATTGTTGACTAGACATTATACATGTGTTAATGTAAATCAAGACCGACTGATTAATAGTGTATCCAATACGGCTAGATCAGAATGCTTTGGTCAAAGACTTATGATCTTATTTGCCATTAGCCATATAGGACATTCGTCTGCTCACTAACAGGAGATAGAATCCTTTCTTGGCGTACAGTAAAGACTGCTACCTGCCTGTATAGTCCGGACTTCGAGGTTGACCCAGCGATTAAGAAAATGAGTCTAACTACTCTAATGACAAACTAAACGTTATAGACACATCTCTCACTGAAGCCTCAAGTCAAAGGTCCACGTATACTATCACAACCTTTCGATACGTCATCGGATCTCTGAGAGTGAATACTGTGTGACTGAATCAAGTATGAGTCGTGTTTGAGTATACTGGTCCCACCAATATACTTATAACTATACTATCAAGACATGCACACGTCCTAGCATTAGTTATACAAGTCTTACTCAAAACTTAATGCCCAATTAAGTTTATCGACTTGCGAACGGTTTACGTAAATAAACTTTAAACACTTCTGGTGCATTTTGTCTTATCCGATAACGAGAATGGAATATCCGCTCTTATTTACATGGACTTCACTTTAATGTTTATAAAATCAAAATGCATTTGAAATACAATAAACAGTAAATGAATCATATTGCCTTTTATTGATAATTCCATAATTACAAGTATAATGCCTCTTCTCTCTCATCCTCTGAGTGGCATTCGAGGGCAGATTCTTAATAGGTAGTAGGCCCAGCCCGCGACTCGATTCAAAATCGGGCCAAAAACCCGAGATCCATATGGCTCGACCACTCTCGGCCATCTCGGCAGCCTGGGCAGCAAGCCCAGGCCGTGCTGCCGGCAGCCCCATTTTTCTAGTTTTTTTTGGCTCGTTTCCAAACGTGATGTTACAACGAACAATTAAATATCTCCGATTATACCAATTATGATACAAAATCAAAAACAACAACCAATAACATTCAAAATGCAAATAAAATCGTATATACAGTATCATTGACTTTGCTCCGATACCATTGTTGGGATTCCGGATACAAAATCGAGTACGCAGCAGAATAATAATATTCAATATAAAGAATCCCAAATAGGATCGATCAAGTAACGTATATAGAAAAATAAAACAAACGAAGACAAAAGGATCAAAGTCCCATACCTTTGAAGCCTTTGATAATATCTTCGTTAGTTGATGATGATCATGAACCTGAGTACGAGCACGAAATCCCTTCATCCCAAACATGGAAGGTACGATGTCTCTACTTCACACGCGTCGAATATTGCCCGGAAAAATTCAATAAAACTCCGTTCTTCAAGAACACGGCTAGAAAGTTATTGTAGGAGTTATTCTCTATTCTTTTCTTGCTTATTTCTTATCTCAAAGATGAAGAGCAAGATGAAAATTTTTTCTCTCCCTCTCACTATTATCTCTCGGCCGAACCAAGGTGTGTGTGAGGTGGTGTTGTCTTTCCTTTGTTGATATATATGATAACATGATAAGATCCCACCTTATAATGTCATTTGGCATGAAGTCTTGCAAAATATCATGATGGGATCACACATGATAATCACACAACAAGACAACATGAGGAAAACACCAAGAAGAGAGGGGGAAGGGGCGGCCCATGTGGAGATGGGAGGAAACGAGCCGAATCACTTGGCTCGTGTACCGGACGTTCGTCAAACGACTCCGTTAAATACACTACATTTGATCTCCAATGTATTTATACTAATTGATTAATCCAATTAATTAAGTATATCAATTACATAAATATTTCTCTAAGAAATATTATATATGAATTAAATTAATTATCCAGTAACTTAGTTTCAATTCGTAAGACCGCTATTTTGATTTTTCCAATAAACCATAATTCGATATCCAATATCTAGTATTAATAGAGAGATGATAAATTCACATTTATCCGTCAACGATCCTGATGCGTGACTCTATAGTTCGTCTCAACTGGCACTGGGAGGAACCAATGAGTGCGGGCAGCACTTAGCCAGCCTAGCGGGCCGCACTGTAAAACCCCAACTGAGAACGAATGAACGGATCATTCCAGAACCATTATTTCGTGAATACCATACACTTATAGACCCTTCATTAGATGTCCCGGTCAAGTCTTCGTGTCACGGTAAATTCGAACCCTACTATTGACTAGACATTATACATGTGTTAATGTAAATCAAGACCGGCTGATTAATAGTGTATCCAATATGGCTAGATCAGAATGCTTTGGCCAAAGACTTATGATCTTATTTGCCATTAAACATATAGGACATTCGCCTGCTCACTAACAGGAGATAGAATCCTTTCTTGGCGTACAGTAAAGACTGCTACCTGCCTGTATAGTCCGCACTTCGAGGTTGACCCAGCAATTAAGAATATGAGTCTAACTACTCTAATGACAAACTAAATGTCACAGGCACATCTCTTACTGAACCCTCAAGTCAAAGGTCCACGTATACTATCATAACCTTTTGATTCCTCATCGACTCTCCAAGAGTGAATACCGTGTGACTGAATCAAGTATGAGTCGTGTTCGAGTACACTGGTCCCACCAATATACTTATAACTATGCTATCAAGACATGCACATGTACTAGAATCAATTATACAAGTCTTACTCAAAACTTAATGCCCAATTAAGTTTATCGACTTGCGAACAGTTTCGTAAATAAGTTTTAAACACTTCCAATGCATTTCTTTCTTATCTGATAACGAGATTGGAATGTTCGCTCTTACTTACAATGACTTCAGTTCAAGGTTTACCAAATCAAGAATGCTTTTGAAATACAATAAACAATGAATGAATCATATTGCCTTTTATTAATTTCATAATTACAAGTACAATACACCTTCTCTCTCATTCCCTAAGTGGCATTCGAGGACATATTCCTAACACATACTCCTAACAATATCCCACTTGCACTCAATGCCACACACTATGGTATCTAATGCCTATGTTCTCCATATAATGCTCCAAGCTTATCTGAGAAAGTGGCTTGGTCACTGGGTCAGTAACGTTGTCTACTGAGTCTACTCTATGCAGAACAGTATATTCCTTTTGCAAACAAATTCTCCCACGAGATGATACTTTCTCTCAATATGTTTTGTACTGTTGTGAAACCTCAACCCGTAGGCCTGTGCTACTGCTCCATCGCTATCGCATAAAAATGAAAACAGGCAGCGTAGCACATGGTGTCACTAGAAGTTCACCCAGTAACTTCTTAATCCAAAACCCTTCCTTTGGAGGCCTCCGAGGCCACTTGATACTCAGCCTAACAGGTGGAATTAGTAGTCGTGCTATGCTTGGCACTATGCCAAGATATTGCTCCCCCATTAAGAGTAAAATGTAGCCAGAAGTAGACATAGAGTCGTCTTTTTGTCCTGGGAAGTCTGAATCAGTGAATCCATATCACATTCAGTTATCCACCACCATACATAAGAACCAGATCTCTAGTCCTTCTAAAGTAATTGAGAAAGTTCTTTTACGGCGGTCCAATGTTCCCTACCTAGGTCTGCCTGAAACCTACTTACCACGCTCCCAGCATGTGCAATGTCTCATACACAACAAGGCATACACAAGGCTACCCATGGCCGAAGCATATGGTATATTACTCATTTACTTTCATTGTTCCTCACTTTGAGGACATCTTCGAGGTGAGTTTTATTCCATGTCGCATCGGTAGGAACCCTCTTTTAGATTCATCCATCTTATATCACTTTAAGATCTTATTTATATAGAGGGCTTGGGAAAGACCTATCATTCTCTTCACTCTATCCCGGTAGAGCCGGATTCCAAGAATATAGGTTGCTTCTCCCAAGTCTTTCAGGGAGAACCTACTCGAAAGCCAAGCTTTCACAGAACTGAGCATTCCCACATCATTTCCTATTAGTAGAATGTCATCCACATATAGTACTAAGAATGCGATCTTGCTCCCGCCAACCCTCTTGTATACACAAGGTTCCTCTTCATTTTGCACGAAGTCAAACTCTTTGACTGCCTCATCAAAAAGAAGGTCCCAACTACGTGAAGCCTGCTACAGTCCATTTCACGGAGTTTACATCAGCCATTGCTGGGTCATAGGTCGTGGTTCGATCTCTTCGTTATCACCTGGAACCTCATGGAGACCCAGTTCCTCCAAGTGCATAAAACCATACCTCTCAGGTAATTGAGACACCCTACTAGACCTATGAGGTGGTTGTACTTGTGTTTCAGAAGGTTCAGTTCCAACTTCTTGTACAGGTGTCTCCTGAGGAGTTTCATTGTATTCTTCTAAAGAAATACTTCTACCTGATCCACCTTCCTGAAATAACTCATCGTCCAGGAAGTGTGATTGCAAAGCAACAATGATATTTCGATCTTTAAGCATGTAGAATAGATAACCTATCGATCCATATGGGAATCCAATGAAACGTCCCTTTACGGACCTTGCTTCCAACTTCTCCGCCTTAGTCTTCTTGACATGGGCGGGACATCCCCAAATCCTAATATGATTAAGACTTGGTTTCCTGCCCTCCCACCTCTTATGCAGGGTTTTAGAAATGAACTTGGAAGGGCATATGTTCATGATATAAGCAGCAGTCAGGAGGGCATAACCCCACAGGTAAATCAGTAAGTCGGTGTAGCTAAGCATGGAACCGACACACCATTTAACCGTGGAGTTCCTGGAGGTGTAAGTTGTGACACTATTCCGTGCTCCTTTAGGAACTCGCCAAACTCAGAGCTCATATACTCGCCACCTCGGTCCGACCGAAGTGCTTTGATATGATTACCAGTTTGTTTTTCGACTAGAGCCTTTAATTCCTGAAATTTCTCAAAAGGCCTCGGGTTTGTGTTTTATTAAATACACATAACCATACCTAGTATGATCATTTATGAACGTAATGAAATACGGATACCCGTCACGAGCTGCTTCCAAAGCACCACACACGTTGGTATGGACTAATCCAAGTTTATCAGCGGCTCTTTCAAAAGTCCCTGTGAAGGGGGACTTAGTCATTTTGCCTTTAAGGCAAGATGCACAAGTTGGAAAGGGATCCGATCCCAATGGACCCATAAGTGCATCATTTTCGATTTTGTAAATCTTGGTCTGACCAATATGACCAAGTTTAAGATGCCATTTCAAAACTTGATTAGTATCATCCCTACAACGCTTTCTAGTCATAGTGTTCACAACGACTTTGTTACTTAGGTTTAGATGATACAATCCATTTAACAATGTGGCATTCCCTACTAGTTTATTTCAAAAATAAATTTTGCGAGAACCATCACCAATGAAAAATGAAAAGACTTTCCGATCCAAGACCAGAATGGATACAATGTTCTTATACCCCTTAGTCAACATTAGTACATCATATAAAGTTAAAAACAAAGCCGGATTCCAAATTCAAAAGAAGTGATCCTATATCAGTTGATGTGACACCATGTCCGCTTCCGATAGTAATCATCACTTCCCTAGCTCCAAGTTTCCTACTTTGTTCCAGATCCTGATTCATGGTACAAATGTGAGAACTAGCACCTGAATCCAGTATCTAAGAAGTAGAAAATACAGTAGCAGAACAATTCGTTTCCAAAACCAAAAGTTCTGTATGCCATGAAGGATCGGACAGTCTCTTGCCCAGTGGCCCAGCTCACCGCATTTGAGACATTTGTCTGACTTCGCCTTTTTTCTCTTAGGAACCATCGGGGCCTTGCCCTTACCGTTAAAGTTCTTGCTTCGTGGTCCCATCTGCTTCTTGGTCCTTTTCTTCTTATTCTTGGACCTCCAAGATCCAGAAGAAATCACAAGGACAGACTCCTTCATCCGCAGAGTCTTCATCTGAGACTGAGCGATTACATGTTTGTTCATCAATCCTGCTAAATTGCAAGCAATCTCATTGCAGTTGAAGTTCATAACAAACTGTGAGAAGGAATCAGGAAGAGATTACAGGATAAGGTCGGTCTCGATAGAAGCATGTATCCTAAAATCAAGAGCCCCCAATCTCTCGATCATAGAAATCATTTTGAGGACGTGGTCTCCAACTTTCTCACCTTCCTTCATCCTGGCACTGAACAGTTGCTTGGATATCTCATATCTAGCAGTTTGACTGTGCTTACTATAGAGCTCGGTTAAGTGAGATAAAATCTGCCTAGCAGAAGTTATTTTCTCATGATCTCTTTGAAGCTCATTAGACATAGAGTCCATGATATAGCCACAGACTCCAATGTCATTTTTAACCCACTTTTCGTGGTTTTCAATATCTTCCTGACTGGCTCTGGTCCGCACCGGAGCCGCCGGAATGTCCACCTCCAATATGTATCCCAGCGCCTCCATACTGAGCACTATCATCAGGTTGCGGAGCCAATCCACAAAGTTAGGCCCATTTAAGGTGTCTTTTCGAGTAGAATTGAAAATGGGTTCATTGTCATTTTGAGAGTTGATATTTTGTTTGTCTGCATTAAGTACGACAGATTTATTAGTGACTCGTTCAATTATGATCTGAGTTTAGAATTAAGGTCTTTTCTATTCTTTTAACCAAGCTCCCACTACTTTTACGGAATAACACACTCCCTTATGAAATTGGGAAGTACTTGTTCGCTTTACTTTATAGTGGTGATCGAGTTCTTTATAAATTTTAATAAAGGGCAACCAAACGGGTTTCTGGTCTATTAATCTTCATAAAGTGGTGTCCAACATCAACCCATCTAATGGATGATTCGATCTTTTTTTCCCCTTGTTCACTCCCCTCAACCGATACGGTTTCTATAGTTCGTGAACAAGTTAAGTTTATATCATCGGCGCTAATCAGTTTCACAATTGAATCTTATCCGGTAACCGAACAGGTTTCTAGGGATAAAATTTTCTCCAACCGAAGGCATCCAATGCACTATCGAAATTTATCGACCCTTCCCGAACGACTACCCCCATAACTCGGAAGCATAGCACATCCAGTTTGGATTTCAATTTTCCAAAAGCTCGATGGAGGGAAGGAAAACCTCGAAACCTTTTAAACTTAATATTTTGTCGTGGGAGAATTTTCGTGATTAATGTTACACTTTGCACATTAATTCATTTAAGCGTGTTTGTCGACATTCATACCATATGAATAACATACACAACCTAGTTGCTAATTACATGTCTCGAGTCTTGAATCTTCGTCCTCTCGAATGGATCTTCCTCCGGTCTTCGTCATTACATATAAATTTTACATTGAAAAATTGCATCCTAGATACAAATATTTTTAGTAAAATAAATAGGCTCAAAACGGCATTTACAGCCCAATCGAAAAATGATTCAAAAACTAGATCCACGAACTACATCACCATTCAAATAATAATGCAAAAATCACGTTAAAATTAATGGCATAACAATTAATCTAACTATTGATCCAATCAATATAAATTAATCCATCCAAAAGAATTAATCTAATTAATTCAAACAACCGTTCATTTTAACTTATGCCGGACGGGAAAATATTTCATTAAATTAATTCCCGTAAGAATAAAATTACCATAATTTATATCTTAGTCAAATTAAATCTAATTTAATTTATGGAAAATTAATTACCGACGAAATATAAAAAACGGAGTCGAAAAACACGGTCGGGCCAAGCCCGGGGCACTGACCAGCAAGCTGCCGAGCATGGTCGGACCGCATGGCCAGATCGCGATCCAGTGCCTGGCAGCGCCCGGCATGCTTCCGAGTAGGGCCTGACCGCATGGCCGGATCGCGATCCGCTACCTGGGACCGCAAGGCAGCGCCCGGCCAGCTCCAAGCTGTCGGGTCCGTTTATATTTTCGGCTCGTTTTTTCGCCACAATTCCAAAAATAATATTTTTCTAATCTTTATATTACATATTAAATCAGTTTTTCAAAAGAAAATTAGATTTATATTGTAACATAAAATCATGAAAAATTAATTTTTAGATGAACAATAGAAAATCAACGATTAATACGATTATGATTCCAAATCATAAGAATATCCAATCAAGCATTCCAAATGCTAAATATCGTATACGATCGCGACCTTGCTTCGATACCACTGTTGAGATTCACACACCAAAAACGAAGGCGCATCTCAAGCGAAAACACGAATGCAATATGAATCCCTCAAGAGAATCGATTCAAGCTACGTATATACGAATATAAAACGAACAAAGAGGAAGATATGATATCATACCCTTGTAGTCCGTTGACTTAATCGCTGAGAAGATGATGTCCCTTACGAATCCAATTCGCATCAAGCTCTTGGATGATCCAACGCCGAAAACACCCTGTCTCTACTTGCCACGCGCTGGAGAAACAATCGAAACGACTTCACCTTGTTATCCTCCAAGGATACGGGTAGAACAAGGTTATAGGAGCTTGCTAATATTGTCTATTGCACTCTAAGTGTATAGATATATTTTCTCTCTATTTTTCTCTCAATTTTTCTCTAAAAAAATGAAGAAGGTGATGAAGGAGATGAAATGAATGTAGAAGGCAACTCAAAGTCTCTCTCTCACTTGTTCAATGAGTGAACCGTAGCCTCATGGAGAGAAGGTGAAGAAGACCTTTTATCAAGTCCTCAATCATTCATCACAAATCACCTCACATGATTCCATGTCCCCTATGAATAAACATCTCATGTTATTAAATGTATCATTGATCACAAGGCTTGATTCTTTCATCTTAAACAAAAGAAAAGAATCAATACAAGTATCATGGTGGGGTTAGGCGGCCATGTTGAAGACTTTATGGAGTTTGGTTTGTTTCGGACTCCCGCGAGTCCAATCCGATAAACTCCATTCCATCTCGATGTATTTATATCAATCAATTAATCCAATTAATTAATTATATCTAATACAAAATAACATAATTAAGTTCTTCAAAAAATAATTATAAATCTGAATCAAATTAATTATCCAGTAATTTATTTAATTCATTAGGGCGTAAATTTATTTATCCAATAAATTAATTTAGACATCCAATATCCCAAAATTAATTAGACATCCAATGTCCAATAAATTAGATATCCAATATCTACTATTCATTAAGAGAGAATAAGCTCGATTCATTCCATCGTCAATACTATTGTGTGACTCGGTAGGTCCGTCTCAGTTAGCAATGGGAGGAACCAATGAGTAGTAGCACCACATAGCCAGTCTGGCAGCCCACACTGTGTAATACCCGTTTGGCTTTGACGTTCTTTTACCCTGATTGTTCTTGTAAGCACTTATCGAGATATTGTTGTTGATCTTGGAGTTTCATACCTTTTGGGGCAAGTTCGTATTGTTTGGAGCTTGCAGCGATGTTATTTGATGGAGCAGATAGAACACGCTAGGCGTGAGCTAATGCACGCTAATTCTGGTTGGTAACGTGCGCTAGCTTCACCATAGCACGCGGTAATGGTCTGAGTTGGGCAGTGGCAGCAGCCGAGTTCTGCTCTCTAGACTGGCATTTAGTGCATTCTAGGTGTGAGTTAACGCACTCTATTTGTGTCGAGTAGCGCGTGCTAGCTTCTCTACTAGCGCGCGCTAATGGGTTGAGTCTGGCAGAGGCAGTAGATGAATTCTGCTCTCTGGACTAGCAGTTAGCGCACGTTATGTTTCAAAGGCAAGTATATATTTATGATTGTATGTTCTCGACCCTGAAAGTAAGGTATATGAATTGTATGATTGTATATATTCACATTGGGATGTACCAATGGGTCCTGTGAGGGTTCCGTTGCCTTTGGTGATTTTTCTGCGAATCTTTTGGGTTAACTACTCTGGGAGGGTCTGTCGGGGCCTCTAAGGGTTCCGTTGCCTTTGGAAATAAAGTGTTATGATATTTAGTTATTCCGGAATACTAGTATTGAGGTTGATGGAAAGATGATTGCATTTACTTTATTGTCGAGAAGTATTGTGTTTCATACTCGATATACTTGTATTAGCTATTCAACAGCTAACCCCTTTTGGGGGAAGTATCTTTCATGTATTTCAGGATCCAGGAGGGTGGATAGGCATGTACCGGGTCGGCATGAAGATGATGGGCAAGTGCGATGCTGTGTCTTGTCACTGGTTATACTTTGTATTTTATCCACTCGGTGATGTTGTACTTGAAATGGTTATGAGTACTCGAGTACTGTTTCTGGCTTCTAGATGTTTTGGCCTGTGCTGCTTTGGGATTGATTCTTGATGTATTGTTTTCGATCTCATTGGATATTGTATTGAGTGCTAATTTTATTGTCCTCCATTGGATTATGCTTGGACCTTATCGGTCAAAGTTCATGGTTCCGCATGTGTATAGCCTTATGGGTCCCACGGTGGGGCTCACGGCGCTGTAATATACCATGAATAACTTGGGGGTGTTACAGAATATGGTATCAGAGCTTAGGTTTATGGATACCTAGGCTATCAGTCTTTTGGGTCGATTGAGTCATCGTTTGTCTACAGTATCACCACTTTGTCATCATCACAGTGCGACCGGTACTAGTAAGTCCTTTTACTCTTCTTGTATTTTTCCTAATCGTTTCGCTTTTAATTTAGTATTCTTGGGAATCGGTCACTTCGAAGAAGTGCGATTTGAATTGTACTTACGTACTTTGCGTGTCCTTCAGAATGTCTGCTGATAGGGGATAGAGACGAGGCTGTGGTAGTGGACGCGGACGAGGACGTGGCGCGACTGCTTCCCTCAGTTCTGTTGCGGGATCAACTACCCTAGTTTATCTAACTCAGTTCATCCCGACACCGAGAGTCAACACGACCGGTCAATCTTTTAAGGGAATAATGCCGATGTTGGGGCTATGAATGCTCTTCAACAATTGGCAAATTAGATGACTATCCTAGCCCAAGTTGTTCAGCTGAATAATCCTAATCCGGCAGTGGATGTTTTGCTCCAAAATATGGTCCGTATGCATCCTCCACAGTTTAGCGGTGCTACCGACCTGAATGATTGGGAGAATTGGCTCTTTGAGTTGGAGAAAGTGTTCAAGGTTGTTGATTGCCCCGAAACGAGGAAGGTACCTATTGCTCAGTACTTTCTTACTAAAGAAGCCGCGACTTGGTGGAAAGCTGTTAAACCACGAGATCGTGTTGTTTCTTGGGATAAATTTAAAGAGATACTGAAGGCTGAGTTTGTCCTTGGCCAGTGCAAGAGGGCAGAATCCGAGCCTTTTTCGAGGATAAGCCGCAGAACATTCTTGTCTCATAGGCGATAGTGGAATACAACCAACAGATTATCTGTGTGAAGAATCTAGTGCGTGATGAGCGTGACAAGATCCACCACTTTGACATGCGGATGAATATGGATTTACGGCGTTACATGGCCGAGTTTACTTGCACTACTCTGAAGGAATACCAAGACAGTCTTTGGCATATGACATGTTAAGTTCCAACAATGATAACACAAAAGAGCCGAAGAAGCAAAAGACTGCTGGTAATTTTTCTGGCTCTAACGGTGGCAACTTCTAGAGACCTCAGGTGGCTAACTATTCTGTCAGGCAGTCATCACGTTCTTTTAAAGGGAAGAAGAGTTTTCATTCTGCTCCGGGCACCTCAAGTGTCACACTTGTGGTCAGATGGGACACAGGGTAGTTTATTTCCCCGAACAAGATAAGACTTTGGACACTCGGGCTTCTGCCCCAGCACCTATAGATCAGAGTATGAATCTGCGTCAATCAGTTAGTCAGTCACAGCAGAGTTACGGCAGAGGATGGGGACAAAGTCAGAACGCTAGAGGGGGAGATTCTAGCGTTGGATCGGCACACCCATGAGTCTATGAGATGCGTCGAGCAAATGAACCCGATGTAGTGGTGGCCTCACGTACCATTCATATCCTTTCTCATCCAGTTCGTGTACTTTTTCATTCGGGTGCCACACATTCTTTCATCTCCTTGGATTGTGTACTCCGTTTGAATATAAATTGTATGACTGGTTGCGATCCTTTCATTGTGAAACTGCCTAGCGGGGATAGAATTGTGGGGAATCGGGAGATTAGAGAATTTTCGGTGAGCATAGCCGATATTGATTGGTTATCAAACTTGATTGTGGTTGATATCGAGGGAGAGGATGTGATCCTTGGTGAAGACTGGCTTGACAGTCACAAAGCGATTATGAATTACAGCACTAAGGTTATCACCATGATGACCAAAGGTGGTTCTGAGTACTCGTTCATGGGGTGTAAATTGGGCCAACCTAAGTTGCTTATCAGCGCCATGAAGACCTTAAAACTATTGAATAAAGGTTGCACGGGATATTAGTGTAATGCTTTGAAGTTGGAAGGGGACGAAGTCGATTTCTCTTTGATTCCAATTATTAATCAGTATCCAGAAAATTTTCCAGATGATCTTCTAGGATTACCGCCGGATCGAGAGATAGAATTTTCTGTGGATTTAGAGCCTGACGCAGCTCCAATTTCTATGGCGCCTTATCGGATGGAACCTTCTGAAATGCAAGAATTAATGAATTGATTGGGAGAACTATTGGAGAAGGGGTACATTAGACCGAGCGTTTCGCCCTGGGGTGCGACTGTTCTTTTTGTGAGGAAGAAGGATGGTTCACTACGTTTATGCATTGATTACCGTGAGCTAAACAAAGTGACCATCAAGAACAAGTATTCATTGCCTCGTATAGATGATTTATTTGATCAATTGCAGGGAGCCGCAATATTCTCAAAAATTGATTTGGGATCAGGATAGTACTAGCTTCGGGTGAAAGAGTCCGACATTCCAAAAACTGTATTTCAGACGAGATACGGACATTATGAATTTGTGGTCATGCCTTTTGGATTGACTAATGCCCCAGCAGTATTCATGCAACTAATAAACAAGATATTCATCGAATACCTTGACAGATGTGTGGTCGTCTTTATTGACGACATCTTGATTTATTCCCGGGATAAGGAGGAACATGCCCGGCACTTCCATTTGAGACTAGATGTTTTGAGAGCCAAACACCTCTATGCGAAATTCTCGAAATGTGAGCTATGGATCAAGGAAGTTATGCTTCTCGGACATGTGGTTTCGGCCGAAGGGGTTCGTGTAAACCCACAGAAGATTGAGACAGTGCTAGATTGGGCACCGCCTAATAATGTTAAGGAAGTTCGTAGGTTTTTGGGTCTTGCTGGGTATTACTGTCGGTTTGTCGAGGGGTTCTCGAAACTCGCTCAGCCGATTACTCAATTACTTCAGAAGATAGAAAAGTTTGTTTAGGCTGCTGAGAGACAACAGAGTTTCGATGAGCTTAAGAGACGTTTGACCTCAGCGCCAATTTTAGCTTTACCACAGGGTAGTGAAGGATTTGCAGTTTATAGCGATGCTTCAGGACAAGGGCTTGGATGTGTGCTTATGCAGCATGATAAAATGATAGCCTTTGCATCACGGCAGTTGAAGCCGTATGAGATGAACTATCCTACTCACGATTTGGAATTGGCCGCAATTATTTTCGCACTTAAGATTTTGCGGCATTATTTGTATGGCTCTCCATGTTGGATTTATACCGATCGCAGGAGTTTCAAGTGTATTTTCAGTCAGAAAGATTTGAATATGAGGCAGCGACATTGGTTGGAATTGATCAAGGATTATGATTTGGAAATTCTTTACCATCTGGGGAAGGCCAATGTCGTTGCGAATGCTTTAAGCCACAAATCGGCATCGCTTCAGATGCTCGAGGATCTTACATATCAGACAAAGATCAGTCAGGATCTAATCGAGCAAGGAATAGAAGTTTGGCTTCAAAGAGTGCAGGGATAGTTATGTACTCTCGAAATTACTTCGTCCTTGGTTGATGACATCAAAGGGAAATAATGGAGTAACCCAATGATCTCTCAACTGAAGTAAGATGTGACTAAAGGAAAAGCCCCTGTTTTTATGGTCTATGAGGATAGTATTTTGAGATTCCAATGGCAGGCTTTGTGTTCCGAATGATCTAGAGTTGAGGTAGAGAATTCTCCGAGAAGCCCATGCTACGCCTTACTCAATCCACCCCCGAACGAGTAAGATGTACAAAGACTTGAAGCGAAACTTTTAGTGGAATAATATGAAGAAAGACATCACATAACTCGTATTGTGATGTTTGACGTGTCAGCAAGTCAAGATGGAACATCAACGCCCGGCGGGTTGTTGAAGCCGCTGCCCATTCCCGAGTGGAAGTGGGAAGACATCTCTATGGATTTTATCACTGGGATACCGAGAACTAGAACCGGAATGAATATGATTTGGGTAATCGTCGATCAGTTAAAAAAGTCTGCACACTTCTTGGGTATTAAGGATACTTGGGGACTAGAGAGATTGGCTCAAACTTTTATAGCTAAGATTATGAGATTGCATGGTGCCCTAAAACTATTGTTTCCAATCGAGATGGTCTCTTCGTATCGCATTTTTGGCAAGCCGTCCATCAGGCTTTGGGCACCGAGTTGAGATTGAGCACATCTTTTCATCCTCAGTCAGACGGTCAGACTGAGCGGACGATTCAGATGTTGGAGGATATATGCGGGCTTGTGCCCTAGACTGGAGTAACAATTGGGAACTTCATTTTCCGTTGATCCCATTTGCCTACAATAATAGTTGGCATGCGTCGATCAAAATGGCACCTTTCGAAGCACTTTATGGTAAGCGGTGTAGATCGCCATTATGTTGGGACGAGTCTTCAGAGCTAGTCAGGACGGAACCGGATATGTTGATGGAGACTAAGGAAAAGATTTATATTATTCGAGACCGGTTGTTGACTGCCCAGAGCCGTCAGAAATCTTATGCTAATACTCGCCATCGACCCTTGGAATTCAAAGTGGGAGACCATGTCCTACTCAAGGTGTCGCCGATCAAAAGATTTTTCCGCTTCGGGAAAAAATGGTAAACCTAGTCTGCGGTATGTCGGACCGTTTGAAATTCTGTACAGGGTTGGAGATTTATCTTATCGCTTGGCATTGCCTCCAGCTTTGAGTTATGTCCATAGCATTTTTCATGTTTCTCAGTTGAGAAAGTACGTGCCAGATCCAAGTCATATTACCGACTATAGTGAGATTGATGTAGCCGACGATGTTACCATCCCAGAGAGACCGGTGAAGATCCTTGAATATCGTGAGAAGCAGCTTCGAAACAAAACCATTATGTTGGTTAAGGTGCAATGGTCAAGACATGGAGTTGAGGAAGCGACTTGGGAGACGAAAGAGAAGATGTGATCGGGATACCCCAAAACTTTTATTTCTTAAAGTTTCAGGACGAAACTTCTTTTTAGAGGGGGAGAATGTAATACCCTTATTTTTATTGAATTGTTGGCTTTGACGTTCTTTTACCCCGATTGTTCTTGTAAGCACTTATCAAGATATTATTGTTGATCTTGGAGTTTCATACCTTTCGGGGCATGTTCGTATCGTTTGGACCTTGCGGCGATGTTATTAGATGGAGCAGATAGCGCACGCTAGGCGTGAGCTAACGCACGCTAATTCTGGTTGGTAGCGTGCGCTAGCTTCACCAGTAGCGCGCGCTAATGGTCTGAGTTGGGCAGTGGCAGTAGCCGAGTTATGCTCTCTGGACTAGCATTTAGCGCACGCTAGGCGTGAGTTAACACATGTTATTCGTGTCGAGTAGCGCGCGCTAGCTTCGCCAGTAGTGCGCGCTAAAGGGTTGAGTCTGCCAGAAGCAGTGGCTGTATTCTGCTCTCTGGACTAGCAGTTAGCGCATGCTAGGCATGAGCTAACGCACGCTATCGACGTTTCGCAGCGCACACTAGCGCCAATTGTAGCGCATGGTAACGACGCAGGTCAGAATCCACTGGACTACCGGGTGACCCCGTTAGCGCATGCTAACCTTGTGACTTAGCGCGCGCTAAATAGGCGCAGTATATAAGGGCAGTCAACCCTGTTATTCATCACTTTTCTTCCATTTTCTTCACTTCCGACGAGAGGGTACGAGAGGGGCTATTCTGAGGTGATTTGGGGGCGGCTACTCATCATGTATCATCATCTTAGGCGGAATAACAAAGATTATACAACATCTAATCCATTTCTACCTTCCAAATCAAGGTAAATTCCTTAGAACCCTTGTTTGGGGAATATTTGGGGATTTTCTTAGATCTGCCCGATTTATCCGTTTTGGAGCTTGAAATCTTTGAGATTATGTTGTATCTACCACGTACCCACGTTTTCCCTATGATTATATGGATGGTTATGTACTTTGTTCGGACTTGAGATGGTTTGGATGATTTCCAAAGCTCTAGCTGATTATCCTTGGAGTTTTGTGAAATCGTAAGCGGGTTTTGGGAGTTTCTTCGTGTGATTTGGGTATGATTATTAATTTTCGTATTCCTTATGAATCGTTTAGGTGCCAGACGTGCATTCTTGGACCTACCGAACTTGTATTCTTTTCCTTCCAATTCTCGATGTCTCAAAGGCAAGTATATGTTTATGATTGTACGTTCTCGACTCTGAAAGAAATATATATGAATTGTATGATTGTATATATTCACTCTGGTATGGACCGACGGGTCCTCTGAGGGTTCCTTTGACTTTTGTGCAGTTTCACGAATATTTTAGGTTAACCACTCTGGGAGGGTCCGACGGGGCCTCTGAGGGTTCCATTGCCTTTGGTGCGGTTTCACGGTTAATCACATATGTATTGAAATGAAGTGCTATGAGATTTAGTGATTCCGGAATACTAGTCTTGAGCTTGATGGAATGATGATTGTATTTACTTTGTTGTCGAGAAGTATTGTGTTTCATTCTCGATATACTTGTACTAGCTATTCGACGGCTAACCCCTTTTGAGGGAGATACCTTTCATGTATTTCAGGATCCAGGAGAGCAGAAAGGCATGTACCGGGTCGGCATGAAGATGATAAACAAGTGTGATGTTATGTCTTGTCACTGGTTATACTTTGTATTTTATCCATTCGGTGATGTTGTACTTGAAATGGTTATGAGTACTCGAGTACTGTTTCTGGCTTCTAGATGTTTTGGCCTGTGATGCCTTGGGATTGATTCTTGATGTATTATTTTCGGTCTCATTAGATATTATTTTGAGTGCCAATTTTACTGTCCTCCATTGGATTATGCTTGGACCTTATCGGTCAAAGTTCATGGTTCCGCGTGTGCATAGCCTTGTGGGTCCCACGGTGGGGCTCACGGCGCTGTAGTATACCCTGAATAACTTGGGGGTGTTACACACTGTACTCTAACTGAGTTCGAATGATGGGATTATTCCAAAACCTTTCTGTCGTGAATACCAGTATATGTATAAACTCTTCTTTCAAATGTCCCGGTCAAGTTATAGGGTCACGGCCAGTCAAACCCTAGCTGTACTCGACGCTATGCATGAGTTAATGCAAATCGAGATCACTGAGCTCTCGTGTATCCAATAAAACTAGCTCCAGTGCTTTGGCCAAAGACTTATGATCTCATCTACTAATAACCGCATAGGACATACACCCATTCAATAACAGGAGAAAGAATTCTATCTTGGTATTTAATAGAACCTACTACTTGCCTGTCAAGATGCACGTCGAGGTTGACCCCCACCTTCCGGTTTTCTGGGTCAAACTACTCTAATGAAAATCTTAACGTCACAAGCACATCCCTACTAAATCCTCAAGTCGAAGGTTCACGAATACCTATCACAACCTTTCAGTTTCGTCATTGACCGTCTCGGAGTGAAATTCATGTGACGAATCGAGGGTGAGTCGGTTCGAGTATACTAATATCATTAGCATACCTATAACGTATACTCCCACTAACCATTAGTGATCGACAGGCACTCTCCAAGTCAAAGAACACGTCATACAAGTCTTCACATAAACTTAACGCCCAGTCAAGTTTCATCGACTTGCGAACGATTAAGTATTTGAGCCATAAATCTTTACAGTGCTGATCCCCTTATCCAATAAGGAGTGAAATATTTTGCTCTCAAATATACGGACTAGTTTATATATATATATATATATATATATATATATATATATATATATATATATAACCTGACCCATACACACACACACTTGGTGCACCCACACACACACAAACATACATACTCACACACACAATTCAGTCACTCACACACACAACACATAAGTCTAGGGGTGAAAACTGGGCGGATATTTCCCGCCCGATCCGGAGCCGTATCCGATCGGGATCAAATTCGGGATGAAAAATAGGTATCCGGTCGGATTCGGATACGGATCCGGATAGTTGAATTCGGATACGGGTTCGTTTTCGGATAATGCAATATCCGCCCGTATCCGAGTTTTCCCATATTTTATCGGATATTATCCGGATACCAATCCGGATAATAAATTCGGATACCAATCTGGATAATAAATCTGGATATCCATATTTTTAAATCTTAAATATACTTTATTATATATATATATATATAACAATTTTGGACTTCGGTGTAATAAATTTTCAAACTTTCAAGAAAAAAAATATTTTTTTCAAAAAAAAGTATTATTTTTCGAAAAAAAATATTTTCTAGGGAAAAAATTATCTTTTCGAAAAAACATTATTGATGGAAATTTTTATTTCTTGAAAAAATTAAAAATATTTTTGAAAAAAATTATTTTCTGGAAAAAATAAAATTAGTTTACGGATTTTTATATTTTTGAAAAAATAAAAAATACTATTTGCGAAAAATAAAAAAATTATTTTCTGGAAAAAAATTATATTTCAAAAAAATCATTTTCTAAATTTTTTTTTTAAAAGAAATGTATTAGCCAAACACTTTAATACTAACTTATAAGCTATTTGTTTCATATGAAATTTATTTTAAAAGAAATGTTCTATTCAAGTAAATAGAGGGCAATTATATATATTATAATAATTTTTAAAAACAATTAAATTACCACTTTTTAGTCTTTACTAAGTATGGAGAACATGTTTTTATGAGAGACTTGAATAAGTAAAAATGAGGAACCTTATTATGAAACAATTTTTAAAAAAATTACTATAGTTTGCATTAGAACTTTTATGAAATATTGTGTAGGTAGTTTTTATATCTTTGCAATCACTTCCAAACGATTTTTGTATGACACGTATTATCTGATTATATTTATTCGAATCCGGCCCGAATCCGTCCTGTATCCGTCCCGTGTCCGTATCCCGAATAATCCGAATTCGTATCCGTATCCGGCCTTCCCGTATCCGACTCCGAATCCGAGAGAAAAATATGGGTTAGGATACGGGAAGAGCACTATCCGCCCGTATCCGATCCGTTTTCACCCCTACATACGTCTATATTATATATACAGTATACACACAACCATATGTCTTATATATATAACCTGACCCATAACCATATAACAACACACACCCACACTTGCTGCACCCACACACACACATAAACACACATACTCACACACACAATTCCAGTCACTCAGACGCACAGCACATACGTGTGTGTATATATATATATATATATATATATATATATATATATATATATATATATATATATATATATATATATATATACGATCGAGAATGCGGTGACTACCAGTAAATAAAAAAATATACGATTGCCTTCTGATAATGACAATGCCATCACTCTTATATCCTCTGAGTGGCATTCGAGGGTATACTCCTAACACGAACAACCCCAAATAAAAGCGTGTCAAATTTTATAACCCATAGAGACAAATTATGAAAAAAAAATCAAGAAAACGGCCCGACTCAATTTTCTCCCATTTTCTCACCATGTCCTTCCAGCCGAAAGGTTCTCCTCTGAAGATTGAATTTCCTGTTCTCAAAACAAACAATGAAAGCCCATATATTTCTTCAACCGAACTCACTTTCATGATACAACTCAAATGAAAGTTCAGATTTCAAGAAAGCTATACCTTGAAATTTGAACTGCCTAAGAAATAGAAGTCTTATAATATTGAGGTACAATACACTCTAAAATTAACATTACAATCAACTTAAGAAGAAGCTTAAGACATCCCCTTTTAGTCCTAGGTTACTAGCACATGACATCACGTATCCAAATGTGCATACAGATCATCTCATTTCTTTGATTAACACTTCTAATCCATTTACAAAAATAGAGAAACAAAATTCAAAAACACACACAAAAGCATAAGACCTGAGTTTGAAAGAGAAGAAGAAACTCACCATTCTACGAGCATGGACTCCATTTCCTTGCAGGATAATAGTGAAGATTGTCGTCATCCCTTCTCTCCCACCGATTTTCTGCGCTTCTTCCATTTGTTGCATGATCATCCTTCATAAGGGGAATGAGGAAACTCAGAGCCTCATCAAAATAAATAAAATTACAACAAATAAATAAGATCAAGAGTAAATGAATTGTCCCCTGGCAATTTCAACCGACTACACAAATCAAACAAAAAAAGAAAAACTAACTAAAAGAATTAATTAAATAGCTCAATAAATATATAAAAATAAACACATAAAAGACTAACTTACTTAAAACCAAAAACTGCCCTGCAGCATCCGAATCCACCATTTCCTTTTTCACTATCTTTAACAGTACGAGGATAGTTGAAAATTGAAACAATGTCTATGTATAGTATATCAAGAAGGGGGGAAAAGCCAGAAAATATCGTTTAAAAAGTGACCACGATAAGAATTCTCAATAAATAAGCAAAACTCACATCTTTTCTAGCGTGCCAAATCACATACAGTTCTAGAAAAAGAACATTAAAGTGAAAAAAAATGTTCTAGTGCCAACAAGATCAAAAACCAGAAAGAGTTAGGATTTCGAGATAATCAAAAGGCAAGTCAACCATTATAATAAGCAAAAACAGAATCCATTTTCAATAATTATTAAGCTAATAATTAAGCAAATCATTCAAGTAGAAACTAAACAAAAAACAAAATCAAAAAATGATTAGATTAATCCATATCGACCTACTTTCCGAAAGCAAGAGCTTGCCCAGAATCTGAAGAACTCGACTGTTGTGAATGCGATCCACCATTTCCATTTCCATCACCCTCGATCTCCATATCCAACTGAATTCAAGAAACACCACAAAATTATTCAAGAATATTCTAACCATAAATGCTGAACTTTAAGTGAGATTTTCAAGTCGGAGTATATTTATGTCTGAAATCCTGTTAAGGTGGGGCCTACCAAAGTGCGTGCACAAATCAACCACAGTCTTCCACATTATGAATGTGGAATCCCACTTCTAAAAAAAAATCGAATGTGGAATCTTACATTTTACTGAGTTACGGAGTACAGAGTATAATTTAAAAGAATGAAGAAGATATAAAACTTACTCCGTATAAGAATACAAATGAAATACAATTATTTCATATGGGAAAGTTTTATATAAAAATAAGCCGTAGTGTGTGCGAATTTGTAAAAAAAAAGATTTACTTATATAAAATCATATTTAATGTGTACGTAAAGTTTATTTTAGCATTGCGCTTAAATTATATATATATATATATATATATATATATATTCATGCTTAAAGTATATTGCAACTATACATGAGCCTTAGATCTTAAGATCAATGAGTCATATCTATTCATATTTCTCATGTCCACAGTTATTTTTTTTAAATATTCCTATTTAAAGGGAGCTCATCAATGGAATAATACAATAAATATTGCCCTACTTTATTGTCTCAGTTATTTTTCCTTCAACACATTATCAGCACGTAGTTCAACTGAGGAAAAAATATCTCCCGATTTTATGCAAAAGTTCCGAAACAAAAAAAATCGGATTTCTTTTCTGTCAAAAACCCTAGCAGTCGGTCTTCTTCCCGAACCGACGCCGCCATCTACCCCGGATCCCTAGCGGCCTGCATCCCCCCGGAACGTGACCCCCGGAACCCGACCGGTCGTCTTCCCGCAAGAATAGATCCGCCATAGCTGTCCGCATCACGAAACCCAAGCTGTCGTTAACACCTCGTCGGTAATCGTCGCAACCCAGCCCCTGAAGCCGTCGCCGTCTGTAAAATCCTATGCCTAGAACTCTTCTTCCCGATCCAAGCCCTGTCTGAAAAACTATTGCCCACCTTATGCAAGATTTGATATTTACGAAAGATTGTTGAGATTCAGATTTTTTTTTTCACACCAACGTTAGATTCTCATGACAGGCTTCTTCTTTTGAAATTTCATCATACAACAAAGTTTGGCTGGCAAGGTTCGATTTTTCTCTCCCACGAGGACTGCTAGAAAGAAATCCGTGGGGGAATTGAGATGTTGCAACACTGTAGCTATCCGAATGTAGCATATATATGTAGACAAGCTATAAAGATGATTCAATCCAGGAGCAAGGTTTGAGAGTAGATTATTTCAGGATGTGGGTCTGAGTACCTGTTCCAGATCTGATTCAGTCCCAGCTCGATTCGTTTCTTAGTATCCATTTCACCACATCAGATTCTTTTTCCCGAACCGAAGTAAGGTACACAAATGCAAACCCTACTATTTGCAACATGCGCAATTTTATATGCTTTCATTTATTTTGTTGCATATTTATTCATAAATTTGTTATATTTATGCATATTTAAACCAATTAAAGCATGATACATTAATAACTTTAATTAAATTAAAGCGAATTGCTTTAAACAGCTCGGATTAAAATTAATTTACATGAACTAAGCGTAGATTGCGCCATAAGACACCTGTTTGACTGCATATATCCGTGTATAGATATATTCATAGGGTTATGTGATTATATCTATAAATATACATATATTTGCATGCATATATCGATATGACATGCAATTAGGCTTCATTTTAGTAGACTTTAGAGGACTTCTTTTTACTGCCTATATCAACTCGAACCATGATAAAGTAATTTCATTGGTAATCCTCAATAGCATCGAAAGTAATTTTGGCCATATCATGGTTTCGAAAAATAATAACGCTCTCATTATTGAAAACTTTATCATGAAAAGCACTCATGATAAACTGTGAAAAATTATTTTTCTTTTTCTTGTATTAAGATAGCTGATCCAACTCGTCCCGAATTTGATATCTTGGACTCAAAAGAGCTTGAATACCATAGATGGGTCTCCGACGTCGGGACCACATTGTTGTCAAGGACTATAGTGCCACAATATTTGATAATGCAGACGATGCTCCGTCTGACAAAATCAAAGCTAGTGCAATAATGTTCCTTAGGCGACACATCGAACCCAGTTTGAGATGAAAATATCTACAGTTGAAAATCCCTCAAAGAACTGTGGGATGCCCTTAAGGGCCGATTTGGGAACATGTGTACTTTGCTCCCAGAACTGATCGTGCCGTGGAATGAAATCCGCTTGCTGGAATATAAATGGATCAACGATTTCAACACAGATATGCTCTCTCAAGGCACGCCTAAATTTCTGTGGAAAGGACATCACAGAAGATGACATGATCCATAAAACTTTTTTCACCTTCCCTACTTCCGCTCATATACTAACGAACCAGTATAGGCTGGAGTATGATAATAAACGCATCACTACCTTCAGTAAGCTAATCAACCTACTGCAAGTAGCTGAGAGGCATAGCGAAGTGTTAGTGAGCAGTAATTTCAGCCCGATTGGGACAAAGAAAATTCCCAAGGCCAATTATGGCAAAGTGAATGATGGAAACTACCCCAATGAATAGGGGACTGGACATGATGAGCTTCGTGGTAAAGGACGTAGGGGTTCTTCTATTGTAATGCGAAGATTTGGTGCTCCCGGCTCTACTAGCTAAGTGGACCAAAAAGCACATACCCATCCTATCGCCTCTAAGGCTCGAGTTGGCAATGAACTTTGCTATCATTGTGGAGATACTGGATATGGTACAAGAACTGCCATGCAAGCAAGCAAATCGCATCTCACTATAAGAAAAATAGAGAGTCCAAAGAAAGGAGAACTCACTATATGGAAGAATATGATCTAGACAAGTCTCCCTATGTCAATTTTCACAGTCACCAATCGTCGAATTGAGTCATACGAGCCACAGTCTATAGACTGAATCTTAGTATTATGTTTACTTTCTCGTTTACATTTGGTATAATTACCTCAAGACGACTGTGTTGGTGTTTTATTTTCAATAATGGCATGATGCAATGTTGTTTCACGAACAAGATATTAATATTGCTTACGTTAGATTCTTAGCTTTATTTCGAAGTACTGAATATTGCTTGAATGCTAATGGTTCGAAGTTTCACTCTGTTCTAAGGAATGAATCGAGTAGAACTTGAATGTTCTTATAATTATGCTTCTATTCATCGAATTAGTCGCCTGCCAAACCTCGGTAACTACGATGATTGGGTCCTCCCAACTCATCAAACGGTGAGGTAATGCCCAATTCTTGATGCCTAAACGACAGTCTTCTAAGTCACCGATGCTCTGTATGCATCTAGAGCCGTTCGAACCTTACTTAGCTTCAATTATATACGTAGCAATGGTTTCCAGATTGAAACCTACTGTGAGAATGGAATAGAGTTTCTTTTATTAATTCTAATGAATGTGGACGTAAACGCATTTTAGAATAACTCATGAGTCAATCTAGTGGATTGTACCCCACTACTATTAGGTTTTCAAAATCCTATGTTGTCACCAACAATGTATTTTTGGATTGCCATGCAAAAGAAAAACCTTGTACATTAGGACTCTACTATTCTCACTATGATTTACGACAAAGGTTCGATTATGTCCTTCAGGCTTTACACTTGGTTAGGTTAGCACTACCTACACCAAATACCTGTCTCTTTGTCGGAGAATGTAGTTCTACCTGGAATATTTTTCTTATAAGCCAATGTTGATTTCATCCAACTGAGCGAGGTTCGACATCATCGTACTTTATGATTCATGACATGTCATCAAAGTGGGTGGTTGATCAGGCCACACCCTCAGAATTTCATCGAGATTCTTGATTTTCTGAATCATATCTTCGGGGCGTCTCCCTCGTCATGATTCATGGACATAATAAAATCAAGCATAATCTCATGAAACGAGTTTATTGATGGTTAACATGTGAAGTTGTGCAATACTATACCTCTTACTTGGGTGAGTATTTAGTCTAACCATGTGGCTTCCACCCCTTCCTTCGCAGGGAGCCACGGCCTCAACCACACCTCCACCAAGTGCGGTTGCATCACCCGGTTCATTGGTGATGTGCCCCTTACAGGGGACTTCTAACCTTACAGGCACATTTGCAGCTGTAATGTGAGATCTTGTCACTTGAACGATATCAGTAAATGCACCAGGCATCGAATCTGCTACATCCTAAAGATCGAGTATTCTTTGTGCTTCACTGTCCCATTGTGAAGTTCGGGGATCATAATGAGACAAAGTGGAGACACCATCACAGTTCCTGTCGTTCCCCAAGAAATTACGTTTTCTCTCCTCCCCCTAACGACGGGAAGGTTGTCTCATTAAAGTGACAATCCGCAAATCGTGCGGTAAAGAGATCACTGTGAAGGTTCTAAATAGCGGATAAACGTCTGGAGATTCTTCTCCAATGTGAATACTTAATCGTTTCTAAAGACCAATGCGCTGTGGGGCGCAGAAGGCATATATAATGCATAACCAAATATGCGCAATTGGCACTCAAGTCCGTCTGGGTCCAAAATACAAAAATCAGGCTATCCAGTTACCAACTGGTACGCATAAACTGATTGGTTAGCAGATGGTCTAATAATAAACGATTTAAGTAAAGTTGCGTGCAATATTGCATAATTCCAGGCAAAATATGCAAATTGGTGCGCATAACCAATGACATAATCACCATACATATTCTTTCGACAGTGGTTTATGTGAGACTGTTTGCATATGCACATGGGACGAGATACTATTCATTAATCTCTATCATGCAATAAACATTAAGTACTTTTTGATGTGACCTCTCCAACATCATCTAGTCCTTTAGATGTGATAAAGGAGGTGAGTCCTTATAAATTATTTTGGATGTTCTGCAGCAGTTTGAGTGGATAGGAGAGCGACATGTGACCAACATGTCGGAGAATCCATTAAAATCATAAATACATAAATGGTCCGCATATTAGGTGGATGGATCCACAGATATCTCCTTATATTCAGCGTAAGAATGGAATGTTTGCTTTTGTTTCTTTAGCGTAGGAAGGTCTCGCTCCTACTTTGGCTAAAGAGCAGGCTTTACAACACTAAGTGGTGGGCATTTGATATGTATCTGGTTCTTTGGATGACATAACATGATTAACGTCAACATTGTGCTTTATGTTGAGTTGTTGCCACATTTTCGCTCGAAAAGTAATGATGTTCCTACAAGTTCTTTAGTATTTGGATCATTATACTTCGACCAGGATGACCTAGTCTATCGTGCAAAAGCCTATATGAGTTATGTCCAAAAATACATTGTTGGTGACAACATAAGATTTTGAAAACCTAATAGTAGTGAGGTACAGTCCACTAGATTGACTCATGAGTTATTCTAAAATGCGTTTACGTCCACATTCATTAGAATTAATAAAAGAAACTCTATTCCATTCTCACGGTAGGTTTCAATCTGGAAACCATTGCTACGTATATTATTGAAGCTAAGTAAGGTTCGAAGGGCTCTAGATGCATACAGAGCATCGGTGACTTAGAAGACTGTCGTTTAGGCATCAAGAATTGGGCATTACCTCATCGTTTGATGAGTTGGGAGGACCCAATCATCATAGTTACCGAGGTTTGGCAGGCAACTAATTCGATGAATAGAAGCATAATTCTAAGAACATTCAAGTTCTACTCGATTCATTGCTTATAAGAGAGTGAAACTTCGAACCATTAGCATTCAAGCAATATTCAGTACTTCGAAATAAAGCTAAGAATCTAACATAAGCAATATTAATATCTTGTTCGTTAAACAACGTTGCATCATGCCATTATTGAAAATAAAACACCAACACAGTCGTCTTGAGGTAATTATACCAAATGTAAACGAGAAAGTAAACATAATACTAAGATTCAATCTATAGATTGTGGCTCGTATGACTCAATTCGACGATTGGTGACTGTGAAAATTAACATAGGGAGACTTGTCTAGATCATATTCTTCCATATAGTGAGTTCTCCTTTCTTTGGACTCTCTATTTTTCTTGTAGTGAGATGCGATTTGCTTGCTTGTATGGCAGTTCTTGTACCATGTCCATCATCTCCACAATGATAGCAAAGTTCATTGCTAACTCGAGCCTTAGAGGCGATAGGATGGGTATGTGCTTTTTGGTCACTTAGCTAGTAGAGCCGGGAGCACCATATCTTCTCATTAAAATGGAAGAACCCCTACGTCCTTGACCACGAAGCCTATCATGTCCAGCCCCCTATTCATTGGGGTAGTTTCCATCCTTCATTTTGCCATAATTGGCATTGGGAATTTTCTTTGTCCCAATCGGCCTGACATTACTGCTCATTAACACTTCGCTATGCCTCTTAGCTACTTGCAGTAGGTTGATTAGCTTACTGAAGGTAGTGATACGTTTATTATCATACTCCAGCCTATACTAGGTTGTTAGTATATGAGCGGAAGTAGGGAAGGTGAAAAAAGTTTTATGGATCATGTCATCTTCTGTGATGTCCTTTCCACAGAAATTTAGGCGTGCCTTGAGAGAGCATATCTGTGTTGAAATCATTGATCCATTTATATTCAAGCAAGCGGATTTCATTCCACTGCACGATCAGTTCTGGGAGCAAAGTACACATGTTCCCAAATCGCCCTTAAGGGCATCCCACAGTTCTTTGAGGGATTTTCAACTGTAGATATTTCCATCTCAAACTGGGTTCGATGTGTCGCCTAAGGAACATTAATGCACTAGATTTGATTTTGTCAGACGGTGCATCGTCTGCGTTATCAAATATTGTGGCACTATAGTCCTTGACAACAATGTGGTCCCGACGTCGGAGATCCATCTATGGTATTCAACCTTTTTTGAGTCCAAGATATCAATTTCGGGACGAGTTGGATCAGCTATCTTAATACAAGAAAAAGAAAAATAATTTTTCACAGTTTATCATGAGTGCTTTTCATGATAAAGTTTTCAATAATGAGAGCGTTATTATTTTTCGGAACCAAGATATGGCCAAAATTACTTTCGATGCTATTGAGGATTACCAATGAAATTACTTTATCATAGTTCGAGTTGATATAGGCAGTAGAAATAAGTCCTCTAAAGTCTACTAAAATGAAGCCTAATTGCATGTCATATCTATATATGCATGCAAATATATGTATATTTATAGATATAATCACATAACCCTATGAATATATCTATACACGGATATATGTAGTCAAACAGGTGTCTTATGGCGCAATCTACGTTTAGTTCATGTAAATTAATTTTAATCCGAGCTGTTTAAAGCAATTCGCTTTAATTTAATTAAAGTTATTAATGTATCATGCTTTAATTGGTTTAAATATGCATAAATATAACAAATTTATGAATAAATATGCAACAAAATAAATGAAAGCATACAAAATTGCGCACGCTGCAAATAGTAGGGTTTGCATTTGTATACCTTACTTCGGTTCAGGAAAAAAATCTGATGTGGTGAAATGGATAGTAAGAACCGAATCGAGCTGGGACTGAATCAGATCTGGAACAGGTACTCAGACCCACATCCTGAAATAATCTACTCTCAAACCTTTCTCCTGGATTGAATCATCTTTATAGCTTGTCTACATATATATGCTACATTCAGATAGCTACAGTGTTGCAACATCTCAATTCCCCCACGAATTTCTTTTTAGCAGTCCTCGTGGGAAAGAAAAATCGAACCTTGCCAGCCAAACTTTGTTGTATGATGAAATTTCAGAAGAAGAAACCTGTCATGAGAATCTAACGTTGGTGTGAAAAAAAAATCTGATTCTCAACAATCTTTCGTAAAAATCAAATCTTGCATAAGGTGGGCATAGGGTTTTCAGACAGGACTTGGATCAGGAAGAAGAGTTCTAGGCATAGGATTTTACAGACAGCGGCGGCTTCAGGGGATGGGTTGCGACGATTACCGACGAGGTGTTAACGACAGCTTGGATTTCGTGATGCGGACAGCTATGGCGGATCTATTCTTGCGGGAAGACGAATGGTCGGGTTCCAGGGGTCGCGTTCCGGGGGGATGCATGCCGCTAGGGTTCCGGGGTAGATGTCGGCGTCGGTTGGGTAAGAAGACCGACTGCTAGGGTTTTTGACAAAAAAGAAATCCGATTTTTTTGTTTCGGAATTTTTGCATAAAATCGGGAGATATTTTTTCCTCAGTTAAACTACGTGCTGATAACGTGTTGAAGGAAAAATAATTGAGACAATAAAGTAGGGTAATAGTTGTTGTATTATTCCATTGATGAGCTCCCTTTAAATAGGGAGAAATACATATCCCTCGTTAAAACCTCGTCAAGCAAAAACCACATGGGAAAAATGCCTTGATCGTAGGAAAAAGAGTACAACATCCAGACATATAGGTTATGCTAATTCGTTAAGCCAAAACCTCTATTGATCATTTCGTAGATCAATATGCTCAAGAACGTGATCAGTTCATCGATCAATGAGCTAAACGTCTAGTTACCTCGTTAAAAACCTTTCCAAGTGATAAAAACCCAGTGGGAAAAAAAGAATCATTGGTTAAGAAAAGAGTGTAACTTGCGATGTGGATGTAAGACTCCCCCTCAAGTCTACATCTCCCCCTGATTAGTTCGTCAATCAAGGAATTTGAAAAACAGTGCATGTGACGTTGCCTCGTTAAAAACTTTGCCAAGTAACAAAACCCATTGGGACAAAATAAACGTTGGTCAAAGAAAAGAGTACAATATTGGTGGGTAAAATTCGTTATACCTCACCCTCCCATCAGATCCTTACTTCGATCTCGGGAGTTCGGAAATCCTACGCATTCCGATGTTTCTCACATGTTTTTCAAATACGGCCTTGGGCAGTGATTTAGTGAATAAATCAGCCACATTCTCCTCAGACTTCACTTGCTTAACTTGGATGTTGAGGAGGACCCGTTGTTGCTGATTGCAGAAAAACTTTGGAGAGATATGCTTCGTATTATCCCCCTTGATATACCCAAGCTTCATCTGTTCGATGCAAGCGGCATTATTTTCATATATGAATGTGGGCGCATCAGTGACATTACTTACTCCACTATTACCTCGAATATCTATAACGGTGGTTCTCAACCATATACACTCACGTACCGCCTCGTGTAGAGCGATAATCTCAGCATGATTCGAGGAGGTAGCAACAAGGGTTTGCTTAGTTGATCTCCAAAAATATAGCGGTGTCCCCAATGGTGAATACATAACCAGTTTGGGATCGACCTTTATGTGGGTCTGAAAGATATCCAGCATCAGCAAAACCTACCAACACATTCGTCGGGGTAGTTTCCTTGGCATTCACACTTATTTTAGTGATTGCACTTTCATGGGCAGTTTCGTTAGCCTGATAGGGAAAGAAAAGTCCCGAGTCAATGGTTCCTTGAGGTATCAAAAGATATTCTTGCTACCATTCCAATGACGTTGCGTGGGTTCAGAATTATATTTAGCCAACAAGTTCACTGAGAAAGCTTTATCGTGTCGAGTATCTTGAGCGAAGTACAATAATGCACCTGTGCACTTTAGACGGGAATTTTGTCTCCCAAAAGCTCTTCGTCACATTCCTTCGGAGGAAATGGATCTTTCTTCAAGTCGAACTACGACCGATCATAGGAGTCTTGTAGTATGTGCCTTGTGCATGTTAAAACGCCTGACTTTCTTATGGACATAGGCAGACGGGTGGATGAGGATTCCACTAGCTCGATGTTCTATCTCAATGCCTAGATATGGCAGAGTCTTCCCAGATCATCATCTCAAATCCGAATTTTAGATAGCTGTGGTTTCTCTTAATTCGTCAAGAGTACCGACTATGTTCATATAAATCGACATATCTGACTATAATTGCTAATCCAAAGCTTGTTTTCGTAATAAACACGCAGTGACACAGTTCGTCGTTCTTATATCCCCTTCCAATCAAGTAGTCACTTAGGCGGGTATACCACACCCACCCGAATTATTTAATCCGTAAAGTGAGCTTTTCAATCGTACTGCAAACGCACTCCGTGGTCTAGAGTCACTTAACTTGGGTAATGAAATGCCATCGAGCACTTTCATATATATCTCTATATTAAGATCCCCATAGAGATATCACTAACCACATTTATAAGCTGCATTTCCAGTTCTTCGGAAATTACTAAGCTAATGAAGTAGCTTAGGGGAGAGTACGTCTCCTCAGTCAATTCCACGGCATTTATGAGAACCTTCAATCCTTGTACTTCAGGACTTCATTCTTCACATTGTGCTTACTGACAAAGATTTATTTTATGTCTACAGGATTTACACTTGGTGAGGTTAGCACTACCTACCAATTACCTGTCTCTTTGTCAAAGAATATAGTTCTGCGTGGAATGCTTTATCATTTAAGGCCAATTAACTCAATGTTGATATCATACAACAGAGTGAGGTTCGACATCGTCTTGCTCTATGCTTTGAGCAACGATAGATCATCAAAGTGGGTGGATGATCAGTCCACACTCTCGTGATTCATCGAGATTTCTTGATTATCTGAATCGTATCAATCTTTGGGTTGTTGAAGCCGCTGCCCATTCCCGAGTGGAAGTGGGAAGACATCTCTATGGATTTTATCACTGGGATGCCAAGAACTAGAACCGGAATGAATATGATTTGGGTAATCGTCGATCAGTTAACCAAGTCTGCACACTTCCTGGGTATTAAGGATACTTGGGGACTTGAGAGATTGGCTCAAACTTTTATAGCTGAGATTATGAGATTGCATGGTGCCCTAAAACTATTGTTTCGGATCCAGATGGTCTCTTCGTATCGAATTTTTGGCAAGCCGTCCATCAGGCTTTGGGCACCGAGTTGAGATTGAGCACATATTTTCATCCTCAGTCAGACGGTCAGACTGAGCGGACGATTAAGATGTTGGAGGATATATGCGGGCTTGTGCCCTAGATTGGAGTAACAATTGGTAACTTCATTTGTCGTTGATCCCGTTTGCCTACAATAATAGTTGGCATGCGTCGATCAAAATGGCACCTTTCGAAGCACTTTATGGTAGGCGGTGTATATCGCCATTATGTTGGGACGAGTCTTCAGAGCTAGTCAGGACGGAACCGGATATGTTGATGGAGACTAAGGAAAAGATTTATATTATTCGAGACCGGTTGTTGACTGCCCAGAGCCGTCAGAAATCTTATGCTAATACTCGCCATCGACCCTTGGAATTCAAAGTGGGAGACCATGTCCTACTCAAGGTGTCGCCGATCAAAAGAGTTTTCCGCTTCGGGAAAAAGGGTAAACCTAGTCTGCGGTATATCGGACTGTTTGAAATTCTGTACAGGGTTGGAGATTTATCTTATCACTTGGCGTTGCCTCCAGCTTTGAGTTAGGTCCATAGCATTTTTCATGTTTCTCAGTTGAGAAAGTATGTGCCAGATCCAAGTCATATTACCGACTATAGTGAGATTGATGTAGCCGAGGATGTTACCATCCCATAGAGACCGATGAAGATCCTTGAACATCGTGAGAATCAGCTTCGAAACAAAACCATTCTGTTGGTTAAGGTGCAATGGTCAAGACATGGAGTCGAGGAAGCGACTTGGGAGATGAAAGAGAAGATGTGATCGGGATACCCCAAAACTTTTATTTCTTAAAGTTTCGGGACGAAACTTCATTTTAGAGGGGGAGAATGTAATACCCTTATTTTTATTGAATTGTTGGCTTTGACGTTCTTTTACCCCGATTGTTCTTGTTAGCACTTATCAAGATATTATTGTTGATCTTGGAGTTTCATACCTTTCGGGGCATGTTCGTATCGTTTGGACCTTGCGGCGATGTTATTAGATGGAGCAGATAGTGCACGTTAGGCGTAAGCTAACGCACGCTAATTCTGGTTGATAGCGTGCGCTAGCTTCACCAGTAGCGCGCGCTAATGGTCTGAGTTGGGCAGTGGCAGTAGCCGAGTTCTGCTCTCTGGACTAGCGTTTAGCGCACGATAGGCATGAGTTAACACATGTTATTCGTGTCGAGTAGCGCGCGCTAGCTTCGCCAGTAGTGCGCGCTAAAGGGTTGAGTCTGGCAGAAGCAGTGGCTGAATTCTGCTCTCTGGACTAGCAATTAGCGCATGCTAGGCATGAGCTAACGCACGCTATCGACGTTGCGCAGTGCACACTAGCGCCAATTGTAGCGCACGCTAACGACGCAGGTCAGAAGCCACTGGACTACCGGGTGACCCCGTTAGCGCATGCTAACCTTGTGACTTAGCGCGTGCTAAATAGGCGCAGTATATAAGGGCAGTCAACCCTGTTATTCGTCACTTTTCTTCCATTTTCTTCACTTCCGACGAGAGGGCACGAGAGGGGCGACTCTGAGGTGATTTGGGGGCGGCTACTCATCATCTATCATCATCTTGGGCGGAATAACAAAGATTATACAACATCTAATCCGTTTCTACCTTCCAAATCAAGGTAAATTCCTTAGAACCCTTGTTTGGGGAATATTTGGGGATTTTCTTAGATCTGCCCGATTTATCCGTTTTGGAGCTTGAAATCTTTGAGATTATGTTGTATCTACCCCGTACCCACGTTTTCCCTATGATTATATGGATGGTTATGTACTTTGTTCGGACTTGAGATAGTTTGGATGATTCCCAAAGCTCTAGCTGATTATCCTTGGAGTTTTGTGAAATCGTAGGCGGGTTTTGGGAGTTTTGTCGTGTGATTTGGGTATGATTATTAATTTTCGTATTCCTTATGAATCGTTTAGGTGCCAGAAGTGCATTCTTGGACCTACCGAACTTGTATTCTTTTCCTTCCAATTCTCGATGTCTCAAAGGCAAGTATATGTTTATGATTGTACGTTCTCGACTCTGAAAGAAATATATATGAATTGTATGATTGTATATATTCACTCTGGTATGGATCGACGGGTCCTCTGAGGGTTACTTTGACTTTTGTGCAGTTTCACGAATATTTTAGGTTAACCACTCTGGGAGGGTCCGACGGGGCCTCTGAGGGTTCCATTGCCTTTGGTGCGGTTTCACGGTTAATCACATATGTATTGAAATGAAGTGCTATGAGATTTAGTTATTCCGGAATACTAGTCTTGAGCTTGATGGAATGATGATTGTATTTACTTTGTTGTCGAGAAGTATTGTGTTTCATTCTCGATATACTTGTACTAGCTATTCGACGGCTAACCCCTTTTGAGGGAGATACCTTTCATGTATTTTAGGATCTAGGAGAGCAGAAAGGCATGTACCAGGTCGGCATGAAGATGATGAACAAGTGTAATGTTATGTCTTGTCACTCGTTATACTTTGTATTTTATCCATTCGTTGATGTTGTACTTGAAATGCTTATGAGTACTCGAGTACTGTTTCTGGCTTCTAGATGTTTTGGCCTGTGATGCCTTGGAATTGATTCTTGATATATTATTTTTGGTCTCATTTGATATTGTTTTGAGTGCCAATTTTACTGTCCTCCATTGGATTATGCTTGGACCTTATCGGTCAAAGTTCATGGTTCCGCGTGTGCATAGCCTTGTGGGTCCCACGGTGGGGCTCACGGCGCTGTAGAATACCCTCAATAACGTGGGGGTGTTACACACTGTACTCTAACTGAGTTCGAATGATGGGATCACTCCAAAACCTTTCTGTCGTGAATACCAGTATATGTATAAACTCTTCTTTCAAATGTCCCGGTCAAGTTATAGGGTCACGACCAGTCAAACCCTAGCTATACTCGACGTTATGCATGAGTTAATGCAAATCGAGATCACTGAGCTCTCGTGTATTCAATAAAACTAGCTCCAGTGCTTTGGCCAAAGACTTATGATCTCATCTACCAATAACCGCATAGGACATATACCCATTCAATAACAGGAGAAAGAATTCTATCTTGGTATTTAATAGAACCTACTACTTGCCCGTCAAGATGCACGTCGAGGTTGACCTCCACCTTCCGGTTTTCTGGGTCGAACTACTCTAATGAAAATCTTAACGTCACAAGAACATCCCTACTAAATCCTCAAGTCGAAGGTTCACGAATACCTATCGCAACCTTTCAATTTCGTCATTGACCGTCCCGGAGTGAAATCCGTGTGACGAATCGAGGGTGAGTCGGTTCGAGTATACTAATCTCATTAGCATACCTATAACGTATACTCTCACTAACCATTAGTGATCGACAGGCACTCTCCAAGTCAAAGAACACGTCATACAAGTCTTCACATAAACTTAACGCCCAGTCAGGTTTCATCGACTTGCGAACGATTAAGTATTTGAGCCATAAACCTTTACAGTGCCGATCCCCTTATCCAATAAGGAGTGGAATATTTTGCTCTCAAATATACGGACTAGTTTATATATATATATATATATATATATATATATATATATATATATATATATATATATATATATATATATATATATATATATATATATACGGTCAGGAATGCCAGTGACTACCAGTAAATAAAAAAATATACAATTGCCTTCTGATAATGATTTACATAATAACAAGTACAATGTCATCACTCTTATATCCTCTGAGTGGCATTCGAGGGTATACTCCTAACACGAACAACCCCAAATAAAAGCGTGTCAAATTTTATAACCCATAGGGACAAATTATGAAAAAAAAAATCAAAAAAACGGCCCGACTCAATTTTCTCCCATTTTCTCACCATGTCCTTCCAGCCGAAAGGTTCTCCTCTGAAGATTGAATTTCCTGTTCTAAAAACCAACAATGAAAGCCCGTATATTTCTTCAACTGAACTCACTTTCATGATACAACTCAAATGAAAGTTCAGATTTCAAGAAAGCTATACCTTGAAATTTGAACAGCCTAAGAAATAGAAGTCTTATAATATTGAGGTACAATACACTCTAAAATTAACATTACAATCAACTTAAGAAGAAGCTTAAGACATCCCCTTTTTAGTCATAGGTTACTAGCACATGACATCACGTATCCAAATGTGCATACAGATCATCTCATTTCTTTGATTAACACTTCTAATCCATTTACAAAAATAGAGAAACAAAATTCAAAAACACACACAAAAGCATAAGACCTGAGTTTGAAAGAGAAGACGAAACTCACCATTCTACGAGCATGGACTCCGTTTCCTTGCAGGACAATAGTGAAGATTGTTGTCATCCCTTCTCTCCCACCGATTTTCTGCGCTTCTTCCATTTGTTGCATGATCATCCTTCATAAGGGGAATGAGGAAACTCAGTGCCTCATCAAAATAAATAAAATTACAACATATAAATAAGATCAAGAGTAAATGAATTGTCCCCTGGCAATTTCAACCGACTACACAAATCAAACAAAAAAAGAAAAACTAACTAAAAGAGTTAATTAAATAGCTCAATAAATATATAAAAATAAACACGTAAAAGACTAACTTTCTTAAAACCAAAAACTGCCCTGCAGCATCCGAATCCACCATTTCCTTTTTCACTATCTTTAACAGTACGAGGATAGTTGAAAATTGAAACAATGTCTATGTATAGTATATCAAGAATGGGGAAAAAGCCAGAAAATATCGTTTAAAAAGTGACCACGATAAGAATTCTCAATAAATAAGCAAAACTCACATCTTATCTAGCGTGCCAAATCACATACAGTTCTAGAAAAAGAACATTAAAGTGAAAAAAAATGCTCTAGTGCCAACAAGATCAAAAACCAGAAAGAGTTTAGGATTCCGAGATAATCAAAAGGCAAGTCAACCATTATAATAAGCAAAAACAGAATCCATTTTCAATAATTATTAAGCTAATAATTAAGCAAATCATTCAAGTAGAAAGTAAACAAAAAACAAAATCAAAAAATGATTAGATTAATCCATATCGACCTACTTTCCGAGAGCAAGAGCTTGCCCAGAATCTGAAGAACTTGACTGTTGTGAATGTGATCCACCATGTCCATTTCCATCACCCTCGATCTCCATATCCAACTGAATTCAAGAAACCCCACAAAATTATTCAAGAATATTCTAACCGTAAATGCTAAACTTTAAGTGAGATTTTCAAGTCGGAGTATATTTATGTCTGAAATCCTGTTAAGGTGGGGCCTACCAAAGTGCGTGCACAAATCAACCACAATCTTCCAAATTATGAATGATGAATCCCACTTCTAAAAAAAATCGAATGTGGAATCTTACATTTTACTGAGTTACGGAGTACGGAGTATAATTTAAAAGAATGAAGAAGATATAAAACTTACTCCGTATAAGAATACAAATGAAATACAATTATTTCATATGGGAAAGTTTTATATAAAAATAAGCCGTAGTGTGTGCGAATTTGTAAAAAAAGATTTACTTATATAAAATCATATTTAATGTGTACGTAAACTTTATTTTAGCATTGCGCTTAAATTATATATATATATATATATATATATATATATATTCATGCTTAAAGTATATTGCAACTATACATGAGCCTTAGATCTTAAGATCAATGAGCCATATCTATTCATATTTCTCATGTCCACAGTTATTTTTTTAAATATTCCTATTTAAAGGGAGCTCATCAATGGAATAATACAACAACTATTGCCCTACTTTATTGTCTCAATTATTTTTCCTTCAACACGTTATCAGCACGTAGTTCAACTGAGGAAAAAATATCTCCCGATTTTATGCAAAAATTCCGAAACAAAAAAAAATCGGATTTCTTTTCTGTCAAAAACCCTAGCAGTCGGTCTTCTTCCCCAACCGACGCCGCCATCTACCCCGGAACCCTAGCGGCCTGCATCCCCCCGGAACCCGACCGGTCATCTTCCCGCAAGAATAGATTCGCCATAGCTGTCCGCATCACGAAACCCAAGCTGTCGTTAACACCTCATCGGTAATCTTCGCAACCCATCCCCTGAAGCCGCCGCCGTCTGTAAAATCCTATGCCTAGAACTCTTCTTCCCGATCCAAGCCCTATCTGAAAACTATTGCCCACCTTATGCAAGATTTGATTTTACGAAAGATTGTTGAGATTCAGATTTTTTTTTCACACCAACGTTAGATTCTCATGACAGGCTTCTTCTTTTGAAATTTCATTATACAACAAAGTTTGGCTGGCAAGGTTCGATTTTTCTCTCCCACGAGGACTGCTAAAAAGAAATTCGTGGGGGAATTGAGATGTTGCAACATTGTTGCTATTCGAATGTAGCATATATATGTAGACAAGCTATAAAGATGATTCAATCCAGGAGCAAGGTTTGAGAGTAGATTATTTCAGGATGTGGAGTGCAGTACTGTTCGGATCGATTCGATCCAGCTCGATTCGGTTCTTAGTATCCATTTCACCACATCAGATTCTTTTTCCCGAACCGAAGTAAGGTACACAAATGCAAACCCTACTATTTGCAACGTGCGCAATTTTATATGCTTTATTTTATTTTGTTGCATATTTATTCATAAATTTGTTATATTTATGCATATTTAAACCAATTAAAGCATGATACATTAATAACTTTAATTAAATTAAAGCGAATTGCTTTAAACAGCTCGGATTAAAATTAATTTACACGAACTAAACGTAGATTGCGCCATAAGACACCTGTTTGACTGCATATATCCGTGTATAGATATATTCATAGGGTTATGTGATTATATCTATAAATATACATATATTTGCATGCATATATAGATATGACATGCAATTAGGCTTCATTTTAGTAGACTTTAGAGGACTTATTTCTACTGCCTATATCAACTCGAACCATGATAAAGTAATTTCATTGGTAATCCTCAATAGCATCGAAAGTAATTTTGGCCATATCTTGGTTCCGAAAAATAATAACGCTCTTTATCATGAAAAGCACTCATGATAAACTGTGAAAAATTATTTTTCTTTTTTTTGTATTAAGATAGCTGATCCAACTCGTCCCGAATTTGATATCTTGGACTCAAAAGAGCTTGAATACCATAGATGGGTCTCCGACGTCGGGACCACATTGTTGTCAAGGACTATAGTGCCACAATATTTGATAACGCAGATGATGCTCCGTCTGACAAAATCAAAGCTAGTGCATTAATGTTCCTTAGGCGACACATCGAACCCAGTTTGAGATGGAAATATCTACAGTTGAAAATCCCTCAAAGAACTGTGGGATGCCCTTAAGGGCAGATTTGGGAACATGTGTACTTTGCTCCCAGAACTGATCGTGCAGTGGAATGAAATCCGCTTGCTTGAATATAAATGGATCAACGATTTCAACACAGATATGCTCTCTCAAGGCACGCCTAAATTTTTGTGGAAAGGACATCACAGAAGATGACATGATCCATAAAACTTTTTTCACCTTCCCTACTTCCGCTCATATACTAACGAACCAGTATAGGCTGGAGTATGATAATAAACGCATCACTACCTTCAGTAAGCTAATCAACCTACTGCAAGTAGCTGAGAGGCATAGCGAAGTGTTAGTGAGCAGTAATGTCAGCCCGATTGGGACAAAGAAAATTCCCAAGGCCAATTATGGCAAAGTGAAGGATGGAAACTACCCCAATGAATAGGGGACTGGACATGATAGGCTTCGTGGTCAAGGACGTAGGGGTTCTTTCATTGTAATGCGAAGATTTGGTGCTCCCGGCTCTACTAGCTAAGTGGACCAAAAAGCACATACCCTTCCTATCGCCTCTAAGGCTCTAGTTGGCAATTAACTTTGCTATCATTGTGGAGATGCTGGACATGGTAGAAGAACTGCCATGCAAGCAAGCAAATCGCATCTCACTATAAGAAAAATAGAGAGTCCAAAGAAAGGAGAACTCACGATATGGAAGAATATGATCTAGACAAGTCTCCCTATGTCAATTTTCACAGTCACCAATTGTCGAATTGAGTCATACGAGCCACAGTCTATGGACTGAATCTTAGTATTATGTTTACTTTCTCGTTTACATTTGGTATAATTACCTCAAGACGACTGTGTTGGTGTTTTATTTTCAATAATGGCATGATGCAACGTTGTTTCACGAAAAAGATATTAATATTGCTTACGTTAGATTCTTAGCTTTATTTCGAAGTACTGAATATTGCTTGAATGCTAATGGTTCGAAGTTTCACTCTCTTCTAAGGAATGAATCGAGTAGAACTTGAATATGCTTCTATTCATCGAATTAGTCGCCTACCAACCCTCGGTAACTACGATGATTGGGTCCTCCCAACTCATCAAACGGTGAAGTAATGCCCAATTCTTGATGCCTAAACGGAAGTCTTTTAAGTCACCGATGCTCTGTATGCATCTAGAGCCCTTCGAACCTTACTTAGCTTCAATAATATACATAGCAATGGTTTCCAGATTGAAACCTACTGTGAGAATGGAATAGAGTTTCTTTTATTAATTCTAATGAATGTGGACGTAAACGCATTTTAGAATAACTCATGAGTCAATCTAGTGGACTGTACCTCACTACTATTAGGTTTTCAAAATCCTATGTTGTCACCAACAATGTATTTTTAGACTGACATGCAAAAGAAAAACCTTGTACATTAAGACTCTACTATTCTCAGTTTGATTTACGACAGAGGTTCGATTATGTCCTTCAGGCTTTACACTTGGTTAGGTTAGCACTACCTACACCAAATACCTGTCTCTTTGTCGGAGAATCTAGTTCTACCTGGAATATTTTTCTTATAGGCCAATGTTGATTTCATCCAATTGAGCGAGGTTCGACATCATCGTACTTTATGATTCATGATATGTCATCAAAGTGGGTGGTTGATCAGGCCACACCCTCATAATTTCATCGAGATTCTTGATTTTCTGAATAATATCTTCGGGGCGTCCCCCTCGTCATGATTCATGGACATAATAAAATCAAGCATAATCTCATGAAACAAGTTCATTGATGGTTAACATGTGAAGTTGTGCCATACTATACCTCTTACTTGGGTGAGTATTTAGTCTAACCATGTGGCTTCCACTCCTTCCTCGCAGGGAGCCACGGCCTCAACCACACCTCCACCAAGTGCGTTTGCATCACCCGGTTCATTGGTGATGTGACCCTTACAGGGGACTTCTAACCTTACAGGCACATTTGCAGCTGTAATGTGAGATCTTGTCACTTGAACGATATCAGTAAATGCACCAGGCATCGAATCTGCTACATCCTGAAGATCGAGTATTCTTTGTGCTTCACGGTCCCATTGTGAAGTTCGGGGATCATAATGAGACAAAGTGGAGACACCATGACAATTCCTGTCGTTCCCCAAGAAATTACGTTTTCTCTCCTCCCCCTAACGACGGGAAGGTTGTCTCATTAAAGTGACAATCCGCAAATTGTGCGGTAAAGAGATCACTGTGAAGGTTCTAAATAGCGGATAAACGTCTGGAGATTCTTATCCAACGTGAATACTTAATCGTTTCTAAAGACCAATACGTTGTGGGGCGCATAAGGCACATATAATGCATAACCAAATATGCGCAATTGGCACTCAAGTCCCTCTGGGTCCAAAATACAAAAATCAGGCTATCCAGTTACCAACTGATACGCATAAACTGATTGGTTAGCAGATGGTCTAATAATAAACTATTTAAGTAAAGTTGCGTGCAATATTGCATAATTCCAGGCAAAATATGCAAATTGGTGCGCATAACCAATGACATAATCACCATACATATTCTTTCGATGGTGGTTTATTTGAGACTATTTGCATATGCACATGGGACGAGATACTATTCATTAATCTCTATCATGCAATAAACATCAAGTACTTTTTGATGTGAACTCTCCAACATCATCTAGTCCTTTAGATGTGATAAGGGAGGTGAGTCCTTATAAATTATTTTGGAAGTTCTGCAGCAGTTTGAGTGGACAGGAGAGCGACATGTGACCAACATGTCGGAGAATCCATTAAAATCATAAATACATAAATGGTCCGCATATTAGGTGGATGGATCCATAGATATCTCCTTATATTCAGCGTAAGAATGGAATGTTTGCTTTTGTTTCTTTAGCGTAGGAAGGTCTCGCTCCTACTTTGGCTAAAGAGCAGGCTTTGCAACACTAAGTGGTGGGAATTTGATATGCATCTGGTTCTTTGGATGACATAACATGATTAACGTCAACATTGTGCTTTATGTTGAGTTGTTGCCACATTTTCGCTCAAAAAGTAATGATGTTCGTTATATTTCGACCAGGATGACCTAGTCTATCGTGCAAAAGCCTATATGAGTCTATGTCCAAAAATACATTGTTGGTGACAACATGGGATTTTGAAAACCTAATAGCAGTGAGGTACAGTCCACTAGATTGACTCATGAGTTATTCTAAAATGCGTTTACGTCCACATTCATTAGAATTAATAAAAGAAACTCTATTCCATTCTCTCAGTAGGTTTTAATTTGGAAACCATTGCTACGTATATTATTAAAGCTAAGTAAGGTTCGAATGTCTCTAGATGCATAAAGAGCATCGGTGACTTAGAAGACTGCCATTTAGGCATCAAGAATTGGGCATTACCTCATCGTTTGATGAGTTGGGAGGACCCAATCATCGTAGTTACCGAGGTTTGGCAGGCGACTAATTCGATGAATAGAAGCATAATTCTAAGAACATTCAAGTTCTACTCGATTCATTCCTTAGAAGAGAGTGAAACTTCGAACCATTAGCATTCAAGCAATATTCAGTACTTCGAAATAAAGCTAAGAATCTAACGTAAGCAATATTAATATCTTGTTCGTGAAACAACGTTGCATCATGCCATTATTGAAAATAAAACACCAACACAGTCGTCTTGAGGTAATTATACCAAATGTAAACGAGAAAGTAAACATAATACTAAGATTCAGTCTATAGACTATGGCTCGTATGACTCAATTCGACGATTGGTGACTGTGAAAATTGACATGGGGAGACTTGTCTAGATCATATTCTTCCATATAGTGAGTTCTCCTTTCTTTGGACTCTCTATTTTTCTTGTAGTGAGATGCGATTTGCTTGCTTGCATGGCAGTTCTTGTACCATGTCCAGCATCTCCACAATGATAGCAAAGTTCATTACCAACTCGAGCCTTAGAGGCGATAGGATGGGTATGTGCTTTTTGGTCCACTTAGCTAGTAGAGCCGGGAGCACCAAATCTTCGCATTACAATGGAAGAACCCCTACGTCCTTGACCACGAAGCCTATCATGTCCAGTCCCCTATTCATTGGGGTAGTTTTCATCCTTCACTTTGCCATAATTGGCCTTGGGAATTTCCTTTGTCCCAATCGGCCTGACATTACTGCTCACTAACACTTCGCTATGCCTCTCAGCTACTTGCAGTAGGTTGATTAGCTTACTGAAGGTAGTGATGCGTTTATTATCATACTCCAGCCTATACTGGTTCGTTAGTATATGAGCGGAAGTAGGGAAGGTGAAAAAAGTTTTATGGATCATGTCATCTTCTGTGATGTCCTTTCCACAGAAATTTAGGCGTGCCTTGAGAGAGCATATCTGTGTTGAAATCGTTGATCCATTTATATTTAAGCAATCGGATTTCATTCCACTGCACGATCAGTTCTGGGATCAAAGTACACATGTTCCCAAATCGGCCCTTAAGGGCATCCCACAGTTCTTTGAGGGATTTTCAACTGTAGATATTTCCATCTCAAACTGGGTTCGATGTGTCGCCTAAGGAACATTAATGCACTAGCTTTGATATTGTCAGATGGTGCATCGTCTGCGTTATCAAATATTGTGGCACTATAGTCCTTGACAACAATGTGGTCCCGATGTCGGAGACCTATCTATGGTATTCAAGCTCTTTTGAGTCCAAGATATCAAATTCGGGACGAGTTGGATCAGCTATCTTAATACAAGAAAAAGAAAAACAATTTTTCACAGTTTATCATGAGTGCTTTTCATTATAAAGTTTTCAGTAATGAGAGCGTTATTATTTTTCGAAACCAAGATATGGCCAAAATTACTTTCGATGCTATTGAGGATTACCAATGAAATTACTTTATCATGGTTCGAGTTGATATAGGCAGTAGAAATAAGTCCTCTAAAGTCTACTAAAATGAAGCCTAATTGCATGTCATATCTATATATGCATGCAAATATATGTATATTTATAGATATAATCACATAACCCTATGAATATATCTATACACGGATATACGCAGTCAAACAGGTGTCTTATGGCGCAATCTACGTTTAGTTCGTGTAAATTAAATTTAATCCGAGCTGTTTAAAGCAATTCGCTTTAATTTAATTAAAGTTATTAATGTATCATGCTTTAATTGGTTTAAATATGCATAAATATAACAAATTTATGAATAAATATGCAACAAAATAAAATAAAGCATATAAAATTGCGCACGTTGCAAATAGTAGGGTTTGCATTTGTGTACCTTACTTCGGTTCGGGAAAAAGAATCTGATGTGGTGAAATGGATACTAAGAACCGAATCGAGCTGGGACTGAATCAGATCTGGAACATGTAATATCCGCAATTTCGGATTTCCGGTAATTTTCATTTTTCGGCGGAGGTCCGTTTGGAAAACTCGCTTTTGAAGTTTCGTCATTCGGAGAATATTTAATTCTGCACTTTTTGTCATCCGAGTTCGTTCCGGTGCTGCTTTGTTGAGTTCCGTGCTTTTTAGCGACTTTTCCGCGCTTGAGTTCGGTTCTTGCGAATCTCGTTCGAAACTGTCGTTTGGGGTTTTTCGTAAGTTCATTTAACGTTGTTATACGTGTTGTGAGCTTCGGTTTGATTATTCGTTGTCGTATGGTGATTTTCGGGCATTTGGGCCATTTTCGTAATTTCCCAAAGTTTGGGGTAATTACCTTCCGTTGTCGAATTTTGAGCCTTCGGGTGGTCGGAATCGTGTGTTCAACTAGCTCTTAGATTCGTCTTTGTGAGTACTTCGTAACCGTATCTTCGGTTCGTATTCAGGTTCGGGTTTCGGTGTCGTTTTGTTGAGTTCAGGATTACTAAACGACTTTTCTAAGTATGAGTTCGGCTTTGTAAAAATCACCATAAATTCTTGGAAACTCCAAAAATTCTTAATCTTTGCAATATTATAAAGCATCAAGTTAGTTTTCCAATGGTTCAAAGCGGTGAGTCAATGGTCGGACGAGAGAGTTATGGTCATTTTAGCTCACCCGCTCATTTTTTTGATTATTGGCGATCACGCCGACCGAACTCGGCCGTGTCGTCCGACACGGCCCGTGCCGTACTCGTCCGGAAATGCCGAAGTCTCGCCTCGGGACCGGCCGTGTCGTCAGCACGGCCGAGTCGAACTCTTCGGAAAGGCCGAGCCGGCGCCGGACGCGGCCGTGTTCGGGACACGGTCGAGTCATGCCGAAGTTGTCGGACGGGTCGCTATCGGAAGGCCCCTCGCGCCGCGACCGTGTCTAGCGAGGACACGGTCGAGTCCCTGCCGCCGTGGTCGGCTATTTATAGGCCTGGACCGAGTCATCCGGCCATTTCTCATCTTTTCTTCGTTCCTTCCGCGATTTTTCACCATAGATCGATGGTTTTGAGTAGAATCAACTTATAGCAACATGTTTTGGAAGTTGGAATCATGGATTAACATCATCTTCCACCCGGATCGAAGGTAAGAACACCTAAACTTTTGGTTTTTGGATGTTCTTGAGGTTTCTTGGTGTTTTGGCCGATTTGCTTCGTTTTGATTCATATTATTGTTAGAACTTGATTGTAAACTCGTAATCATTCAATACCCTTGAAGTTTTGTGGAACGAATTTGAGTATTTCTTTGAATAATCGAGTAAATTGGACTATGCCCTCAAAGTGTCCGATAAAATGCTTCAATGGGTAGAACTTGGGAAGTTCCATACGTTTTCGTAGAATTGTGATTGAATTGGTATTGTTGTGACTTAGGAGTGAATTCTTGTGAAGAAATCGAGTCGGAACCCTTCCGTTCGTTGCCTTCTTTGGGGTTCGAGCTTCCCGGTCGAACCGTGTTCTTCGGAGCGTTCGGTAGCGGTTATTAAGGCAAGTATCTTACTATACGACTTGTATCTTGAGACTAGTAATTACGTATGAGATGTATGATGACTTTGCTTGCCTTCGTAAATATGTTCCGTTTGAGTTGGTTGTGTTTCCGCAATTTGAAGGCTTTGTGATAATAGTGTTATATCAGTATACGTGTTAGGCGTTGTGCCATTTGTGCAGGAATGCGACGTACATATGGGATGGTTGTACACTTGGTTGTACAATGTATTGTGTACCGAATGTGTGTTATGTTGGTTAAATGTCGTTGATTGATGATAGTTGTTGCGAGTGTCGAGGTTGTGTTATTTGCGTGCAATGTACGATTTTGTGGTGATCAAGGTGATTGATTAATGGTGCTCGTTGTTGTATGTAATGTGAATGTGAATATGTGTGTGACCGCTAAGTTCACTCGTGTTGGTTCGACGGGACCTACGAGGATTCGTGGCAGTGGACTACGGGATCAGAACTTAGTGAGGTACTGAGGTCCAATCGTCTTTGATCGACAAGGCCTACGATAACGCATGGCAGTGGACCATGAGTTTCGGACACAGTGCGTCCAACCGGGTGAGCTCGACGGGGCTTACGGTGACACGTGGCAGTGGACTACGGTGTCAGGACTGTGTGAGTGATTGTTATGATTGATATAGTCCGTGTGGGTTGTTGTGCCTACGGAGACACGAGACAGTGGATCACGGAGTCGGAATTGGTTATGTTTGGTTAATAGTCCGTGTGGGTTGTTGAACCTACGGAGACACGTGACAGTGGATCACGGTGTCGGAATTGATTATGTTTGTTTAATTGTGCGTGATGTAGTCCGTGCGGGTTGTTGAACCTACGGAGACACGTGACAGTGGATCACGGTGTCATGAGCATGATACTTTTCAAATCAAAGTTTTTACAGGAAAAGTTTTAAGAAAGAATGTTGGGCCGAGCCCCACGAGATTTATGGAAATGTTTCCGGTATTGTAAACTGTTGAATTATGAAACAAGTTTTGGGTTAAGGCCCTTAAGTTTTCGAAAGGTTTTGTGAATAAGGACTTGAGGTCTTAAGGTTTTGAAATTCTAAAAATTCCCGAGATGATAATCTTATTTTCGAATGCTTCATAGCTTATCTTCTCTTGTGAAAACCTCAGAATATTTGATACTTGATTATTATATTTGATCACGATTATTAATTGCTTGTTACATTTCGTATGATTTGATACTTGCACTAGTAAAGCAGTGGAGTTTTACTAACCCCGAAATGTCGGGGGTGGATGTCTGCTTTGCGTCCGGTACATGCGTATTCGGGAGCGATCACGGGATTGGCACAAGAGGATGACGAGTGCGATACTAATCATGAGTCGAGAGTTATTTTGATTTTTGTTGTGTTGTCGAGTTGATTTCGGTCTTATTTGTATTGTATTTCGACCCCTGTGTGGGTAATGTTATTTAAGTCGGTTTTATCGATTGGGTTGTGTGACCTCATCGGTGCATGTATTCACGTGTAAGTGGCCATATCGGTCTGTATCATTTTATTGTTTGACCACAGTCGGGCAAGCACTTGGTTGTTTATGGATGTTTAGCTTTGGTAGATCCTTGTGGAAAGGGTCTACGGCGTGTAATATTCCCATACGGTTTTGGGGATGTTACATTTATGGTATCGGAGCTTAGGTTGTGGAAACCTGAGGCTGTAGGGTCGAGTCACGTCGTGAATTGTCGAGTATTGTGTTGTCTTGTCGTTAGTCGTCGGGTGACAACTTGAGTTGTGCGTAGGCACAACGTGTCGATTATGTTGTCGGACGAGATTAGTATCGTGGGCGACCGTCACCTCCGTGCGACTGTGGATGTAAGTCTCCTCCTTTATGCGTAATACCTGTATCTCGATTTTATTTTAGTGAGTTAATTGCGGTGTATAATTTTATTTACACGGTATTGTGTAATATAGTTGTGTTTCATACTTGTGGTACATAGCATGTGTATAGAATGGGCACGTTATTATTTTATCTTTGAACCACCGGTGGGGTGGTATGTTGTGAAGGTTGTAAACCTCGATGAGTTTCAAAAGTACCAACGGTAGAGTTTGTGAGAAACTCAGATGAATGATTTTCTTTGTGTGTTTAAACTTGATACCACGAGATGCATTTGATTGAATTGGCGACCACAGTTGCCATTTGAGTGTGTGGTTTTAAATTCGACTATTTTTGGAATGTTGTAATTTTTGTCCGCTATGGGTAAGTTTGTGAATGTTTCTGAAGGACTTCTGATTTGAGAATTTTGTAGAAATCGATTTTTGGAAAATATTTTGGTGGTGCGGTCAAACCATGGTTTATATGGATTTTTAAAATTTGTTAAATTTTGACAAATGGGCCGTGTATTTTCAAATGACACAATCAGACGGTATTTGGAAAATGTGTTTTGAAATACTTCGGACATTGTAAAATATTACCGTCATTTTGGTTATGAACTAAAGGATTTTGGAAAATTTCATTTTGCAAAACAACTTTGGCTTCCGTAATTGAGCGTTATGTGTTTATGTATTGAGGTTAAGTCGTGCGGTGAGTTGCTATATTATTATTCTCGTCGGAAAATGGGTTGTATGCCCAAGTGGCGGGATACGTTGTTAGGTATCGTTCCCCACTTGATGGCCGAGGTATTAAACAAAGTACTTTCAAAATTTCACCCGAGAAAATCTTTCGAACTCGCGAATTTTTTTATATTATCATTCGAACAAATACCTCGATAAACTTGTTTTTTTAAATATTACGGTGTTGGACCACAATGGTATGCTTAATGTTTTAACCGTGTATCTTTGAGGTATAGGTCGTTCATCTTTGTCAATGTGAACGTGTGAATATTGCATTGTCTTCGATTGTGGGCTTATGTCGATTAGGTGAGGTTTGTTTTATCTTGTTATTACGATTGGTTGTCCGTTCGGTATGCTAAGGGGTCGAGGTCGAGGCCGTGGCCGTGGTCGTGGTCGTGTCGGGAGCGGGAGAGGGCGACTCCTCCTTGCCGAGTACCAATCACCGGTCTGAGATCGGGGACATTCGACTAGCGTTAGTGTTGGACGTTGGCGCCGCCACCATCCTTCGTCGGTGGTTGACCGATTAGTACGGATGAATCGGGTAAATGCGTCGGGATGAGAACCCAAATAGGGATAACGGAACTAGTAAGTGGTTACGAGATGTGATGAAGATGCGGCTAGCCGTTTTGTGGGTTCGTCTGACTTGTTAGGTTGGGAAAACTGGCTCTTCCAGTTGGAGAGAATATTTGATGTTGTAGCTTGTCCGGATGATAGGAGGGTACCCATTGCTCAGTACCTACTCGACAAAGAAGCTGCAGACTGGTGGCATGCTTTAGTGCCTGCAGATCGTACACCTACATGGGCTGAGTTTAAGACCGCCATGGAGGCAGAGTATTGCCCGTTGCCTGTTCGTGAATGCAGAATCGTTGAATTTTTCTCGGCTACGCCCCAGGATGTGTCAATATCCCAGGCGATAATCGATTATAATCGACAGTTGGCTTATGTTCGTGATCAAGTGAGAAGTGAAGCGGACAAGGTCCGATACTTCAATATGCGCATGAAACCCCATATCCGTGAGAGTATGGCTCCGCTCATGTGTACCACCCTGAAGGAATATCAGGACCGAGCTTTAGCCATTGAGATGGCCGTTTCTGTGACGGAATCTGGTTTAGAGAGTAAGAGACAGAAGACCTCGAGAAATTTTTCAAGAGGCCAGAGGAGTGAGATCCGTGAGCCTGTTGCTTCGCAATTTCCTTCTGGGAGCACTCCTCGTTCGGTTGACCAGTCTAAGAACCTTACCCCAGAGGCGAGTAAGACGATCAGTGTGAAGACTCCTTTAACTGCGATCGTGTAGGCCATGCGAGGCAGAATTGTCGTTCGCCACCGGTTAATTGTTTTAAGTGCGGCAGCCCAGGGCACCAAGCGGTGCATTGTGAGACCGTTGCCGGGATGTTCGGGAATCGGGTTTCGTTCCTACTCGGGAGGGCCCGATGGTGTCGATGATGTAGTTGTGTATCGTACTTTGTCTTGTAATTCGTGTAGAGATTTATATTTGTTGCGTGAACTTTTTGGTTTTGTTTCTATTCTATCATGATGTTTTATTTTAAGTTTGGACGGAACTTCTTTTAAGGAGGGTAGAATGTAATATCCGCAATTTGGATTTAGGTAATTTTTATTTTTAGTGAGGTCCGTTTCAAAACTTCGCTTTTGACGTTTCGTCATTCGAGAATATTTAATTCACTTTTTGTCATCCGAGTTCGTTTGGTCTTTGCTTTGTTGAGTTCCGTGCTTTTAGCGACTTTTCGCGCTTGAGTTCGGTTCTTGCGAATCTCGTTGAAAGCGCCGTTTGGGGTTTTCGTAAGTTCATTTAACGTTGTTATACGTGTTGTGAGCTTCGGTTTGATTATTCGTTGTCGTATGGTGATTTTCGGGCATTTGGCCATTTTCGTAATTTCCCAAAGTTTGGGGTAATTACCTTCCGTTGTCGAATTTCGAGCCTTCGGGTGGTCGGAATCGTGTGTTCTACTATCTCTTAGATTCGTCTTTGTGAGTACTTCGTAACCGTATCTTCGGTTCGTATTCAGGTTCGGGTTTCGGTGTCGTTTTGTTGAGTTCAGGATTACTAAACGACTTTTCTAAGTATGAGTTCGGCTTTGTAAAAATCACCATAAATTCTTGGAAACTCCAAAAATTCTGAATCTTTGCAATATTATAAAGCATCAAGTTAGCTTTCCAATGGTTCAAAGCGGTGAGTCAATCGGAGTCGGACGAGAGAGTTATGGTCGTTTTAGCTCACCCGCTCATTTTTTTGATTATTGGCGATCACTGCCGACCGAACTCGGCGTGTCGTCGACACGGCCCGTGCCGTACTCGTCGGAAATGCCGAAGTCTCGCCTCGGGACCCGATGTGTAAATGCAGCGCGGCCGAGTCGAACTCTTCGGAAAGGCGAACCGGCGCGGGCGCGGCCGTGTTCCGGGACACGGTCGAGTCATCTTAGTCGTTGTCGGACGGGTCGCTATCGGAAGGCCCCTCCGTGCCGCGACCGTGTCTAGCGGGACACGGTCGAGTCCCTGCCGGCCGTGGTCGGCTATTTATAGGCCTGGACCGAGTCATCCGCCATTTCTCATCTTTTCTTCGTTCCTTCCGCGATTTTTCACCATAGATCGATGGTTTTGAGTAGAATCAACTTATAGCAACATGTTTTGGAAGTTGGAATCATGGATTAACATCATCTTCCACCCGGATCGAAGGTAAGAACACCTAAACTTTTGGTTTTGGATGTTCTTGAGGTTTCTTGGTGTTTTGGCCGATTTGCTTCGTTTTGATTCATATTATTGTTAGAACTTGATTGTAAACTCGTAATCATTCAATACCCTTGAAGTTTTGTGGAACGAATTTGAGTATTTCTTTGAATAATCGATTAAATTGGACTATGCCCTCAAAGTGTCCGATAAAATGCTTCAATGGGTAGAACTTGGGAAGTTCCATACGTTTTCGTAGAATTGTGATTGAATTGGTATTGTTGTGACTTAGGAGTGAATTCTTGTGAAGAACTCGAGTCGGAACCCTTCCGTTCGTTGCCTTCTTTGGGGTTCGAGCTTCCCGGTCGAACCGTGTTCTTCGGAGCGTTCGGTAGCGGTTATTAAGGCAAGTATCTTACTATACGACTTGTATCTTGCGACTAGTAATTACGTATGAGATGTATGATGACTTTGCTTGCCTTCGTAAATGTAATACCCGGTTGTAATTCAGTCATTATCATTCAGTAATTTCATTCGGTGATTGTCACTCTGTGGATTTTCACTCAATTATAATCATTCATTAATCATGTTCTTTCACCGTGTTCACCGTTCGGAAAAACTTCGAGTTGTGTATCGTTATTGTTCATTGTTTCAACTTTCCTCATATGAGTTCGACTTTGTTAGATCACCATTAATTTTTGGTAACTCCAAAAATTCTAAATCTTTGCAATATTATAGAGCATCGAGTTAGCTTTCCAATGGTTCAAACGGTGTGTCAATCGGAGTCCGGACGAGAGAGTTATGGTCGTTTTAGCTCAACCGCTCATTTTTCAGTTTTGGCCAGATCATTGCCGAACGAACTTCGGCCGTGTCGTCCGACACGGCCGTGCCGTACTCGTCCGGAAAATGCCGAAGTGTTCGCCTCGGGACCCGACCGTGTCGCACGGCCGAGTCGAACCCTTCCGGATAAGCGAGCGCGGCCACGCCCGGCCGTGTCGTGCACGCGATCGAGTCATGCCGAAGTCGCCGTCGGACGGGTCATTGTCGGAAGGCCCTCGCGCGCGACCGTGTCAAGCAGACACGGTCGAGTCCTGTCGGCCGGTATCGGCCCGGTATGCGACACGACCGTGCCGATCGGCACGGGCCGTGTCGGCAGGTAGTCAACCCCTATAAATTCATTTTTTCAGCATTTCAGCCCATTTTTCTTCCTTTTCTTCACCTTAAACCGAGAGAGAAGGCTTGAGGGAGGGTTTTTCCTTCACAAATCATTTGGGTGTTTGATTTTCTTCATCTCCTTTCGATCGTGAAGCCCGGATAATCAATCTAACGCGTGTTCTTCGGATTAAAGTACTTGTATCTTCAAGAGGTAATTCTTTCAACACTTTGGACTTCGATTTTGTGTTGAGATATGATGTTTTGGACGTTATAATCATGTTATATGAAGGGATATGTATATGATTATGAGTTTGTATAAGGATTCATTGGATTATTGAGGAATTATTCGAGAACACCTTGAAAATCGAGTTGGAATTGGGGATTTTCGACTAATTGTTGTTATAATCACGTTTTTGGATATTCATAACGGATTATTGATCGTATTGGAGATGTTTTGTTGGTTTGAAACACTTCTTGGGGATTTGATATTGGTATATTGAGGTTTGATTGTAATCTATCGGAGTTTGGTCGCAAGGTGTTTTTTTTAATGCCTATATGGTGTTTGTTTTATGTTTTCGACTTTTTGAGTTAGTTTTATTAGTTTTTGTTTCGTATATTGATCTGATTGTTTGTAATTATTTTTATTCAAGGTTGTTCGAGCGTAGATATCTCAATTAGGGCGTTGTTCGTGGGACGGACATTCTTCATCGTTGTTGAGTAAGTTAATTCTTACTCGGTTAAAAGGATATTCATACCTTTTGTTGTTGTTCATTCATAATCATAACTCATTCATAATTATATTAACCGTATCAAAACTTTTTGTTTTCAATTAATCGTTTGATCATAAGGAGCAGCGGTTCCAATCTTTTCATTGGTGTCATTTATTTCGTTACCATTCCACCTCGGTGAGTCATTATTCATTTTCGATGTCACTTTTGTTATATCGTGGCATTCCGGGTCATACTGGCGTGCCGGTTGGTATGTGTAGGATTTTCATGTCGGGCACATTATGGTCGTGTGTTGGTTGTTGGCCTCACATTGGACTGTGCACACGAGTCAATGTGTCTCGTGAGACTGATTAGGTACAAGACCACGCGTGTATTGATCGTTGGTGGCTTGTGCACGGACACATTTCCATCCCGGGCGTAGTGTGGCGCCACCCTTTGAGCCGTACTGTTAGTTAATTCATATAGCATGTTTGATTGCATATGTTTCGACAGGATATTTCATAACTTCAGATATAATCATGATTGTGTATTTTCAACCCTTGAGGATTGTTGTTCTTTGTAACTGACCCCATTTGGGGATTTTGTTTTTCAGGTCATGGCCAGGCAAACGCACGGGGAGAGCACGTTGACGGCGAGGAGTCCTAGTGATACTAGTAGGGGGCCCCGATCTTTCAGTTATTCATGTTATTGTCCTTTATTTTCCGCTGCAGACTTTCATTTGGATACTCCGTTTCATTCAGTGTTGTGTATTTTATCTTCATATAAAATACACTAGTATTCGGTGTTGTCCTGGTGTGTTGTAACTAAACTCCTCATCAGAGTAATTATTATTGTAATGTAGTTCGGTACTACATTTATCTTGTGTAATTCATTCATTTTCATTTGCCTTGTGGGTCCCAGTTGGGGATCTACGGCACTGTAATATCCGCCTAGTTTGGGGTGTTACAGAGTTGGTATCGGAGCGTGGTTTTGAATACTACCTTCCGAGTCATGTCTCATTTGAAGTCATCATCATCAGACTAGTATCATTGGACTTTCGTGTCACGTGTGACCTGTGCAAATGCCGAGCCAATCGAATAGGAAGAAGCGAAGATTTCTAACGCCATGGTATAATTTACGGCAATAGTCATTCATTCATCATTCATCAATTAACAATCCTCAAACATCATCATTCATTGTGATTAGGACGATCATGTTAACTCATTAATCACTTAATTCATTTCATTACTCAGTTAATAATCAGGACGATCATGTTAACTCATTAATTACTCAATTCATTTCATTATCCAGTTGTCAATCTGGATGATCATATTATCAATCTTATTAAGTTATTCAAGATAATCATTTCAGAATTTCATCAGATAATCATGTAACTTCAGTAAATCATTCATATAATCACTAAGTTAGAGCATGTATACTCATTTTCATCATCTCATGACATAATCATAACGTGCTAATCATGCGGGAAATATAATCATTATGCGACCTTCCTACTTCCGTATGGAGAGAGGCATCGAGGATGCACGAGAAGAGGCGCGGTGCGGACGAAACCCAGAAATAATCACTCGGCTTTGGGAAATCGTGCCCAGGACTCGGCTCGATCGAAGATGTTCGGGTTGATCCACTCACTTTTATGCAGACATGATGACCCATGTGCGGTTGCTCAATCATCATTGCGCCACTCGGCCGGATTAATCGAGAGAACTCTCCGTCACGAGCACCGCTAAGGAAATTGGCGGCAAAGAACTTTGCATATGTCAACAGAAATCAACGGCGTAATCTATCCGAAGGCGGTCGATCAACTGCAAGAAGCCTCGTGTGAGCCCTATCGTTTACGAGCGACCTCTACGGCGCATAATCGTGCGGAATCTCATTCCGAGCGGCGATTCGGCCATCACTGTTTTAATTGTGGGCAGCCGAGTCATTTCAGCGAGTGTCTCAAACCGTCTATCACGTGCTATAATTGTGGGAATTTTGGGCATAAGGCCCGTTTTTGCGAAAGGACTCCAAGTCGGCTCTGTGTCATCTCGGGCCCAGAAGAAACCAATGCGTTTGATTGACCTTTATCATCGTCGTTTAAGACAATGGAAGCAAATAGAGTTGGAGCTCGTATTTATCGACGGAGCGTCGGTTCGGGGCAGCAAGTCCCGATTCATATGATGAGGAGGATCGACGATCCGGTGGCCCGAATGATTTCGTATACTCGTAATTTTATTTCAACTTGTGTGTACCTTTTGATCTTTGGTACACCGCATTCATTCATTTTGAATCATGCTTGAATAGACTTATTTCGGGATAGTCCTACCGCTTGTGGACCTCATACCATCGGTCTACTGACGATGGAAGAATTTTCTAATCATACCGAATTAAGCTTAACGACCGCGATTGATTGATGGATCTAATCGTGGTGAATTTATCTTAGGGCGACTTAATTTTCGGTATTAGTTGGCTTAACCGTCTTGATACTATCCTCGGTGCTTGTTAGCGTTTGGTCGCTATCTTTCCGTCGTTGGTTGTCGAATGTGTGCTTCAGGAAGTAATCCCGTTGTTCGAGAGAAATTTTATTATGGCGAAAGCGAGAAATTCCGCAATCGAACTATCCAATCATTCATTGTATCATTTTCATCGATTGACCTTTCTAAGGCAATCGAGTTATTCAATCATTTCTTGTATCATTTCCATCGATTGGCTTTTCTAAGACAATCGAGTCATTCAATCATTCATTGTATCATTTTCATCGATTGACCTTTCTAAGGCAATCGAGTTATTCAATCATTCCTTGTATCATTTCCATCGATTGGCTTTTCTAAGACAATCGAGTCATTCAATCATTCATTGTATCATTTTCATCGATTGGCCTTTCAAAGGCAATCGAGTTATTCAAACATTCCTTGTATCATCTTCATCGATTGGCCTTTCTAAGGCAATCGAGTTGTTCAATCATTATTGGTATCTCTTTTTATCGATTGACCATTCTAGGGCAATCGAAATGTTCAATCATTCGTGGTATCATTGTCATCGATTGATGATGTATTTCCAGACGAGTTATCTGGTTGCCTTCACATAGAGTAAAGGGAATTCGGGAGTGAGTTGGGCGTCGTCCCCTTTATCGAAGGCACCGTATCGGATGGCCCGACTGAATGCAGGAGTTGAAGATTCAACTTGAGGAATAGTTCGAGGAAGGTTATATCCAACCGAGTCGTCCCGTGGGGAGCACCAGTCTTTGTTTGTCAAGAAGAATGATAGTTCTTTTCGCTTGTGTATCGATTACCAGGAGTTGAACAGGTTGATGATCAAGAGTAGTATCCTTTACCTCGTATTGATGATCTTTTAGATCAACTTCAGGAAGCTTCAGTATTTTCCAAGATCGACTTAAGATCTGGATATCACCGATTCTTGATTCGAGAGTCGGATATCGAGACGGCGTTTCGTACATGCTATGGTCATTATGAGTTCGTAGTTATGCCGTTCGAGCTAACTATTGCACCTGCGGTATTCATGGAGTTAATGAATCGGGTTTTCATCGACTTTTTAGATCAGTTTGTTGTTGTCTTCATCGATGACATTTTGATTTATTCTCGTAGCCAAGAGGAACACGAGGTACGTCTTCATCAGGTTCTCGACGTGTTGAGACGAGAACAACCTTATGGAAAGTTTTCCAAATGTGAGTTACGGAGGTCCGTGGTGACTTTCTCGGACATGTAATTTCATCCGACAGAGTTCGTGTCGACCCTCGAAGACGGAGACTATCCGAGATTGGCAACCTCGTAAGATATTAAGTAAATCCGATGTTTCCTCGGAATAGTTGGTCAATTATCCAACCCACGACACGGAGCTAGCGGTAGTGGTTTTCGCGTTGGGGATTTGGCGTCGTTACCTTTATGGCGTCACCTTTCGGTTATTCACCAATCACAAGAGTTGAAGGATATATTTACTCACAAGGAGTTAAATATGCGACAGAGGCGGTGGTTGGAACTAATCAAAGATTTTGATATCGAGATCCTTTACCACAGGCAAGGCGACGTTGTCGCGGACGCCTTGAGTCGTGAGTCCGTTCGGGAGCAGATGCTTGCTCGTTTAACGATTCGAAGGAGCTTCAAAGGAATTCCTTAGACCCGAGATCGAGGTCGGCTTGATGAGTTCGGGGACATCTTTGTATGTTAGAGATTTCATCGTCACTTGAGGAGGTAATCGAGAGAGAATCGAGTTCAGACCCTTCATTGTTGCGCATCCGTGAAGATATGGCTCAGGGGAAAGCCCCTGGATTCGTGGTCCACGAGGATGGACTTTTGAGGTTTAAGAACCGGTTGTGTACCGGCGAATGACGAGTTGAAAAACTCTATTTTGAGAGAAGCTCATGCTACCCCTTATCCTGTTCATCCGGTCCGCCAAGATGTACAAGGACTTGAAACAAAATTACTGGTGGAGTAATATGAAGCGAGAAGTCGCGGAATTTGTTTCGAGATGCTTAACTTGCCAACAAGTCAAGATTGAACATCAGCGACCGGCGGGTATGCTGAAACCTCTCCCTATTCCAGAGTGGAAGTGGGAAGAATTTCTATGGATTTCATCACGAGTTTGCCGACGAGTCGTCGTGGCATGAATACAATCTGGGTGATTGTGGACCGCTTAACTAAATCAACTCATTTTCTTGAGATTAAGGATACTTGGGGTCCCGAGAGACTTGCCCAGCTATTCATTAAAGAGATAGTGAGACTGCACGGTACTCCTAAAAGTATCGTTTCCGATCGTGACGGACGGTTTGTGTCACATTTTTGGAAATCAGTTCATCGTGCTATGGGAACTCAGCTTAATCTCAAGATCGCCTTTCATCCTCGGTCAGACGGACAATCGTGAGAGGACTATTCAGACATTAGAGGACATGTTGAGAGCTTGCGTCCTCGATTGGAAGGACGATTGGGAAGCCCAACTACCATTGATCGAGTTCACGTATAATAATAGTTGGCATGCTTCCATTAAGATAGCACCTTACGAGGCCTTGTATGGTCGTCGTTGTCGCTCTCCTTTGTGTTGGGATGACTTGTCAGAATCAATCGGCACCGAGCCCGATATGCTTATAGCCGCCCGGGAAAAGGTAGTTTTGATCAAGAGTCGTTTGTTGACCGCTCAGAGTCGACAGAAATCATATGCAGATAACCGTCGTCGACCATTAGAGTTCGAGGCTGGTGACCATGTGTTGGTCAAGGTATCCCCGAGTCGTGGTATCTTCCGTTTTGGGAAGAGGGGAAAGTTGAGTCCGAGATTCATTGGACCGTTTGAAATTTTGGATCGAGTAGGCGAGTTAGCTTATCGATTGGCTTTACCTCCGGCTTTGAGCAGATTCATAATGTGTTTCACGTCTCTCGGTTTGAAGTCCATTGCCGACCGAGTCACATACTTGATTCGACGAAATCGAGATCGCGGATGATCATTCGTACGAGGAGCGTCCCGTACGAGTGTTAGAGCGGCGAATCAAACAGTTGAGGAACAAGACGATCCCTTTGGTCAAGATTCGGTGGTCTAGTCACGAGTCGAAGAGGCCACTTGGGAAACCGAGGAGAATATGCGGGAGTGTTATCCCGAGTTGTTTGACCCCTAGTTTCGGGACGAAACTCTTTTAAGGGGTGTATGTAATACCCGGTTGTAATTCATCATTATCATTCAGTAATTTCATTCGGTGATTGTCACTCTGTGGATTTTCACTCAATTATAATCATTCATTAATCATGTTCTTTCACCGTGTTCACCATTCGGAAAAACTTCGAGTTGTGTATCGTTATTGTTCATTGTTTCAACTTTCCTCATATGAGTTCGACTTTGTTAGATCACCATTAATTTTTGGTAACTCCAAAAATTCTAAATCTTTGCAATATTATAGAGCATCTAGTTATCTTTCCAATGGTTCAAACGGTGAGTCAATCGGAGTCCGGACGAGAGAGTTATGGTCGTTTTAGCTCAACCGCTCATTTTTCGGTTTGGCGATCATCGCCGAACGAACTCGGCCGTGTCGTCCGACACGGCCCGTGCCGTACTCGTCCGGAAAGTGCCGAAGTGTGCGCCTCAGGACCCGGCCGTGTCGTGCAGCGCGGTCGAGTCGAACCCTTCCGGATAAGCCGAGCGGCGCCCGGACGCCCGACCGTGTCGTGCAGCGCAGTCGAGTCATGCCGAAGTCATTGCCGGACGGGTCATGTCGGAAGGCCCTCGCGCCGCGCGACCGTGTCAAGCGAGGACACGGTCGAGTCCTGTCGGCGGTGTCGGCGGTATGCGACACGGCCGACCGTGCCGATCGGCACGGCCGTGTCCGGCAGCTAGTCAACCCTATAAATTCATTTTTCAGCATTTCACCCATTTTTCTTCCTTTTCTTCACCTTAAACCGAGAGAGAAGGCTTGAGGGAGGGTTTTTCCTTCACAAATCATTTGGGTGTTTGATTTTCTTCATCTCCTTTCGATCGTGAAGCCCGGATAATCAATCTAACGCGTGTTCTTCGGATTAAAATACTTGTATCTTCAAGAGGTAATTCTTTCAACACTTCGGACTTCGATTTTGTGTTGAGATATGATGTTTTGGACGTTATAATCATGTTATATGAAGGGATATGTATATGATTATGAGTTTGTATAAGGATTCATTGGATTATTGAGGAATTATTCGAGAACACCTTGAAAATCGAGTTGGAATTGGGGATTTTCGACTAATTGTTGTTATAATCACGTTTTTGGATATTCATAACGGATTATTGATCGTATTGGAGATGTTTTGTTGGTTTGAAACACTTCTTGGGGGATTTGATATTGGTATATTGAGGTTTGATTGTAACCAATCGGAGTTTGGTCGCAACGTGTTTGATTTAATGCCTCTATGGACTTAGTTTAATCGTATCGACGTTTTGAGTTCGTTATATTCGTGTTTGATTCGTATATTGAACGGATTGTTGGTAATTATATTTATTCAAGGTTGTTCGAGCGACCGATATCTCAATTAGGACGTTGTTCGTGGACGGACATTCTTCATCGTTGTTGAGTAAGTTAATTCTTACTCGGTTAAAAGGATATTCATACCTTTTGTTGTTGTTCATTCATAATCATAACTCATTCATCATTATATTAACCGTATCAAAACTTGTTGTTATCAATTAATCGTTTGACCATAAGAGCAGCGGTTCCAATCTTTTCATTGAGCTGTCATTTATTTCGTTACCATTCCACCTCGGTGAGTCATTATTCATTTTCGATGTCACTTTTGTTATATCGTGGCATTCCGGGTCATACTGGCGTGTCGGTTGGTATGTGTAGGATTTTCATGTCGGGCACATTATGGTCGTGTGTTGGTTGTTGGCCTCACATTGGACTGTGCACACGAGTCAATGTGTCTCGTGAGACTGATTAGGTACAAGACCACGCGTGTATTGATCGTTGGTGGCTTGTGCACGGACACATTTCCATCCGGGCGTAGTGTGGCGCCACCCTTTGAGCCGTCTTGTTAGTTGATTCATATAGCATGTTTGATTGCGTATGTTTCGGCTGGATATTTCATAACTTGAGATATAATCATGATTGTGTATTTTCAACCCTTGAGGATTGTTGTTCTTTATGGCCGACCCCGTTTGGGGATTTTGTTTTCGTGTCATGGCCAGGCAAACGCACGGGGAGAGCACGTTGACGGCGAGGAGTCCTAGTGATACTAGTAGGGGGCCCCGATCTTTCAGTTATTCATGTTATTGTCCTTTATTTTCTGCTGCAGACTTTCATTTGAATACTCCGTTTCATTCAGTGTTGTGTATTTTATCTTCATATAAAATACACTAGTATTCGGTGTTGTCCTGGTGTGTTGTAACTAAACTCCTCATCAGAGTAATTATTGTTGTAATGTAGTTCGGTACTACATTTATCTTGTGTAATTCATTCATTTTCATTTGCCTGGTGGGTCCCAGTTGGGGATCTACGGCACTGTAATATCCGCCTAGTTTGGGGTGTTACAGTAAATATGTTCCGTTTGAGTTGGTTGTGTTTCCGCAATTTGAAGGCTTTGTGATAATAGTGTTATATCAGTATACGTGTTAGGCGTTGTGCCATTTGTGCAGGAATGCGACGTACATATGGGATGGTTGTACACTTGGTTGTACAATGTATTGTGTACCGAATGTGTGTTATGTTGGTTAAATGTCGTTGATTGATGATAGTTGCTGCGAGTGTCGAGGTTGTGTTATTTGCGTGCAATGTACGATTTTGTGGTGATCAAGGTGATTGATTAATGGTGCTCGTTGTTGTATGTAATGTGAATGTGAATATGTGTGTGACCGCTAAGTTCACTCGTGTTGGTTCGACGGGACCTACGAGGATTCGTGGTAGTGGACTACGGGATCAGAACTTAGTGAGGTACTGAGGTCCAATCGTCTTTGGTGCAGCGAGGCCTACGATAACGCATGGCAGTGGACCATGAGTTTCGGACACAGTGCGTCCAACCGGGTGAGCTCGACGGGGCTTACGGTGACACGTGGCAGTGGACTACGGTGTCAGGACTGTGTGAGTGATTGTTATGATTGATATAGTCCGTGCGGGTTGTTGTGCCTACGGAGACACGTGACAGTGGATCACGGAGTCGGAATTGGTTATGTTTGGTTAATAGTCCGTGTGGGTTGTTGAACCTACGGAGACACGTGACAGTGGATCACGGTGTCGGAATTGATTATGTTTGTTTAATTGTGCGTGATGTAGTCCGTGCGGGTTGTTGAACCTACGGAGACACGTGACAGTGGATCACGGTGTCATGAGCATGATACTTTTCAAATCAAAGTTTTTACAGGAAAAGTTTTAAGAAAGATTGTTGGGCCGAGCCCCACGAGATTTATGGAAATGTTTCCGGTATTGTAAACTGTTGAATTATGAAACAAGTTTTGGGTTAAGGCCCTTAAGTTTTTCGAAAGGTTTTGTGAATAAGGACTTGAGGTCTTAAGGTTTTGAAATTCTAAAAATTTCCGAGATGATAATCTTATTTTCGAATGCTTCATAGCTTATCTTCTCTTGTGAAAACCTCCCGGGAATATTTGATACTTGATTATTATATTTGATCACGATTATTAATTGCTTGTTACATTTCGTATGATTTGATACTTGCACTAGTAAAACAGTGGAGTTTTACTAACCCCCGAGTAATCGGGGGGTGGATGTCTGTTTTGCGTCCAGGTACATGCAGTTCGGGGCGATCACAGGATTGGCACAAGAGGATGACGAGCTGCGATACTAATCCTGAGTCGAGATTTATTTTGATTTTTGTTGTGTTGTCAGAGTTGATTTCAGTCTTCCGCTGTATTGTATTTCGACCCCTGTGTGGGTAATGTTATTTAAGTCAGTTTTATCGATTGGGTTGTGTGACCTCATCGGTCTGTGTATTCACGTGTAAGTGACCATATCGGTCTGTATCATTTTATTGTTTGACCCTGGTCGGGCAAGCACTTGGTTGTTTATGGATGTTTAGCCTGGTAGATCCTTGTGGAAAGGGTCTACGGCGTGTAATATTCCCATACGGTTTTGGGGATGTTACAGAACAGGTACTCAGACCCACATCCTGAAATAATCTACTCTCAAACCTTGCTCCTGGATTGAATCATCTTTATAGCTTGTCTACATATATATGCTACATTCGGATAGCTACAGTGTTGCAACATCTCAATTCCCCCACGAATTTCTTTTTAGCAGTCCTCGTGGGAGAAAAAAATCGAACCTTGCCAGCCAAACTTTGTTTTATGATGAAATTTCAAAAGAAGAAGCCTGTTATGAGAATCCAACGTTGGTGTGAAAAAAAAATCTGAATTTCAACAATCTTTCGTAAAAATCAAATCTTGCATAAGGTGGGCAATAGTTTTCAGACAGGGCTTGGATCGGGAAGAAGAGTTCTAGGCATAGGATTTTACAGATGGTGGCGGCTTCAGGGGCTGGGTTGCGACGATTACCGACGAGGTGTTAACGACAGCTTGGGTTTCGTGATGCGGACAGCTATGGCGGATCTATTCTTGCGGGAATACGACCGGTCGGGTTCCGGGGGTCGCGTTCCGGGGGGATGCAGGTCGCTAGGGTTCTGGGGTAGATGGCAGCGTCGGTTGGGGAAGAATACCGACTGCTAGGGTTTTTGACAGAAAAGAAATCCGATTTTTTTTATTTCGAAATTTTTGCATAAAATCGGGAGATATTTTTTCCTCAGTTGAACTACGTGCTGATAACGTGTTGAAGGGAAAATAACTGAGACAATAAAGTAGGGCAATAGTTGTTGTATTATTCCATTGATGAGCTCCCTTTAAATAGGGAGAAATACATATCCCTCGTTAAAACCTCGTCAAGCAAAAACCACATGGGAAAAATGCCTTGATCGTAGAAAAAGAGTACAACATCCAGACATATAGGTTATGCTAATTCGTTAAGCCAAAACCTCTATTGATCATTTCGTAGATCAATATGCTCAAGAACGTGATCAGTTCGTTGATCAATTAGCTAAACGTCTAGTTACCTCGTTAAAAACCTTTCCAAGTGATAAAAACCCAGTGGGAAAAAAAGAATCATTGGTTAAGAAAAGAGTGTAACTTACGACGTGGATGTAAGACTCCCCCTCAAGTCTACATCTCCCCCTGATTAGTTCGTCAATCAAGGAATTTGAAAAACAGTGCATGTGACGTTGCCTCGTTAAAAACTTTGCCAAGTAACAAAACCCATTGGGACAAAATAAACGTTGGTCAAAGAAAAGAGTACAACATTGGTGGGTAAAATTCATTATACCTCACCCTCCCATCAGATCCTTACTTCGATCTCGGGAGTTTGGAAATCCTACGCATTCCGATGTTTCTCACATGTTTTTCAAATACGGCCTTGGGCAGTGATTTAGTGAATAAATCAGCCACATTCTCCTCAGACTTCACTTGCTTAACTTGGATGTTGAGGAGGACCCATTGTTGCTGAATGCAGAAAAACTTTGGAGAGATATGCTTCGTATTATCCCCCTTGATATACCCAAGCTTCATCTGTTCGATGCAAGCGGCATTATTTTCATATATGAATGTGGGCGCATCAGTGACATTACTTAGTCCACTATTACCTCGAATATGTATAACGGTGGTTCTCAACCATATACACTCATGTACCGCCTCGTGTAGAGCGATAATCTCAGCGTGATTCGAGGAGGTAGCAACAAGGGTTTGCTTAGTTGCTCTCCAAAATATAGCAGTGTCCCCAATGGTGAATACATAACCAGTTTGGGATCGACCTTTATGTGGGTCTGAAAGATATCCAGCATCAGCAAAACCTACCAACACATTCGTCGGGGTAGTTTCCTTGGCATTCACACTTACTTTAGTGATTGCACATTCATGGGCAGTTTCATTAGCCTGATAGGGAAAGAAAAGTCCCGAGTCAATGGTTCCTTGAGGTATCAAAAGATATTCTTGCTACCATTCCAATGACGTTGCGTGGGTTCAGAATTATATTTAGCCAACAAGTTCACTGAGAAAGCTTTATCAGGTCGAGTATACTGAGCCAAGTACAATAATGCACCTATTGCACTTTAGACAGGGAATTTTGTCTCCCAAAAGCTCTTCGTCACATTCCTTCGGAGGAAATGGATCTTTCTTCAAGTCCAAACTACGACCGATCATAGGAGTGCTAACCGTATGTGCCTTGTGCATGTTAAAACGCCTGACTTTCTTATGGACATAGGCAGACGGGTGGATGAGGATTCCACTAGCTCGATGTTCTATCTCAATGCCTAGATATGGCCGAGTCTTCCCAGATCATCATCTCAAATCCGAATTTTAGATAGCTGTGGTTTCTCTTAATTCGTCAAGAGTACCGACTATGTTCATATCGTCGACATATACAGCTACAATTGCTAATCCAAAGCTTGTTTTCGTAATAAACACGCAGTGACACAGTTCGTCGTTCTTATATCCCCTTCCAATCAAGTAGTCACTTAGGCGGGTATACCACATCCGCACGAATTGTTTAATCCATAAAGTGAGCATTTCAATCGCACTGCAAACGCACTCTGTGGTCTAGAGTCACTTAACTTGGGTAATGAAATGCCATCGAGCACTTTCATATATATCTCTATATTAAGATCCCCATAGAGATATCACTAAGCACATTTATAAGCTGCATTTCCAGTCCTTCGGAAATTACTAAGCTAATGAAGTAGCTTAGGGGAGAGTACGTCTCCTCAGTCAATTCCACAACATTTATGAGAACCTTCAAGCCTTGTACTTCAGGACTTCATTCTTCACATTGTGCTTACTGACAAAGATTTATTTTATGTCCTATAGGATTTACACTTGGTGAGGTTAGCACTACCTACCAATTACTTGTCTCTCTGTCAAAGAATCTAGTTCTGCGTGGAATGCTTTATCATTTAAGGCCAATTAACTCAATGTTGATATCATACAACAGAGTGAGGTTCGACATTGTCTTCCTATATGCTTTGAGCAACGATAGATCATCAAAGTGGGTGGATGATCAGTCCGCACTCTCGTGATTCATCGAGATTTCTTGATTTTCTAAATCATATCAATCTTCGAGGCGTCCCCCTCGTCATGACTTATGGACATAGTAAAATCAAGTATGATCTCATGAAACGAGTTCATTGATGACTAATATATAATTTTGTGCCTTATTCTACCTCCTCTTTAGGTGAGTGTTAAGTCGAACCAAGTAGCTTCCACCTCTTCCTTTAGGGAGCTATGGCCTAAATCACACATCCACCATGTGCGATGGCAACACTCGATTCGTCGGTGTTGCGCCCCTTACCGAGGACTTTCAACCTTACAGGTTGCAGCTGGTATATATGATCTCATCACTTTCACGATATCAGTAAACGCATCAGGCATCGAATCTGCTACGTTGTGAAGATCGAGAATTTTCACCATCATATAGCGAAATACGGGGATCAATATGAGACAAAGTAGGCATACACCATGACAATTCCTGTCGTTCCCCGAGAAAGTTCGTCTTCTCCCTCCCCCTAACGATGGGAAGGTTGTCTCATCGAAGTGACAATCCGCAATCGAGCGGTAAAGAGATCACCTGTCGAAGGTTCTAAATAGCGGATAACCATTGGGGATTCGTATCCAATGTAACTACTTGATCGTCTTTCAAGACCCATGCACTGTGGGAGTGCAGAAGGCACAATACTACATAACCAAATATGCGTAATTGGCACTCAAGCTCGTCTGAGTCCAAAATGTAAAAATCAGGACTTATCCAGTTACCAGCTGGTACGCATAAATCGTTTGGTTAGCAGAGGGTCTAAAATGAGCAAATAAGTAAAGTTGCATGCAAGACTACATAACCCTAGACAGAAATAGGCAAATTGGTGTGCATAACCAATGCCCGGGCTACAATCTGATTCGTTCGATGGTTACCTTCGCGAGACCATTTTGCGTATGCTCGTGGGGGATGGGATGCTTTTCGTCGCTCCCGATCGACATGCGGTATTCATCAAGTACTTTAGATGTGAACTCTCCAGCATTATCAAGTCTTATAGACCGAACATGGTGGTCAGAGTGGTGAGCCCTTAGAAAGATAATTCGTGCTAGAAGCTTTGCAAAAGCAGCATCTTTAAGTGGACAAGAGGACGACATCTGACCAGCATGTTGAAACGTCAACCAGATCCATAAAACATCTAAATGGTCCGCACTCTGGTTGAATCGGTCCACAAATATCTATTTGAATCTTATGTAAGAATGGAATTTTCACATCTTTAGCGTAAGAAGGTCTCGCTCCTACTTTGGCTACAGGCTTTGCAGAAGAAACGATGTGCATTCAAAAGTGTCAAATGTGTAGAACGGGCAGAAGTCTCCGATGCTTTGGACGACGTAGCTTGAGGAACACCAACAAAGTTCGTTATGTGGGTTCATTGCCCGCTTCTACTTTGCACGCGAAAGAAAAGGATGTCCGTGCATATCATCATGTTATGACCTAGATGCCCCAATCGATCATGTCAAAGCATGTATGAGTCAGCGTCCCAAAGTTCGTTATCGGTAATCGCATAGGATTCAACAACCCTAATTGCAGTGACGTACAATCCACTAGATTGACTCGTAAGTTTCTCTAAGATGCGCTTTCGACTGCATTTATTAGAGATGATATAGAGATACTCTATTCCATTCTCACAATGATTTTCAACATGAAAGTCGTTGATACGTATATCCTTGAATCTTTGTAAGGTTCGAGTTAGTCACTCTCAATGCATATAGGGTGTCGGTGACTGTAAAACTATGCCGTTAGGCACCAAGAACTGGGGGTGCCGCGTCTTTGGATGAAGTGGGATGATCCAATCATCCTAGTCACTGATACGTTATAGGCTATTACCATCAGCCTATCACTCGAGTGTTCCTAGATTCATTCGTCAAACGAGAACATGAGTAATAAAAACTCTGAACCATAAGCGTAGGAACAATATTCGGTACTTTGAATAAAGTCAACCACTTGTATACGTAAGCAACAATAATATCTTGTTCGAAACCAAAATACATCATACCATTATTGAAAAATATCAAAACGTCTACCGATAAAATTAGTCATAGAGGAGGGGCGTCTAATGACTTTGGCACGTATGTTGCAATACTACCACCGGTAAATGTGAAAATGACATTTGGGGATCATGTCATGATCGCCTTTCTCTATATATTGAGTTTCCTATTCGTGGGAATCTTAATATCTCTTCTAGTTGGCCGTGAAATAATTGCTTGCATGGCAGTTCGTATACCAATGGCAGCAATCTCACATTAGGAGTCAACTCGTTTCTTGGGAGTCAGGAGCATCATCTTTTCTTGCTACATTAGAAGATCGAACGAGCCTCCATGACCACGATCACATCTACGACTGCCACATCCCTTTCCACCATGCAAATTCGTTCCATGTGGTTCGGGATTGGCACGTCCAGTCCCCTATTCGTCGGGGTTTTTTCCACATTTCACTTTGTCATTACTAGCCTCGAGAATTTGCTTTGTCTCGATAGGCCTAGCATTATCGTACTCTAGCATATACTGATTCGTTAGTATAAGCACTTAAGTATGGAAATTGGAAAGTTTTTTCTGGATCATGTCGTCTTCTATGAATTTCTTTTCACAAATGAATGAGACGCGCCTTAAGGCAGAACATATCTTTTATTGAAAAATTGTTGACTCATTATTATAAAGCAACTAGATTTCGTCCCACTGCACGGTCAATTCGAGAAATAGTATTCTCAAAATGGCCCTTAAGGGCATCCCACAATTCGTTGGGGATATCATCTAAAGATATTTCTACCACAAGTTGGGGTCGAGATTTCACCTAAGAACATCATCGTACTTTCTTTCAACTTTTAAACCGGTTCGTCGTCTGTATGAACAGAAAGTGTGGCGCTAATGTCTTAATATCAGAATTTTCATATATGACACTCAAGTCCTTCTGAGTCCAAGATATTGAATTTCGAATGAGTTAGATTAGCCATATTCGTAAACAAGAGAATGAAGCGAATACGTTTCACATAATCATGAGTCCGTCCATGATAAATTATTCAATATTGGGATTATTTTATTTAGAACCAAGATATGGTCATGATTTCGATGCGATACACATGAAGTTTCATTATCATGGTACTATTGGTAGTAGAATTACAGTCATCTAAACTAGATTAGAAATGTGGCTTAATTGCATGCCAGATCTAAATATACATGCAAATTATATATATAAACATATAATTCCTATGTGATATATATACATATTATGTTGTCAAGTAGGTATCTTATGGCGCAATAATAATTAGTTATTAATCTAAGAGTATGAATTAAATAATTTAATTCAAGTGGTTAATTAATTAATTTAATTTAATTAGGCATAATTAAACTAAATACATCATAATATGCAATTAAATCAAATAGAGCATATGAAATAAGACATAAAGCAAATAATAGGGTTCGAATTGTACCTTGCTTCGCGATTGGAGTAAAAAATAATTTTTATTGAAATCTGCTCGGGAGAGCATAACCGGGTCAGATTAGAAACCGGGGCGGCCCGAAAATATAAACAATGGGCTGGATCTACTTCTGGGTCGTGCGGATCAGGCTAGAAAAAATGCGAATGGAACGGGCCGGGCTGGAGCTGGGCGCGGGCTGTGGTGGATCTGACTTGTAGTGGGCTGGGGGATCCAATCGGCAGCTGGGGTTTGCAGAGGGCTGGGTTGCTGGGCGCGAGCGGGAGGGGGGGCTGATATGACGCACCCTTGAGAAGAAAAGACAATTATTCTGCTTGCGCCGTTGCTTTCCAAGAATCTATACAAGTGGCCTTCAACAACGCTTATTCCGATGTTACAAGCAAAAGTGTTAGCATAGATGCCTTAAAATTGATCTACGCTAACACTTTTTTTTAGCGTTACAGTTGATAGTAACTGGTGTTGCCATAGTATCTATGGTAACACCAAATTCGGTGTTACCGTTGATAATAGAGCCTTGATAATAGACCCGTTGGTTAAGACAACGGGTCTCTTTAGTATAAGAGACCCAATATTAGAAATAACAGGTCTCTAATGTGTTAAAGGGGTCTACTATTTTTTTGAGATAAATTAAAGACCAGTTATTTAAGGTAATGGGTCTCTAATGTGTAAGAAATAAGAGACTCGTTGTTTGATCCAATGGGTCTTTAATGTGTAAGAAATAAAGACCCGTTTTTTTTTTTTTTTTTGGTATTAAAGACCCATTGTTTAATATATGTGGTCTCTTTACCGGTCATTCACATGTAGACCCAGCAATTCACCACACACACGAAAACACGACAAGAAAATGTAGTGTTTGTGTTTGCATTTTGAGTACACGATACGCAAATGCACGAACACGGAGTACATGACCGACATTTAGCATCAGTTTTGTGTTTACCCTTTGGGTACACGACACGACACGAGGTACACAAAATAAGTATATATATACATATATATATATATATATAATATTTTATAACTTAAATTTTATATTTAATTTTATAAAAACATACATTTTATGAATTTTGTTTGTACTAAACTTTAAAATTCGAAAATATAATGTGAACTTTCAAAAATTTGGTGTAAACATTCGTGTTTTCGTTTCCATTCATTTCGTTTCATCTACTAAAACCTATAAAATAATATTAAAATATTAAAATTCTGATTTTTTATAATATTTTAATATTTATTTTATATTATGTGCCTGACACGAAAACACGACACGAAACGACCCAAACACACAAAATCCTGAAACCGGAAACCCAAACCCTGAAAAAACCACCACCCAAAAGCTCGAATCTCCTCAAACACACACTCAACACAGTCAAAATCCACGTCTCCTCACACCTTCGTTTCTAGCTCTTCATCGCTTTCCTCTGGGCCCGCCCTAATCATCCCCATCGCCTGTGCTCCGTCGCCGTGTCGACCGCACTGCCATTGTCTCATCCGCCGTACCCATCCGTTATCTCCCGCCACAGAACGACGCCGTATCCAACTACACACGACCCCAAGCCCCCTCTCCTCCCTACACCGACGAGTGCCCCTACGGTCTTCCTTCCGTTCTGAACAGACACCTGGTCTTTACCAATTGCGTAGACCTAGATCCGTGGAACTGGTAATGCGGGATCATTTCCAACCACGGCTACGGCGTCGCCGCCACCGAGCTCCGCCGCATCTTGCCGGAGGATCTACACAAATCGTGGTACCACACGAATTAGTTCACCTCAGAGGTGATTTTTCACCACCTTTATCAATCAGTTCACCTCAGAGGTGAGTAATCTATAGCATAATCTCCTTATTTCTTCAAGTTATGGTAGCCGATTGTCTTACTTTCATTAGTTAAAAGATTAAGTGTTTCCAACTCTTGTAACCTTTTTCATTTCACTGCTTAATTTTAGTGAAATCTCTTCCAATCTTTAACTTTGCTCAAATCTAATAGCGGTATAATATGGCAAGTTACTGTTCGAAATCATATAAAAAAATGTGACTAGCTACTTTACCCAAGAAGGAATGTGTCTTTAGAACTGAAGGAGATAAATCTTTGATGGTAGGTGTTCAGGCAACTTACTGGGTCATGCTTGATGAGGGAAGGATCAACAAAACAACGGCCAATCTTCTTATGCGATCTATTGATGAAGCACGCAGAACTGCTTACTCTGTATCCCCAATTTTTTCAATATTCCCTCCCAAATTGAACAAACATTGACATTCGATTTGATTGAAATTCCAGTAAAACCCTAAAAACCATGACTCTCTGTAGGAATTTTCAGCGTGGAAGGTATGCTTTTTTCTTATTATCAATCTTCAGTAGCACCACCTTGTTGCCATATCTTTTCGGGGCTTGGATCGGTTTACTTTACGTTGTCATTTCCTTCCGGCATTCATGATTTTGATCTGCTTAAATTCAATTTTTTTTTCTAAAAAAAGAAACCCGTGATTTTTCACATTTTCAGTATAGTTGTCTCCAACGATTATTGACGGTTTCAAAGTTTGATTCATGTTAGCCGACCCCAAATCATTTTGGGACTAAGGCTTAGATGTTGTTGTCAGTATAGTTGTCTCCGCGTTCTTGATTATGACTAATTGGTACATTATAGAGCTTCATTTTATCCTTGTTAATGTATGGATTGGATTTTTTAGCCATTGAGTTTGATTCATGTTAGCCGACCCCAAATCATTTTGGGACTAAGGCTTAGATGTTGTTGATGGAGTCCATATCGTTTTGAGAATTGAGATCAAGTGGTATGAAATTGATCTTATTTGCACTACGGTTGCGATCATCTGAACTGATGTTTCTTTTTTTTATATGGTATTGCTGTTGAAGAAAGTGGTTGAAAGGGGTTTTCAGACCAATGGAAGGGTTACAATATTATGAATGTGTGTTTGTGTAAAGGGTTTGAGAATCTCTTAAATAAATGCAGTATACTTGATACTGCAAATATGTGGTGGCTAAAGAACACGAGTGCTTTGTTTGTTTGTACAAACTTTGAGTTAAAGCAGGCAGCAGTGCCATCGGGTGTGAAGTAAAAAAGCTTAAGATGAAGGGAAAATCCTAGAACATATACACCTTATATTACTTTCTTTCGAATTATGTAACACCTTATATTACTTTCTTTCCAAGCATGCAGTATTTATGTGCCTTATTCATGTGTTTTTTGAGGTTTATGTCCTCTTGTTATCTCTCTTGATGTCATAATGAAACTTATTTTCTTAACATAAAAATTAATCAATTTGTTTGCTCACTTCTACTGCTGTTTATTAAACCAAGATGCCCTTTTTCTTTTCTTATTGCTTTAATAACATGCGAAAACAGAGCTCTCTTATTTTTTTACAAAGTAGTGGTAGGTATGCATAAGATGTAATTATATTGTTTTCTACACTATCTACAGTGGGCAACAGATTTGTGTCCCTAAATTGATTTTTTTATTCTACTTGGCTTCGTTTAATTTCCAAGGAGAGGTCGGTGGCCTTAGATCTCCGAGTTGGTGAGCAATGTATTCAAGAGGAAAAGATGGTAAAAGATCCGAGACGGAAACTGATAGGAACAGCAGGTGCTAATCATATTAGATAACTCGATTTTATTGCATTATGTTCAATCTTAATCTACTTCATCTACGTTTTTCTTTTCTGTATTTGGTTTTCTTCTTCCTAGAAGCTATTTACGACTATTATGTAAATGTGTGAAATATGGAATTTTGATTTTGCTTTAGCTCACGGAAGAGCTGACAAAGGTGGATGAGAAGCTCAAATTAGCAGAATCTCTTCTAGAAAGCAAGGTACTGGCTGTAGCTTTCTCTTCTCCTTCATCCTTGCTACATTTGCACTGCTGTGACATAAGTGTTTTACGTGCATTTTTGTATGCAGAATCTTGAAATTAAGAGAATTAATGATGAAAAGAAAGCCTCCATGGCAGCTCAATTTGTAGCAGAAGCCACTCTTCGGAGAGTTCATACTGCTCAAAAGTATGATGATATGCCTCCAATTGAAGCTATCCTTGCTCCATTTGAAGTTTGAGAGATGATGAAAATTTTGGCTGGCCAGAATCCGGATTTAAGTCTTTCTTAGTATTTACGTTATCTTTCGGATTTTTTTCGGATTGTGATGGTATTAATGTGGTGGTACTGAAGTTAGCTTTTGGATGGTACTAAGTTAATTATTCTATGGTACTTAAGTTAGCTTTTGACTGGTTTATTTATGTCGAATGATGATAATGTCGTGGTTTATTTGGATGGCTTGAAAAGCCTTGTTTATGTAAAACTTTGACAGGTTATTTGATTATGGTTTATTTGAATGGTTTTATTATGGTTTAAACTATTACCAAAACAAAAAAGTGTTCACAAAATAAATGTTACAATAATGGAAAAGGGTGTTGCCGAAAACAAAAATGTGTTTCAGCAGCTGGTGTTACAGTAGGGATTAGTTGTGTTGCCATTGGTCTATAATAACACGTTTATGGGTGTTGCTACAGAGATATTGGTGTTGCCATTGGTCAACAGTAACACTTTTATTGGTGTTGCTACAGAGGTTAAAAGTGTTGGCATTGGGGTCTGTAGCAACACATTTTCCCTGTGTTGCTATAAAGTTAAAAAGTGTTGGCATAGACCCCTATGGTAGCGGCCGTTTTTGTAACACCACTAAATTTCGGAAAAGTGTTACCGTAGCATGTTTTTTTGCTTCCAGCAACACTTTTTACCCCTTTGAGCACACTTTTTTGGGTGTTGCTAAAGGTCATTTATGGCGTAGTGCTAAATCTTCCGCTTCTCAAAAACTTTACTTCTGGACCAGCCAAATTCATTTTCCTTTTTTTTATTTCGGGATTTTCAGAAGAAAAAAACGGGAGGTGATTTGCGGTGGACGACAGCAGAGCCGGGGAAGTTGCGTCGGAGCAGACGAGCGGCGGACGGCTAGGGTTTTCAGAAGGCGAAAAAACGACGGGGAAAAAAAAACGAGCAGGAGTCGGAGGGAGTCGGGTCCGATCTGGTCTGGTCTGGACGGAAGACGAGCAGGCGACGGTCGGATCTGCGCTGGACGTGGAAGAAGCGGCTAGGGTTTTCTGGAAAAAAAAATTGTTTCTGAATTTTTTTTCGATTTTTCTTGCTCTATTGGTAGAGTACGTGCTGATAACGTGTTGTAGAGAAAGCACGCAAGACAAGAAATTAGGGCAGAAGATGTATCTATTCTCATTGATAGGATCCCTTTAAATAGGGAGAGATTACATGTTCTGGGATATTCTAACAGGCCTAGTCCTATACTAGTTGGGAGTAGCCCAATAGCCCATAGACTAAGGCACACATGTGTATTTACTTTAACATAAATAGTATTGTACATGAAAATTGCAAACATCATGTGAGCTGCCCCAGGCCTCGACCTGGGCATAGGTCCAAGAGGCCTGTGCCTAGGGCCCAAAATTCCGAGGGGCCCATTTTTTTAATTTCTTACTATATACAATTATTAGTAGAGATAAATAAAATACTAATTTTAATACAATGGTAAATTAGATGTTTTAAAAGTCATTGATATTCTGAGACCGACCCACACCATACTCCGATATATATTTTTATAATAGGCCCTCTTTTACTTTTTATTTTTCTTACCTTTTGTGATCTACTTCTATTTGTTTTTATAATATACAAACAAGAAATATATATTCTTTTCTAGTATATATTTATAATGGGCCCTTCAAATTTTTACTTTTTAATTTAATTTTCCTTCTATTTTGTCAACTGGTTTATTTGTTTTGTAATATACAATGTTTGCAAAAATATAGATATTCTTTTCTAGTTGTTATTCATTCAATAGTAAAAAAATGTTTTTTTGTTGTACTTTAAATAATTGAACAAGTAAGGGAAATCACACAATTTTTTTTATTTATTTTAACATTAAATACAGAAATAATGTATGAATCATTTATTTTTTGGGTTAGTTATAATGAGTTAAATGTATCTGTTATTAAATTAGATACTTTTTAATAAAAAATTCAAAAATAATCTTTACAAAGCAAATAATATAAATTATTATTAATGAAACTCAAAAAGCTAGAAGAAATTATTTTTTCAAGTATTAACTTAGTTTTAATTTTCATAGTTTATCATTTTTGCGTTGCTTCTGCATTTTTTCTCAATTTTTAGGGCTTATTTTTAAATTTCTGCCTAGAGCTGTAACAGCCTAAGAACGGTGGCTATTACAGTGCCGTGGACCCCTACCGGGATCCACCAGGCGATATCACGATATACACTTACAACCTGACAACGTGGCACCGTACCACCATATTTATCAAAACCCCGATGTGGAGTATAAGTTATACATGTCTTTAATACGAGCAAACGTACACAGGATCCAAATTCGGTACAGACCATATGACGATGGGCAATACCTAACAGATTATAGTACATTCATCCGACATAAAGTAAAATGAAAATCACAATAAAACATAACCGAACATCAAAAGACTCGGGGGGCCCCCGAAATAGCATCCTTCAAAACCCCTCATCGCCATTGTGCTCCTCCTGTGCCTTGCCCTTTCCTCGCCCTGAAATACAAGTATTTCGCCCCAACCACAGGGTTAGCTATACATGATAATAATTCTCATGACATTATACAATTCATATATATACAGATTTCAAAGAAAACAATCGACTACTGAATATACCCCGCAGGCGTATAAACAGTCAGTCCTAACTGTCGAACATAACCAAATATACGAAAGACCATATAATATGGCTCAAGACGGACGTCACAATGCGCCCGATTCGGAAATGTGTCCGTGCACATGTCCACCCCGTATACGGAATCCAGAATATACGTGGGACAATGTACCTAATTAGCCTCACGAACTACGTCTCGTGTGCACGATCTAAATGCGGAAAACATCCACGCATGATCATCAAGTGCCCGGCTAAAAATCCTACACATAACCAATCGGCACGCAGATATGACTCCAGAGATATCACGATACAACATGACAATGAAACTCAACGAATTACACCTTTATCAAGGAATCGAACGACTCACCGAAGTGTCAACAAAGCTCAAAAGGACCAACGGTAACAAGAACGGTAATTTCGGGTATATCATCCCAACACCATGATAATACGATCAAGGGCATCACCATATCACGAATCATAGATTATCAGAATATTTCATTCACACGAAACGCATAATAATCACAAGAATTCAACCATCATTATAACCAAGCAAGATAACTTGCCTCAATTCCGTAGATGAATAATCCTTCTTTGAATGGTCAAACGAACGGTATCCCCGTCTAACAATACTCACGTGAACAAGCAACCTTGAATGAAATGTAATTCATTCAACAACACATTCGTACGATAACGGTATCCTTACATAAACAATATTCATACATTTACTTGAATAAATCAATTATCCTATTGATCACTTTAATGTTCCAATTACAAATCATCATATGTTTATCATGTTCATTCACATATTCTAACATTAATGTCAAATACTTGAAGTCCAAATTATTACCAATATAACATTGTGAAAACATCTTTTCAAATCATCGGCACTACCGATTACGATATAAGTTTGTGTATAATTACGTCCTTCATTATTTTACCAACAATTACATTAAAACTGATTCCTATATGAAAGCATAAGTTCAAGTTTTTAGTGAACTAAGAACATCACCTTAATTTACGTCTCCAAACACACACGGATTAATGAAATGGAATTCGGCTACTCATCTACCGCATTTGTATCACCATATTCACTAAAATCCTCTTAAGAACATTATCAACATATTAATATAGTGATTAACACCCTTTTAAGTTATCAACGAAATCGATTAACTTGAACATATAAAGATTACAACTTCCTTCTATCAAAATCCTGTGTTTTACTTTTGAAGAATCATTAAAAGCCTAGTTATATCATTGAATACTTGGAATTCTAAATGTGACTTCATCCCATCTTGTGAAAATTATCTTCAAAGGGTTAACATAATTCTTCCAACAATTTATTATGAAGGTATTGGTTTTAGAGGCCAAAATTATGGTTCCATATTACCTTCAAGAATAAATTGAATGTTCAAGACAAGATTAGTATCCCTCCCCTCTAATCATTAAGGATTTCATCCCTAACATGTTCATAGTGTTGAGACTATAATCAACTTCCGATTATCATGTTATAAATCAGGTTTTATCTGTCATTATCAACACAACCATATTATGAAGTTATTATACATCAAGAAGTAATACTAATACCCCCAAATGTTGATCTTCACTTAATTTGAGCATGATTTAATCAACTTATCAAGTTTATACTAGCTTAAACTAACATTATGTGAAGTGTTTATATACTAACATCATCATAAGCATAGATTTAATATGAGTTAAAGAAAGACCAACCTCAAAATGAAGAACAACACCAACACTTCAAGGGACACACTTCAATCTCCTAATCTCCAAGTCACAAACCAAGTGCTGAAGCTCCAAGACAAGTTAGAATGGCTAGAAATGGAGTTGGCAGGGAAGGGAAACATTTTCTCAGTGGGGAGGTTGAAAGGGTCGAGCAGGAAATGAAAGGCAAGTCATATTTTTATAACCTGAACTCAGCATTACGTACGTTAAAGAGAGGGGGTTAACGTACGTTAAAGCCCTTACGTACGTAATATCATGAACATTACGTACGTAATCAATTTCATCAGATCTTTCTGACTTAAAACACGCAAATCATTACGTACGTAAATATATAACTATTACGTACGTAATAGCCGTTGACTTGGCTGTCGCGATCGACCCCCGACCACCTACCCCCGGTCGGTCCCACCCGCCGAAAGGCGGGCTGTTGATGGATCTCTCGCATTACGTACGTTAACATATGAATGTTACGCACGTAAGGCTACGTACATAGCGTACGTTAAGAAGATAGGTTAACGTACATTAAGTTCTATAACAAGCATAAATGGAATTATCCCAATATCACCCAACAATTAATATAGTATGAATGACCATGATTCCAACTTAATATAATTCGTCGATATACTTGCTACAACAATACAGATATGGTGCGAAAATACTTGGTTTAAATCAGAAAATACAATAGTAAAGGCGAGGGTATTACATACTCCCTCCCTTAAAAGGAGTTTCGTCCCCGAAACTAAGGGCTAAACATCTCGGGGTATTTCTATCACATGCTATCTTCAGTCTCCCACGTAGCTTCCTCGACTCTGTGTCTCGACCACTGAATTTTTATTAAGGGAATCGCCTTGTTCCTCAGTTGTTTGATTCTTCTCTCAAGTATCTGCACAGGCCGTTCTTCATACGAATGGTCATCGGCTATTTCGACCTCGTCGAATTGAATAATGTGGCTTGGGTTAGCAACATACTTCCTCAATTGAGATACATGGAATACGTTGTGAATCCGGCTCAAGGCTGGTGGTAATGCTAAACGATAGGCTAGGTCGCCTACTCGTTCCAGGATTTCAAACGGACTAATATACCTTGGGCTCAACTTGCCTCTCTTCCTGAATCGGAAATCACCTCGAGTAGGAGATACTTTGACTAGTACATGGTCACCAACCTCAAACTCGAGTGGTCGTCGACGATTATCTGCATATGATTTCTGGCAGCTTTGGGCCATTAGTAGACAACTCTTGATCATGGAAATCTTCTCGCGGGCTGCCAATAACATATCAGGTTCCGTACCAATAGATTCAGACAAATCATCCCAACACAAAGGGGACCTACAACGACGACCATATAATGCCTCATAAGGTGCCATCATGATCGAGGCATGCCAGCTGTTATTATATGTGAATTCTACCAACGGTAGTTGGGCTTCCCAGTCGGGCTTCCAATCGAGAGCACATGCCCTCAACATATCCTCTAGGGTTTAAATAGTCCTCTCAGACTGACCGTCGGTCTGAGGATGAAAAGCCGTACTGAAGTCCAATTGTGTACCCATCGCACGATGAACTGCCTTCCAGAAGTGCGACACGAACCGTCCATCACGATCTGATACAATACTCTTAGGGCTACCACGCAGTCTCACAATCTCTTTGATGAATAACTGGGCCAGTCTCTCCGGGCCCCACATATCCTTGATCTCCAAGAAGTGGGCTAATTTAGTCAATCGATCCACAATCACCCAAATCGTATTCATGCCTCGACGGCTCGTTGGCAAGCTAGTAATAAAATCCATCGATATGTCTTCCCACTTCCACTCGGGAATTGGAAGCGGTTTCATCATGCCAGCTGGTTGTTGATGCTCAATCTTGACCTGCTGACAGGTCAAACATTTCGAGATGAATTCGGCAACCTCCCGTTTCATGTTTCCCCACCAATAATACGGCTTCAAATCCTTATACATTTTGTTCGATCCCGGGTGTATGGAATACGGGGTAACATGAGCCTCTTTCAGAATAGTATTCCTCAACTCTTCATCTGGTGGTACACATATTCGGTTTTTAAAGCGTATCAGTCCATCCTCGTGAATCATAAATCCAGGGGCCTTCCCCTGATCGATTTCTCCTCGAATTCTGGATAAGAATGGGTCCGTCATCTGTTTCGTCCTGACCATCTCATCAAGGGATGATGAAATCTCAAGCATGCACAGTTGTCCCTGAATGCGTTGTAACCAGACCTCAATCTCTGGTCTCATAAACTCTAATTGCAACTCCCTCTGGGCGGTTAAACGAGCCAGTATCTGCTCCTGCACCGTCTTGCGGCTCAAGGCATCGGCAACCACGTTTGCCTTGCCTGGATGATAAAGGATCACGATATCATAGTCTTTGATTAGATCTAACCACCTTCTTTGTCTCATATTCAACTCCTTTTGGGTAAAAATATACTTCACGCTCTTGTGGTCCGTAAAAATCCGGCAGGTAACTCCATACAAATAGTGGCGCCAGATTTTTAAAGCAAACACTACGGCTGCTAACTCCAAATCATGAGTCGGGTAGTTGACCTCGTAAGAACGCAACTGTCTGGATGCATAGGCGATCACTTTCCCGTCCTGCATTAATACGCAGCCAAGGCCCTGTCTCGATGCATCGCTATATACCATGAATCCTTCTGTTCCTTTAGGTAGGACCAAAACAGGTGCTGAAATTAATCGAATTTTTAGTTCATCAAAACTTTGATGACATGCTTCCGACCACAAGTACTTCTTATCTTTTCTCAACAGATTAGTCATCGGTTGAGCAATTTTGGAAAATCCTTCCACGAATCGTCTGTAATAGCCTGCTAGACCCAGAAAACTACGAACTTCCTTCACGTTCTTCGGAGGTAGCCTGTCTCGGATAGCTTCTGTCTTCTGTGGGTCTACTCTCACTCCATCTGCTGATATTACATGTCCCAGAAAAATAACTTCAGACATCCAGAATTCACACTTAGAAAATTTCCCATAGAGTTGTTCTCGCCTTAATGCATCGAGAACCTGGCGGAGGTGACACTCATGCTCCTCATGATCACGAGAGTAGATCAGGATGTCGTCAATAAAAACGACTACAAAATGATCCAGATAATTAATAAAAACCCGATTCATCAATTCCATGAATATTGCATGCGCATTAGTCAGTATGAATGGCATGACAACGAACTCATAATGCCCATAGCGAGTGCGAAAAGCTGTCTTCGGGACGTCAGACTCTCGAATCCGCAATTGGTGGTACCCGGATCTCAAGTCGATCTTGGAAAATACAAAGACTCACAGCTGATCCAATAGATCATCGATGCGAGGTAAAGGATATTTGTTCTTAATTGTTACTTTGTTCAGCTCACAGTAATCAATACACAAACGCAGCGATTCGTCCTTCTTCCGTACGAATAACACCGGCGCTCCCCAAGGGGATGCACTGGGTCGGACATATCCTTTCTCAATTAACTCCTCAAGTTGTCTTTTCAACTCCTGCATTTCAGTCGGGGCCATACGATATGGTGCTTTCGAAAGCGGGGACGTCCCTGGCTCCAACTCAATGGTGAATTCTACCTCTCGCCGTGGGGGTAGTCCTGGAAGCTCTTCTGGAAATACATCTGGATAGCTTCGAACTACCAGAATATCAACCAATTCAACTGGTCGGTCAGTTGTCTTGGTCATGTAACACCAATAACCAATGCATCCCTGGTTCAGTAATCTCACAGCCTTCATAGCGCTGATGACTCTCTCAGAATGATTGGGATTATCACCCCAAAAAATACACTCGACGCCATCATCAGATGTGACGGTCACCATTCGCTTACGAACGCTAAGCACGGCATCGTGACGATCCATCCAGTCGATACCCAAGATTACATCATCTTTAGGTAAATCAACCGCAATCAAGTCGGACAGCCATTCACGGTTGTTCATGCGAATCGGACAGTTCTGTGCTTCACGACTCCCAATAATTCTTCTACCATCGGGTAGACCAATTACATAAGGTTCACAATCGGTAACATGATTCAATTACAAATGACTCAAACAGGAAGTAGACAAAAAGGAGTGTGAAGCACCAGTATCAAAAAGAACACAAACGGGCTGAGAGTGGATCTCGAGAGTACCTGCAATCATGCTGGCTTCGGGATCATCGGGTTTCTTCATCTCGTAGACTCTGGGTTTTTCAACCCCGGAAGCAGGTGTACCAGCTTGATTTCCACGGCCCATCCCTTTGTTTGCCCCGGTAGTCTGGTAAGAAGCGGACGGAGGAGCACGTTCCTGAACAGAAGACTGTACTGGAGCAAGAGATGCTACTGGAGCACGCCCGAGTCGACCCCTGCAATAGCGAGCACCATGACCGTTCTTCCCGCAAGTGTGACAGGCAATGGCCGGCTTCGGACACTTGGAACTGATATGCCCCTGGTCCCTACAGTTATAACACACGACAGGTGAGTTGATTGCCCGATAGTGCGTTCCTGTCGGTTTCGGTGCCATAGGTGGCCATTCAGAAGGATTTGGTACAGGCTGGGGCTTCTTGAACATCCCCCGGTTACTGTCTCCCTGGGTCTGGTTCCTGGATCTCTTGTTGGAAAACTGAGGTTGCTTCTTGGAAATCTCCTTCGCAGTAAGTTCATACTCCAAAGCCTTCTCAATAAACTCCGGTAGGGTCGTACAGTGGTGATTGAGTAGTTGCATCCTCATTCGGGGTTTAAGCCTCTTGAGGAAATATTTGATCTTATCAGCTTCCGAACGGACAACTGACGTAGCAAAAGGGAGAAGTGCTTGGAATTTTCAGCAATCGCTAACACATCCTCGTCTTTCGATGGATCGGGGTTCAGTAATTCGGATAGTTTGGCTTCACGGAGGGGTGCAGGATAGTAACGATCTAGCATCAGATTCTTGAATTCCTCCCAAGTACTCGCGCCATTGGCAGGCGTCACAGAAATCCACCAAGTATGGGCACTCTTACTAAGGTAGTAGGCTGCCACAGCAACTCGATTTTCCTCTGGGCACTCCACCATCTCGAACAGTTTCTCGAAATGCTCTATCCAGTGTACAATGTCAGCAGGCTCAGATGAGCCTTCAAAAGTCGTAGGTCGCTGTCGTGATATGTCGCTAATAATCCGGCTCACGATCCCGCCACGCACCAGAGGCGGAGGTTGTTGCCCCTGCTGTTGACCAGTAGTATTCCTCTGCATAGCTTCCATCATCTGACCCATTTAGGTCATCTGGGCCATCATGCCCTGCATCACAGTGTAAGGATCGACACGTGCATTTTCTCCAGTGTGGTGTGATTGGTCCCTAGAAGGCGAATCACTGCCTGCGGAACTTTGTTCCACATTTGCGCGTCTGTTGGCTCGTGGTATCGGGATTCGGCCTCTTCCGCGGCCTCGTCCCCCTCTGCCACGGCCTCTCAGATTCCTTTCCATACTGAAAGAATCAAGTCACAAGTACAGTTCAAGTTATCAATCATAATTCAGGCTAAGTTAATGGCAATAGGGAATTCCATATCCAACGATGCAGTTCGTAAAGAATCACTGGCATCACAGGTGTTACACACTCAATATCATATCAACATCAAGTCGAAACAATTCCAATCACATAATTAATTTAGGTTTTCCTCAAACAGATGAATTTTACCTCATGTTAGCAAGATGCCAAGATAAGTAAGGAGACAAATACGTCATCAATATCATGCCAGTAATCAAATTATGGCTCATGAGAACATACCGTATTCGACGGGTCAGGCGCTTGCACAGGTTACACGTGGCACGAAGGTTTCTTGATGCTATTTCGATTCTACAGTGACTCAAAATAAAAACACACGCTCTGATACCATCTTCTGTAACAGCCCAAGAACGGTGGCTGTTACAGTGCCATGGACACCTACCGGGATCCACCAGGCGATATCACGATATACACTTACAACCTGACAACGTGGCACCGTACCACCATATTTATCAAAACCCCGATGTGGAGTATAAGTTATACATGTCTTTAATACGAGCAAACGTACATAGGATCCAAATTCGGTACAACCATATGACGATGGGCAATACCTAACAGATTATAGTATATTCATCCGACACAAAGTAAAATGAAAATCACAATAAAACATAACCGAACATCAAAAGACTCGGGGGCCCCCCGAAATAGCATCCTTCAAAACCCTCCATCGCCATTGTGCTCCTCCTATGCCTTGCCCTTTCCTCGCCCTGAAATACAAGTATTTCGCCCCAACCACAGGGTCAGCTATACATGATAATAATTCTCATGACATTATACAATTCATATATATACGGATTTCAAAGAAAACAATCGACTACTGAATATACCCCGCAGGCGTATAAACAGTCAGTCCTAACTGTCGAACATAACCAAATATACGAAAGACCATATAATATGGCTCAAGACGGACGTCACAATGCGCCCGATCCGGAAATGTGTCCGTGCACATGTCCACCCCGTATACGGAATCCAGAATATACGTGGGACGATGTACCTAATTAGCCTCACGAACTACGTCTCGTGTGCACGATCTAAATGCGAAAAACATCCACGCATGATCATCAAGTGTCCGGCTAAAAATCCTACACATAACCAATCGGCACGCAGATATGACTCTAGAGATGTCACGATACAACATGACAACGAAACTCAACGAATTACACCTTTATCAAGGAATCGAACGACTCACCGAAGTGTCAACAAAGCTCAAAAGGACCAACGGTAACAAGAACGGTAATTTCGGGTATATCATCCCAACACCATGATAATACGATCAAGGGCATCACCATATCACGAATCATAGATTATCAGAATATTTCATACACACGAAACGCATAATAATCACAAGAATTCAACCATCATTATAACCAAGCAAGATAACTTGCCTCAATTCCGTAGATGAATAATCCTTCTTTGAATGGTCAAACGAACGGTATCCCCGTCTAACAATACTCACGTGAACAAGCAACCTTGAATGAAATGTAATTCATTCAACAACACATTCGTACGATAACGGTATCCTTACATAAACAATATTCGTAAATTTACTTGAATAAATCAATTATCCTATTGATCACTTTAATGTTCCAATTACAAATCATCATATGTTTATCATGTTCATTCACATATTCTAACATTAATGTCAAATACTTGAAGTCCAAATTATTACCAATATAACATTGTGAAAACATCTTTTCAAATCATCGGCACTTCCGATTACGATATAAGTTTGTGTTTAATTACGTCCTTCATTATTTTACCAACAATTACATTAAAACTGATTCCTATATGAAAGCATAAGTTCAAGTTTTTAGTGAACTAAGAACATCACCTTAATTTACGTCTCCAAACACACACGGATTAATGAAATGGAATTCGGCTACTCATCTACCGCATTTGTATCACCATATTCACTACAATCCTCTTAAGAACATTATCAACATATTAATATAGTGATTAACACCCTTTTAAGTTATCAACGAAATCGATTAACTTGAACATATGAAGATTACAACTTCCTTCTATCAAAATCCATTGTTTTACTTTTGAAGAATCATTAAAAGCCTAGTTATATCATTGAATACTTGGAATTCTAAATGTGACTTCATCCCATCTTGTGAAATTATCTTCAAAGGGTTAACATAATTCTTCCAACAATTTATTATGAAGGTATTGGTTTTAGAGGCCAAAATTATGGTTCCATATTACCTTCAAGAATCAATTAAATGTTCAAGACAAGATTAGTATCCCTCCCCTCTAATCATTAAGGATTTCATCCCTAACATGTTCCTAGTATTGAGACTATAATGAACTTCCGATTATCATGTTATAAATCAGGTTTTATCTGTCATTATCAACACAACCATATTATGAAGTTATTATACATCAAGAAGTAATACTAATACCCCTAAATGTTGATCTTCACTTAATTTGAGCATGATTTAATCAACTTATCAAGTTTATACTAGCTTAAACTAACATTATGTGAAGTGTTTATATACTAACATCATCATAAGCATAGATTTAATATGAGTTAAAGAAAGACCAACCTCAAAATGAAGAACAACACCAACACGTCTTCAAGGGACACACTTCAATCTCCTAATCTCCAAGTCACAAACCAAGTGCTGAAGCTCCAACACAAGTTAGAAGGGCTAGAAATGGAGTTGGCAGGGAAGGGAATCGTTTTCTCAGTGGGGAGGTTGAAAGGGTCGAGCAGGAAATGAAAGGCAAGTCATATTTTTATAACCTGAACTCAGCATTACGTACGTTAAAGAGAGGGGGTTAACGTACGTTAAAGCCCTTACGTACGTAATCTCATGAACATTACGTACGTAATCAATTTCATCAGATCTTTCTGACTTAAAACACACAAATCGTTACGTACGTAATAGCCGTTGACTTGGCTGTCGCGATCGACTCCCGACCACCTACCCCCGTTCGGTCCCACCCGCCGAATGGCGGGCTGTTGATGGATCTCTCGCATTACGTGCGTTAACATATGAATGTTACGTACGTAAGGCTACGTACATAGCGTACGTTAAGAAGATAGGTTAACGTACGTTAAGTTCTATAACAAGCATAAATGGAATACTCCCAATATCACCCAACAATTAATATAGTATGAATGACCATGATTCTAACTTAACATAATTCGTCGATATACTTGCTACAACAATACAGATATGGTGCGAAAATACTTGGTTTAAATCAGAAAATACGATAGTAAAGGCGAGGGTATTACAAGAGCACCGTCAGGCACAGGACCGGTCCTGAGCTGCCCGCAAATAGTCCAATACTAGTACACACAATATTAAATAACTGCAAAATAGATTTGCGACACGTAAAAAGAATCTAACACGTTACAACCGAAACGGGTGATAAATTCGTCCCTGATCAGACAAACTTGTATTGAATGGAATCAAATGTATAACTTTATCATCTTCTCAAAATTTAATTAATTTAGGGCAAACTATTTATAGTGAAGTCATAATTTGAAATTTGCTTATTTTTTTAGACGAAAAAAAAGGAATGTTTATTTATTTATTATGGATGGAGATAGTAATTTTTTTCAAGAAAAATATTATTTTCCCTCTAATTTGGATTAAAGAAAATAAAAATAAAAATCCACAAATCAAGCTCTTATAAACAACGTATAAATTTTTAATAAATAAAATCTAAAATCGTGATAGATAAACATGGGAAAAGGAGAGCACAACTAGGAATATCCCAGGAAGAGTTATTTATCAAATGGGTGTAGTTTTAAAACATATTTATTATATGGGGTACTTTCAAATTGTTGTAATTAATGTATTTATTAATGAATGACCTTTATACCCCTGGAACCCTAGATGTGTACCTATAAATAAAGGCGCTTTCTGGCCTCATAAAATCACTTTATTCTTCTACACTACCAATTTCTCTCTTTTTCTCTCATGTTTATAACACGTTATCAGCACGATACTCTACGAGTAAATTTTTTTTTCTCTCCGATTTTCGAAATCAAAAAAAAAAAAAAAAAAAAAAGAAAAACGTAAGCAATTTTCTGCACTGCGAGACCGCACTAAAATTGCGATTCCCGCTTTGTTAACCGTCGGATCAACATGAAATTTTTACAGTATCTTCCTGAGAAACGGATCTACAAATTCAACGGTGGAGATCGGATTCTAAAACGTATTGCATGCATAAAAAAAAGTCCGAACAGAAATAGTCTTTTTTTTTTACATTGGTGAAAGGTATTAATTCTATTTACTCCTTCAAAAACTTTCTTGCGTATGATGATTTTGAGGAAAAATATATTATATTTAGTTATTAAATTTTATATTTTTGTGTGCATCATATATAAATAATATATATGATGACCTCAAAATTTATTATCAAATCATATTCCTCTTTGTTTCTGGAAGAAACACGATTCAACAATACTTAATAATCCAGAAGATTATTAAGATAAAAGATTTGTTGTAGTCCTTGAAGAAGGACAACGTTATCTCGTCATATCCTAATGAAAAATACAAAATAATTGTAACACCCCCAAATCCGCTCAGGGATATTACACGCCGTAGACCCTCTCCTCGAGGATCTACCAGGCTGATAACTAAAATCAAACATCTAAACCTCGCCTTTAAGGCTAAAATGACTCAGTAGACCGATTTGGTCTTTCAACAAATACATACGACTCAATTCCAAATACATACCCACGCAGGGGTCAAAATACAATAAACTCCCGTACAACGGGGAAAAGATACTGCAGCGGAAAAGAAAATACAACTAGACCAAAACGACGTCAACAGATCCTCGTGTGATTAGTATCGTTCATCTTTCATCATCCTTCGTGCCGACCCTGTGTTATGCTCCAAAACCTGAATGCAAAAATAGACATCCACCCCCCGAATACTGGGGTTAGCAAAACTCCACGCTTTGCTAGTGCAAGTACAAGTGCAAAAATACGAGCCATACAATACAAGTTCCAAGAACAATGATAATCAGGAATCCTCAAAGATCCAAACGTAAAGAAAAGTACTTCCCGAGGCAAGAGTTTGGGTAAACATTTCCAAAACCGAAAGATCGCAAATAAGGGAAACAATTTACAAAACAGTTTAAAATGCCATCGAGAGTTTTAATAGAAAACAATTTAGGATTATAAAATCCTTCTTTTTCCAAAATCAATAGGGTCACATTCAAAGGTTTTGTTTTTCGCAAATAGGAAATCACCAACAATTTACGGTCGAGCCCAACATCACGTGTCCTCAACGGACGTAAAATCAACGAAACATAATCACGCACGCGCATCGCCTAGACCGGACGATACCACCGACATCCCACTCGAGGCCTCGAAGGACCCTCCCGAGTGGCTAGCGAAACAAATCACACACATCTCACGGTTGGATCAATCGCTTGTTGCATCCTGGCCACATGATCACATGCCATGTGCCACCGTAGATTATCTCAGGCTCTCACGGTTGGATCAATCACTTGTTGCATCCTGGCCACATGATCACATGCCATGTGCCACCGTAGACCTTCAACCATATCCACACATTCACACAAATAACATATCACATCAAGGATATTCAAACAATTCGCCCAGAGGCATCAAACACTTAGCAAAACACCACGTCAATTCACAACGCACCGAAATGAAATAATATACGCCCACACACAATACCAAGTGCAATATGAACACCAAGCATATACATAGAATTCACATAGTTATTCACGAACACACCAATCACAAAACACACACGGTTTTGAAAGGGGCCTTTAACGAGGCTAACCAAATCTTTTGAAAACTCATTTCAAACAAACAAACAAACAAACCAAGACGATCACCAATCATCATATCCGCGAAACAAGAAATGTATGGACAAGGTACTTGCCTCGAATAATTAGACGATGACACGAACGGAACGGAAGAGTTGAACACGACCGCAAGGAACCGGCGGAAATGAACCTAACGATTCGTATAGCACAATCACAACCACTTCTAAACGATTACGGAAATGGAATACACCCGGAAACCCGCCTACGATTCATGTATATTCGCACAAAAATAACAACGAGGGCGGACCACAACCAAACCCTCTCGATTCCGTAAAAATCACGAAATATACCATGAATCCGTAGGGAAACTAAGAATACCAACAAGAATAATCATATTCATCAAGAATCCATCAACAAAACGGAAAGAATCGGACAAAACCCCAAAATCCCCAATTATCCAAAAAGGTAGGGTTAAAGGAATTCTTACCTCTTGATGAATCAAGCATTCAAATCCAACAACCACGGGTTAGATCCGCAATCCGAGCCACCCGATCGAAAAGTAATGAAGAAATTTACACAAGTAAGTGATAGATGGAGGAACTCTCCCTCTCAAGTCTCTCTCTCGCGCACGGTTGAAGAAGGTGGAGGAAATGAACGATTTACGCCGAAACAACACATTTATAGTGTAACACAGCAGAACCTATCGGCCGGCCTATCGGCCGATAGGCCCAACCGATAGCCATACTGAAAGTAGGCAGTAGAGTCTATCGACCCCCCCTATCGGCCGAAAGGCTCCTGGAAGTGCTCGGCCAAAAACTGAAACGACCATAACTCTCTCGTCCGGACTCCGATTGACTCACCGCTTGAACCATTGGAAAGCTAACTCGATGTTCTATAATATTGCAAAGATTTATAATTTTTGGAGTTACCAAAAATTAATGGTGATCTAACAAAGACGAACTCATACTTAGAAAAGTCGTTTAGAAATCCCGAATTCAACAAAACGACACCGAAACCCGAACCTGAATACGAACCGAAGATACGGTTACGAAGTACTCACAAAGACGAATCTAAGAGCTAGTAGGACACACAATTCCGACCACCCGAAGGCTCGAAATTCGACAACGGAAGGTAATTACCCCAAACTTTGGGAAATTACGAAAATGGCCCAAATGCCCGAAAATCACGATACGTGATCGAATAACCAAACCGAAGTTCACAACACGTCTAACAAAGTTAAACGGACTTGCGGGAAACTCGAAACAGCAGTTTCGGTCGAGATTCGCAAGAATCGAACTCAAGCTCGGAAAAGTCGCTAAAAAGCACGTAACTCAACGAAACGACACCGAAACGAACTCGGATGTCAAAAAGTGTAGAATTAATCATTCTCAGAATGACGAAACGGACATGAGCGAGTCGTCAAAACAGACTTCCGCCGAAAAAAAAAATTACCGGAAATCGAAAATTGCGGATATTACATTCTACCCTCCTTAAAAGAAGTTTCGTCCCGAAACTTAAAACAAGTAGGGAGAAGAAATATTCCGCCAGAAAACTCAACGAGATACACAAGAATGCGTAACTAACGCCCAACGGCGAAATGTTACAAACAACGCAAAGGAGTATACGGCGTGAAAACACGCTCCACGGCGACCAACACAACGTCGCCGTTAGGGATATAATAAAAACCAACAAGTGACAACGTCATCAAACGGATAATATAGCCAAGTCAATTATCCGACAATCACAAAACACAACGAACGAAAATCAATATGATTGACCAACCCAACGGTACATCAATCAAAACGCGAGTCAACCCGAACAAACACGAAATCCCACCGCATAAGTGGAAGATCGAAACGAAACTAATTTCCCGAATCAAGGGAATTACGAAGGAGCCCGAATGTTCGCCAATCACGGAACGAGGTCAATATAAACCGAACAATCAAACGATCAAACCACAACGATCGAGACAACAAAGATCGAAGAATCATGTTCGAATCACAAAGAACAATAAAGTTCAAACAACAACTCCCGTGATGATCCGTGAGAACTACAAGACATGCATTGCCGAAGATCCGCAGAAAGGGAATAGCGATTGAAAAGTCACAACGACAACGAGTTATTCCGAAATAACACCACACTCGTTCGATCAACAAAAGCAAGGAGCAGGACAAGCTCGAAATGTCAACGAGCATAAATGAGTCGGCAGTCGAAAACACAAGAGTTCCAAAGCCGATCCACTTCGAATAAAAGAACTAGTAGAACCGAGATGATGTCACTCCCAAACAAGGTTCACAAGAATCGAATCGAACCCGAAAAGTAACATCGATAACCGGATCGACCCACAACAAGATCATAGCTCGTTCGGACGATGAAACCGAAATATAGAACAAGTTCATAAAGTACCAACGATCACGAGCGAATCGGACAGATCGAGAAAGAGAAAATACGAAGTCTAAAAACAACACGGGTACTACATTCGACCTCTTATAAAGGAAGGTGACGACACAACAAGCAACCGATCAAACATCCTTCAAAGGCCTCTCAAAGCCGATTCGATATCCTGTCTTTGAGCGCGAACTCCGAAAGTCTCGGTAGCCAATTCACAAACCGAATTCGGTGTCCTCGAGTCCACACTTGAAATGTGTCATCGACGAGAAAGACAATTTACACGTGCATGCCCGGCACATCACGATTGAAACGTCTCGGCTCGGCATACCGAAAATATAAATGCTCGATACAATGGATCAAAACACCGCAAAACAACATACCGAGATGCCAACTCAAGATAACATATCAACGCATACAAAAATCACAACAACAACGGTATCATTCAAGATTACAACATCCCGAACGATGCCATCACACAATCACAAACATCATGAAACAATCACCCATGTGTATAACGCATAAAAATCCGTGCTTTAACAACCCACACTAGTGCGACAATACGCAAATCGCCACGAGGCGATAAACAAGAAACACCGATTCACACCTCTCACAGAGGGCCAACAAAACATATGCGTGGCGAACGACTCGACACTCACGCCACCAATTCAATCACAATTCGGGGTTGACACCTTAACGAAAGTTCGAAAACCATACACGCATTTCCGGTCCAAACAGAATGATAGGTTTTTAAAAGCGAGAACCACCTTTTGAAAAGCTTTGGAAACAACGGTTGATCTTGAGTATCATTTTACAAAAAGTAGTGCAAACACCATTATCGAGACTTTGAAAATCATCTTGCGTTTGAACAAAAATGAGGACACCTTTCCTTTAGTGAAAAACTTTCAAAATGTTCGACCCTTGGGTCTAAGCAATCGCATTTGAAAATATCTCAAAAATATTTTTGGTCCTCAACCAAATTTTTTGAAATGTATTGCGGCATTAGAAAACACCTTGAAAACACCGCAAGAAAATAATTCGTTTTAAAAGTACGTCTCGAATTTTAATTTTCTAAGATACTCAAGGTTTTCAAAAATAATTCAATGGGTTAGAATGCCCCAAAATTTTCGAGTAATTACAAGGAACAATATAGCGCCGTGGGTCCCGCTACGAACCCACCAGCTAAAAACCAATTACAAGAATGCCCAAAAAGGTCGATGACGGTAGTACTTATCAAAACTCACAAAATCATTTGAAAACACCCAACTACCGTCAAAACGGTCAAGGCCAACAACTCGGTTAAAGGAATCGATTTTCGAAATAAAATTCATTCTGTAAGATACCGAAAGCTATCACAAAGGAACTCACGCAATGGAAAAAGAAATAGAGTCCAACATGCACAATCCAAAGAACTACTCCTCTCATGAATGATATTTGAGAGTCAAATAGTCTCGTATCAAGAAATCAAAATCCATAAGAGGATTCCGTCACTTAGCAAATTAATCATAAAAATAGCTCGTGTCACACGAGGCACAACACAAAGAAGGGAGACTTACAGCCACAGGTCGCACGAAGATGATGATCGCCCCACGATACTAATCACGACCAACAAACTCAGACGACGCGTCGCGACACGACTCAGTCAGATAAAATCCGACGAGACAAAAACTCGATAGACACCACTGACCCGACAGCCTAGGTTTCCACAACCTGGCTCCGATACCATTTATGTAACACCCCCAAATCCGCTCAGGGATATTACACGCCGTAGACCCTCTCCTCGAGGATCTACCAGGCTGATAACTAAAATCAAACATCTAAACCTCGCCTTTAAGGCTAAAATGACTCAGTAGACCGATTTGGTCTTTCAACAAATACATACGACTCAATTCCAAATACATACCCACGCAGGGGTCAAAATACAATAAACTCCCGTACAACGGGGAAAAGATACTGCAGCGGAAAAGAAAATACAACTAGACCAAAACGACGTCAACAGATCCTCGTGTGATTAGTATCGTTCATCTTTCATCATCCTTCGTGCCGACCCTGTGTTATGCTCCAAAACCTGAATGCAAAATAGACATCCACCCCGAATACTCGGGGTTAGCAAAACTCCACCGCTTTGCTAGTGCAAGTACAAGTGCAAAATACGAGCCATACAATACAAGTTCCAAGAACAATGATAATCAGAATCCTCAAAGATCCAAACGTAAAGAAAAGTACTTCCCGAGGCAAGAGTTTGGGTAAACATTTCCAAAACCGAAAGATCGCAAATAAGGGAAACAATTTACAAAAGCATTTAAAATGCCATCGAGAGTTTTAATAGAAAACAATTTAGGATTACCGAATCCTTATCTTTCCAAAATCAATAGGGGTCACAGCCCAAAGGTTTTGTTTTCGCAAATAGGAAATCACCAACAATTTACAGGGTCAGAGCCCAACATCACGTGTCCTCAACGGACGTAAAATCAACGAAACATAATCACGCACGCGCATCGCCTAGGACCGGGACGATACCACCGACATCCCACTCGAGGCCTCGAAGGACCCTCCCGAGCTGGCTAGCGAAACAAATCACACACATCTCACGGTTGGATCAATCGCTTGTTGCATCCTGGCCACATGATCACATGCCATGTGCCACCGTAGATTATCTCATGCTCTCACGGTTGGATCAATCACATGTAGCATCCCCGCCACATGATCACATGCCATGTGCCACCGTAGACCTTCAACCATATCCACACATTCACACAAATAACATATCACATCAAGGATATTCAAACAATTCGCCCAGAGGCATCAAACACTTAGCAAAACACCACGTCAATTCACAACACACCGAAATGAAATAATATACGCCCACACACAATACCAAGTGCAACATGAACACCAAGCATATACATAGAATTCACATAGTTATTCACGAACACACCAATCACAAAACACACACGGTTTTGAAAGGGGCCTTTAACGAGGCTAACCAAATCTTTTGAAAACTCATTTCAAACAAACAAACAAACAAACCAAGACGATCACCAATCATCATATCCGCGAAACAAGAAATGTATGGACAAGGTACTTGCCTCGAATAATTAGACGATGACACGAACGGAACGGAAGAGTTGAACACGACCGCAAGGAACCGGCGGAAATGAACCTAACGATTCGAATAGCACAATCACAACCACTTCTAAACGATTACGGAAATGGAATACACCCGGAAACCCGCCTACGATTCATGTATATTCGCACAAAAATAACAACGAGGGCGGACCACAACCAAACCCTCTCGATTCCGTAAAAATCACGAAATATACCATGAATCCGTAGGGAAACTAAGAATACCAACAAGAATAATCATATTCATCAAGAATCCATCAACAAAACGGAAAGAATCTGACAAAACCCCAAAATCCCCACTTATCCAAAAAGGTAGGGTTAAAGGAATTCTTACCTCTTGATGAATCAAGCATTCAAATCCAAAACCCACGGGTTAGATCCGCAATCCGAGCCACCCGATCGAAAAGGAATGAAGAAATTTACACAAGTAAGTGATAGATGGAGGAACTCTCCTCTCAAGTCTCTCTCTCTCGCGCACGGTTGAAGAAGGGGAGGAAATGAACGATTTCTGTTGAAACAACACATTTATAGTGTAACACAGCAGAACCTATCGGCCGGACTATCGGCCGATAGGCCCAACCGATAGCCATACTGAAAGTAGGCAGTAGAGTCTATCGACCCCCCCTATCGGCCGAAAGGCTCCTGGAAGTGCTCGGCCAAAAACTGAAACGACCATAACTCTCTCGTCCGACTCCGATGGACTCAACGTTTGAACCATTGGAATGCTAACTCGATGTTCTATAATATTGCAAGATTTATAATTTTTGGAGTTACCAAAAATTAATGGTGATCTAACAAAGTATAACTCATACTTAGAAAAGTCGTTTAGAAATCCTGATTTGAACAACACGACACCGTAACCCGAAACTGAATACGAACCGAAGATACGGTTACGAAGTACTCACAAAGACGAATCTAAGAGCTAGTAGGACACACAATTCCGACCACCCGAAGGCTCGAAATTCGACAACGGAAGGTAATTACCCCAAACTTTGGGAAATTACGAAAATGGCCCAAATGCCCGAAAATCACGATACGTGATCGAATAACCAAACCTAAGTTCACAACACGTCTAACAAAGTTAAACGGACTTGCGGGAAACTCGAAACAGCAGTTTCGGTCGAGATTCGCAAGAATCGAACTCAAGTGCGGAAAAGTCGCTAAAAAGCACAGAACTCAACGAAACGACACCGAAACGAACTCGGATGTCAAAAAGTGTAGAATTAATCATTCTCAGAATGACGAAACGGACATGAGCGAGTCGTCAAAACAGACTTCCGCCGAAAAAAAAGAAATTACCGGAAATCGAAAATTGCGGATATTACAATAATATTCCTGAAGAATATTGTAAGTGCTCTTGAAGAAGCAACTATTTTAGTTTAGTTATTTCGAGCCTTGATTAACTCTCGTACTATTTTTTTTTCTCTTCTCTTTGTATATTCGATTATGGATCTTAAAATTATTGCTCCCGAAGTAGCACAATTAATTGTAATATTCTTGAAGAATATTACTATTCTGAATGAATAATTCTTATTTATACATGAATTATGTGATAATACAATATTCCTGAAGAATATTGATTTGTTACTTATAAATATAATAGCATAATTAAATCATTATGATCTTGATGTAGCATGATATTATCCCTGAAGGAAAATATAACTTATATTCCAAATAAAAAATATTAATATGATTTGAGAATATCCTCATTGTACAAGATATGATATACTCCATAATCATAATCCGACTGTGCTCCAATGATAGCAAGATTAGTGAGTGGTCGAATATTACTATCAAGTTGTTCCCGGAAGTGAACAATATTATATTAAAAACTTCAATATTACATGGCTCAAATTTTATCTCCCGAAGTAGATAAAATTTAGAGTTTATCCTTGTAGGAGATAATTATTTATAAATTTTATCTCGTGGAGTTGATATATCAACGGTTAATGATAAGGACACGAAAATGATAATCTTAAGATTATATGTCAATATATAATCTTATATATTGTGTAGTTTAATATTTTATTATCTCTTATGATATATTGTGAGTTTTTATCAATATAAGATATGATGTCATACCTGAAGTATGATTTGAATTGATCGTTGCTATATAATTAGTGATAAAAGGGTCAAATATCCTGAAGATATTTGTATCATTCAAATTCTTGGCTTATCTTGTTTCTTCTTTTTGTGAATAGAATGCCAAGTTATGATATCTTTAGAATGATACTTTTCGTATGAAAAAGAAAAGGTATTGCTAAATTTATTGACAGTTCCTGAAGAACCACTAAATTCCTTCCTACAGGGTCGAAGATTTTGCACTATTATCTTCTAAGTATCGATAAATCTATGGATTTCTAAACTATCGCTTGAAATATGTATGATTCCGCGATAACAAGTGAGACAAATGACATATACAATTTATGAAGAAAAGAAATTGGTATTAGAAAAAATATCAATGTAAATAATATTCACCACTTATTAGACCAGAAGTCTATTAATCCCAATACTTTCAATATTTACATGTTTAAATTTACGTGTTTGGTGTTAAAGTCTATTTATATTATTTTTATATATTATTTAACTATATGTTTAATTATGATATATATCCTGAAGATATATTAATACAAATTCACACATATTGTATGATAAATATCACAAATTACTAGTAAATATCATGAAGTACATTTATACACTTAAAATTATATTATTTTGAGTTGACCAATTTTCATCAACATCTTATAGATGTTGGATTAATTGCATAATAATTATTGCACTTTCTTCTGGAAGAAGAGTAATAACGATTGTTATTACATATTATATTGATGATGATACTTGTATCATTGATATAAAATTATTTGTAATGATTCTTTTAATACATTACATTAATATATTTTCATGGTTTCCTGAAGAAACATGAATTTGTAATTTTAATAATCCAGAAGATTATTAAAAAGAAATTGTTGATGTTCTTGATAAAACACAACGATATATAGTCATATTTTTATGATAGTATTTATGATAAACACATCAATTAAAGTTAATATTCCTGAAGAATATTAAACAAAAAAAAGGCATTATTTTGAATATTTTCTATATGGCCTTGTGTTATTGAATTGCTTTTATTATCACCACATTGATATAAATTGTTGCTCATGACGCACAATTAATACTTTTAATTAATATTTACATACTCTTTAGAGTAATTTATATTTTGGGTGTTATATGCTTATAAATTGTTGCTCCCAAGGTAGCATAATTGATACTTTTGAAAAATATCACATACTCTTGATGAGTACTTCATATTTTCGGTAATATATGATTATCTTTGATTTAAATTGTTGCTCCTGAGTTAGCACAATTAATATTTTTGAAGAAAAATATATGCTCCTGGAGAGCAATTTACATTTGAAGTTGCATGTATTTATTTCAAATGAAAAATACATAACTTTATGTCATATTGATTCGTTCAATTTCTACTTGAGGAATGGAAAGATAATCCCCGAAGGATTGGTATAATTTCATATGGCAATATTCTTATTGTCGGCTCTAAAAGGAGCTTTATTCAATGAGTATCAAATTAATTATAAGCGATATAATATTTTATCCAATGATCATGTTGCGATGAATTTCAAATTCAAGTATCCATATCAAAGGCACAATATTTGGGTCACGCCCTCTGTTATTAGTGCACCTCCTGAAGAGGATTGATTTTATAATCCAATTCCAACTATCTCCGAAATTAGAGGGAGATATGAAATATAAATAAGAGAAAGTCGGAAAATTCTCATTGGGTTGGATATTTAAATTTACGCACTATGAACTCGAAGTTCAACAAGTTATTGATTGCCAAATGAGTGATGAAATCTCATATACCAGTTGTATATGTACCATAAAGAATTACAGTCGAATGTGAACGAAATATATTTGTTGATACTCCTCGGCCTTGAGCGTGAGAGACGTATTCTTTATTGGTATTAAAGATAAAATCCGCGGAATACAAATAGATTAAACTACAACATCACTTCAAAAACCTCCTGAAGTGGATCGTCCCGAAGATGAGAATCTCAATACCTTAATTTGCACGTGCACTAAATAATTACAGTATTGGATTATGGGACGACCAAATCAAATGTTATGGGAAATGTTGAATATTTGATTTTGTTGAAGTTGTCATTGACTTTGTGAATATGGGAGAATTGTTTATAAGAATGATAGTTGTCGACAACACTTTGTGTCTCAACAATTGCTAGTGGAGTGCCTGAAGCACTAAATAAAGTATAAGCAATTGAGACAAAGCTTAACTCGCAAAATAAAATAAAGTGGTGAAAGATAAGCGAGTTTGGTATATCAAGGGTTTAAGCGCATACCCAAAACATATTCTCCCGTTGGCACTAAATTTCGTCATTTAATATACATATGACAATTATTATGAATATAGATATTCAATTAGTGATGTCATCACCACATTTTTCTATGGGTCATTGGACGCGAATATCTATATGAAAGTCCCTGACGGACTTGAGGTTCCTAAAGTAATAGGAACGTGAAATTCGCAACATGTACGATTTTGAGTTATAAATATTTATACATCTTGAAATAGTCTGGTGGATCAACCGACTAAGTGAATTCCTCATGAAGAGGATATATGTGAATTATTTGAACTCGTGTCTAAATACAAGTTCAAAATGAAAAACTTAGATAAAACTAAGTATTAGTATTGTCTCGACTTGTAGATCGAGCATATATGATGGAAAGTTTTTATCCACTTAGCTACCTAAAAGTTGTCTTACCACTTGAAGTGGATACCGACTCATATAGATCTCAAGAAAATAACAAAGATATAAGAGGACCAGAAGTTCCGTACTTGTATGCTATTGAAGCATTACATCATCAGGCCTGATATACAAATTGAAGTTAACATGCTAGCAAAATTTAATATTTCTCCAAGAAGGAGAATGTGGAATGGTGTTAACCATATTGGTTTATTACATGAAAGAGATCGAGATTCGATATTGGTGGCTATTAGGGATTATGATTTCATATTTGTTCTCATACTGCCTATTTATTATGATGATAAATATTTTCCATTTATGTGTTGCATATAATGTTTGGGCAAGTAAGATGAAACTTATTTCCACACGAGCTTCAGAAGAGCAATAATGATAATCTAGCAGATTTATTCACTAAATCTCTCCATGTCTGAAAATTATATTCATGGTATTGGAGTGCAAGATTGTTATCTTGAGGGGGAGAAGTGATAACTTTTAAATTAGCTTGAAGATTATGTCGACCCTGAAGGTTAAAAGGTCTTGAAGACCAAATGGTTGTACTCTTTTTTCCTTTCTAAGTTTTTTCCCACCGGGTTTTCTTAGTTAAGGTTTTTAACGAGGCAACCAATGCAACACATGAGCAAATTTATACTATGTACTCTTTTTCTCTATCGGTTTTTTCCCACAGGGTTTTTCCGAAGGAGTTGATGAGGCATGAACATCATAATATTCAAGAGGAAATATTGTATGAAGACGATGTCACATGTATCTCAATGGTAGATACATCAAATATTCACTTAAGTGATTAGTCGGCGAACTTATTCACAAAGGTGTTGCCGACATCAACATTCAGAAGACTAGTACACAAGATCGGAATGCGTCAACTCAAATATCTTATGTAATCGATTTCAGGGGGAGTAGTTGTACTCTTTTTCCTTCGATCGGGTTTTTTCCCACTGGGTTTTCCCATAAGGTTTTAATGAGACAACATGTATTAAAGGTCATTCAAGGGGGAGTGTTGTAATTAATGTATTTATTAATGAATGACCTTTATACCCCTGGAACCCTAGATGTGTACCTATAAATAAAGGCCTTTGGCCCTCATAAGAATACACACATTATTCTTCTTCTCTTCCAATTTCTCTCTTTTTCTCTCATGTTTATAACACAAATATATTTATCAAATATGTGTAGTTTTTTATTTAAGTGGGTTTTTGTTGTTGTTTTTCAATTTAATGTTTTTTAGTTTTTACCTTCATAAATTAAACGGCGATATTTACCTTTGTCCTCTCCCTAAACCGCTCATCGCTCATATCACCGGCGACGATTTGCATAAGACTTTTGACTATATCTCTCATTTCTTTGTTTTTTTGATTTGGTTATCGGCTCATGATATTCGGAAGAAATTGGGAATGTTACTTTTGTCTTTTCGTTTTTGTAAGAAGTCGTTGGTTTAGTACCTAAAAACTTTGTGATGATGTTGGTTTTAATTTTTTATTGTTAGCATTGTTGAAACAATTGTTGTGATTGTCATATAAGACATAATAAAAAATAGTAAAAAATAACAGTAAAAACGGTAAAAAAGCAATAAAAATAGTTTAAAAATTAGTAAAAACAATAAAAAACAGTAAAAATAGTTTAAATAAGGCAGTAAAAAAACAGAAAAGGCAGTAAAAATAATTTAAAAAAGGCAGTAAAAAAAGCTGTAAAAAACAGTTAAAAAAGCAATAAAAAATAGTTTAAAAAAACAGAAAAAAATGATTTTAATAAAAGTAAAAAAAACAATAAAAACGCACTTAAATAGAAAACTACACATATTTGGTAAATATGTTTGAAAGTGCACATATATGGTAAATATGTTTTAAAACTACACCCATTTGATAAATAACTCTCCAGGAATAAAGTACTCTGACTGTCACCAACTACCATAACTGTCCTTCAATGATTGATATTTTCCATTTTATATTATTCGATCCCTCAAGGCAATTTGGCATGTAGTTTAATAAATTAGTTATTTGTTATGTAATTAATTTTCTCAACTTTAATCAATGGTTAGGTTTAATTAATGGGAAAAAATTAGAAAAGATATTGGTCAGAGTTTAGATTTTACATAATAAACCCACCATAATAGGCTCGATGATTCTAATATAATGACGTATCAAATTCTTCTTCATCCTCGAGAAGATGCCAAAGGATATCTCAACCTTCTATAGGGCTGTCTAAAAGGTTTGTGTTTAGTGGTTTTAATCGAAATCGAATCGAACCGACGTGGTTCCGGTTAATCGAGAACCACTATTTGTGGTTCCTACTTCAAAAAAAAAAAATATGGTTAGTGGTTAACCGGAACCGAATGATTCCAGAACCACAGAACCACAAACCGAAATTATGATAAATTAATAAATTATAATTACATATTTTTATCCTAAAAAGAAATTCAATTGAATTAATAAGATGTAAATTAATTACCCCCAAATCAATCCTCCGTTTGTGATTGTCTTGCATTTTAATTTATGGATTTATGGATTAATTTTGACTTATAGTTGTTGGATTTATTGATTAATTGATTTGTGTTGTCTACTATTTTTGTTTTAAACGATTAATTTTAGCATTTTAGAATTGATTATTTCATTTTTCGGATAAAAAACGGTTTTTAAGGTTAACCGAACCGGCACCATATATAGCCGGTGTTCCGATTGATCGAAATTTAAAATGATGTGGTTAGTGGTTCCTATTTTAGGGCGTTTATGGTTCCGATTAACCGAAAATTATGGTTTGGTTAACCGGAACCAAACCACTCGACACTCCTAACCTTCTAATAGAGCTGAGTAACTTGTATGCATGAACCTATTAGGTGCCAATTGTTCATTGCTACAAGATAGTCATGCACACAAGGAAATCATTATATATATATATATATCTTTAAGATATATCTTAGAGTGTTGACCAAGATATCTATCCTAAAACCCTAGTTCCCCACTTGTATAAATAGAGGCTTTTAGCCCTCATATTGGATACATTGAATTCTCATTCTCTTCTCTATTCTCTCAACCTCTCTAGTTTATCCAGCACGATAGTTCTTCTCCCCTTATTTCCCCCTTCGATCCCTTCAATCGAAGAAGGTAGTTTCTTCTTAAACCTCTCTGCCTATTTCGTTATGAATCATATAAGAGTGTGGTTAATTAAATAACTTCATCTCTATTTGATTTCACAAAAACTTTCATGTTTTTTTGTGCCGTCGTTCTCTTTTTATTAATCTTCGATTGATACAATATTATGAAAAAAAGTTGTTAACGATATTATTACATATTATTATTATTTATTTCTGGTTTGCGAAATATGCTGTAATTCATGCATGTGCATATGCAGAGGGTACTTCTGTTTTTTCTCGTTAAATAAAGTTGTTATATTTCTTCCCTCATTCTCAAAAAAAAAAAAGAATTTTTGCTAACGATATTTACGTAAATTTCTGTTATATTCATACTTCAATATTGAGACTTGATATAATGATATTAGTTTTACGAGAATATTCTTATATTAATGTTTTTATCTGCTTTAATATATCATGTATAATTCTCGTTTATTTTTCATGATTCACGGTGTAATCTTGACAATATTGATGCTATTCGAGTAGCGCAAGTAGTATTCCTGAAGAATATTACATTCAAAATCTTAAATTGATGCTATTTAAGTAGCACAAGTAATATTCCTGAAGAATATTACATGCTCTAATTAGAGCAACTAAATTAAACAGTTGGATAACATATCCTTGATTCTTTTGTGCAGAATTGCACGAATGGCAAACATAGCCAAACTTGAGTTCATCGCCCTTGACATCTCGGGCAAGAATTACATGTCATGGACTCTTGATGCTGATGTTCACCTTATCTCAAGGGGTTTAGGAGATGCAATAAAAGAAGGAAACAAAGCATCCGAACAGGATCGCGCTAAGGCACTAATTTTCCTTCGTCATCACTTTCATGATGATCTGAAGACAGAATATTTGACTGTCAAAGATCCAAGGGAGTTGTGGGCGAACCTAAAAGAAAGGTTTGACCATCAAAAGACTGTCGTCCTTCCTAAAGCTCATCACGAGTGGATGCACCTTAGACCGCAAGACTTTAAGTCGGTGAGTGCTTATAATTCTGAATTATTTAGAATTACTTCTAAACTGAAACTTTGTGGAGAGAATATCAGTGATTCTGATATGATTGAGAAAACTTTCTCCACTTTTCATGCTTCTAATGTGCTGTTACAGCAACAATATAGGGAGCGCAGTTTCAAAAAGTACTCTGAACTAATATCTTGTTTATTGGTTGTCGAGCAAAATAATGAGTTGCTCTTGAAAAATCACGAACTCCGCCCCACCGGTTCCACTGCATTGCCTGAAGCCAATGCAATTTTCAACCCTGACAATGGACGTGGTCGTGGGAACCAACATGGACGTGGACGTGGTCGTGGATATGGTCGCGGCCGTGGACACAGTAAACCGAATGATACAACCTCAAGCAACAAAAGGCATAAAGCATTCAACGAGCACAAACCATCCAAATCGGGAGTTGAATGCCAAAGGTGTGGCATGATGGGTCACTGGGCACGTACTTGCCGAACTACAAAACACCTTGCGAATCTATATCAAGATTCGGTCAAGGGAAAAGGCAAAAAAGAGTAAAATAATGTCGACTTTGACGGCCCAATTGACACAACTCACCTAGATGTCTCTGACTTCTTTGATGACCCGAGTGGAGAAAATATGGATCAGTTGATCGGTGGTGGTGTGCTTGAAGACAATAATATGGACATTGTTTAGTCCTTTATCTTTTATTCCTAGTTGATAAGAAAATTTTGCTTATTTATGTTATTTACTTTCACATGATTGTTTTTCTGTTTAAAAACATCTGCTTATCTTTCATTCAAATTCTTATGCAATAAAAATTGATCTTCTTTTTCAAAATATATTTCAGAAAATTAAATGGAATCTTGTGATATTTGTCTTGCTGATAGTGCCACTACACACACCATTCTTCAAAAGAAGAAATATTTTCTTAAGTTGACATTAGCTGAGGATAATGTTAACATAATATCAGGTGCATCAAACATTATTGAAGGCTTCGGAAGAGCTTGTATCATTTTACCAAATGATACTAAATTAGACATTGAAAATGCCCTGTATTCTAGTAAGTCTAAAAGGAACTTACTAAGTTTCAAGGATATCCGCAACAATGGATACCACATCGAGACAATTGCGGAAGGTAGCAATGAATTTCTTTACATAAACTCTTTTGTTTCAGGCTATAAGCTGACAAAGGAAAAATTAGCAACGCTGCCTTCTGGAATGTATTATACATTCATAAAAGCAATTGAGACAAACCATGTCGTGAACATAAAGTTCAATGACACAAAAAGCTTTATGCTTTGGCATGATAGATTTGGACATCCTGGAGCAGCGATGATGCGCCGAATAATAAACAATTCATATGGGCACAACATAAAGAATCAAAAGATTCTTTCTACAAATGAATTCCTATGTGAAGCTTGTGCGCAAGGCAAGTTAATCATTATACCTTCATATACGAAGGTTAATAATGAAACTCCATATTTCTTAGAAAGAATTCAAGGAGATATTTGTGGACCTATAGATCCACCTAGTGGACCTTTTCGATACTTTATGGTATTGATCGATGCTTCTTCTAGATGGTCACACGTATGCCTGCTTTCTACTAGAAATGCAGACTACTTGCTCAAATAATCAAGTTAAGAGCTCAATTTCTAGACAATTCAATTAAAAGAATTCGTCTTGATAATGCTAGTGAATTTACTTCTCAAGCATTTCAAAACTATTGTTTGGCTGTTGGAATTGAGATTGAACATTCTGTAGCTCATGTCTATACTCAAAATGGTCTAGCTGAATCATTTATTAAACGTCTCCAAATCATTGCTAGACCATTACTAATGAAGTCAAAACTCCCAACTACTGCTTGGGGTCATGCCATATTACATGCTGCAACAATAGTTCGCATAAGGCCATCTGCCAATCATGAATACTCCCTAATGCAGATTATTTTTGGCCGAGAACCTGATGTTTCTCACTTACGAACTTTTGGTTGCGCGGTTTGTTGTGTCGAGAATTATACTCTCCGACCGGCGATCGCCTCGGAGATCGGGCGACCTAGCTACTGCCGAGCAGCCAAGGCAGAACTGCCGACCAGCGACCAGGCGGCCTAGCCTTAACCCGGGAGCCAAGATAGATCTTCCGACCGAAGGTCCCAGGACAAGTCTCGGTGCCGAGCGATCGACATCTAAAGACGATCGTCTCTCGGTACTTGGCGATCGACTCCTGGCGGCCGACTAGCAGACGATCATCTCTCGGTACTTGCCGACCGACCCTTAGCGACTGACCGATACCGACCCTCAGCAACTGGCCGATGCCGACCTCTGGTGACCGGCTAAAGACGACCGCTTCATGCCGATCAGAGCCGATGGCCATCCAGTCGGCAAAGGCCGAAGCCCAGGACAGACCCCACGTGCAGCGCCGAGACAAGATCCGCATTTCACGGATCATTGACCACAGCCTGTCAGCATCCGTCCACCAGCCGACAGGCCCGCCGAAAGTTGTCAGTGGGACCGCATGTGACAGTGACTCCGGACGCGTGCTGGCTCCTCATTGGACCGCACAGCTGGCTGCCGGCTGTAGCCTTGGACTTTAGGCAGACTGCCCATGTTACCTTTAGGACGATCGCCCCATTATTATATTGGCCGGAAGACGATCACCCACTAGGAAACAAGGCTCCTCAGCCCCTATAAATAGAAGGCATCCTGCTCTAGTCAAGGGACCGAAATTCTTACTCTCTGAACTCTCTGATTCACGCAATATAGAAGCAACACATACACTTGGCTTTCTCCTACTCTTGGCAACAGCTATCTTTTGGTTCTTTCTTCTCTCGGCCTCTCTCATACAGAAGACGATCGGCAGGGACGAAGAACACCGAGCTTCGCTCAAGAGATGGATTAACAGAGTCTTTTTACACTCATTGCATTTAGATTCTCACATTAATACTTGTATCCACGAATATTTGTATTAATAACATATCGCGAGAGCATTCAAGCCCGGGCCTAACAAACCCGGCAAATCTTGTGTTTATTCATATTCTCTCGGAAGTGCTCCCACAAATTTTGTTTGTTGTCTGTCCATTCCAGCAGTATTTAATCTTCGGATAAATATTTTGGGCAACAACAATTGGCGCTAGAAGGAGGGCATCTAACCCTCAATTTTTATTCCTACCGTCTCGAAGAACACCCACTGTTCTCGGGGCATATACTGTTAGGGTTGTATACGTCAAAGCATACTTTATGCTTGTATTACCTGATTTCCCGGTCTTTATCTATGAGAATATTTAATTCATTTATCACATGTTTTGCATATTTATTCACGCTATGGTCATGCAAATGCAGTCTAATTTACTTTATATTGTAGATAATATGGTGTGTAGTGTCACGCAGAAGATCACATTATCGGTTCCTTATATAGTAATATTCAGTTCACAACCTATGTAACATTAGACCGTTATGTGAGAGGTTGTAGTATATGCTTGAGATTGGTTGGTCTTGACCATTAGCATATATTAGCGTATTCGTTATACGTTGAACAGGATCGAGGTGAGATAGATTCTTCCGCATCGACTATAAGAAGAACGTACATCTCGGATAATTATTATTTCTTAATTCTAGTGATTAATATTTAATTATATATATTTAATATTTATTGCTTTGATTTATCATGGGTGAGAGCCACAATGATTGACTCAATATGCTCGATATTTTGGGCAATATTATTATTTATATTATAATTAATATTATAGCTAGAAATCGTGTCTCGACCAGTCGGGTTGATCATGTCCCTTGAGGCACTCGAAAGGAATATTATATCAAACCCTGCAGGTGGAATTAATTTTCCGATATAATAATAAAGGTCGAGTGGTATACTCATGTATAATACATTAATTAATTAAAAGCTGTCAGTAGCTTAAATTAATTAATGGACATGGAATATCTTAAACACGGGAAATAATTAATTTAAAAGGAGCCCTATTTCGTAATTTGGGATTTTGGTAGGAAGTGCAATATTAACTTATTAGTGGACTAAGTTGATATTAATAGAGTCTTCATATTAGGAAGAGTCCTAATAATGGAAGGAATATATCTATTGGGAGTCCTTACCATATCCTCCTTAAGGTCCCTAGAGTAGCCCAAAACACCTATAAATACATGCTTAGGGTTGGCCGATTTTTTGACCTCATTATTGCTCAAGAAATCGATTTTTATTGTGAGTGTTTTAATTGTGGATCTTGACTTGTGTCTTGGATTCCACAATTTGGTTAACACAATATTTTTCTAAAATACTCAAAATATTCAAGAAAAATAGAGAGAACAAAAATCGTAAGTTTCTTGAGAGAAAAGTTTCGGCTAATCCCTTTGCAGTCCAAGTAGTCCGGTAGATTATTGCCCACACGACATCCGGACGTAGGCGGGATATACTCTAGAAGATCTCAAGGTAGAAATACAAGAAGATCGGAGAGGAACACGAAGAAGGACAAATCGACCAAAAAGGGATTTTTCTACCACTTCGCGTCAAAGGTAAAAATTACCGACTCCCACGCGTGAATATATTTATTTAATTGTTTATTAATCTGTTTAGTTAATTAGTTGACAAGCCTAAATAGATCCGGTTTTTACGTTGGTTAGTTTATAAAACCTTTTATTAAATTACCTTCACCAACTCGCTTCCGCTGCGTTTTATATTCCAACAATTGGTATCGGAGACGGTCTTTAGGTTCTGTTCAATTTAATTAATTTGGTGATTAATATGCTAGCAATTAAATATTCGTATAGTATGATTTTTTGGAATATTTTGCTAGAATTTGTCTTGCAGGGAAATATGATCCAATTATAATGGCTATGTGATGTTTTTTATTTATTTACGCATTTTGGTAATTTGGCCCGTTTTGTGGCATGTATAAGTTTTTCCCGTGAGAAAATCCACGGGTAGAATAGGATTTATTTTTCTTGTAATTTGATGTAAATTCGATGTATTTTATTTTGAATAAAATTGTAATCGAGTTGGAACACTCAAAGTACGAAAGAAAAAGTAGTCCAGCGCGAAGAGGAGTCCCGATCAGACGAACCGACCGAGACCGGCAGCATGCCGATCGGGACTCGGCCACCAGCAGCAGGCTCGGCCACCAGCCGCAGGCTCGGCCGTGAGTCGACCACCAGCAGCGGCTCGACCAACCGGGCGTGAGTGGGGCGGCCAGCGGCCTGGGTCGGGCGTGAGCGGCGTCAAGTCAAGTCGTCGGTTAGTCGTTCAATTCGTTTTTCCGCGAGATGCTTGAAGCAGTGGGAGCAAACGAGCCGAAGATTTTCTCGTTATTCAAAACGAGGAATAAAAGCCATGATAATTGGATATAATTGTCCAATTTTAATATTTGTTGGTTTTTATTGTTTTGATGTATGGCATGTATGGATGTATGCGTGATATATTTCCTTGCATGTTAGGACAAGAAAATTAAAAACCTTAATTTTTCAAAATAACTAAGTGATTTTAAAATTGATTTTTCAAAATCAAATTGGCCTCCATAATTGGTTTAAATTGTGAAATAATTAGCATGCGCGTTGACATTAGAGTCTTCCTCCACATCGGATGTGCTAAATTATTGGCTCACTGGTTTTAAACTTCAAATTTGATAACAAAAAGGTGAATATTATTTTTTATGATAGGACCTCTCCATCTGTAGGACTATTATCATTAAATAATATTCTAAGGTTTGTTAAATTATGGTGTTCACTTAGGTGTATTAATTAATAAGCTCCCCTTCGGAGTCTATGTTAATTAAATACATGGCCAAGAGGAACCAACTATTAATTTTACTTGTCAAAATGTGTCTTGGCTAGATAGTAAAATTAAAGACATTAAAATCTACTTGAAAAAGTATATGTAAACGTCCACACTATCGTGGCTTGCATGTGCGGTTTTTCAAGGTATTGGTTGATTACATATATATTGTTTTAGGTTTTTTCAATATATTTTGCGTCGAATTATGTGATGAATGGTGTTTTACTTTTATTCTCAGATGTCTTTCAATCCACTAGCTATTATTCTCAAAGAAAACAAACTTGATGGTACTAACTTTGTCGACTGGAAAAGAAATCTTGATATTGTCTTGACTGCCGAGGGGCATAAATTTGTTTTAACTGAGGAGAGTCCTTTGGAACCAGAACCGGATGCCACTCCTGAACAGTTGGCTGAATTCCGGAAATGGAAAAAGTCTGATGAAATGGCTCGCTGTTACATTTTGGCTTCATTAACAAATGTATTGCAGCATCAGCATCAGACGATGGGCTCGCCATGAAATGATGAAAAATCTCACCGAGATGTTTGGTCATCGAACCGGGTGGCTAGGCAAAATGCGATGAGGGTTTTGATGACAACCCCAAATGCGAAGGGACCCCAGAGGATCACGTTCTTAAAATGATGTCTCATTTGAGCAGGAGCATCTTGGGGGCCACTATCGATGCGGAATCGCAGTCGATATTATCTTGGGCGGTTACCAAGAAGCTTTGAGCAGTTCCGCCTCAACTACAATATGAATCGTAGGACTTACACATTGGCGGAACTTCTTACAGAGCTTCAATCTGCCGAAGGTCTCTTCAAACAAGGTTATCATCAAATTCTTGCGGCAACCGGTGCTGCTTCTTCAAAACCCAAATGGGGAAAGAAGAAAAAGCAGGTTGGCCAGAAGCAAGTGGCAACCTTCAAAGCTAAGGGCAAGGCTCCTCAGTCAAAAGCTCCTCAGCCGGAAGCGAACAAAAAGCCGAAGGGCAAGTGCTTCAACTGCGGTCTGAAAGGACATTTCAAAAGTGACTGCCCTAAGAAAGGTACGTCTCATGCACTAGTAGTCAAAACATGTTTGGCTGCCTGTTCCATTACTTAGTGGATAGTGGATTCGGGCTCCACTGATCATGTGTGTTATGACTCGCAGGGGATCCAAGTAACCAAGGTACTTAGTGCGGATGAGATTACAATAAGCTGGGGCGACTATTCCAGGCTGAAGGCTGTTGCAGTGGGAGTCGTGCAGCTAAAAGTTGATGATAGGATTTTAGTTCTTAATAATGTATTATTAGTACCCGATTTTAGAATGAATTTGATTTCAGTTTCTAAATTGCGTCGTGATGGATATTCAGTTTCTTTTGAAGATAATGCAATTATTAAAAGAAATGGTGAATATATTTGCGGGAGTACTTATAATGAAGAACTTTATATCATCAATGCTGCACCAGCTCCCTTGCATAATTATAAATCGCTTAATTCTTTGACTAATCCTAATAAAAGAAAGGAACTTTCGAGCATAAATACAACATATTTGTGGCATTTACGATTGAGTCATATTAACCTTAGAAGGATTCAAAGATTGGTGAGCGATGGCCCACTGGATTCGCTCCAAGTTGAGTCATTTCCAACCTGCGAATCCTGCCTGGAAGGTAAAATGACTAAAAGGGCTTTTCAAAGCAAAGGAAATCGTGCACAAAAGGTGTTGGAATTGGTTCATACCGATGTATGTGGTCCAATGAACATCCAGGCTAAGGGTGGTTTCGAATACTTCATCACGTTTATAGATGATTATTCGAGATATGGATACATCTATTTGATGCGACGTAAGTCTGAATCTTTTGATAAGTTCAAAGAATTCAAGGCTGAAATGGAGAAGCGTCATGGGCAGAGTATCAAGTCACTACGATCTGATCGTGGTGGCGAATACCTTAGTGGAGAGTTTTTGGATTTCTTGGCACATGAGGGGATTACTTCCCAGCTCACAGCGCCTGGTACACCACAACAAAATGGTGTTGCTGAACGAAGGAATCGTACTTTATTAGAGATGGTTAGGTCAATGATGAGTTATTCTGATTTGCCTATTTCGGTTTGGGGATACGCCTTGGAAACAGCGGCATACATTCTAAACTTGGTGCCTTCGAAATTAGTTCCAAAAACACCCACAGAACTGTGGAATGGGCACAAACCCAGTCTAGGACATGTTTGGATTTGGGGTTCTCCAGCACACGTGCTGAATAAGGAAGCTGATAAGTTGGCATCTCATACAGAAGTACGAGTGTTTGTAGGATATCCTAAGGGAACGAAGGGTGGCTTATTCTACAGTCCTAAAGACCAGAAGGTCATTGTTAGCACTAATGCCCGGTTCTTAGAGGAGGACTATGTGATAAGCCAAAAGCCTAGGAGTGAGGTCATTCTAGAAGAACTTAGGGGCGAGATTTCGACAATACCAATTGTGCAAACACCTAGTGTACCACGTATTGACACTATTGTGGATACGCAAACTAAGGACACGCCTCGTCGTAGTGGGAGGGTTGTTCGTCAACCCGAACGTTTCATCGGCGTGGGAGCATCTTCGGACCACTCCCCGGACCAGGATGAAACGGATCCATGTACGTACAAACAGGCAGTTCAAGACAAGGATGCTGAATCCTGGAAAACAGCAATAGAATCCGAAATGGGATCTATGGATTCTAACCAAGTGTGGGAGCTAGTAGAACTACCCAATGGGGTAAAACCTATTGGAAGTAAGTGGGTCTACAAGCGTAAGAGAGGATCGAAAGGGAAGGTTGAAACCTACAAAGTAAGGCTTGTTGCGAAAGGTTACACTCAGAAAGAGGGCATCGACTACGATGAAACCTTTTCGCCAGTAGCCATGCTTAAATCGATCCGGATTCTCTTATCTATAGCTGCGCATTTGGATATGGACATTTGGCAGATGGATGTCAAGACTGCGTTCTTGAACGGGAGTCTTGATAAGGAAATCTATATGCGCCAACCTGAAGGATTCATTGCTGAAGGTCAGGAGCACTTAGTGTGCAAGCTTAAGAGAGCCATTTATGGTCTTAAGCAAGCATCAAGGTCTTGGAACATGCGATTTGATGAGGTCATTCAATCGTATGGTTTTGAACAGTGTCCTAGTGAGGTTTGTGTATACAAAAAGTGTGATGGAAACGTGCTGGTGTTTCTTGTACTATACGTAGATGATATACTTCTAATTGGAAACAATGTGAAGGTATTATCAGACGTAAGGGTATGGCTATCTGAGCAGTTCGATATGAAGGATTTGGGAGAAGCTGGACACATCCTTGGTATTAAGATCTTTCGAGATCGCAAGAAAAGAATGTTGTGCTTATCTCAGGCATCCTATATCGATACAGTGCTAAAGCGGTTTAGCATGGAGAATTCCAATAAAGGTTTCTTACCTTACAGACATGGAATTCAACTATCTAAGGCTATGTGTCCTAAGACACAGAAGGAGATAGATGACATGAAGCTGGTCCCTTATGCTTCGGCAGTGGGAAGCCTCATGTATGCTATGCTTTGCACTAGGCCTGATATCTGTCAAGCTGTAGGCATGGTGGCGAGATATCAGTCGAACCCAGGACCGGGACATTGGATTGCTGTCAAGCATATACTCAAGTACCTGAGAAGGACTAGGGAGCATATGCTTGTATATCAATCAGATATGCTTTGTCCTTTGGGTTACACTGACTCGGATTTTAGTGCGGACAAAGAAAAGTCGAAATCAACTTCCGGATATGTTTTCACTTTGGGAAGTGGAGCCATCAGTTGGAGGAGTGTGAAGCAGAAATGCATAGCGGACTCTACCATGGAAGTCGAATATGTAGCAGCCTCAGAGGCAGCTAAAGAGGCGGTATGACTCAAGTACTTCCTAAAGGATTTGGGGGTGATTCCTAATTTGCCCAGGAGTATTACACTGTAGTGTGATAATACCGCTGCTGTTGCAAATTCGAAGGAACCACGAGCCCACAAAGCAAGCAAACATATCAAGCGCAAATATCATATCATTCGAGATTTTGTGAAGAGAAGGAAGATCATTGTCTCCAAGATGGCATCTGAAGACAACCTAGCTGATCCTTTCACGAAAGGGTTGCCCTCAAAATCATTTGAAGGGCATGTGGAAGGAATAGGGTTGAGATGTATGGCAGCATTGCTTTGAGTATAAGTGGGAGATAGATAAGACATAGTCTAGATAGTATACTTCAAAAGAATGATTTGAGTATAAGTGGGAGATTGTTAGGGTTGTATACGTCAAAGCATACTTTATGCTTGTATTACCTAATTTCCCGGTCTTTATCTATGAGAATATTTAATTCATTTGTCACATGTTTTGCATATTTATTCACGCTATGGTTATGCAAATGCAGTCTAATTTACTTTATATTGTAGATAATGTGGTGTGTAGTGTCACACAGAAGATCACATTATCGGTTCCTTATATAGTAATATTCAGTTCACAACCTATGTAACATTAGACCGTTATGTGAGAGGTTGTAGTATATGCTTGAGATTGGTTGGTCTTGACCATTAGCATATATTAGCGTATTCGTTATACGTTGAACAGGATCGAGGTGAGATAGATTCTTACATCGACTATAAGAAGAACTTACATCTCGGATAATTATTATTTCTTAATTCTAGTGATTAATATTTAATTATATATATTTAATATTTATTGCTTTGATTTATCATGGGTGAGAGCCACAATGATTGACTCAATATGCTCGATATTTTGGGCAATATTATTATTTATATGATAATTAATATTATAGCTAGAAATCGTGTCCCGACGATCGGGTTGATCATGTCCTTGAGGCACTCGAAAGGATTATTATATCAAACCTGCAGTGGAATTAATTTTCCGATATAATAATAAAGGTCGAGTGGTATACTCATGTATAATACATTAATTAATTAAAAGTCGGTAGCTTAAATTAATTAATGGACATGGAATATCTTAAACACGGGAAATAATTAATTTAAAAGGAGCCCAATTTCGTAATTTGGGATTTTGGTAGGAAGTGCAATATTAACTTATTAGTGGACTAAGTTGATATTAATAGAGTCTTCATATTAGGAAGAGTCCTAATAATGGAAGGAA